>OX456984.1:142706995-143353028 GCA_949752695.1 Melanostoma scalare | reverse complement strand
GTAGTTCGAGACCTGAATATCAACCCCCTTGAAGTGGAGCTTGTTCTCCATTAAAGGTGCAACTCTCACCCCCAGTTTTCCACCTGGTTTCATACCCATCAAAACAAATATTCCTTCAAATCTAAACTCCAACTGCGTTGGGTTATACTCCTAAAAAACAATTTTGAAAAAGACATTTGAGACATTTGAGACATTTTGATCGTTTTCGTGAACACTCATCAGATAAAAGTCGGGCGCTAAAAACTTGTTGCAACGTTGTCGAACAGCAATTAAAACCTCTGTTTTAAATGTATCTACTTTTTTCATTGTAACATGTGGCAACATTTAGCATATTTTCTGCAATATCTTTATTTTTAATCCAACCGCACGACCCACACGTTTATTAATATCAATTTCATTATTATGTATATATTTTTTTTTAATAATTCTGCCGCTACTATGCACATACAATTAACAGTATTTTTTTAATTATTTTAAATGGTTTTAATGTTTTATAATAATTTTTTTTTTAAATTCACGCTTGGTTGTTTTTAAAATTAATTTGAAATGAAAAATCCAATTTAAACATGAAAAATGCGTACATTAAACTGAAAACTGAAATGCTTTTGTGTTAATCAGTCTGTTGCATTTGCATGATGTGGCAACAAAAGCCTTCAATTAACATTAAAACACCAAGATTTCGTGTACTTCGTAGTAGCGCATGAATGCATGAGTAACAACAAGCGCAAAAACGTACTTTTCCGCCGTCTGAGAGGGTTGATGGAATTTTTGTTTTGTCAGTTAGTTTGTTTTTGTTGAATTTAAAGTCGCAATGTTGTAGATTGAAGGAATTTGATGCCATTGTTGCCAAGTAGGTTGAAAACTTATTGCTGATGTGGGATTTACAAATAAGTTTTTTGCTTAATGCAAAAATTGAGAGCGAGACAGAGTCAGATAAGAGAAAGAGGTAGAGAAAGAGGAAGTGAAAGAGAGAGGGAGAGAAAGAGGTAGAGAGATAGAGAAAAAGGGAGTAAGAAAGAGAGAGAGAGAGAGAAAGGGAGTAAGAAAGAGAGAGAGAGAGAGAAAAGGAGTAAGAAAGAGAGAGAGAGAGAGAGAGAGAGAAAAGGAGTAAGAGAGAGAGAGAGAGAGAGAGAGAAAAGGAGTAAGAGAGAGAGAGAGAGAGAGAGAGAGAGAGAGAGAGAGAGAGAGAGAGAGAGAGAGAGAGAGAGAGAGAGAGACAGAGAGAGAGACAGAGAGAGAGAGAGAGAGAGAGAGAGAGAGAAAAGGAGTAAGAAAGAGAGAGAGAGAAAAGGAGTAAGAAAGAGAGAGAGAGAGAGAAAAGGAGTAAGAAAAAGAGAGAGAGAGAGAGAGAGAAGGAGTAAGAAAAAGAGAGAGAGAGAGAGAGAGAGAGAGAAAAGGAGTAAGAAAAAGAGAGAGAGAGAGAAAAGGAGTAAGAAAAAGAGAGAGAGAGAGAGAAAAGGAGTAAGAAAAAGAGAGAGAGAGAGAGAAAAGGAGTAAGAAAAAGAGAGAGAGAGAGAGAGAGAGAGAGAGAAAAGGAGTAAGAAAAAGAGAGAGAGAGAGAGAAAAGGAGTAAGAAAAAGAGAGAGAGAGAGAGAAAGGGAGTAAGAAAGTGAGAGAGTGAGAGAGAAAGAAAGGGAGTAAGAAAGAGAGAGTGAGAAAGGGAGTAAGAAAGAGAGAGAGATAAAGGGAGTAAGAAAGAGAGAAAGATAAAGGGAGTAAGAAAGAGAGAAAGATAAAGGGAGTAAGAAAGAGAGAAAGATAAAGGGAGTAAGAAAGAGAGAAAGATAAAGGGAGTAAGAAAGAGAGAAAGATAAAGGGAGTAAGAAAGAGAGGGAGAAAGAGAGAGAGAAAGAGAGAGAGAGAGAGAGAGAGAGAGAGAGAAAGAGATGCAGACCCTAACAGCGTTGCCAGACGACCAACATTTTACCCCCAAGACCAATTCCAAAAACCCCCAGATTCAACCGTTTCTTGAAAAAAAGCCCCAATTTTTTTAGTTGATTTATTTTAATTGTAAATATTTTTCGAGGCTCATTCCATTTCATAATTTGTCCTTAACTATATTAAATACAGGATAAGCTCTTTCGACACTGGCATTAGAAAATGGAAGGGACAAAAGTGTGGTTGTCACTTTCGCAATGTACCAGCTGCGTCTGTTTTGTGGTAAACCTCATTTCAAAAAGTGTCCGAGGTATCGATGTTCGACCAACTCCACATTGGAATTCAAATTCCACTCGAGGATCGGGATCATCGCAAACTCGTCGAAAATGCGTAATCAAGTCGTTAATACTTGGTTTAATGTGAGTAGTAGCCATCTGTGGAGAAAAAACTGAAATTATCCGGCCACACCGCCCCTGCAAATTCTTACATAAGCTAGTTAAAAATTTCTTGCATCGTTCATTAACGACTGATTGCTCTTCTTGCTGTAGTGTCAATACTCAATAGGTTCGGTAAAGGTTCTATCCAGAGTTGACCCAGGTTTTCTGAGTTGTCAAAAAAAAAAACTGAGTTTTCCAGTTCTCAAAAAACGCTAAGCCACAAAAGCACCACACATCCCTATAACTTGAATAAAAATGCATGCCCTCAACTCGCCGCAGCAAAAACCTAGGGTGAGTTGAGGGAAACCCCAGGTCAACCCCAGGGCTTAAAAAATACTCAATTTGACATTCAAGGTTTAGGTTTCTCAAAAAACATGTTTGTGTAAAGATTTGCAGCCACTTAAAGAAGCAATCGTTATTTTAACTGATAATTTTTGTTGTGAACAGTTAACTTCAGCAAAATGTGTTCACTACTCTAACTTAATTTTATAAATATCTATACAGACGAGAAGGCGGCTAGTTGAAGTCCTTTTTAGCTTACAGTTTTGAGGATGTAATGAAGTTTGTTTATTTCGAACACACAATCAAAAAATTCAGACTTTCTCGTAAAATTGATTTTTGTTGCTCTTTTTTGTCGCTGCTATTTGGCAACACTGTCTCTCCCAAACATATTTTTAATTTACGTTTGTTTTGTTTATTTGCGTATCACAACGCCCCGCCGCCGACTGAGATTCTGTCAATTTTTGTTTGTAAAATTCTTCAAATTTAATTTAAAAATAAATGGCAAAACGGCACACCATGCAAATAAGAATAAAAAAATTCAAATCCGTATAAAAATAGCAAAAGCGGGTGCGGCGCGCGGCCGGCATCTGAAATTTGTGTCGATTGTTGATGTTTTCCTTTTCTCTTTTGGCATTAGTCAAATTATTATTAGAGCACATAATGGAAAAACATCCACATTCAGTTGCGATTTGTTTAATTTGATTTATTTTGCAAGTGAAATAATGGCATTTTTCTTTGAAGAGTATCATATTTGCTTATATGCTTTTTGCTTACACGCTGCAAGATTATGTATTCTTATGTTCATGGATTTGATAATACACTCGGACATCCTCAGTTCATTGAATGTTTAAACGTCCACGTGCCTGAGATATGATATCACGTTATCAAGTGGTTGTCGAATGCATTGCAATGAACATCTAATTTAATTGCACACCGATTGTGATAGAAGGATGGTTTGATGCTGCAAGGTGCTCTATTGTCAGTATGACTGACACATGAATTCTCTACTGCACTGTTGATTAGTGGTGGCGCATATTTAGGTATGTATGTACATATGAGCATAAGATTGTGTAAATCAGCTTACGTATAGTGGCCACTTATGGCTATCAATAGTAAGACACTCTAATAAATTGGTGTTGGTGTTGGAGGATGTAATCTAACATGCAATCTAACTTGTAAAGAGAAGTTTGATTTGGTAATTAATTTGTTTTTGGATGCTCAACTATAAGATTATGTTGAAATAGCTCGCGTTCGAAATTCATTCATTCAAAAAGGTTTTTTACTTGTCGAGTAACTTCCTCTTGAACAAAGTGATTAAATAAAAAAATCTAATTGATTTTACTTTTCACTGGTGACTTCTGGCTGTTCAGTCAGGCATGTTTTTGTTCGATTCAGAGGTATTTTTATTCACACCACAATCAGTACGGTGTTAAACCCCGACTGGCTGGCATGTGTTTAAATACATGAACGTATATTTTCACAGCAGATCTCTGACCACATTGCTGGCAATTATTTATCACAAATGAATTCATTTCTGTAGTTGCTTTTGCTATAGTTTTTTTTTGTTAATTTAATTTGAGTGCAGCAGCATTCAATTCATGGATTAATAAATGTAATAATCAGGAACAATTTATTTAATGTCAGACGGATAGAACGCGTGAATTAACCGACAAGTAGTGCGGTCATAGCAGCACGCTCATTCCAAAAAGTGTTTGTTCCTGCTCTTTTTTCATTTTTTGTTTTTTTTTTTTATTATTTGCATTCTCCTTTCAAGGGTAATTATGAAAATGAGATTAATAATTCCGTTCGCTTTCACGATTTTTTTCACAAAATAAAAAAGCAAAAAAAAAATCCATTCATAATTCAAATTATATATGACCCCTAGTTTGTCATAATTAATATTAAAAGAACGAAAAACCGTTTATAATAATGATACATATGTGCACATCCGGTGTGAATTCATTATTCGGTGAAGTTTTGCTCTCAAACGAAACTGGAACCGTTTGTGTAGTGTGAACATTATTAATTGAAATCAGCAACACAGTGTCAAAAGGCTATACGCCGAAAAAGTGACAGGAGGACGGAGGTACGTGCTCACAAAGTGCATTCGATCGCAAGTTTGAATTGTTAATTAGAATTTTTGGTTACGCATAGAATATGATTCATTTGGAATATTCCATTAGTGCGATGTCGGAATGTGACAGAGCCTGACAAATTTCCTCATACATCGTATACTAGCATTGCGGGACATAATGATTGCGATTGTGATTTACCAAAGAGTTATAATTATAATTGTTCTACAAATGCGCTGGAAATGATATAGATTTTCTATTAATTGACTCTTTGTGTACAAATGTATAATAAATTTTTGTAATTAAGTAGGCAATTAGGGGTATAGTGGAGCAGGTAATTGCTTTCTAAAGAAAAGCCATTAATACTGCTACTGAATCATTTTTGAAAGTGGGGCTAGCTTAATAATATTTCGTTTACACCACCTGGTAATGAGTTTTAGGGAGCAAATTGTCTTTTTCCTATTTATGTTTTTATGGTCAATGTTATACACCTTAACGGAATATTTTAAATAATTGAAAGGTCTTTTTAATTACTTAACCGTAAAATGTGACAAACATTAACAAAAAGTATAAAAAGCTTTCCGCATGTTAGAACTGAAGCGATGGTTTAATCTTTTACTAATACTAACTAAACTTCTCGATGGAGTAAGATACGTTCAGACTAAAACACTCAATAACGAATATGGAAATGGTTTTTTTCGTCTTGAGTGCGGAAATGGTACTGCTTCGGAAAAGGGAACGTGTGCGGGCAGTGGAGGACCTTTTTCTATCGTTTTGGGGTTTTTTTCAAGACCGCTTTACAAAGATGACATTTCTTGCATTTCTGTCTATGAGTTGCAACTTAAACTGCATTTAAATGTAACATTGCTCAACAAAGCTCTTTAGACCATGAGCCTAACGTATTCTTAAAACATACGATTGTATAGGTACTGATTCCAAACGCAATTACCCTCGGAGGAGTTTCTTATTCCTCACGAAAGGCGATACCCGGTGAAAAGCAATGGATATTTCTGGGATTCGCACCTTGAACTTCCACTTAAACGGAAAATGTAATGTTAATCCTTGGATCCCTTTGAACTTAATTTAAGATCCATATAAATTTACTGTGTACCTAAGTACAGTTTATTTATATGCTTTGCTTCATAAAGGGCGTTTTTTGACGTATGGTTTCCAAACTGGCAATCATTTTTCCGGAGTTGGTCTTTTTGACAGCTACCACTTGATTAAAGCTCAATTTGTTTCGCCATTTTATAGTGGAAGAACTGACGCCGCGCCGTACGTAAACTTTAGACACTGCGTCCGTTCGGTAAATTGTTTAACGAAATCGATGTTGACGACGATTTTTACATAATTCCGAGTTTTAAAGGTGTAAGTTGTCTCCAAAACAGGACGATTTATCTCAACTGGACTAGTTTTTGTGAGGTTATGTGAAGTCGCTTGTCTACGCAGATATGACTGAAACGATTGAAGCCTTGGAAGAGAATATTTGGCGCGTTTTTGATGACATACGGCCCTAAATGTTGCAAAAAGCTATCGAAAGTTGGGCCTGTTGGCTGAAATTTATACGAGCCAGTCATTTGTATTACATAATGACAAACGCTATATCTTTATAAATGCTAGATTCTTGGCCGTAGCATTAAATCATATTCGTTTTATTTCTTCTTGAAAACCAAACGTCTTAAAAAATACACCCTTTAATAGAGTCCTTTAATGCTCATAAGTCATAAAGCATGCACGTTTAATTGAATTATCCGTGTATAAACAATTGCAGTTAGAATTTTACGTTGATCAACAAGTATTTGAGTATCGCCACTCTGGCTCTAAGGATCGTTGATTGCTTTTTGTTGAAATCACTTGATTCTTAATTTACCTTTTGGGATGCTCAGGACTATACTAGTGGAGTACTTTTGGAGTTTTTTCTCCAAATTGAAGTCCAATGGCCCGTAACACAAAACTACGTTTACTTGTAATACAAGCAACTATGACAAGTTTAAAAAATTTCTCTAACACAAATCTACAAGTTTGCTTGCTTTTGTACAAGTTTAATGGACATAATCGTGATTGTAGACTTGTAGCTTTGTGTTACAGGCTCCTGTAGTGCCCTAAGTTGCTGTATATTTTTGTAGCGCAGCTCGCTTCAAGACTAATAGCTAGAGATTTTCACACTTTAGATTTGAAATATGTTCCTACAGCCATTTATACCTAAACTATTTTACGATCTTTTTGGGATATCCCCACTTATACCAACTATTGACTATATAAAAAATATGAATGCATCAGCATTCTACTTATACTATTTAAATTATTGGGGCAGTCTCATTATTGACTGCAATGAACGTAATGTTATACAACCATTTTTATGTCATTTCTTTTGTATGGTGACCCAAGTGTTGGCAATGCCCTGAGCACAATACTCAGTATTCGTTTGACAAAACCAATTCGGTTTCGGATGTCAATAGAGTACGACTTGTGCTTTGTTTACGTTTATTTACGTTTAAGACATGAATGAGAAATAAATGAATGACTATATTACACTACACTCTAATGAGGAAAGGTTTGCATTCCTTTGGTTTTTTTTCTTGTCTTGACTGAACCTATACGTCCTGAGCTTTTGTCGCACCTTATGCAAACTCCCTGCATATGCGTAGTGATGAGTAAATACTGCTGCAATACTTAAGATCTACACACAGTGATCCCGTTCGGTTAGAAATAATTATTTTCTTACTAGGCCTCAATCCTGGTATTTATTCTAGTTCTGTTCCTTTGACAGTGCTTGACACAAAGACCTGTGTGACGTCTAAAGGTCCGGCCAAGTACTGAGCAGCAAAAGCCGCATTCTTCATGTTCTTCTTCGTGATCTCGACTCGACGGGATCATAGCTTTCCCGCTAAGCGTTTTCTCTCGGTTTTGGATGGTTCCATATCTGAGGTCAGGACAAAAATCGTATTGTAAAGGGCGTATGTCATAAAAAAAATTACTAAAAATAATTTAAAAATATTTAAAATCAACTAAGTTATCTAAGACCCACGCGCTATAGTGTTAACAGTGTTTTTGAAAGCTAATACTCTATCCTTCAATCAACTTTTTGATTCAACTTGTTTTAGAAAAATGATTTTGAGTAATCAAGCTTCAAAGTCAAACTTTTAAAGAATATAAACCAAATTTTGACATTTAGTTACGTGTGTACGCAAAGGATCAGTATTTGGGCCAACATTATTCTGTCTCTTTATTAATGACTAGCTGACCCGCCCGGCTTAGCTCGGATCCTACGGGGATTTAGTCTATCGCATCGATTCTGCAATATTTAGATGAAATGAAATCTATGTTACTGAGAACTATTGAACCATTCTAATTTTAAAATAATTTTGGAAGTCTGTTCAACAATTTTTATGTTTCACTTTACTTTCCCTTTCCCGTAGGAATATGGGAATTAAATAGCTTTGGAGCCTATTCTCTACACACTCTGAGTTCTCTTACTTTCCCGTTTCTGAGTTAAACACTGGAATGACCTCCCCAAGATGCGCCAAGCCAAACTCCTACTTAGCACTTTTAACACAAAACGTTACAAAGACATAATAAAACTTAAAAGAAACAATGTAAGAATGCTAGCCGGGTTCTTAACCGGACACAGCAGACTAAGAAAACACCTAAAAGTACTAGGCATAGAGAGTTACGACCAATGCAGATATTGCAACGAACAGGAAGAGTCTCCTGACCACCTCTTAGGTGACTGCAAAGCTCTAATACGCCAAAGGAAGAAGTACCTAGAATCCTACTACGTAGAGTAGAGGGAGCTAAAACTCCTAAGCGTAACCCCGATACTAAGTTTCATCAGAGGAACTAATCTGGATGAAGTACTTTAATTAAGGAATACCACTTAAGAAGTAGGGGGTACAATAGATCTAAACAGGTCGAGATACAATACGAAAACCCCAATTATTAGCGCATATCAAACGATCTCCCAAAAATGACAAAATGGCAACCACTTGTCAAAAAACTACGAAGAAACACGTCTTTTTTCACCGTTTTTTGCCAAAGAAAAACTACACTTCACTGCCGTCTTGTGGAAGTAAACGATGTCCACATCAAAATCTTCCAGCTCTGGTCATACAAAATCATTTATCATCGTTTGACAGCGCAATCCATTTATTGCTACAAAATCATTTTTTGATTGTTAGGTCAAATCATCGTTAGACCAAAAACCCCTCCAAACAGTCACTAGTTGAGAAGGAAGAGGCTTTTCAACAATGATGCTTTGACTTTCAGAGCCCCGAATGGAACAATTGTTCTTGTTAACGTTGTCTCCTGAGGTGAAAATTGATAACTTTAAAAAACTTAAAACCTAAGCCTCAATGTAGATTTCGATAAGAAGTCGTCTGTGGAATGCCCCGTTCCCGGGATCGACTAGATCAAAGAAAATCAATATTTTCAGTTGTTCTTTAGCGACATGCACGAGCTCGATTGATTACATCACTTACTTGTACCAATAGTTTTTTCACTAGCCTCACATCAAAAGATGGCTGAGGAGTTGCTTCACAAGCTTAAAATACCCTACTTTTGCAAACTGTGACTGCCAAATTTCGTCCATTATTTTATTGGATTTTAATAATTTCAATGCAATGTTGTCACGTATTGCGTAGATCGTTCCATTTTTATGGCTTCAGTCATGGCAATTGTTAAAAGAGCTGTCTATTCAAAATCTTATCTTAATCTCTTATTGAAAGGCTCACTGCTTAAACCTTTGTGACATTTGACAAAGAGCTAATATGCTCTTGCATTTAGAAGGGATTTCCCTAAAAGTTATTGCCAACGCAGGATTTGTGAAACGGTGGTTAAAAGTATTTCCAATCTATAATACCTTTCTTTGTCATCTCCTTAAATACATCAGCTTTATTTTCTGCTTGATTTTATCAGAGACTGAAGTCGTTTCCTACGATTTTCCCTCGTGGATTGTCATAGCTATGACCCTAAGATTTTTCCCTCACCAAAACCACATAAGACTTATTTTTCAAAACTTGAATGTGCTAGAAGGGCATGAACTTGACCTGTTAAATCATCTCTGGTTCGAAAATACTCTCGTTTTTTTTTTTATTTTACACCCCTATATGTCCTCCCTGTCCTTGAAGTAATTCTCATCGTCTGTACCACCTTGAACTATGTCCCCACGCAGTGGAGAGAGGTCAAGGTTGTGTTTATACCTAAGGCTGGGAAATCATCCCACGAAAATCCGAAAGATCTCTGACCAATAAGTCTATCATCTTTACTTCTTAAAACTTTAGAACGACTGATTGATATCCACCTGCGTATAGCTATAGATCCAAAATTGTTATCTACAGCACAACACGCCTACTGTAAGGGAAAATCTGTAGAAACGGCCTTACACACCTTGGTTCGTACTATAGAATATTCCCTCCATCAAAAAGAATTCACTCTAGCCGCTTTCCTCGACATAGAGGGCGCCTTCAATAACGTCAGCAACTCTGCAATTACAAAGGCACTGACGAATCTCAAAGTAGATGGTTCCATAGTGGAGTTGATAAATCTAATGCTAAAAAGCAGGAGAATCAACTCTACCTACTCTAGGAAACTTCTCTGCAAAGAGATCTGTCAGTAGAGGAACACCGCAAGGCGGAGTCCTATCCCCTCTTCTATGGAATATAGTCGTCAATGAACTTCTAGTTGACTTAGAAGCTGAGGGATTCAAAGTGATTGCATATGCAGATGACGTCTCCATTGCGGTGTCTGGCAAACATGCTCACGTCCTTACGGACCTGATGCAGACCGCTCTAAATAAACTTGTAAAATGGGCGGCAAAATGTGATCTAGGGGTCAACCCTCAGAAAACTGAACTCGTTCTCTTCATCAGGAAATACAAAATTCCTCAACTAATAACTCCATCAATTAATGGAATCCCACTTGAACTTTCGAACGAAGCCAAATATCTAGGTATAATCCTAGACAAAAAGCTAAATTGGAAAGCCAATATACAGGAAAGAATCAGGAAATCCACCGTAGCTTTATTTTCCTGTAAAAAAGCCATTGGTAATAAATGGGGTTTCTCCCCCCAAATCACCCACTGGCTCTACACCGCGGTCATCAGACCAATACTCACATACGGAGTAGTGGTATGGTGGACCGCTCTTGATAAAAGGACCTACTGCGATAATCTAAGCAAGGTCCAACGAACAGCCTGTCTGTGTATAAGCGGAGCACTGAGATCAACACCCTCAGCTGCCCTAAATACACTTCTTAACCTCACACCACTAGATATCTTCAGAAAACAAATGGCCGCCAGTGCAGCCATTCGTATGAGAGCTATCTCCCAATGGACCGTAAATAACATCGGTCACGCTACAATCCTGAATTTATTCGGATCAATCCCTTGCCACTCCGACTACACCATCCCCCAATTGGTTTTTGATAATAAATTCCAAGTCTCAATTCCACCGAGAACGACCTGGGAAGACGAAGAATTTTTGAGAGATGATTCAATTCATTTCTATACAGATGGTTCAAAAACCGAAGAAGGGGTAGGCTGTGGGGTGTACTCAAACCGACTTAACGTAAGTCTCTCGTTCCGCCTTCCAAACCATTGTAGCGTGTTCCAAGCGGAAATTCTGGCGATCAAAGAGGTCCTGTCATGGCTAAAAGAAAACGTGATATCCTCAACGAATATCCGGATTTTCTCATATAGTCAAGCAGCCCTCAAATCACTCGGCGCTGTTTCTACGAACTCAGTAACCGCCCTTAACTGTCGCTTATCTCTTAAGGAGATGGCTGAACAGTTCAATATTCACCTTATTTGGGTGCCGGGGCACAAAGATATCGTGGGTAACTGCAAGGCCGATGAACTCGCCAGAGAAGGAACCGTTCTACCGATCTCAACCAGCAGGTTGAATATTGGTATACCAATCGCTACATGTAATTTTATGCTAAAGCAAGAGGCAATGGATAGAAAAAATCATAGGTGGAACAATATCACCACGTGCGTGGCAACAAAACGGATATGGCCAGGACTAGATCCAAAACGCACAAGACATTTGTTGTCCATTACCAGATTGCAAGTTAGCTCCGTAATCAATGTCATCACCGGACATTGTCTGATAGGAAGACACGCCATAAGACTTGGCGTTCCCTCAAATGACTTCTGCAGAAGTTGCTTAGATGAGGAGGAGGAGGAGACAATCCCACACCTCCTCTGCTCATGTCCTGCACTCTCTTTTAAAAGAAAGCGGCATCTGGGGAAATATTTTCTCGATGATCCAAGCGATCTGGCGAACACAGATCCCCTGCATCTCCTTCGCTTTATTAAAAGCTCCAAATGGTTTTGTTTAGTGAGGTACTCCCTCGCATTCTGTGGTATCACAATGGACCTAGTATTGGTCGAAGTGTGTCAGGTGTATTCCTGACAGCCATTGTAACCTAACCTAACCTAACCCTATATGTCATGTCTGATAAACGGAAAGTTAAATTGAATTTTTGACTATTCTTCGTTACAGCTCACCTCAAACAAAGTAAATAGTTCTTTGATTAAATCGAATATTTGGAGATTTTGCATCCACAAAAAAGCATTCTTGAAATCCTCAAAATGATTCATGTATCAGGATTTATTGAAATTAAATTTGTTCCAACGTAATGCTTTCTATTTAAAGTTCGGAGACAAATCAAAAATGTCTGCGAAAGTATCCTTATACACAAATTTTAATTCCCAAATCGATTTTTGGATCATTTCCTCAAGGAATTGAACCATTCAATTCGATGAAATTGCATTTCATCTTGTTCTCTCTTCAGTCAGCTGTCAGAAGCTTTGTCGACTTCATAATTTGAAAGCAATATCAAATGCACAAGGGTATTATTCAGATATAAAATGTCAGAGAAAATATTCCATTGCACTGGCTGCACATCCATTAACCCAAATTCCAACAAGTCTCAACTCTATACACACACTTTATACGAACAACAAAATGATTTATTATTATTTTAATTGCGAAATAAATCAAACTACTGTTTTGTTTGTACCAGTTATTTCAGAGGTCTGCCCCAAACTCCTAAACATAGCGCCAAAAGGGACTTTGGTTAAAAAAGAAAAAAGTACTTCAACTCAGCTTGCACAACAAATTAAATCGCGTGTGACATTCCATGTAGACTCAAATGCTTGACAAAAAAAAAAAAAACATTTTTATCTTCTATCAGGAAAATAAACAGGGTTTGAAGTGTGTTTTTGTCCGAGTGTCACGCAATTAACTGCATTGCTAAGCGTCGAACTAATACACAACATAAGTAAAGTAAAAAGTAGATTTAAATAATGAACTTAATTTTTATGTTGTTGTTGAATTCGAACTAGAGTGGTTGTCCAGTGGCAGTGGGAGGCAATGGAATGTTATATGCACTGGATAAACAAGCAACTCACAACAAGAACTTGGATTGGAATTTTAACAAAAACAAATTTTTTTGGCCTAATACAAAGCACAAGTGAAATGGATCTCGTATTTTGTTTTATTTTATGTAGTTAAATTGAAATCAGTTTAAACAAATTAAAGTGAGCTTTGCAAAGGGTAATTTTAGAGATAACTTCATGTAAATGTTTTTTGCGGCTTCGTTTTTAAATGGTACATTCGGAAGGTTAAATTTTGCGTCACTTTTTCGAGCATTTCAGGCTGTATGACACGAATTACGTGTGTTATGTTGTTCTGTAAGGCTTCAATCGTGTTCGGCTTGTCCACATAGACTAACGACTTTATATAACTTTATACAAGAAATATTCAAGAGGCGTTTAATCGCATGATCTTGGTGGCCAACTAACAGGGCCATTTCGAGTGATAAGCTCACCTAATCCATCCTTTAAGCTGTGTATCGTGTGGCACCGTCTTGATGAAACCAAATGTCAACCAGGCTCAACTCAGCCAACTGGGCCACAAAAAAAGTCGTGTATCATGGCTCGTTTTCGTTCGCCGTTGACGGCAACGTTTCTTCCACAGTCGTCTTTGAAAAAAAAACGAACCGATGATGCCACCTGCCTTTAAACCACACAAAACTGTTGTTTTTTTCGGTATGCATCGGTAATTGTTGTATGGCATGTGGCGAAGGTATCCGTTGAGCCAGAAATGAGCCTCATTGCTGAACACAATTATTCGTTAAAACAGCGTTTTTTCACGGAGCTGTTTCTAAGGCCCATTGACCAATAATTAGACGTTGTGGTAGGTCATGCGGCTTCATTTGAAGAAGTTGAATTCATACCCAAAACGACACGCAAAAAGTTCTAAGTGGTTGAGTAACACATGCCCAAATGCGGAAAACGGCGACCAATTGACATTTCACGATCTTTATTAACATTTGACGCTATGCAGTGGCGTAGCTAGGAAATTTTTCGGGGTTTTTTTTTTCCAATTTATTGATATACAATAATAAAGTGCAGAAAATAAGATGATATGAAAATACACGAAATTATAAATCAGTTCTTCTCTGCTTTGCGCCAATCATTCGATAACTTCTTTCACCTTAATGTCAATGTGCCTGTTAAAGCTCATAAGAGCAAGCCCATACAGCCTATCTTCGCCTGTAGAATTCCTAATCCAATATTTTAGACGCCTCACACAGGCAGATTTTTCGGAAATCCTGGCCAAAATTATTTTCGGTCTGTTTATATTAAATTCTTGCTTTATTCATCAAATAATAATGAATATTAGTGAAAAACATTTTTTCGGGTGCATATATGTATAATGTATACACGTTTTTTAGAAATTACATACTTAATAAAAAAAAAATTTTATTAATTAGAAAAACTTGAATTCAATATAAGTTGAGTTAAAATATAAATTCTATGAAAAAAAAAACTTTTTACAAAGCATTTTTTACATCAAAAATTAAAAACAATAATTTTTCAACAATGGCGAAAATAACAAAAATATAAAACTTTTTAAAAAATAACATTTAGAAACAGGGTAAAGGTTTTTTATTTCATTACAACGAAAAGTACCAGCTACATCTTTGATGGCTTTAAACAAACTCTGCGTAGTATGGTCAAGCAGGTTTCGCAATGGTGCTTCTGCAATTGACTCCGTCACGTTCAAATTGGTTGGATATCATTTTTTTTCGCTTCTGTAACTGATTCATATGAAAGATATACATGTATGTTGTGTTTTGGAACATGGAACTATATCACTATCCTAGCTCTTATAAGATTTTCGGTATTTTTCTGGTCGTGTTGGGGTTGAAAAAATTGTATCTTTCACTAGGAAAGTAGAATATAGTTTTCCTAGCTCCTTTAGTTGCATCTGAGCAGCATAGCATAACTCTTGAGGTGCAAATTCAGAACGCAATGTTTCGGTTTCTCTTTTTTTCGACCTTTCACTCAATTTGACAAACTCGGTTGATTGTGGCCGTCCAACAAATCCATGAGCTCTGCATGGAAACGATATTTCAAACTCCAGCCAAGTTTTGATTTTGTTGTAAAGAGCGTTTTTATTTCTTGAGGAGGCCAACCATCGAGTTTTATATTGCGACACAAACGAAGATAACTTTTGCTTGGTTTCCGTTGAGGTTTTTTACTTTTTTCGCCTAAAAATCTACTTTTTCTTGAGAAAAAGTTTCTCAAAAATTCCATTACTTCACCCTTTTTGAATGCTTTTTCTTGAGATATCTCGCAACATCGCAAAATATCGCAACTTTTTTTGGCGTTGAGGACGATTGTAGCTACATTTTAAACTTTGTTTTAAGGCATCAAACAACTTCAAAACTAAACTTTTATATTACCAAACAAAAATGTTTTTTTCTTTTTTAGGTTCAAAAAAGTATATTTCTTAGATGTCATACAAATCAACACAAATCATGAAGTCAATATAAAATTTTGATTGAAATTGACTAATCATATCACTAGCAACAGGTTCCAAAATAAGTTTTTTTAATCGCTTCACACAAAAAAATATAAAAAATAGTAGAATATCAACCTCTAGTCACACACCAAATCTAATACTAATCTTGTTTATCAAAAGTGATCACTTTGACTGCATCGTATGACTAAACGGTAGCCAAGAAAATTACGGGATGGATCAGACTATTCTGTCTGATTATTTGTGAACAACTTTGCATCAAAAAAATTCAATAAGTCCAGTTTCATTTTTCATAGTTATGGCCAGGTTTTTGGGAAAATCCGCCTGTGTGCGCCTCAACGTGGAAAAACTACGCTCGCTGCTAGCAATGGTCGCAGCCAATGTTGCACCTATTTTCAGAAACTTGAAAATGTTTGGAAAAAGTGCATCGTTACAAAGATTTAATGATTCTATAAATGTCTTTGGTTGAGTTTCTGGTTCAACCCAACGTTACACTTCATTTATTACGGTTGAAGCAGCTGCCTCAGTCGCTGTTGGCCATTGATTCATTATTACTTCCACGGTTTCATCAATATTCTCAACGTCTTTCCTGACCAATTTTTCAGGGATGTTATTTCCGATTATTGACAAAATTTTTTTGTGTTTCGCAAATCTGTCAGATATGGATGATATGAAGTGATCCAGGAAAAGTATGAATATTGATATACGGTAATAATCTTCTGCTGAGCTGCTTTGGTAATTTTGTCGGTGTTTTTGACGATGCACAATCCTGGAATCTTCAATTTTTTCTCCTATAGACTCGGCTATTTTTTCAGCATCAGCGAATTTTCGTTTTACATTCTGATGATGATGAGTAAAAGTTTGAAAACAAGGACACAGTTGAGCTGAGAATTATGTTCCACAAAACTGTTTGCGCTCCGTCAAAGTGACATTGAGCGCTCAGTGAGATTTTTCTTTGTGGAACTGGCGTAATAGATCAATGTGATTTAAGCATTGTATTGACTTATGATACATGGACTGCTAGTTGCATTAATTCTCTATACAAAAGTTTTATAATAATGATTGCACTTATTTTTGGTTACACTAGCCAATATCTTACTCTTAACTAAAACACTAACGACATCTGCTGTGATTTAGCTAGGGTGATTATTTAGCAGTGTAAAAAATGTTTCACTAGTTTTCCGCTGAAATGATGCTCGCTAGTGGAACCATCGTGAAGTTGGGTCCTAGCAGTCCATGTTTAATAAGTCAATGATTTTAATAAATAGGAGCCCTACTAACGCATTTCAACTGTTTTCTATAGCTCAATGTAGGCAAAACACAAACAAACATGTATTTAGATACTGATTTGTGAAAAGCTCGAACTTAAATTTTAAATATGAAAAACAAACTTGCATCAATAAAACAAAAAAAAAATAAATGAAGCGTTTAGATGATATTCGACTGAAATATTTTCGGGGGGGGGGGGGGGGGGGGGGGGGGTTTATCCCCAAAAACCCCCCCCCCTACGCTACGCCACTGACGCTATGACTGCAATATTCTCTTCGGAAAGCTTTGTACGCATGCGAGTTGATGGATAAATGTCCAGCAAAGTAAATTTGGTGTGAAATTTGGTGATCGTATTCTTGATTCACCTGATCAATTATGACATTATATGGTCGTAACAAAATAAATAAATAAGTTGGGTTGCGAAACAGAACGAGGAGCCCCGAGACCATTGCTTTGTGTGGGAATGAAAGTGACCTACAATTTTCTGCAGATTCTGAAGGGCTAATCGAGTAAGCACTTTTCATGGCAATTTTTGCTTCTGTTGGGATTCGAACCTCGAACCTCCCAGTTAGCAGGCAGACATACTAAGCATCACACCACGGCTACCACCATGGTCGTAACAAACAGAGCACGAATTTTGATAATAAATTTCAACCATTACTCGTTTGTTAGTCTATGATGAAATGGCAGAGTGTACTGAAAGCTTTTCACTTTGACAGATGACCAGTGCAGCCAACCTACAAAACTCAACTCTTAAAAAATCACTCTTTACAACGGTAGCAAAATAGAGCGAGTTTTTTTTCTATTTTTATTTCCTTTTTGCTTGATGAAAAAGACACGCAAGCAGAATTGAGAAAACTAAGAAGATACTTGATGCAGAGATGGCGAACCTTTTTAAAGCCTCGTGCCTTAAAAAAAAAAAAAAAAAATGTTGGTGCCTTGCGTGCCATCCTGACCTAGTTTTCTAGTGACTATGAAGAAAAAATAAATAGTTTCCGATTGTGAAGCATTTTATTTGTAAATGTAGTAACTCATTAATTATTTTATTTGAAGAAACATGTTTCTGAAACAAAAAAAAAAAAGCAGAGATTAAGAAATCAAAACCAATGAAAGAAATATGTATTTTAGTGTGACTTCTGTTGTTGCAAACTCGATGCCAAGTAGTTTATATCAGGGCTGTGTTTCGTGTTGCCTTGAGCAAAATGCAAGCTGAACTGAAATTATCGGAAAACGATTTTTAAGCGAATCTTTAATATTATTCATTTCAGCAAATAAGGACTGACACGCATAGGTAGACGAAAATATTGTCAAAATAGCAAATGCCTGCTTTTCAAACAGCTATATTGTGTCTGGAATTGAATTTCAAGTTTCCATTAATTAAGAATTGGTGTTCTTCGTTGTATTGCCTGACAGTCTTTCTCTTGCTCTATGAATTCTAACTCTTTCCTTGTTGCGACGAATTTTTGAGTCCGAACTGGACCGGTTTTTTTTATTTACAATTTAAGTTTTTATTGAAAAGCTCATTTGTTTTACAATATTTGATATATACAATTATAAATTCTTAGACAAACATTATTGTTTTAAAATCTGCGAGCACAGATGGGGCTCTGCTTCGTTAAATTGGCGGGTTTTATACAATTTTATTAAAAAGGTATCTATGTCTAACATTTACTTGTTTCTTAAATAAATAATTGGTATGTTCTCGTCGGCTTGAGCAGTGCTGACGGTGGATTCGTTTAACTGCATTTTTTTTGAAAAAAAAAGCAATCCAGTTTGGAGAAGTATATCTTATTAAATGATGTCATATCAGGATACATAATAAGCTTAAGCGTTTCCGATAACTCCTTAAATTGTGAAAACCATGACCAAAATTCTTCGACTGCTGAATTTATTACCGACAAAAAAATTTTCAGTTATTTCTACTTTTGGAAGAATTTCTCATGTAAATTCAAACCGGTCATAATTTTTTAGTTTGGAAAGTACCTGAAGTTTTAAAAAAAAATATCTTTACTTTAGATTTGAAGCTAACCCTCAAAAGCGCGAATGAAATCTATCATGACAATGACAGTTTTGTTTTCCCCTTGAAGCTTTACGTTCAAATCGTTAAAATGTTGGCAAATATAAATACATCAGTTTCGAAAGCCATGTTACACCCATCAATTGGTTCGCCATCGCTGACCTAGTGTATATGGAAAGCATATCAATGTATTCAAAACAAAATAAAAAAAACTAGTTTCGCCCTGTGGTCGAGATTCGACCATTATTATTATAATAACATAATTATTATTATTATAAATAATAAATTCGTACGCCTTTGAATTTTCCCCGTCAATGTTTTACAACGCGGCATAATTTTTAAATGTAAATCGCAATTTGAGAAGGGAAATCTATAGAAAAAACAAAAAATTAACTAAATATTGGGAATGCATTCACATTCCTTACCGCAGTACTTTAACTTCCAAAAATAAGTTCCAGTTAATTATGAAGTCCCAAAGTTCCAGTTAATAATGAAGTCCCAAATAAAATATTTTTTTCTGCCGCCCGCCACTCCAATTTATAAATTTCTTATCCGCAACTCAAAGAGCACTTCTGCAAACGTTCTACGAAAAAAGACCGATGAACTCAACTACTACACTTTCTACACAGTGAAAACGCTCAAAGAAAAAATAACAGTTTTGCATTCACACTTAAGCTGAGACGGAATAAACGCACACACACTTCTCCGTTTTCAGCGTCCCCGTAAATTCACTACTTCAAATGTAACAATTGACCAAACGCTCACGTATGGGAAAGGCAATACCAAAGCTGATAGCTGAGACGAAATAAACGCACACACACTTCTCCGTTTTCAGTGTCGCCGTAAATTCACCACTTCCAATTCCAATTGACCAAACGCTCACGTATGCGAAAGGCAATACCAAAGCTGAGACGAAATAAACGCACACACACTTCTCCGTTTTCAGTGTCGCCGTAAATTCACCACTTCCAATTCCAATTGACCAAACGCTCACGTATGCGAAAGGCAATACCAAAGCTGAGACGAAATAAACGCACACACACTTCTCCGTTTTCAGTGTCGCCGTAAATTCACCACTTCCAATTCCAATTGACCAAACGCTCACGTATGCGAAAGGCAATACCAAAGCTGAGACGGAATAAACGCACACACACTTCTCCGTTTTCAGCATCACACTACCTGTTCGTAAAATCACTTGACTATGATATTGTAAAAAAAAAACACAGTGTTGTTGTTGTTTTTTGCACGATTTTTAATTTAATAATTTAACCGGGTAAACGTTAACAGATCCGGAAAAAATTTATATTCTTCCATTCTATGGCTAAATACCTTTCAGAAAATATATACTTCATGCGGGTGCGTCATCGTTAAGTGGGGTAAAAATGTACCACAAAAAAACCACTTGCCGATTAATATATAGATTACTCCATCTTATCTCAACTGCATCGTGTACTGTGCCCTCTTTATATTCTGAGATGAAAATCAGCAAAGAATTTTTCTTCTACTTTGACGTCCGATACTTCAACTTCGAGCGGGTAATTTAGGACTGCAGCAAAAGCAGGGCCCTGAAGACGCTACCTTGGTGTATATCTACTGACTTGGAATTCGGCGCGGCGGTGACTAGAGCTCGATATCTAACCTTTGTGACTGCTTCTTCGTATACATATCGCTGATAAATCGGCACATGGGTCTATCGAATACTTTGTATTTTCTTCCTTTTCGACGTTACGAATGATATAGAAGATATCACAGATGTCCCAGTTACAATAAAGTGAATCGATCGTCAGGTACGCCGTACTGCATTGACCTCAGAATGCGTGGGCAAACCCCCCGTTTTTGGATTCTTCTATGTCTGAGGGAAACCAAATGCAGATGTCGTTGCATTTGTCTGTGCGAGGAGTGTTTAAGTCTATTTTTCTTTTTCCTTCTTAGCGATCAAGTCTGGATATTGCTGTTAAGAAGGACTTCCTTTTCCCTGGATCTCTCCTTTGAACATGGCAATACTAACTAAGCCGATAGTGCTCTATTTTTTCCAATATGATATTTTTGACTTGAAGGCTTCCAGTGATCTTCATATTTCTAATAGGTACGAGTTTTTGTTTTGATGGTATCTGTGGTTGACAAACCGGTACCAACAGACTACCTTCTTATCTTTCACACGACTACTCAATATCCGTTTGAACGGCAACTTTGTTTCATTTTAACTAAAATAGACATAGTTTATTAGCTACTACAAGTTATCTATACCTGATGTCGGCTCAAATTTATTTATTTATTTAAGTTAGGTGCATCTGTTTGAAGATACCGTTGAGGAATCTCTCATATTTTAACCCGTTAACCGCACACTTCCGAAAAATCATGTAAACCACACTCATGGGTCCAGAACCATACACAGTTCAAATATTATCAAAGAGAGCTGCACTATACTTATTGTCAGTTTAAAATTTAAAAACATCTAAAAAAATCGTAAAAAAATGAGGAAAATTGGATTTCTTTTTAAAGTCTTGTAACTTTTTGAATTTTTAATATTTCAATTTAAAATTTTAACAGAAAGCGTATTGAATGCTATATTTTACGATAAAAATTTATAAAGGTTGGCTGAAAAGAAGCGGACCCGAAAACAAAATTGCTGCACAGATGGACGCCTGGCTGCTACTAAACGTTTTGGCGGGATGCGTAAACTATACAAGCATATTCTAGTACCCTTAGACTACAACAGGCGGCACTGAGATTAGCATTTGAAAGTGATGGGTGTACGGTACATCCATTCAAAGTCGGAGCGGGTCCACGGGTTAACGGATTAAAAAGCTACATCTTTCGCCACAGACGTTGATATCTTTGTTCATCAGGTCCTGTAACCCCGCTCGGGGCATAGGGCGTCAGCAAAACGTCTCCATCCTTCTCGATCTGCAGCTAGATACCTTAACTGTGGCCACGTCTTTCTCTGGGAATTAGCTTCTGATATCACTGTAGATTTCCATGTTGTTCTTGGTCTTCCAACCCGCCGTGACCCTTGAGGATTCCATTCAAAGGACTGCTTCGCAATATCATCGTTTGGTTTCCTCAGTGTGTGACCAATCCATTGCCATTTGCGCTTCCTGATGTCGATGTCCAATCGCCTCTGACCTGTCCTACGCCACAATTCCTGGTTGGATATTGTTTGTGGCCATCGAATTTTCAGGATGTGACGCAGACAGCGGTTCACAAAAGCCTGCGATTTTTTCGAGATGGTGGCCGAGACTTTCCATGTTTCACAAGCATATAATAGCACGGATTTCACATTGGATTCGAAGAATCTCAGTTTAGTGCGTAAGGAGACTTGACTGGATTTCCAAATTTGGGACAGAGCACCAAAGGCAACGCGGGCTTTATTTATTCTGCTTTTTACGTCCAGATCCGTACCACCGTTTGCTGATACAATGCTTCCGAGGTAATTAAATTGTTCGACCTCTTCAACAGGCGTGTCATGCAGAATAATACGATGTTGTGTTGGGGGGCCTGTTAGCATTATTTTTGTCTTTTTGCTATTTATTTTAAGACCGCACGATTCTCCTTTCACCCGTAAAGTTTGACACATCTCGTTCAGCCCACTGATGTTATTTGCCATGAGACATATATCGTCGGCATAGTCTAAATGGCTAAGCCTTTCAAACGTTCTCCATTGAATACCCTGCCTCTCAGTTGTACCGACGCTGGCCGTCAAAACATCATCTATCGCCAGCAGAGAAAGAATTGGCGATAAAACATCCCCTTGTCTCACACCCTGACGCACCTCGAAAGAGTCGGATAGCTGCCCGTTATGCAACACGAAACACCTTGCATTGTTATGGGACTCCTTTATAATGGCAACAATTTTTGGCGGAATTCCTCTACCAAGAAGTGATCTCCATATACATTCTCGGTTAACTCGGTCAAAGGCCTTCTCAAAATCTACAAACATGAGATTTAGCGGTGTTTGAAATTCTGCAGACTGCCCAAGAACAATGCGTAAGGTGTTGATATGGTCAACGCACGACCGACCGCTGCGGAAACCAGCCTGATGCCTCTTGAGTGTAGTCTCAATTCTAGCCTTTATCCGTTCGAGGATTAGAGTTGCCATTAGCTTTGGAAAAACGGACAAAACCGTTATACCACGCCAGTTGTTGCAGTTCTTGAGATCACCTTTTTTTGGCAACTTAACAATCACTCCATCCTTCCAATCCCTGGGATAGGTTTCGTTTTCCCAAACAGTTTGTATAAGCGGATACAAGATACTAGCTGCTGTGGCGGGATCAGCTTTCAGGAATTCCGCTGGTACTCCGTCAAGTCCGGCTGCTTTGTTGTTTTTGAGGAGATTAATCGATGTTTCAATTTCCGCTACTGAAGGGGGTTCGATGTCAATACCCCTGCAGGATCTGCGCATCTCGTTGAGTTGGGGCACTTCAGCACTCTGTTCAACGGGATCATTTAACAGGGCACAAAAGTGATCCTTCCACCTGCGAAGCTGATCTTCAATTGATACCAATAGTGTCCCATCCACATCCATTACTGGATGATTGTTGTTGCTTTTTTTCCCGACAACTTCTTTGGCTATTTGGTACAATTCTCGGATATCTCTTCTTCTTGCAGCGTTTTCAGCATTTTCAGCGAGTCCATCTATCCTCACCCTCCTGTCACGTCTCACACAACAATAGACCATCTTGTGTGCAGTCCGATATTCGCTTCGCAATTCAGCCTTTCGTTGAGCGTCTGTCTCGGCGTTTATTTGAAGCTTCAACGATTTACGAAGCTCGATTTTTTCCCAGGTGTCTTGGGATATCCAAGAGTCACTAACTCTCGTACGCCTAGGTACAGTCTCGGATCCAGCCTCCATAAAAACTCTTTTTATTTCACCCCACATCTCGTCAACATCTGAGTCAGTACTCACATTTAATGACGAAGTTCTGTAGTTAAGGGTGTTGATATAGCTACGACTTATGTTGGGATCACTTAAAGCATTCGTATTGAATTTTGGATTTCTTGCTGCATTCTGCGATTGTCTTAATACAGCCGCGGTTCTTAATTTGAGACTCATGACAACCAAATGGTGGTCGCTTCCCACATCGGCGTTACTTATATTTCGGACATCACACATAGACTTCCTCCATCGCTGCTGAATCATGATGTGATCAATTTGATTTTCGGTTTGACCATCTGGGTGCACCCAGGTGACTTTGTTACACGTCTTATGTTTAAATACAGTCCCACCAATTACAAGACGATTTGCGTTACAAAAGTCGACCAGCATGTCACCATTTTCATTTCGCGACCCCAAGCCATTTTTTCCCATAACTCGTTCCAGACCGTAATTGTCTGCGCCGACTTGAGCGTTGAGGTCTCCCATGACGATTATGATGTCGCCTCTCGGAACACTGCTGTAAACCGAGTTAAGATGAGAGTAGAACGCGGTTTTGTTGTCTTTGTTACTCGCTTAGACCTTGGAAGAACGAATCTTGTCAGTGTTCCTCTTCAGCTTGAATGCTGATGCAGAACTCTTTGATTAAAGTTAAAATTTTTTTTTGTAGCATCCTGCAGTTTCTGTACTCCACTCCATGTCTGCCTCTACGCCTGTAATCAAACTTTAAAATATGATTTTAGTTACTACTTTTTAGTTACTACTTAAGCTTTATCGATCTTCCACTTGTCTTATTTATCTATAAGACTTTAGCATTGCTCAATGCATTTGAGATTGTGTTGATGTTCCACAGATAGCTTCGATTTGGGTCTCTCGCCTTCTCCTTCGTATAGTCCCATTAATCGCATCCATCAAATATTCTGGCAAGAGGAGACGTACCTTATACGAGTGAGACTCCACTTAAATGTTGTATTCCCAAGGATTTGGGGCAAAGAGTGGCGATATAACTCGATAAATTATGATTCCAAAACTGTATCGGTGGATGAAAAAGTGTCAAGTCAAATTGAGACAAAATGGTTCTGTTTTTCATTTAAGATTTAAAAAATAGCAATTACCGGGCTTGTGTTATCAATTTCAGTTTAGGGAAGAACAAAAAGTCCTTTAATGACTGTATTTCGGGTCCTTAATTCATTTCTCTGTCTCACTCTCATTTAATTAATTAAACCGTAACCCCTAGGCACTGATTAAATTGTCTACAAAGTTTGTTTGCGTTCACATTTTTGCAGATTAGACAATTGAAATCTTACAAGTCTTGTTCGGCCCACTCCCTCAACTCAACTTAGACAAATGCGAAAAGCAAAATAAAGTAGAAAACATACTTCCTCAACGGATGGCCTGCCTAATGAACCAATTCTGACTGAATTAATTCTACTAATGACATATTTTATATGGCCTTTTCACTTACACTTGCAAAATATGGGACGTTTTCGGTTAATTTACTACCCCCTCCTACTCACCGTTCAGGGTTAGACTCTCACCCAACACAGCTCACTCACAACAACTCTCCCCGAGCCGAGTCAATGATAGTTTTCAAAGTAATTATCTGCCCCTAATTACCATAATTGAAAATCTGTGTTGTATTATGGAAGCCTCTCGTAGTGATATTAGTTAATGTAGGCAGTGTGCGGTATCTACCAATCCGATGTGATGCCCTAGAAGTTTTCTTCCTCTCGTTCTTCATAACTCATTAAGTTTTGAACTTTAAGAGCGGCAACGCTAGTGCGAGAAAAGAGGAAGCGAGAAAAAACTTGTATTTTCTTGATGGGTACAGTAATTGAATGTTTCGCATAGTTAATTGCACTTTCAAAAGGACACACAAAGCTGATGGCAACAGGGTGGTTGTAGGGAGGTGAAAAAAATCTGATCCCCGATAAAGTAAAAATTAATGGAAGGAAAAAGCGCTGTTGCGTTCGGATTTAATAAGCAAATGGCACCAATGTCTTCTCAAACTTGAATAAGGTTTAGTGAGCAGTATAAGTTGTTGTTGGAGGATCAAGTTCTTCTACGTGAGCAAAAGCAAGGACATTTCTGTGGGGTGCAACTTCATGTTCTTACCCCCCTTCAAATGCAGAAGCTTGAGTGGGCTGTGTGAAACTCAAAAATCATTTTTCTTTTTCCCGCGAGGGGGATTATTAAGAAAATTCCACGTTCATGGGGCTAATCCTTGTTAAGTAGTCAACTTGTAGCTATGTATAATCCGCTTAAAATTTTTTATTCCATAGAAAAAGTTTCTTTATCCTCTCTCAATATCGGCCAATCTCTCGCGGCGAAAATGTCAAAAAATAACACAGGCTCAAACTATTAGCAAGGATAAAACAATGTACTTACATAAAAAATACCCTGTGGTAGTTTCAAAACAAAAACAGACTAATATCCTTTTGTTGGAACACAACCAACAACAACGAACGAACAGCAAGAGGAGGAGTATAAGTGAAGGTGGTGATTTCCCAAAACAAAAAAAGAATAGAAGGAAAAATAAACGAGTAAAAGAAATATCGTGTGTTGAAAGCTATACAAACCACGAAGAAAAATATCCTTGAAGCACAGAAAGTACCTATATGCTGTATATAAATATCCTTTTTGCGCACTTGAAGAGCCAACCGTTGCCAATTTCAACGAAATTGCGGTTGCCTTCTTCAAATTTCCCATCCACACAAGACTTCGTTCGTCTCACATAACTTTCCATTCTTTGTTTTACTTCAATGCCATGAAATTTTGCCCTAGTCACCATTATCCTTATGAATATTTTCCTGAGGATAAATAGCTTCCAAACAAGCGATTTTTTTTTGTTGATTTTTTTGTGCATTTTATGTTCAAACTTGGTATTGTATGCATCCTTGCTTTTCTCCAAATTGCTTTATAGCTTCGGGTATTGGTCATGGAGAGTTTCCATACCTTTTTTTCTTCAGATTGCCTGCCGGATACGTTACTGTAAACCACGCCAATGAAAATACACATTCTTTTTGTTGTCCCAGTAGAATGTTTTTTTTTTACTTTCGGTGTTATCCTTAGTTTATAGATATGTATGTAAACCTTCTATACAAACAGTGATCCAATCCTTGGTAAGAAAATGAAAATGTCCGAAGAGTCAGAAAGATGAAATTTACAGAAGGATGTGGTCAGCGATAAGGATAGCAATTGAGTAAGAGAAAAGGGTACTAGGAGGGGAATAGGACGAGCAAAGAAAATATATGCAAATATTTGTTGTATAAACACAAGCAAAAGAATACGCCACAACACGACACACTTTCTCCGCACGACGATGGTGTTTCCTTAATTTATTAAATTTGTATCAAGATGGATGTACACAACGCCGATGATACCGATAAAAGGTTCACTGCGTAAGATGAGAGACGGATTTAATGTATCCTTGTGCTGCTGCCAACAAGAAAATAAAGATTTCACTCACGTTTTTAGGTGTGTCCTTTTAGATATCTTTATGCAAACAAAGTCCTTTCTCTTTATTTTCTTTTGGAGATTTTTTATTGTACGTCAAGCCATTGTTCTATCGTCCTCATCATTTCTGTTGGTGTTAAAAGAAATTTTAGCTGAGGGCGGATGTGAAAGGAAGCAGAATTCAAAGAAAACTAAAGTTACTACAAAAATGTGTAAAATATCTTAAAAGGACCGGCTTGTGGCTTGTGGATAGAAAATCATTATAATTGGTAGCTGCATCTGAACTTCTGAACCACTACCACTGTTGATGGCAAATGGAAGTAAGCTCGAGTCAGGGATGTTAAAAATTGTTTTATAGACATGAACGGTGTTTATAGCAGAGAGAGCCGTTGTGGCTCTTGTTTGTAGGTTGTTTTTTGTGACTTGTTCATTTTAAGTATAGATTTGCATTTGAATTTAACTATCAACTGGTTAGCCCTTTAAATGTAATCTGGCGATGCTTAAGCTTAGAACAAAGCTCACAAAGTGTTGTTACAAGTAACGTAGATTAGAAACTAATGCCAGCCGTTAACTTCAGAAAAGAAAGTGGAATGGGTTGCTTTTCCTTGCTTTTTTGTTCGACTTTAATATTTACTAAGCAGGATAAAGCCTTAAAGTGTAGTACTGTGTAAGGTGAAACGAAACTTCATTTGAACGTCGGATAAGCAAGAATTTATGTTTAGCCTTTTATTGCTTAGACTAGACATGAAACTTACTGATGTCTGTTAAACCAATTTTCTTCTGCAGGGTTAAACAGGAGCTTGTGTGCAGTGCAGTATTGCCACTGTTAATAAACTTATGAAGAATTCTAGTACATGAATGTCAATCAACTTGTTTTCATTCATAAAAAAAACATAAAGCGGATCGATATTGAGCCATTTTCACTTGCATAAAGCTTTGCGCCGTGTTCCTTTTAAGACGGATAGGGTGGGACGTCCTTTTTGCTTTCAAGCCGTGGGTTCACTCGTCGGGTTAGCCTTTAGCCAAGGTCTTTCTGAAGAAAAATACGAGAAAAAGAAAGTTTTCTAGATTTATAAAAAATACTTTATTCGATCGCAAAGAAAAACTCAAAAGGTACCTATAATCAATAAACTTAAAACTAAAATACTGTGGGGTACAGTCCATACGGTAAGTCCTCAGTACCTCAACCCGGTTGTTAATAAATTTACGGTCTGATTCCTTGCTGTTAATAACATGGGTAATACCTTAACCTGAAGCAATAGAGCAGTACAGGCTTATTTATGGACCCTGATGGTTCACAAAACAGCTGCTGGTGGATCAGCAGGTTTGTTTACGGCGCGGTCCCTTGTGGCATTGAGAAACAGCAGGCAATAGCTCTGGTTGATCTGCATGTTTGTTTACTGCCCCTGGTGGCACGGAAGTCGCAAGAAAGCTGCAAACTCTAACCCATCTTTATCCCTAGTCACCAGCACAGGTGACTGATAATTTGTTCCGATTTTTGAAAGAATATTGTAGGAAATGAAAGACCTCGTCTTAGCTAGAGCAATCAAGTGGAAGAAGATCTCAACCGACTTAGAGTGAAAATCTAGGGAGTGGTCGCCCGGAATCAAAGTCACTATCGAAAGATGCTGATTGAGGCTTAGGTCCACCCCGAACTGTAATGCCCACTTAAGTAAGTAAGTAAGTCTGTGAAGGTACCTGTCTTGATTTGACAGAACACCAGAGTCGGACTAAAAGGACTTCTACCATTTTCAACACAACGGAAGTTGATATTTACATTATCGAACTCATCCGGACACAGTGCTAAAAGGACGACTACGACGAATGGCTTGATTTTTGGGTGATTTCACCCCATCATGGAATACACATATTATGACGAAAATGCGTTTCCGTCAATTTATTTCACATGAATTTTGTCTCTACTTTGAAGTTGTTGTCTATTATGGTCTCCATTGAGTGAAACCCGCTGGTCGGTATCGATGTTATTATTATAAGAATTAATGAATCATAAAGCAAAGAATTTTGCTATTGACTTTAGCATTACGCCAAAATTAGGCTTCTGCGTCGAACACATTTTTCTTGTGAAAATCGGCATCCACAGCTAACATATTCACCGAATATAGCCCGTCCCGGTAGGCGGTGCGGGTTCAATTTTCACGAGCTGAATTTTGTATTCGTAAGTAAACAAACTGAGTTTTTTCTGCAAAATTTCTATAATGTGCTGGACACACATCCAATTGTTTTGCACGATGCCGGATGTACTCATTCGGGTCTTCCTTGTGATTGACTACTTAGGTAGGTGGGTCTGATGGAAAGAACGATGAAATTTGACCTATATCCCTTTGCAGCTTGTAGGCACGCTTGCGATCGCACAGGCATTAGCTCGACGGTGGGGTGGGATCTTGCTGCAGATATCCTAAGCACACATGTTGTCGTGCCTATATGTTTGTTTTTTTTTTTTTTGTTTTTTTTTTTTTATAAAATGATCAAAAGAGGACAGGATGAAAGTTAGAATGAAAGAAAATAAAGAGAAAGTAAAAAGTTTAAAGAAGAGAAGAAATTAAATGAGAAATCAAATGAACCACAGCTATTATATGTTTCAGGTTTTGTGAAACATTTGGAAGTACCCTCCCCTTTTGCACCCAAAATCTAATTTTTGGATACACCTTGGTTATCCTCTTCCCCAGCTTAATTAAGATAACCCCTTTACCGAAAATCCTCTCACTATTTTACCAAATCATTCCTGAATAGCTAAAGATAAATTATTCCAGATAAACCATTTTAGATATCTATCTTTTTGATTAAACTTGTTTTTATTTTACGAGAATTCATTTTCGTATCTTAGTACAAAATATACAAACAAAAAAAATATGATTGCCAAAGAAATATAATATGTGTACAATATGGTACTTACATGTGAATTTCCCGTCACGGCGAAAGTTGTGGCCACAATTTCCCTCGTTGACTGCGGGTGTTGAAGTTTTATTTTTGTTCAACTTGTTGTTTCTTTCTTTTTTTTTTTTTTTTTTTTTTTTGTTTTATGTAAGATATTAAATATTTAGTTTTAATTTCTGTGGCAAATTAGGTTTTAAAAATCTGAATTTGGATTTTTTTTTTTGTTTCTCGTCTTTATAGTTGAATGTTTCGGTGTTCAGTTTTTTTTGTTTCTCGTAATATAACCTATGACCATGTGGTTTTTAGTTATGTAGGCGATCAATTGATCATGCCCGTGATTTCTTCGAGCTTGTTCGATCTTTTGCAGATTTTTAATGCAGATTATTATAAATGTGTGGTGATACCAGGAGAATATTTACTCCAAATTTTGCGGACGCACTTTAGTGGCTTTTATGAAAGCTTTATCCACTTTTGACAAGCTACGTCCGCAGTTATCTGTGGGCGTATTTTGTCAATTAGAATTATGAGTACAAATACAAATTGATAAAAAAAAATTACCTTTTCAATTTATTTGGCTATATATGGGGTTTACAAAAAATCTTCTATAGGGATTGAAGATGATCCCTTTCTTTCATGGGTCTCAAACCAAAGTTGGGTCAATTGATTTGTCTCGAAGCTCGATAATTGATTTTTTTTAATGAGCAAGTTTTAAAGGTGGTACTACAACCTAACAAGAAATAGATTTTATAATATGGAAATTCATCCAATTTGAATTTCTTGAATTAAATTATTTCTTACCGAGACTTAGGAACTTAAAAGGTATATTATTCCTTTTTTTGTTTAAGAAGCAATTTTATACGGGACTTCTTACAACTATGGAGGTTGAGATTAGAAAGCCACGCTTAGGAAAAGAAAATTCTAAGATGGGTTAGTTTCCGAAAAAATGTATTGATTTTAGTTCAGTGGATGTTCGACACTCGATTTAATTTTTGTAGGTTTAGGCTTGCCGAATTCGAAGATACAATGTGTGTATGACATGGCTGTTTACATGATGCATTTTATTTATGTGGTGCTTACATTTAATTTTAACTTAAAGCATTTGTTTTGAAGGTGTACGCTACATCCTCTATGATGTGATCTACATCAGCAATAGTTTCTTCGATGTTTCAGATTACCATTTTGGGTAAACGTGGTGCCATAACATTTCATCGTTAATCAATTTAATTGCTCTGATGAGAGATGTCGGCCAAGAGGTGAAGATTTCGCAATAGATCCGCACAATTTGCATAAGTTGCATAGTTCAAGCGTCAGATAAATCATATGTCAGATGTTAAAATTGGCTGTTAATGATAGCATTGATGCCATATTCAAGTTCTGTACCCTTTATATTTAATTATTCGAAACAAAAAGTAATCACTCGAGTGATTATAAATAATTTCTGAACAAATTTCGAGCTAAGAATCGATTACCATCGATTATTTCATTCGAATGCGCACACCACGGGCGGATTCGTACTGCGAAGATCTTTATAGCTTTATTCAAAAGAACGATTTTCTAAGTTCTATGCCTCTAAAAAACAGTCGCTATATTGAATTTTTCGATCATTCGAGTGATTATAAATGAATATCTGCACACATCTCGAGCTACTCATTATAATCGATTATATAATCCGAATACGCAGACCACGTCTAGAGCGTTATCAAAATACTTCTAACGCTATCTATTCAAAAGAACCATTATCCACCTAAGAATTGAGTTTAAGAGAAATGCTTTTATTCTTGGCTTTTCTAAAAAAGATCATTTGAATTAGTTGACATAAGGCTGACACTGTCAAATGCCTTTTATATCTTCTGAATGTCGTCGTAACATATGTGTATGCACTGCCATTTTTCTTTAGTGAAAAGTGAAAGAAAAAAAGAAAATATAAAAAGGAAAGAAAACGTAAAAATAAAGTCAATCTTTCCATACAAATTCGAGATATCTTCAGTCATAGTCAGAGACATAGTGGGAAAATCACAGTGAAATTAGAAAATGTGTACATATACCCGTATGCATATCCATATATGTATATCCGCCCACATAGCCGCCTTGAAGGCTTTATATTTGGTGGTGCGGCAAAAAGGACAAAGTCGAACACAAAATCACTTGTCTTCTATATGATTTTCTTGTGCTCAATATTTTCCTTTCTTATTCTAAAACCTTCCTTGCACGGTACACACATGCATATCGTGCAAATCGTCTTCATCTTCATCGTCTTGGTCTTTTGTCGACATTTTTGTTGTTGTCGTCTTCGTTCCTCGCCGCCGTCTTCAGAGACATCTCAAGAGTGAGTTTAGGTTCATTCCAACTCACGTCCGTCCTCTTTCAGATGAAATCAAAACATATATGCGCATACATTATGTCTGCAATTCAAATCACTGCCATCCGCTTTCATATGCTTATCTCTTTGCATCTCAAAAAGCTTAGACAAAAAAAATCACAAAAACGTATGTATCTTTAAATCATCATCATCATCTTTGCAAGAACACAGTGAAAAACATAAGAATCCCATTTTCTTTTTGAGATTTACGAGAAATTTGTTTGTAAAATACGAGTAAAGTAAAAATAGAAGAAGAAGAAGAAGTATAAAACCTGAGTGGATAGTTTGTTTCCTCATTTTGTCATAAAGAAATCCGCAGTCTATTTTTCGTTTCTAATTTCCATTCCCATTTCCATTTGCCAGTGGTAAATCCTTTTCTATTTCACTAAGTCTATGTCCTTATTGTATGTCCTTCACAGAAACGAAAAAGGTTTTTTATTTTTCAAATGTGTTCTTATTTCTGAGCTCTTTTGGTCGTAGCCTAAGTAGGAAAACAAACATGTCCACACCAAAGAAACAAGCATTTGCCACTATAATTTTCCGGTTTGTTTTCTTAAATTCGTATCTTTGTTAAGTTCTGGATCAAAACAGAAAAAAACAATATATTTGTTTGACGTAAGTACTGAATTTATGTATGTGCACGAACTGAACCGGTAGTGGACCAAACGACCGAAGGTTGCTGTAGTTCGATGAGTACAGTATAAATTTAAATTAAAATTTTCTGGAAAATCGGTTTCAGGAGGGGCTGAGGCAATAAAATTTAAAGATACACAAACCGAAGCGATGTATTTGCAGTGCGATTGTCCGCAGAGATATATAGAAACTCATTTATGTTCGGGTGGAGAAATGAGGCTTACATTTCTTAATTATTCGATTTGCATCAGAGATTAAAGCAAAAGTTTACGCTTCATGTCGAAGAGGGTAACGAAAAATATGGAAATGCTTCCGGGAGAGTTGTCTTGTTTGCTCAATCTTCGACATGATAATTAGCAAGGGCATGCTTTCGATTCAATCGCAGCGGAAGTCTTATGAATCCTAATTACTTTTTAGTTCATTGCCTTCGGGTCAATATTGAATGAGAGATTTAAGCCATTATAACCGGAGTTGTCAATTATTGTTATCAAAACGCTATGAAACTTTGTGTTTGTATAGAGTGAAGATACTCGAAAGTTACCTTACATAAAGAACGTTTTATGGTTTTTTTTTATCAGCAATTGGACATGGAAAACTGCACTAACTTGGAACTCTGCTTGAAACTACAAAAAGTTACCTACCTCAAATGAGGTAAGTGTGGACAATCAGCAACGCTGAGGAAGATCAACATCACTCAAAGGTTATGGATCATTTTATTCTACAATAAACAATACAAGGTACGCTCGTTTAAGGTTTTTTCTTGCCTCAAAAGGGTGTTTTGAAAACGCTCAAATCGCCCTGAATGTCAAATTCTGCTTTAAATTTACCCTCAACTCGCTACATTTGAAGTTGTGTTTCTGAAAGAAAAGATCAAAATGGTTTTAATAGCATAGCCGTAAGTTGTGCAATCATGAATTGGTCAAACAGTTTGCATTTACTCAAGTGAACTCATTTTTAAAGTGGTGCTGGTAAGCAACTTTCCAAAGTATTGCGGATTGATCGATGTTCAAGCCTTAGAGTCCAATATGTTCTTCACTAGTATCGTCTCTCAAATAATTGAAAGGTCCTTCAAGTTGCACCGTTCGTAACCAACAAAAGCATTTAATACGTTCAATGTTTTGTCTTTTGTTTAACATTTCTGATGTTGTTTATGGTTTTTGTCTTTTTGTCCACCGTCAGCGAGCGTGTTTAGGCCCATTCATGATATATCGCTCAAGGCAATCGTTACCTAAAGCTATTATGTATTTACTTATTGTTTTCAAGAACAAGAACAAGAACAAGAACAAGAACAAGAACAAGAACAAGAACAAGAACAAGAACAAGAACAAGAACTAGAACAAGAACAAGAACAAGAACAAGAACAAGAACAAGAACAAGAACAAGAACAAGAACAAGAACAAGAACAAGAACAAGAACAAGAACAAGAACAAGAACAAGAACAAGAACAAGAACAAGAACAAGAACAAGAACAAGAACAAGAACAAGAACAAGAACAAGAACAAGAACTAGAACAAGAACTAGAACAAGAACAAGAACAAGAACAAGAACAAGAACAAGAACAAGAACAAGAACAAGAGCAAGAACAAGAACAAGAACTAGAACAAGAACATAAAACAAGGACAAGAACAAGAACAAGGACAAGAACAAGAACAAGAACAAGAACAAGAACAAGAACAAGAACAAGAACAAGAACAAGAACAAGAACAAGAACAAGAACAAGAACAAGAACAAGAACAAGAACAAGAACAAGAACAAGAACAAGAACAAGAACAAGAACAAGAACAAGAACAAGAACAAGAACAAGAACAAGAACAAGAACAAGAACAAGTACAAGAACAAGAACATAAAACAAGAACAAGAACAAGAACAAGAACAAGAACAAGAACAAGAACAAGAAAGAAATCTAGAACGTCCTCTCTTCTCTGTCATATAACACAGAATCTTAATCAATTTTAACGATGTTTTTTCTGAACTAACAGAAAATTTAATTTAAAATTTCGATAAAGATACAAATAAAAGTTTTGAATGCAAAATGCCTTTCAAGCTCTCTTTGGTGCTGCCTAAGTAATGGAACCAATCAAACTGTTATTTGATATTGCGCTAAACTCAATCAGTAAAAGTGCACTTAACTTATTAACACTATCGACTTTGATTTTTCATTCGAACATAATGCTCTACCTGATGCTGTCTCGTTCTGTTCTTTAAGAAATACTCCTTTGCCAAACATAATAAAAAAACCTAAATGAAACATAAACAAATAAAAACATCATGGCCGGTAGGTAAACTCGTAATCAATGCACTGAAACAAATGATATTTTCTCCGCTCCTTGTATTTTTTTTTCTCATTTTCCACACTGATGGTATACCTCGACATTCGTGTGCAGAGAACTTTACAGAAGCAACCCTGCCGCTGCCATCTCCTCATCAAACAAACAGAAGTACATTATCTACATTTGTACGCCAAGTCAACACATTCCCGCCAACTGTCGCCCGTACTAAAAGTTGGCTCTTGACTAGTTTCTTCTTCTTCACCGCATCACATTCACATTAGTGTAAGTAAAATCGATAAGAAATGTTTTGATTCCCTTTCATCTTAAGTGAACCCTCCTGTTCAGCCGAAGACTGACGGGAAACTTGTGCCATAGCAATGTTCCCCTTCCATCGTCAATGTCATAAATCATATATAAAGTGTTCCACCTTTGTACACCGTTTATACACATCTTGAACAAGCCAATTTCTTGTGCGCAAAATTCTCTTCAACACGACAATTCTTTCTTGTGGTTGTGTTTTAGTTTTATTTTATTCTTGTTCTTTTGTTTGTTGGTCGGTGTTGTCTTTATTTGTTCGTCCGTTCATTGATAGAACAAAATAACGATACGATGTCAATAGCGATTGACAGTGCACGGAGGAAATGGTGACATTGATTAAAACTTATATGCTGGAGAAGGTTTTCAATTCTCTGAAAGGATTGCGCTAAAGAAAAACGTTTTTTTTTTTAACCTGAATCATGTTCGGGTAAGAGAAAAAAACTTCACAAGAATTAGGTGGATCTTGAAAAAAAAAGATTAGAATTGGCATAACAAAAGAAAAGCTTTTCATATGTTTTAAAAAGTTACTAAAGACATGTAACCTCGGAAAGCTTTGTAGAAAGCTGAATTTTGTATGTAAAGCCTCCTCATGGTTTCGAGTACCCGAATTATAGTAACCAACTACAAGCTTGAAAGTATATTTGAAAGAAATCAAATAAAGTCAACCCGAAGTTCTTGAAATAAATAAATAGGATGGCGCAACAGGGCCAGGAGCCCCAGTGCCTAGCGCATTTCTCACAGTCATGCCCTGTGAGGGAATAGAGGGGACCTACAATTTTCTGCCGGTTCCGAACAGCTAATCGAGAAAGCGCTTTTCATGGCAATGAATTTACTAACAGAGGAATTGCCAAGTCCTCGCGAAAGGCGACACCCGTGGAGAAACCTTTTTGCATCTGTTGGGATTCGAACCACCAAACCTCTGGGTTAACTGACAGACATGCTAACCTTCACGCCACGGGTCCACTAAGTTTTTAAACTAATCAAGTTTATTTTTGTCGTTCAGGTGATATTTTTTTCGATCCGATAACAATTTTCAAAAGACAACCAATAATTTATCGGTGCAGTCAAGATCGGTGTTTTTGTTCTAACCCAGTAATATCATCGCAAAATCAGGACCAAATTATGACTTTTCTTCAGAGGGCGGCCGTGGTGCAGTGGCAGAGTGTTCACTAGGTAGGCCGGATGCGTGGGTTCGAATCCCGCTCAGGGCATCTACTTTTCTTTCAGCCTCCCAGTTTCATCTGGACGCCCGCCGTCCTTGAGGTTAAATATGAAATTACATCCACCTTATTTCAATCTACTGCACCACAAAAAAAGGGAAGGCTGCTATCCTAGTAGTACAATGGACCGGCAATTAGGTCTGAGTGCTCCAGATTAGCATAAGCCTCCTCTTTTTTTTATTAAAAAAAAAAAAAAGATTTTTCTTTCTTAACTTGCATTAGGGGAAGTTCAGCTTATATTTAAACCATCAGCTCATGAGGCTTGATTCTTCTTAATCTTCGAACAGTGTCCCGGAGTTGATATGACTTTGCAATCTCTGATTGTGTGATGCACTACTGTAACCATTTCAATTTGAAGATCACGATGTAATTCGCTGTTTCTTATACAGGGTCATAAGATGCGACAAAAGCCAAGGAAAGGATAGGATAGGTTTGGACAGACAAGAAAAAAATCGTATAGGAGGGGGTTTCTATCTCCCCTCCCTTTAGAAGGTATGGGCAATTTTTTTTTTATAAACTTACTTTTCTAAAAAAAATTAATTATAATCAAGTAAACCACCTGCTGGCACATTTTATAGTGATTTTGAAAGCTAATGATGTTCTTTAATCAAAATTTTAATTTAAGTTAATTTAAATTTTAATTAATAGTTTTTTTAGAGTAATCAATTCTCAAAGTCTTTACTTTGAATAAAATTTTTACAAAGGGTTAATTTTTCTGTTAATAATAATCAAAGATGTTATCAGTATTGAGTCAGACAGAAAACTGAGCGGGAAAATCTTTCTTAGTTTTTTAAAAATTAAAAACGAATTCAAAGTACTTTTTTTTCTAGAAAATGTATTTTTGCTCAGAAAATAAAGTCCAATTAAGAAAACCCACAAAAATGGATTTTCTGAAGAAAGGCCCTTAATTTCTTTTTTTTTTTTAATTTTTTCAAAACTATGAAAGTTTTCACGTTCGGTTTTCTGTGTCAGACCGGCTCGACACATTTCGTGGATGAACCAGAGTTCTTAGCCTTTAACCAGTTGGTATATTTTTAGTTCGTCTGTTTTCTTTTTGATGTGCCTTTTCCATTCAAACTTTGCATATAACGCATTATTCCAACGTATTTGGCAGTATTGGAGTTGGGTACTGCTGAATTAGAACGTTGTTTATGTTTTTGGTCGTGAAGTTTAAATGTGTCGAATCTATTTCGTTTAACTAAAACACCATTTCATCGACTTCATTTTGCAAGTTTCTTGAAGCTTTCTTACCACACTGGCACAAATATTGCTGTATCGACAGCAGAGGTGGCCATGATACCGTTTGTTTCCTCTGGAAAATCCCTTGTATACAACAGATACATGGTTGGCCCTAGGACACTTCCTTGTGGTACACCGGCTTCAATTTTGTTGACTTCGGAGTACGTTTGGCCACTGAACTCTGAATAGTCAGTTCGTTCCGTATGCTTTAAGTTTTTCGTAATACTGTCTGGGAAGGTCCTTATGAAGTCTGTACTCAAAACCCAAGTAACAAAATTTATCAAAGACCTGTCCAAAATCGAAAAATATAGCCAATCATACTTATTTTTCTTCACAGGTGAAAAAAATGAAAATAAAAAAAATTTATTTCATAAAAGACAGAATGTCAACTTACTATTTTGTGAGGTTAAAACGATCTTTTTGTTTTTACTTGCGATTATAGGTACTATAAGGCAAGTCTTGCAATCGTGCAGAAAAAAAATTTTGAGATAACAATTAAACATAACATTACGATGATAGAGAATACGAAAAAAGTGGGTCCTGCAATTCTGTCTGTCTGTCTGTGTGTCTGTCTGTCTGTCTGTCTGTGTGTCTGTGTGTCTGTGTGTCTGTCTGTATATGGATCTACAGCCTGAACCGCTTGACCGATTTTCTTCAAAATTTGCAGTTAGGGTTTGTTTGGCATCCTACAGAGGGGTTTTTGGAATTGGGTCTCTAGGTCTTGAAATAACGGTACCTGCCATACAACCGATATGATAATACTTATTTTTCTCAAAAACGGCTCCAACGATTTCGATAAAATTTTGTGTGAAGGACTAATTTAGGATTGTTTTTCTAATGATGCAAAAAAAATTTTTGGAAAAGGCCTAAAAACGGTACCTCCCATAGTACCGTTTTTTTTAAAACCGACTTTCTCGTTAATGGCTGACACGATCTTGACGAAATTTTGGATTTAAGAAGTCGCAAGCTGTTAAAGAAAGACTGCATATCAATATTTAAAAAAATTTAGTTTTGGAAATTTTTATAAATTTTTTTAAAAAATTTTGATTTTTGAAAGTAACTTCGAAACTATAACTTTGATTTTTTTTAAATTTTTTGTCAAAATAACTCCTGTTAAGATCTAGAACTTTGCATACTCGACTTTTAAAAAACAGTTTTTAAAAAAAAGTGAAAAATAAAAAACCGTTTTTTGGAAAAACTGCTCCAACGATTTTGATTAAATTTTCATCATTCATGTGTATTAGCGTTTGCAAAAGAATGGCGTTTTTAGATTTTTGCTTGAATCCTTTGGAATATTTAATTTAATTTTTTCATTATTTTGCGTGATTTAATTCAATTTCCATAATTAATGTGTAGTTGGCAACCCTATACCACAAAATATATTATGAAGAGCTAATACCAAAACCTTTAACTCAGCCTTTAGATTTTGATATCGTATTTAGAACACAATCGCAAGTTCGTGCGACCCAGTCGTGCCCATTTTTTTTTTTTAAATCGGTTCATTAGTTTTTGAGTTGTTCTTCTCGCAGGAATATGGAAATGAACAATAGTCTTTGTCACTGAGGGATGTAGGATGTAGGTTCCTAATGTCGATATCATAATGTTAAAAATTCACTTTCTCCGCTGTCAGGTGTTCACTTCATCGGGAAATGTATACGTGGTAACTGTGGTTTGTTACAACTATTACATTTTTACAATTATATATTTTTTAAAGTTATTTAGTAACCCAATTATCCTTGATTACCATTTTTTTTTGAGTAAAATATTGTTTTTTTTCCAACAAAGTGGAAATAAAAGTGCAATCAGTATAAAAGGGATGGATATATTTCGGTCACTTTTTTACTTAGAAGGTTTTCTAATATAGTGTTTTAACTTTTTTGTAAAGCGATTACATATCTGTGACAGAAGTGAAGTATAAAAAAGAAACTCAAAAATGGGAATGTTTAGACTTTTTTGGTCAAGGATGTTGATGTTGACGTTTTTGAAAACAATTGTTCTTTTATTATTATTTGAATGAAATGTGTCGTTGGGAAATTCCTGAATAATGTCTTTTGAATTTTATCGAAATAATGCTTCGTCTCCGAGACATATCAAAAATACTGTTAACTGTGGATATTCACCCCTATCTCCAATTTGCACCATCAAGCCTTACCATTTGTTTCCTAATGGTTTTGCGGGGTAACCACACAGTAAATTTTTTTTCTCTATTTTCCTAGTGGTTTCTTAATGATAATTTTTTCAAAGTTTTGTGCAATAGTTAAAAAAAAATGAGAACTCCGGTAACAATTATTAATTAATGGCACTCCAACTTTTTTTTTTTTTAATAAAGAGCCCATTAACCAAAAAAATTTAATGTATTTTTGAGTTCCTTTAGAAATGACATCAGCATTCAGCAATGTCTGAACCCCTTACACCTAAAGTAAGACTAGAAGAAGTAATAAATTTAGACGTAAGATGATACCTCGGAAACTTTATATGTACCATTTATTTTTTTACTGTAGAGACTTTTTTTCCATTTAACTTGTGAACGCACTCTTTATTCATCAAACTGTAATATGTAATCAATTCAATAAGCTCAAAATTTTAATCATGGTAAGGTATGCACTAACGAGCAACGTCTGTAAATTATGAAAATTTTCTAATGAAATTCAGAGTCGGTGACCGCAACTTTAGAAGCGTTAACTCCAATTTCCGGTCACAAATCTCGGCCTAGTAGACTGGTAATAACAATTTTAGTGCAAACTTTGAGTGATGCTACCATGTCAGTGAGACAACGGGTTAGTCCTTAGTCGTTGTGTTAAAAATATCGCTGCCGTTCGGCCTCCTTGGCAAACGATCTAAATCAGTCAATTCCACGCCATTCTCAAGAATTGAGCATCGCTCAGACCATATTATACAAGATCAAGATCAAGTTGACTGAAGAATTGGAGCTGATGAACCATTTGAAGTGACGTACGTTTTATGATGGGGCTCTGGAGAAAATGCAATTTGATGAATTTCATTTCAAAATCATCTTCCAGTCACGCAACTCATTTTAGGTTCACTTGGTTTGTCAATAAGCAAAATGTGCGTTATTGGTCGGGTGATAGTCCATGTGATTGTGCTTTATGAATCGCCACTTCATCAACAAACAAAAAACTGTTTTGTGCGAAACATGGCCAGCGTTATCACGCCATCATTGTCTATTATGTTTGATCCGAATTGAAAGACATCGGCTTAGAGGACATGCGGTTTTAAGAGGATGTCCACAAGGTGCGCAACAGACTTTAAAATCGATTTATTCAAGAACAAGTTTGATGACGTGCGATTGAACGCCTCAAGGCTTTTTTTTTTTTGGTTTATGCCAACAAGCCGACGACATTCAAACAGCTCAGATCCTGCATTGAACTCGAAATAGCGACCGTTTCGGCTGAAATAAGTGGGCGAGTTATTGAAAATTGATTCCAACGATCGATCGATGCATAGGTACTTGCGGTCGCCGGCTAAATAAACGAAGTGAAGTCCCTCCATAAATGTCTTGGTTGTGTACTTCAACAAAATTTTTGAAATATCTCAAATGATTTGCGTTTCTTCGAAAAAAGGAGTTGCAACTTGCAAGTCCTTATTGAATGACCCGATATATTCTCAATGGCTCAGCTTCAGCATTGATATTAAAAGGAGAATCATCACTTGTGCCGATCGCTTTTCTTTAGAAGACATATGAAGTAATAAAACAATACTTCAAAATGCAGAATAACCTTTATATGAAACCTAATCATCATATCAGCCTAAACTGCGGCGCGGTGGTTTAATCAGATTGAGAGGGACCCATCAGACTTGTGGACATTCAAATAAATTTTTTTATTAAATTTCATGAAAAATTGCTCTTTTGTGGTAATAAAGCGTGCCAGTGTTATGGAGTTGATCAACAGCCCTCGATTGTGCTTGAAGATATCGTCAATTAATTTGCATTCATTTGCGAATCTTAAGAAATAGAATTTTAAACTTGTAGTTAATTACGTTAGTGATATTTTATTTACATTTCAGTGTCAGTCCTCGTTGGTTATAACTCCATCACTTATGCTAGCGTTAGCACGCGGCAATGTTTAAAAAAAATTACGCCTGTACTAATTATCTTGGTTCTTTAGTTTCTAAGCAAAGCTTAGTTGATGAAAACTTAAATTTTATCATTTCAATAATTGAATTCACATAATATCTGATACATAAAAGATTCAAGTGATTTGTCCCGCCACACCGTCATGGTTTATATAGAATTTAAAATGTTTTGGAATTCCATATTATGAATCAGTAGCATTTTCCAATTTCGTAACCCTCTGCAAGTGTGTGAAGTCGGTTTGAGTGTGATTGGCTTTTTTCTCTTCTGGAAGTTGGCATTAAAAGACTGGATTTTCAATGCCTTCCACTTCTCTTTATATATTTCAATGGAAGGAATCATTTGAATGGAAACATTAATTTGAATTTATATCTTCGTGTCAGTTTTTCTGCTGTGCAACCATGGTTACCTACCTACTTTTTTAAGGGGAAATGTACCTGTAGAAAAAAAAAGAGAAAGAACAAATCAAAATTGCAAGTTATCGTTAAATGTGAAATCAACGATAAACATCAGATCAGACCCTTGATAGGAGCTGCATTTATGCGAATACAGAAGTCACAAACAATCGTCAAATGCCAAGAACGAAATTAACTTCCCTTGCCCTGCAAACTTTCCAAACAACCAAATGCAATTAAATAGGAATTTTCTTCGAACTCCATAACCTACAAACCTCAAACTACGAGTATATATACTGACAGACACCCGATGGTTTGAACCGAAAGAGTAAAAAGAAATGGAGGAAGGAAAAAAACTGTAAAACGCAAATTAAACCTCAGACTACCTAAATGTCGACGATGACGATGACGATGACGACTCTCCTAGAGTTGTGTCATTAAGCATACTAGACAAACACTAATTGTCTAGCAAGGTTATGCGAGAATGACTGTTGTCAAGTTATTCTTCCTCTCTAGGCCAACAGCACAATAAAGTTGGTGAGGCGGAAGGTTCGAATTTTGCACTCATTTTCTTTCTGCTCCGACTTGATGACGATGATATCAACGTCGTCGTTGTATATGTGTTAACGTAAACGTATTCTTCTCCAGATGACACGATGTCGAGTTTTCCGTTTGGTTCAGTGTTTTTCTCCATTGGCTTGGAATTTATATCAGGTTTTTTTCTGCTGTTTTTCTCTCTCACCATTTTGCCACTGTGCCACTTGAAAACAACAAAACTAATGGCTAACATCGTTAGATATCAAATGCAAAACTCGTTTGTTCAAGTTCCGGAGCCGTTTGTTATATTAATTGGGAAAGGGCATCAAGAGAAAATCGATATTCGATTCACCGAGCAGAATACAAAAAAGTTGCCGTGACAGGTTGGAGTGCATCCGGGACAGATTTTTAGCACCCTATTACAAGTCGAGGAAATTCCTTATCGATTTTTTTGTATAGTCATAACTGCGCTCATTAGCTCATTCAATCACTTAAGGTCTTTATTTATTTTTTCCTGTCCTAATTAGCTGATTTATTTGAAGAGGAAATTTTCTCCTGGAAATTGATTCTTGGAATTAGCTTTCAAGATAAGAGGAATTAAAGCGGATGGTTTGCCGACAAGTGGACATAACATGCTCAATTGACCATGCAAGAAACACGCGTTTTTTTAAATTCAGATTACTCAAGGATAGGCTTTGAGATTTGTTAATCGTCATGGCAAATGTATGACAAATTGAAAATTGAGTTCGTTCGACCTCAAAAAGCATATCGATTGAGAGAATTGGTTTTGTCGAAATGAGAACTTTCTTAACTTCAAATTTTCTTCTGAGTATCGTCGCTTGAAGCACATTCACCATTAATACACTCCACTTCCAGCTCCGTCCATTTCTATTTTTTGTCGGCATAGATTTTGAAACATGCGATGACTACCAAGCCTATCTTTAGTCAAAATTTGTGCAGCTTGGCATGTCTAAAAAGTTCAATTGATTTTTTAGTGGCTTGGTCTTTATTTGCAAAGCAGTCAAAAGACTTGAATAAGTACAGATTACCAGTGATTTGATTCCGAATGACAAAGTGTAAAACATCAACATCTTTATTATGTTTGATGAGCACGTCTTTCGATGCAACAAATATTTTGAGAAATTGAAATCAATTTGCTCTATTCGTCGATAGAAACACAGCCGTTACCGATATTCAGCAATTACTAGGAGAAATCTTGAGAACGATGATTAAAGGCAATTTTTAATTTTATTGTCAGGCAAGTTGATGCAGAAATAAATGTCGGATACCTTACTTACTTAGGGGGGCAGCCCTGAGCCTCAATCAACATCTTACAATAACGACTTCGATTTCGGGGGAGGTCTTCTTAAACTTGATTGTGCCACCTGCGACGAGGTTTTCTCCTTCCGCGACTTCCCTGCAATGTTATGTCGAAAACCAGCCCCAGCTATTGAATTCTCGCGATGCACATTCTTCTAGCTATGGCTATGTCGAGGTACAGCTCATGCAGCTAACTGTTGTATCTTCCTCTTCACACATTGTTTTCGCATACTTTACCAAAGATCCTTCGGAGTATTTTTCTTTCGAAACGACCAAGGGTTTCCTCATCCGCTTTCGACGAAGTCCACGCTTCCGCGCCGTAAAGCAGGGCTAACATGATTGGGGTCTTTCACAGGGTTACCTTGATTTTTCTGGATAGGGTTTTTTTCTCAATTGCCTACTTAACCCAAAGAAGTAACGGAATTATTCTCCGCACTGATGTTGTTTTCGGTATCTATAGCAAATCCTAGGTAGACGAAGTCCTGTACTACTTCGACGTTATGTCTGTCTATTGTGACGTTTTGTTCAATTCGTCGATGTTCTGTGTCCTTGTTTGATGACAACATATACTTCGTTTTGCCCTCGTTAACCATCAAACCCATTTTTGCCGCTTCTGTTCCAATACTCGCAAAAGCACCTATGACATCACTCTTTTTCCTTCCCATTACGTCAATATCGTCTGCGTAGGCGAGTAATTGTACAGACTTTTGACAGATTTTTTCTCTGGTGTTGACATTTGATGTTGGGACCCATCAGATAATGAAATCATTGCTCCTCCTGTATTTGAACGCAATTGCTCATTCTTCCCAAATGATGATTGTGGACGCTACTAAAACGTTGGTGACTGCGGGATATTTCGCTTTGCAGCATTATATATTGAATGAGTCGAACAGCATGCTTCTATCAATGTGGCAGCTATTAAAGAAGAAGCATTTGCTGTGGCTATCAAAAGATCTGGCCAAACCTTGATCTTAAACGTACCACAAGTTTGTTATTCTTAGGCAAATCGCATGTTATGCCAACAATCCGGAAACGATTCAAGCAAGTGTACCAGTGTATGCACATTAAAAGGGCTCTGATTGTATTGTTTTATAATTTTTGTCTCCCACCAAGCCTACACCAAATGCCAATTAAATTAACCTAGCGAGATATGAAATGGTTTCTTCTGCTACATACACTTGCCAAAGAACGTGTTGCTTTTTACAGACAAAATTCATAAGATACCGATCGAAACCAAGTTCAGTTCAGGGTTATGTTTTGGATATTTGCTTCATTGTCGTCTGACAGGTAATTTTTTTTATCTTATCGAAATATTTTCAATGCACAGAGTATTCGAGGAATAATTGTGTCAGAACTGTGTATTTGAAAATTCAATTTGAGATAAGAACTTCTGAAACAGAAGTGTGAACGAACAAAAAAGAAGGAAGCCAAAACCCAGATTGGAAGATGTGCAAACGGCCTGGTCTAGTCTGATTAAACAATCCTATCTCTCGTATTCGGTAGTGTATGTACATGCCATCTGCACTTACCAAACAAAGTATGGTATTTGTACATATGAAGCGCCATATCTGCAACAAAGTTAAGTATGGACCAGAGGTACATTTTATCTGTAACAATTGTATCCACAGGAATTTTCACCGTTTTCTACTTAAAAAAAAGAGAGAAAAAAGTACTCATTCGCCACAGTACACCGATAGTCTACAATCTCCACATTGAAATATCGTAAACTATTTGGCCAACGCTTGTCCCAACTAACAACACGGACATTCTCTATCCCATTGGAATTGTGTATTTGCCATTGCAAATTGAAATTGTGTTCTGTTTTCAATGTTTTCCTTTCGATTTTTATTTTCATTTTCTGCCAGCGATGTATGGTGTTCTTGGATATATGTAAGAGCGTCCTCCATTAAACGTATATACGAGAGGAGCATTGAAGGAATTGGCTTTCCTTACAAACGACCACCCTCTTAGTAAACATTTTGCCTGTGACCGACACAACAAGAGAAAGAGAACGAGAGTTCGGGTAGAGTTAACTGGTTGTAAGTATACGTGTATTTATTCTCAAAAGGCAACAGATAAGAAACTTAAAAGAAAATTGATAGAGTATCTAAGAATCCTTCGTGTATCGAAGGGCTCACTCTGTTCGTGTGGGATAAATAAGATTCAATCTTTCGTTGGTTCTTTCGTTTCTTTCGGATTGATTGATTACAGGATTAAATCTGATAAAAGACTGTTTAAACTAACTTTTTCCTACAAGGCCAGAATGGAAAGATAGCGAAAGAGATCAATTAATGTTGACACAATTCAATAAATAAAACGAGAATCCCTTGAATTGGGGAGGAAGACTTAAAAGCAAAAGATGTATTGGAGCCATAAAAATAACATAGTTTTAGCATTAAGAACAGAGAGAGATAAAACAGTTCGACAAAGCCATAACCTAACAAGACTCAAACAAACATAAGTCTGATATATTTAGGGACTTCTACTTTTTACTGAAGAAATGTGAGAGAGGATGAAGAAACTGCGTTGTGGGTCTTTTCCAATAGAGTTTTGACAATTGTTTTGCTACTCGTAGCTTGACAAGGTGTTGTATTCGATTTATTTTAATCTTTTGTGACATTGATTCAACCACTTTTTAAAGAAATTGAAACATAGACTAGTTTTTATTTTTAGAGGTTGGTTTTTCGAATAGGGATAAAACTGACATCTTGTGGTTAAATCGGCCAACTCTAATGTCATTTATGTTCAGTTTGGTTTGCATTTCATCATAAACAGGTTGACAAAAGAACAATCGTGCAAATTTATTTTATTCGAAAATAATGGTTCAGTTCCGAACCTTACCGCAAGCTCCGTCCATTTTATGGTCGACATAATAGTCCACCAGAGCAATTAATTCGGTTAACTATGTATCGTTTTCGCACTAAGTTTACTTTATGTGATAAAACGCATCCGCAGAGACGTCGAACCGAAAAAGCAATTGCCGCTGTAGAGCGAAGTGTTGAAGAAGACCCGAATGAAACGATTCGTCACCTTGCACAGCAATTGGAGCTTTGTCCATCAACTTTATGGAAGATTTTACGCCAAGATCTTGGCTTACGACCTTATAAATTCCAGCTTGTGCTAGAATTAAAGCCGCGAGACCATGCAATGCGTAGTGATTTTGGTGTGTGGGCCGAAAATGAGATTGATCTCGATGCAGACTTTCATCGCAAAATTTTGTTCAGTGATGACTGATGAGGTTCATTTTGGTGTAATGGTTATGTCAACAAGCAAAATTGCCTCATTGGAGTGAAGAAAATCCACATGAGTACCTTGAGAAGTGTTTACATCCACAAAAACTGACTATTTGGTGTGCTCTATGGGGTGGTGGAGGCATTGGTCTATAATTTTTTCGAAGTGATGCTGGCGAGTTAACGTTAATAGAGACCGGTATAGAACCATGATAACCCACAATTTTGTTCCTGAGTTGGATGGCATGAATGTGGGTGAAATGTGGTTCCAATAAGACGGCGCTACATGCCACACAGCGCACGTCACAATCGATTTATTGAAGGAAACATTCGATGAGCGCATAATTTCGCGGATCGGGCCTGTCAATTGGCCACCAAGATCGTGTTATTTGACACCATTGGATTATTTTCTTTTGGGTATATGTGAAATATGTGAATATGTGAAATGTGATATATGTGAAATGTTTTTTCCCGGGTATCGCCTTTCGCGAGGAATGGGCAAGTCCTCCGTTAGTATTCATTGCCATGAAAAGCGCTTTCTCGATTAGCCGTTCGGAACCGGCAAAAAATTGTAGGTCCCCTCCATTCCCGCACAAGGCATGGTTGTGAGAAATGCGCTAGGCCCAGGGGCTCCTCGCTCTGTTGCGCCACCCTATTTATTATTTTTTATATGTGAAGTCGCTCATCAACGTCAACAAACCAGAAACGTTATGGGGCTTGGAAGCTAACATTCGTGGCGTTATTGCCGAGATACGGCCTCAAGTGCTCGAAAAAGTGGTTGAAAATTGGACCTCTAGACTGGAGCACCCAGACTTAATTTTCATGAAGCAGTCTTTTTCTGCTTTAGTATTTCAAATCGTTGTAAAGAGCAATTGACTGCCAGTCTTATAGGGTCTATCAGTTCTTTACAGACTAATAGGAACTAGATTGTCGTTATAATAATATATGTATATCAATTTCTCATTTTTATGGTTTTAGCTTAAGTCTATATATAGTCATTTAAAATCGAATTAAAATGAGCCATAGTGTAGTTATTACCTCAAATTCAAATTAACTTCACATTTTCCTTATAGTCAATTTAAATTCAGACACACCCCGTTTTAAACATTTCAAACTTTGCCGTTACCCATTTGACGTTTGTAAATCTTAGTTCTGAATCAACTAGACAAAAACTAAACTTTCATTCCAAATTTCAATTTGTCTAAACTGTCGAATTTCCAACCAAATTGTTTGTAAAATTGTCTTCACCGTTTACCTAGAATCGGCGCTTATTCTCAAATGTACTTAAATTTAAAACTATTTGGATCTTCATAGGAAAAAGTTGATTCATTCTTTCGTAGTTAATATTGTAAGTACTCTCAGTACTAAACTAAAAAATAGCCTTGTAATCCAATTGAATTTTTTTTTCAAAACTGCCCAAGCTATCTTGCAATACACAACTCAAAAATTATCTTGAAAATCACTCTAAATCTTTTTTTTTAAATAGTGAGTAGAAAAATTTTCAACGATCTCTGAGCAAAAGCTACTTAATTAGATTTTAAATAAGTCCTGTAAAGTGTCCTTATGAAAAACGCTAATTAAAGAATTATTTAAGATATCCTAAAGAGTTTTTGGGTACTCCTAAATTCAAACCACCTACAAAGAGCTAAATTAGATGTTATTAGGTGGAATGGTATTCTGACGATCAAGTCAAGAGCTTGTGAAGTGCTGAGCAATTTTTTTTTGATAACTTTTAAAGCAGTTGTGTGTTGCTTGTACCAACCGCACTTCGCTTGGGGTCTTAAAATCCCATCTTCATTAAAATTAATAAGTATTCCCTATAAATTCCTTTGTAATGTACAGAATTAATTTAATATTAATAGTTTCTAAAATTCTTGTAAAATTATAAAACGGCACAATAAGTAATTTATAAGTTTATTTTGTAAATTATTTCAATAAATCAATAAATATATATGAGTGCAACATGCTCGTGCCAGAGCTTAGTGCATTTATCTTAATCATTTCTGTTACGAATAGAAGAGGTCTTTAATTTTCTGCTGGTTGTTAAAGTTATTTTGTAGACGTGCGGTTTTGAATACAGCAATGCTTTTTTGGTGACTTGGGCTTTTTGACAGCTGTCACTTGATTTATGCTCAGTTTGGCTTGCCATATCTTATCGGATAGACTTTCTCCGGATCAACTTCTGCAAATCGTGCAAACTCATTACCAATATAATGGTTCGGTTCGCGTGACACATCGTGCGCTGCGTCCAATATTCAGTCGACATAAACGCCCAGCAGAGTCGATAATTTGCACAACAATGGCTCGGTTTCTCACTCACATCCTCAGAGACTGAAACAGTATAGTGAGCACCGAAGGTGCTATTGCAGCTGTGGATAGAGCAGAGTATCGAAGAAGAGCCGGATGAGTCCATCCCCCATCGCGAGCAACAATTGCAGCTGTGCCCATTCACTTTAAGGAAGATTTTGCATTAGGATCTTGATTTGCTGCATTAAACTCGTACAAGAATTGAAGCCGAACGTTCATCGAGCGCGTCGCACTTTCGGTGAATTTGCCGAAAATGATATGGCAAACCAATCCCCATTTGTACAAGGAATTGTTGTTCAGCGATGAAGCTCACTTTTGGTTAAATGGGTACGTTAATGACCGAAATTATCGGATTTAGAGTCACGATAACCCGCAAACCATCGTTGAAACAGCGTCACATCCTCTAGCTCTTTGAGTAGAGGGAATCATTGGTCTATATTTCTTCAAAAATGCCGCCGGTCATAATGTTAGAGTCAATTGGAAACGCTTTAGAGCCATGGCTTATGACTTTTTCATGCCTGATTTGGAGGATGTTGATGCGGATGACTTTTGGTTTTAACAAGATGACGCTACGTGCTATACAGCGATCACCGCTGAACTTTTTTTGTGGGGTAACGTGAATTTGTTTGTCTACAGCAGGTAAACCCAAGCTGATTGGCACCGGTTTACCTTCGAAGGGATTATTCGGTTTTTTTCGGATTTTTCAACCGTCGTGAAGCATTTTTACAGCCAGAAATTCTGAAACTGTGATTGTTTTACCAGTCAAGTTGTGTAAAGGAGTGAATTCGTGAACGTGGCTATAGAACAACTGACAATATTAGTGTTGTATTCCACAGTGCCGAGAGAAACCCCAGTTTGTTCATTTTTCGTCGATCTTTACAATTGAGCATTCCACAAACGAGATCTCACCGAATGTTCAAAGGCTTGAACTTAAGCCTAACGGCAATCAACAAAGCCGTGTTTTTGCTGACTTGGTCCTTGAATTGCCTCAAAGTGATCATGTCGAAAAGTCGTCTTGAAAATGGGGGATTATTTTCACCTCGGAGGCTATGTAAACAAGTGAAATTGTCGTATTAAGGACCTTGGAAAACCCAACAATTATTGTTAAAATGATGCCTCTACTTCCTCGACTTTTGACTATTTGTTGCGGTTTTTGACCGATGGCGCTATTAGACCTTTTTGTTTTTCGAAAATGGTCCCTGAGCTACTGAATTAAGAATTAAGTTTTTATGTCCTTCATACAAAACATTAAAACGCTTTAAGAAGGAATTCTATCCTTTTTAATAGACTACCTTGGCCCCCGCCAAAACCTTTTAATGCGAATGACATTTTCTTGTTGTAAAAATGAGAAGTTGTTGAAAACCTGACAACCGATTCGTTATCCTTTTTCACACTTCATGAATAGAAGTTTCACATTCCCGACGTACCAACTTCTACATTGAGGACCACAGACTGCAAAACCATGGCGGTGTCTATTTTCTTCTGAAACCAAGAATGGATGAAAAGAAAACCACCTCTCTCGTCTTTTTTGTTGTCCCCCTGTAAAAGTGTATGCCAAAGATATTCCACTGGCTGGTTATTCCTATATTCCGATTTCTGTTGTTGTCATCCGAGGATTCTAGCAAACAGTCCGACAACAAACTCCCATGAGTAGAAGTTTAATTTTCCATTTTTTTTTTGTATGCTCCTTTTCACTCTGTCCTCTGCGATGCGAAAATTCTTCTTTTTTTCTTTTAATATTTTCACTCCATTTCAATTATCCCTTAGTACCGTATTCTATTCTACTTGTGGGTTGATGTGTTGTATCTGATCCGCTGAGCAGGGTTATAAAATGAAATGAAGGAAAAAAAGAAGAAAAATGCAAGCAACACAGGAAGAAAAACTTTCCAATTCTCATGTTGAGGCATCCTTGTGTGTTGGAATGATGATGACGGTGTGTGGAAAAGAGCATCACAAAACGCAAAACACGGAACAAGGATGCTACTTAAACTATCCAAACAAAATAAAAAAGAAAACATACACCGTCATCCAATTGAAACGCAATGCTAAGGGCACCGAGACCAAAAAAGACATGTCTTGCACTTGTGTCGTTTTCCTTACTCCATCCTCTTGAGAATGATGTCAGTACAGTGAAGACGGAAAAGGAACAAGATTTTGGGGCACGAAAGTTTTGTCGTCGCTCTTCTCATTTTTGTTTTCATGTTTTAATCCTTATTCGGGTGCTTTAGCTAGTGTCGTTTGCTTCTAGTTGTTTTTTTTCAAAATGTTTTTAGTTCTGTTTTCAATTCTAGAAAACTTTTCAGGTGAAAGTGTTTGTATTCGCACACACAAAAAAACTCATAAAATAAATACCTAAATCTGATTAGAACTTACGTATAGAGTTTTTATATTTGTGTGAATATATTCATATACGCCCCAAAAAAGAAAAAATTACCACCAACCTATAAAAGTCCCCTTGCTATGTAATTGGTCTGCATCTGCACCATCAACATCACCATTGCCAACCAAGTAACTATCAACATTTGAAAAGGAAATTTAAGGAAAAATTGAATTTCAAAGCAAACGGACGACGTGATGAGAGAAGGAAATGTATTCTGAAAGGATTACACCAACAGAGAAAGAAATCACTGTGTATTCATTCGAAAGGACTTCTATGATAATGGCGAATATTATCCTTAATGGAATTGTTCGATCCAAACACGAAAAAAGAGGAAACTGATTACTGCAGGAACTGTGGAATGTTATAAACTGGGAATGAAAAGAACGGAAATCCTGTTATAAGGACGAAAAAATGCTTTCGAATGTCTTCAACAGGTCACACGAATAATAAAACAGTGAGATAAGACTTTTAAAGAAGTTACGTAATCAGCACCATTTCGTTTATAATTTAATTGGATTCAAGGTTTGTTCCTGTAAATCACTAAAAAAATACTGGTGTGTATTTTTTTTTTGCATATTGTTAACGGCGCACAGTGGCGTATTTTGACTTTTTTTGTTGCAAAAATCGTATTTTGTTAACACAAACGTATCGTGATAATTTTTCAAGTTTAAACTAAAATTCCGAAGCTATAAATTTTGTGAATTTCAAGAAAAAATTCTCACAGGGTGTTTCAGATGTTTCTACTGAAATACGACTTTTCCTGAAAAGGAAATGGACTCAATATTTTATCTCAAAAATTGTCAAAAGTATATAACTGAAGTAAAAGCAGAGTGTCTTAATGTCAAACAATGCAATGAAGCATATGTTTTTCCGTACATGTTTAGTAGCAAGAGTCCTTAAAGATCTTAATATACATAATCCGCTGGTTCAGATAGTGTCCTTGCTATTATTCTGAAGAGGTGTTTTTTCACGCTCGCAAAACTACTGCGCAAGCTTTTCTATTCATCCCACTCTTCTGGGCTCTTTCCGAGTAGATAGAAAACTACCGAAAAGTGGAACCAATCTTTCCACTGTTTTGGTGAGAGTAAGATTATTGCGATTTATATTTCAAAGGCATTTGATAGAGTTTGGCATCAAGCCCTCTTATCGGGAATGCATGTTTTTGGTATCGATGAGTCTCTTCACCGTTGGATTGGAAGTTTCCTTTCCGACCGTTCAGTACAAGTTGTATTGGATGATTTCAAGACTGATACCCTCTTCATAAATGCTGGTGTGCCCTAGGACTCTGTTTTGTCTCCGACACTCTTCCTTATCTTAATAAATGATTATTTGTTTGAAACCTTTAATCTACTAAATTGTTTTGCTGAATACTCTACTCTCAGCTTGTCATATTCGATTCCAACTTTACGTCCCTACTCAGCGGAGTAGAATACAATGCATACACAAAACCTAATGATGTCTTCTGTCGTTAAAGCTGACCAACCATCTGACATTGCAGTACATTCAGTACTTACTCGGTATGTGTGTAAACTATGATCTTCGTTGGAAAGACCACACATTTGAAGTCGCCAAAAATACTGCTAAATGTTTAGGTTTCTTAACATGCAGTCACCCCTTTTTGATTTGGCTTCTATTTATAGAGCCTACATCCGTCCAAAACTAGAGTATATCTCCTACATTTATGGTTAAGTGCTCCTCAAACATCTGTGCGCCTGCTTAATGGGGTTCTAAATTGAGCATTAAAATTGATTGGTGACAGTTCAGTTGTATATTCAATTGATTCTCTGGACATCATCGTAACGTTTCATGTCTCTCTCTTTTTTAATGCTATTTTCGTAGACAGTGCTCTAGTGAAATAGCCAGTTACATTCTTGCCTTGTATTAAATTAGCCGCAATACCCGATCTCTGCGCATCTGTTCTCCACAGAGCGAGGAGCCCCAGGGCTAAGCGCATTTCTCACAACCATGCCTTGTCAGGGAACGGAAGGAACCTACAATTTTCTGCCGGTTACGAACGGCTAATCGAGAAAGCGCTTTTCATGGCAATGAATTTACTAACGGAGGAATTGCCAATTCTTCGCGAAAGGCGACACCCGTGGAGAAACCTTTTTGCATCTGTTGGGATTCGAACCACGAACCTCTGGGTTAGCTGGCAGACATGCTTACCATCACGCCACGGGTGCAATCCTTTACCGAACTAAATTTTTCCCACGCACAATATACAGAAATTCAAGAATAATGTGCATGGGCATCTCCTTTCTTCTCCTTCCCTTATTTCCTAATTTCCACACTGTGTTCCAAAAACTCAAAAGCTATTCTCTTAAAAATCTTGAACTTAAATTATTATACTTGAACTTAAAGTTTATTATTAAGGAAAGAACAAAGTATTAACTTTCAGAAACTCTATAGAGTGTCTATGGTAGTGAGTGGCTTAGTTGGTTTTTGTTAATTTTTTTTTAAATTAAGTCATTTTTCTTATAAAATTTATTCTCCCGACTAATAGGAGCTTCTCTCCGAACATTTGGAAAGCTATATCAAAAGAAGGTTGCTATCTGGTAGTACAATGGACCGGTATTTAAGTCTGAGTGCTCCAGCTGATATTTTGAAAACCTCCATAAAAAAAATCGGAAGGAGATAAACCCGCCCCTTTCTTACATTTTTTTTTTGTCTTGGTCTAACCTATATGTTTAAAGTAAGGAATTTTGGCGCCTTCCAAATCCTTCGACAGATTTGAATTTTTTCCGATTTCAAAGGTAAACAATTGTAAACTAAACTATTGTTATATTATTTTATTTCAGTACATTTTTGCACACGACGTTCTTACTTTTTCCATCTTTTGTCAAATAAAAACGTTTTGCGAGTTTGATACACTCTTTTAAACTAAAATGACTAATCAGTGGGAATTAAAGAAATACGGGGAATCAATAGTCTTCTAATTTCGCTGTTCCAGTCATTATTAAAACTTTTATAATGCCGCATCCCAGATGTGTAATTTGTAGCTGTGTACAATTCTAGATTACTCATTATTGGCCCTGGAACACCAACTTGCTGCCACTCCTGATAGTTCTAATTAATTGAGAAACTCTATAGGGTTTGATGTGACTTGCTGAGTGTCCATAATATTGTCTACTGATAGACATTGGACAAAATCCCCCAATACGTAAAACATAATTTATTTGTTTATATGGTTAACTATCTCATCAGTCGGCGTCGAAATCGACTTTTTACACAGTCATTACCTATTGCCAATATTCATTTGAAGATCAAGATAGACATTTCTTCTCAGGTCAACTGTGTAATCGACAATTTGACAGAAATCACCTCACGGTGAAAGAACTTTTTAAATCGGTCCAGTAGTTTCAAGGTTCCCGCTTACGTTGCCGTTCCCGCAGAAATATTGAGATAACAAATACAGCCCATGTCCTTCTTCAGGCTCAAGACTATCTCTGCACCAAAATTCATACAAATAGGTTCAATAGTTTGGGCGGTAGATGGTAACAAAGAAAAACAGACAGACGGAGTTGATTTCGGTTGTATAATGTTCGTAAGTACTTCCGTTCCCATGGGAATATGGTGTCCGTTCCCGTAGGAATATGGGGATGACTTACAGTTAATGTTACTCAGGGATAGTGTAGCATTCTAACGGTGGAAGAATTTTTGATATCACAACAGAGCTACTTCTGCATTTATAATATTAGTGAAGACTGGTTCCCGTGGGAACATTCGAATGAAATGTAACCTATGTCCTTCTTCAGGTTCTAGATCATCTCTGTCTAAAATTTCATTTAAATCGGTTCTGTAGATGGTAACATGGAAAGAAAAACAGACAGAGCTTTTTTCGCACTTATTATATTAGTAAGGACTCCGGAATATGGGGATGGACTAATTTTTAAGTTACTCGGGGATAATGTAGCATTCTAATGGTGGAAGAATTTTCGAAATCGGTGCTGTAACTTCTAAGTTCCCGTATACGTTCCCGTTCCCGTGGGAATTTAGGGACTGTCTCTGTACAAAACTTCATATCAATCAGTTTAGTAGTTTGGGCGGGAGACGGTAACGTAGAAAGTCGGACAGACAGAGTGACTTTCACATTTATAATATTAGTAAGGATTAATTATAAGACTTCGATATTTAAGTGAGTTTAAGAAGTTTAAGAAATCAAGAAATGTAGTTCTGTCCAATATTTCGCTCCCTAGGTATGTTTTACGGTATCCTTTAAAGATGGGGCACATACCAACGAAGTGATATGTGTTTTCTGAAGCATCCATATTACATATACTGCATATGCCTACAGTGTCGTTACGAAAAGTTCTAGCATTTAAGTTTAGAAGACCACATCGTGCTTAGAAAATTTCGATTTTTTTAGAAGATCTTGAAAATAGCTTTGGACATCAGAGTGTATTAGTTTGTTATATTCGTCGTTATATTGTGATTGGAGTGCCTTTCCCACGAAATCAACACAGTATTTTTCGGGGAAAGCTTTTTTTTTTTATTTTTTTTTATTTTTATTAATCATTATTTCTAAACAATCGTTGAATTAATACATAAAAAGCAAAAACAATTAAGTTATTGATGTTTGAAATAGTAAAAGATTCTAGAAACTAATTTAAGTAGAAAACAGATGGGGAAAAACTTAAAAGTATATAAGTAAAAGAAAATTTAAATTTAAAATTTAAAGAGGAGAGAAGCAATAAAAGTTTAATATGAACAGAGGAGAGAAAAAATAACAAAAATATAAATATTTAAATAATTAACAAGCAGATGATCCAAGCACATAGATATTTATGACAAGGGAGTAAAAAGTGATTCTAAAGAAGAATAGCTATTGGAAAAAAGCCACCATTTTACGTTGCGCAAAAAAGCTTGTTTCACTCTTTCGCATCTTAGGATTTCTGGAAGACAATTAAAAAGGCGGGGGGCCGTGACTAAATAAAACCGTGAAAAGTGCGTTTTATTGATTTTAGGAAGCGTGACGAAATTTCTGTTGTTGACACGAAGATTGTGATTTAAATCTACTCTAACCGCAAAAAACCCAGAGTTTTCAAAAAATATTTTTAAGACCTTGTAACAATAAAGGTGCCTTAATGGTAGAATTTCCAGGGACTTGAACAATTCAAAACTTGGAGTACGTCGATTTGCTTTACACAAAATGCGAACTGCATGCTTTTGCTTTATTAACAGTGGATTAATATTTATTGAATAGGAACCTCCCCAACAAGATAACCCATACTGAAGTTTAGAGTCAAGTAAACCATAGTAAACTAGTTTCAAAATTGGAGCGCTACAATAGAGACTGAGGTGATACAGCTGTTTGACTACTCTATTTAAATACTGTTTTAAATTGGAAGTGTGATCCTTCCAACTAAGTTTGGAATCCAAAGTTATGCCTAGATATTTGAAGCTGTTAACACGTTCAATTTCAAAGCAAGCATCACTACAACTTTCAGAAACGTTAAATGATGTAGGATAATGACGACAACTTACCAAACAAAATCTTGAACAGCATGGGGAGTGGTAAAATAAGGGAAACTCTTCGCAGGTTGTGCCTTTAATGTTGAAAAACATAAATTTTGTTTTCGTACTGATTACAAGTCTATGCTGATTGAACCAATTTCGCAATACCACTAAATCATGATTAACATTCAAAAAAAGATTGAAACTATTTTCACTACCATACGAGAGTGCAGTGTCATCAGCGAAAGGAGTAAGGTTACCTTTAAATGTTTGGATAAAGAGTGAATTTATATAAATTAAAAACAGGACTGGTCCCAAAACAGACCCCTGCGGAACACCCAAATTAATAAGTTTTCGCGAGCTATAATTGTCCTTGATTTTTACCATTTGATTCCTGTTTTTCAAAAACGAAGCAAACCACTCATAAACAAATCCCCTAAAACCTGCGTGGTACAATTTACCTAAAAGAATGGTGTGATCATGAAATGGTGATCTATTTAAAATTTCATTCACTACACCCCATTCCTTTTTGGTGTTGCCAATATTTTCAACCAACTTGTTTCTAAAATAGTCATCTCTGCAAAGCGGTATGTTTTTTTTTCAATTCAAGACACAACTTGTTGTAATTATTTTTGAGTCTAGCATTGTTAGGGTACTTCTTGACTTGAGAGTACATTTTATTTTTTTTTCCTTATTTTATTCAGCAGTGGGAGAGTCATCCACTGCTTAAGACACTTAGACTTGTTATTATTATTAATCACGTTCTGACTGCATTTCGAAATTAGAACTTTTAACCTGCCAAGAAACGCATCAAAAGCTATAGATGGATCTTGAGAAGCGTAAACGTCATCCCAAAATTCAAAATTTAAATAATTTTTCAGTAAAGCAAAATCAATTTTTTCGAAATTCTTACTGCAAGCCTGTTTAGACCTTGGTACGTTGCAATCAAGTTGAATACAAGTTAGCCTATGGTCAGTTATTTGCAAATCATAGGCATCTACTTTATGAATGATACTATTATTTCTGTGTACTCTTACGAAAATATGATCTAGGCAGGCCTCAGATCGGGTAGGCTTATTCAAAAGAGAATCAAAACCAAATGCAGACAAAAGCGATAAAAAATGGTCAGCATCGGCTGAGTCAGACAAAATATTGATGTTAAAATCACCTAGTAAAATAATATTCATACAAGATTGATTTTCCATGAACCCCAGAAACTCATTCAAAAACACATTTACTGTACACTTGTGAAGTCTATAGAGACAAATAAAGCAGTATCGAACACCAGAGATTACACACGACACCTCCACCACGCTTTGTAAGTAGTACATTCATTCATTCCACAGCACGGCGTTTCTTAACTGAAGTCCATTTGTGTTTGTTGGAAAAGGCCTGACCATTCCTGGGACCAATAAATGAATGACAACGTCAGAAAGAATACGTGGGAGACGATTACGTGGGCTTTGGCATTACTTTCCGTATGTACGTAAAATGAACTTTCAAAGTTGTAAGGAAACCTTTTCAAAGCCCAGTTTCAATATGAATTCATTATAGGTGTGTTGTCTGAACAAATTTGGACAATGTGGAATTTATTGAGTTTTTTGACATCGCAAGACGTTTTGACAATTGTTCGGACCAGGACATGTTATATGTGAAGATAACGCCGAGATATTTATATTATTCTTATTTCTCCTTCATTGAAAAACCATTTTTCAGCACCCGTTCTCCTACCGTTGTTTCTAAAAATCACAATTTCTGACTTTTCTGGGTTAACATCTTGGCTCCATTTGATACAGTACCTACTGAAACCGTCGATAATCCTTTGCAGTGTATTAGGCCTATCAGAAAGGAGAACTATGTGATCTGCGTATAAACGTACGTTTATTTTGATATCATTCAGAGTGAGACCAGTTCGTAGTTCAAAGTGGAGATTTACTAGGAACAGATCGGAAAGTAAGGCACTTAGTACGCAACCTTGTTTGACTCCTTTGGTTGTCTGAAAGAGGCTTGTCCTATACTTTCTCCATTCTAAACTGTCGAAGAAGTGTCTTTGTACAAGGATTTTATAGTTGAAATCATTTTCGACGAGATCCCTAGTTTAAGTAATTTGTAAAACAACGCCTCGCGATCGATGTTGTCGAAGGCTGCTGGTAGATCAACAGAGAAGGCGTAAAGCTTTTTTCTCTGACTAAGTTTAATTTGAATTTTAAACGATAGGTTATACACTTGGTCAACAATGCTGTATTGACTTCTGTATGCAGCCTGGTATTCATTTAGTACGTGGTTCTCTTCTATCCAATAAGTAAGTCTATTTAGCAGAACTGTGGTAGAGTGCGTCTAAAAATGAAAGCCCGCGGTAGTTTGAAGGGAGACTTGGGTCACCCTTTTTGTAAAGAGGGAAAATTATCGATTTTCTGTGTCAAAGATATCTTTGAGCAAAACATAAATTTCTTCAATAAATAGGGTGCTGGAGTTTTTGTAGAATTCATTAGGAATACCATCAATACCGGGAGGCGTGTGATTAAATAGGAGCCAGTAAAAAGTTCCTTTCACATTCAAAACCATGTTATGAATATTTATTGCAAAATCGTTACTATAAAACTCCACGGAGCAAATGTTGAAAGCCAATGACTAAATCAAAATTATTTTTCTTCTCTTTTTAGGTAAGTCAAATCACTAAGTGACTCTACAACACTAGGTAATGGTAAAATGGTAAATTCAATCAGATAGCCTTACAACTTATGAACAACTGAACTCCATGTAATTAGCACAAGTTATTTATTGCTACGGATGCAAAACAATTTTATCGATTACTTAGGCTATTAATAGGTGCTCAGCAGACAACACACCCCCTATTTGCGTTCTCGAGTTGGTTAATTAAAATAAATAATTTCTAATCATATGTCATAGAACACAAATGGGCGTTCTTAAGTGTCAAAGCTTTGGACTATTTATCACGAAAGGAAAACTCAACATAGTTGCTTAACGTTCCTCCCATGGTTTTTTGAGAATTGCCACCACCATCGCCAGCGTTGCTCGCATAAAATGTCTCATAAGTATGTGTTGACTCAGGAGTGATTGTAGACGGTTCTTTCATAAGCCAGCAGCAAAGATATTCGCAGTCTGTCAGATGGATATCTGCAATTATTTTTAACGATGATGTTTTGCCAGTGCTTTAGAATATCTATCTACAGATGCAACGTAATGAGGCAAAGTCTCGAATAATTATTCAATGTTTTCGTTAGTCAGTATACCTACCTTCTGCTTTTAATTTTTTCTTCTTTTTGTCTTTTTTTTTTTTTTTGATATAATGAAAGAAAATTATAGATTGGCAAATGAGTTCGTGCTAGCACGAGAGTAGATGTACAAAAGATGAGTTTGATTAATAAGTGTTGGCATGTTGGGAGGGATGTTTTATTGACTTGTTAATATGTGAGATTTTCGTCTTTTCATTGGATGCACATGGTATTAGCTGATAACGAACGATAAATGGATTCGTGATTGCAGAAACATGCATTTGCCAATCTGGGAACATACCTTGGTATGGGTTTTAGTGCCTTGATTTTGTTTGTAAATTGGAAAGTATGTAATTTCATGAGTTTTCCTCTCCAATTTTCCTGAATATGGGGTTTGAAATGAATTGCTTTTTTTAGTTTGATGTTTGCTTTCTTCAATATCTCGTAAGATTCTTTTTTGAAATGGAAATAGTAGTTAGGTATAAAGTAAAAGTAACAAATATTAATTTGAAAATACAAGTCTTTAATATTTGTTTTTTTAATTTTGAGTTGATGGACAAATATGGCATCGTGGTGAAGAAGTCTTTGAGTAATTTGTAATCGGAACATCCGATACGATATTTATAAGAAGGAAGATTAAAAGGATTTACCCATAAGGAAAACCCATTCAGAGTTTAGCGTAGGAATTTTGTATTGCCCGAGTATGAGATTTATGAACTTCTGAGACCAAATTTGGGATGCATACCTACTCAAGATGCAGACGAACATAGCAGCTATACAAAGATAGTGAACGTTTGCACTGAATTTCACTTCTAGAAAATTCACTTTCTACTACCGCTTTTGAAGTAAACGCCATGGTCACGTGAATGACCAAACTCATCTTTCGATAACGACTTTGATTTCGGATGAGCTCTCTCCATTTTTGCTTGTTCTTTTTTCTTCTCTACATTGTCATTGTCTTGCTTTCGAAACGACTTATGATTTCCTCATCCCCTTTCGATAAAGTCCACGCTTCCGTACCGTAAAGAAGAACAAGCGACTGGACCATTTCGTGAGATAACACGTTCTCCAAACTTGGTTTCCAATAAATTGATTGTGACATTCGCTGTGTGGCTTGTGGGCGCCGTCCTGTTGGAACCACATGTCCTTCAAGTCCATATCATCTAATTGGGGCCAAAAATATTCGGTTTTCATTGAACGTTAGCGATCCCCATTCACAGTGACGTGCCAGTCTTGATCATCACGGAAGAAGTACGGCCCAATGACGCCGCCAAGTCGTAATTTTTTCGGGATGCAATGATGACTCATGGAGCACGTGTGGATTGCTGCCTGACCAATACCGCTTTTTTTTTTTATTGACGAAGCCATTCAGCCAGAAATGAGCCTCATCGCTGATTTTTCGATGAAAATCCGAATCATTTTCAAGTTATTGCTCAGCCCAATTCACTAACATACGACGCTTCTGTAGGTCAGGCGGCTTCAGTTCTTGCGTCAATTTAATCTTGTAATTATGTAGGCCAAGATCTTTTCGCAAAACGAGGTCACAGAGATGCCCAACGCTTGAGAACGACGTGTGAGAGACACATTTAAGCTTTCTACAACTGAAGCCTCAGCGGCAGCAATATTCTCGACACTGCGGGCACTTCTTTGTCTCACTGGCACGGGAACATTTTGTACTGTGCCTGTGGATTTAAATTTTTTCACTAGACCCTCAATAGTTGATCTGCTAGGACGATTCTGACGACCATAAATTGGACGTAGCGCTCTTCACGTTGAGGCCACTGACTCCGAATTTCGATAGTAGATTTTAATAATTTCGACTCGTTGTTGGCGCATATATCTTTCCATCATAAAATGGCAAACCTTACTAAAGAGAAATGTCAAAAGAGCGTCAAGAAATATGGCGTCGTTTGCTGTCACCTGTCGCTCTACTTTTGTAGCGTCCCTGTTGAGAAATCCCTAAACTTTATTATGCCCTCATTGAGCATCACACCCATTTTTGCCGCTTCTGCTCGCTAAAGCACCTATAATATCACGCTTTCTTCTTCTCATTACGTCAATATCGTCTGCGTAGACGAGAATTTGTACAGACTTTTGAAAGATTGTTCCTCTGGTGTTGACGTTTGAGTTTTGTACTATCTTTTCAAGTATGAGGTGGAAAAAATCGCATGATAGTTTGTTGTTTCGTCGAAAGCCTTTTTGACATCAAAGGTGTCGCTGATTTTTTTTACCGGCCTCAACGGAGCAGCGTGAATTCTCCCAAGTCATCCTGCATAGTCGTAAGAGTCAAGTGAGACCCAGAGTCAGCGGTTCTGATAGCTTGTTGGCATTGCTGCTACTGGTCTTCAACCCTTGATGCTGGCGGCAGAGGATCCGAGGATAGTTTTCAAAACTCTCGATTGGAGAAGGCACTGGCAATCACTTGCAATTAAAGCTTTCCGACGTCATATCTCTTCACATCAGCGTTGGTTCGTGAACATGCTATCCTCATTCGTACCTTTGCTACAACAGTGGTCCGAGTCAAAAATTGACCCCTCTGGAAAATCTGTATCACACTGGAAGAGTGCCTTATGTCGATCGCAATATGGTCAATTTTGTTTACTGTTGATTGATCTGCAGTCCAGTCCAGTCCATTTGCTAATTCTCCGTTTGCGCGAGTTAGCTTTTGCCTACTTATATTCAGCGGGAGCACAAAAAAACAAGTTTTATATTCAATTAACAGCGATCTTTATTGAATGCTTTTTTCTAAAGAACTGAAACCAAAACTACACAGCTTTCTTGTTGCTAGGCCTTACGGACAACGCTTGGCTTTACAGACAAGATCAACTAACAGTATATATATCATTACAATAAACAAAACATATAGAGAAAATAGGTAGAGAGAATAATAGGGTACGTTATGAATATAACTCGTCCCCCCCAAAAGGAATGAACTTGGGATTAAGTTCATTGCATTATATAATTCTTTTTCATAAATATATACATTATATAAATAAGGAAGTACTTTCAAAAATAGGATAGTTAATATATAATTTAATTTTTTCTTTACAATTATGTAGTACATTTATTTTGGTATAATATCATTTGCATTCAATTATTTATTTTGCTGGTAAGTATACGCCCTAGTGGACCATTTTATTATTTTATTGCAAAGCTCACACTTATAAGGTTAATAAGGTGCTCCTTTATTTATATGAACAAGATACATTTGTTTTGAATTGTAAGATGTTTCGGTAAGTGCTCATTGTACATAAGTTACTAAGTCACTGGGTATATTTATGTGAAATAAATTTATTCTTAGATGTTTTTTTTTTTTTTTTTATTTAGACATCCTATGTATGTTTAATCTTTTGCTTATGAACCTTTCTTTTATTTGTTTCGACAGTTATTTCATTGTTTTGAGTAACAATGTGGTCATTAAACCTAGGTGCCAATTTATTTCTTCTATCATCCTTTTCAAAAATTTGTTCATTTGCGGTATAATCCGGAGGATCCTTACGTGACTTATTAAGGTTGCTTATGTAAGTTTGTTTTCTTTCGAGACTTTTTTTATGAACTAATTTACAAAGATTTTCATAATTTAATTTATGTTGTTCTAAGTATTCTTGTTCTGTGCGAAAATCTGGGTTTGATGGAAACGGTTTACTGGAGTGAATATGGCCTGAAAGGAGTTCAAAAGGACTCAATTTTGTTGTGGAATGTATAGAATTGTTATATGTCAGTACAGCCTCATCAACTATTTCTTCAATTGAAGCGTCTTTTTTATGAAATTTAATCAAGCGAATCAGTTCCGTAAGGGTGGAATGAAAACGTTCGACTGGCGAGTTTCCTGTTGATGTCTTTGCACAAATGTTATGATAACTAATGTTATACAATTCTAAGAATTCCCTAAATAGAGTACAAATGAACTCGCTACCGTTATCTGCAACTATTTTTTTTGGAATACCGTGATGTGAAAAAAAGTGTCTGAGGCATTTAATTAAATTGATGCTTGTTCTTGCTGTCAGTGGGTATACGGCTGAGAATTTGCTGAATTTGTCAATAATAGTTAAAAAATTCATTTTGGACACAAAATATATATCAATATGAATTATTTCCAATGGTTTTGATGGGGTTTCGGTTAATTGAAATTTAAGTTTTTCTGCCTTACGGTCGTATTTATACCTGTGACAAATTTCACAGTTATTTATAACATTAGAAATTACATGTTTAAGTGTTGGAAAATATATATCTCTTTTTAAGTGATGAAAACATTCGGTTATACCCCTATGGTAGGAGGTCTGATGGTAATTTCTAACCTCTTTTTCTTGATCATCTCTCTCCGTTATATCTCTAAGCAAAGTCATAGATCTAACAAGCTTTAAACGTGCTCGATGGAAAAACTTGGTAACCACCTTTTGAATCGCCGAAAATGTTTCATCGTCTGTTAAAATGGCCATTTGCCGTTTTGTATTCATGTGGTCTTGCAAAATTGAAGTGACTACACTTTCATCTGCAGGATTATGGTGCTCAATTATATACCTTTTTTTCCTTTTAAACAAAATTGTCAGTTTTGAAGATAACTGCGATTTTGCCGGATTTCGCCTAATAATAATTTGATGGGAAAATTCGTTGATTGGACGTTCGGATATTGGAATACCACTATCAAAATTTTCTTCAGCCGAATGAATTGTTGATATTATGGACGATGCATCAGCGTTATTTTGTATCGAAGCCATTTCTAAATTTTCAAATTCAGTCTCGTTAGTGTTTATTTCAATTCGTGAAAGTGCGTCAGCGTTTGCATTCTGCGTACCTTTTTTGTAGACAACCTCATAGTCATACTCTTCTAGCCGCAACCTCCACCGTACTAGTTTTGAGCAGGGATCTTTGACGGAAAAAAGCCAAGTGAGGGGCTTGTGATCAGTGACAATCTTGAACTTTCGGCCATAAACATATGGTCTGAAGTATTTTGTGCCCCAAACAATACCCAACAGCTCTTTTTCGATCGTGCTGTAATGTTGTTCACTTTTTGATAGAGTCCGACTTGCAAAACAAATAGGCCTATCAGAACCTAAAGGACCTTGGGAGAGCACTGCACCTATTGCAACATTACTAGCATCAGTAGTAATAATGAAAGGCTTACGAAAATCTGGGTATTGTAGGATAGGGTCATTGCATAGTATATTTTTGCATTCTTCAAAACAATTAGTAAATCTGGAGTTTAAAATAATTTTATTTCCTTTTCGAAGGCACTCTGTTAAGGGTTTCGTAAGGTTTGCAAAATCTTTTATAAATTTGCGATAGTAGCCCAAGAGGCCAAGAAAAGATTTAATCTGTTTTTGTGTGGTTCGCAGAGGAAATTTTTTTACGGCTTGTATCTTGTCCGGATTTGGCCGGATGCCATCAGAAGTAACAAGATGTCCTAAAAACGAAACTTCCTTACACAAAAACTCAGATTTTTCTATTTTAACTTTCAGATTTGCTTCAGTCAATTTTTGAAAAACGGCATTGAGACTTTCCATATGTTCCTGCAACGAGGTGGAATACACGATTATATCATCCATATACACTAAGCACGTCTTCCATTGGAGTTCTCTTAAGACATTGTCCATGACGCGTTGGAAGGTAGAGGGTGCATTTTTTAGCCCGAAAGGCATGCGAACGAATTCATAATGTCCGTTTTCGACCGAAAATGCAGTTTTGGGAATATCTTCTTTTTTTATTTCAATTTGATGAAATCCTGAGGCTAGATCGAGTGTGCTAAAATATATACTTCTACCAAGTTTGTCTAAAATTTCGGTTATATTTGGGATGGGATAACGATCATCTACAGTTTTTTCATTTAGTTTTCGATAATCGATAACCAGCCTCCATTTTTCTTTCCCGGTTGAATCTTTCTTTTTCGGAACTATCCAAATCGGAGACGACCAAGGTGAGAAGCTGGGACGTATAATACCTTGTCTCAATAACTCGTTTATTTGCCTTTGCACTTCCTCTTTGTGAATATAAGGGTAACGGTAAGATTTGGAATATATGGGTATCTCATTGGTGGTCTTAATTTCATGTTTTATAGAGTTTGAAAAAGTTAAGTTATCACCATCTTTAAAGAAAATGCTTTTAAACTTATGACACAATTCTATGATAGACTTTTTCTCTTCCTCATTAAGATGGTCAGTTTTTATTGCTTGCCCAATATTTTTCGGCTCAATGCTTTCTGAGTTTTCGATTTCATGGTTGTGAAATTCGAAATAAGCATCAACAGGTTCAGCTTTGATTGGTTGCTCTACTAGCAAAGTTTGTTGAGAATCAGATTTGTTTACAACCTCGACAAAGCAGTACCAGTCTTTCGCTAAATACAACCCTTCCGAAATCATTAAATGAGAAGTTATAGCGGTTGGTTTTATGTAAACGCTCCCGGATTTAATATCGATTGGTAGTAGATAAACACATTTACTGAGCTCAGGTACAATATAAGTTTTTGACATAAGATTTGGTTTGAAATTTAATGGTATAAACGTATTTTTTGTTTTTAAATTTGAGTTTTTTATGTCAATAGTTAATCCAAGTTCTTTAATAATGTCGATTCCGATCAATCCATCAAAGTAAGAATGGAATTTAAAAATCAGGAATTTCACTGGTTTTTTCGTAAGAAGCTCAGGTAATCCATTAATAACAACTTCTTTATTTACTGTTTTTTTATCAAAAATAGTTTTGATTTCGATTGGTGCAATATTTTGTGTTTGTAGTTTGTAGGCTACATTTGGGCATATAAATGACCTATTGCTTCCAGTATCGATTAAAAACTTGAGAGGACTGTTGTTGATGCTTGTGATAATAATATAAGGCAATAAATGTGAATTGTAATTATTCAAATCTAAGTAACCTATCGATTTTCCGAGGCACGTTAATGAAAATTTGCGTCATCAACAATCGATTCAGTTGAAAAATGTGGAATATCTTCATTTTGGTCATACACAATTTCTTGCTGGAAAGTATTTCCGTTTGAATATTGACTTGGTTCAATCTGTTCTGGTGGGTTATTATTGGTATAATAAATTGGTTCGATGTTATGTAGCTCTTGTGAGTTATATTTATAGGGTTGAGTACGATTGGAGTTTTGTCTATGGGTATACGCGTTTGAAATTGACATTGGTTCAGGTTGTGTATGAATTTTGGGATTGTTTGGTCTGAAATTTGTTGTGTAAGAATTGGTTTTTGGATTATTATTGTTCGGAATGTTTATGTTACTTTTAGGAACAAATTTGTTAAAATCTGGGGGTCGATTATAATTTTGAATATTTGGTGCGAAATGTGTGTTATTGTTTGGGATAAAGGTAGACATATTTGCTAAGGAAGGCGTAAGAGTTCTTGGTACATAGTTTAGATTTCTAAAAGCACTGCTTGTATGTGGTTGTTGAACTGTATTATATGGTATATTGGAATACAAATTATTTTGAGAACTATTATATCCATAAAATTTGCGCTGTCCGTGAAAATTTAATCGATTTTGTTCCTCTAAACATAATGATAAGGCTTCACTCAATTTCGTAGGTCTCATTGCACGTATTGTGGATCCTAAAGGTTCCCTAAGTCCACTTAAAAACGAATTTAGGCACATTTCTGCATAGAGAATCTTTTTTGCCGTTACTACCGTTGGTTCTTTTTCATGTAACCTCACATGATTTATGATAGTAGAAAAAATCTCTATAATACGGGCATAAAAGGGTTCAACATTATGTGTGTTTTGCCTAATTTGATGTAAGTCTCTTATGAGACTAGTTTCATTCCGCTTATCCGCATAATGAAGTATTAAATTGTTTTTAATTTCGTCCCAGTCTATGGACGTTCCATACATGTTTAATACTTCATTTGCTGGTCCGACAACTTTATTGCGAATTGCTCTCAAAATTATGCTAGCGTAATTTGTTCCACTAATTCCTGGCATCAAAGCAAGAAGCTCTTCAACGTTAGTAATAAAATCGAAGAGCAAACGTGGATTACCGTCGAAACATGGAACATCTTTCACAGCATCTGGAATTTTAAGAGAATTGCAGATTTCAAGAGAGTTAGCCATGACTAGCAACTAACTAAATTTACTCAGAGAAACTTTCTTAACTGTCGAAAAAAATAAATTCAATGTATTCAATGATTTCTAGTAAAGCTCTGTTATTTATTTGTACTCTTTATTTTTTTTTTTTTTTTACTTTCTCTTTAAAATTTTACTTCGTAACTTTTGCAATTATTGAGAAAAACCCCAGCACAGCAACTAATATCAATGACTTACCGAATTTTTATTTATAATTCTTAGAATGAACTTATTCGAATTGAAGAGGATCTCCCTCTGCAGCAAGCGCTGTTTTGACATGGAATAGTAAAACGTGAGCGGGAAATTGTTATGTGTTAAGCAATTTGATGGCTTGAAATGACTTAAATTCTAACTCCTTGTTGACCTATGTATATTTACATATGGAAAGCAAATAACCGATAGATCCTTTATATAAATAATATAAATGAATTGAATACAAATTTTATTTACACTATTCTAATTATGTATTTTTACTTCTCATTCACAATTTTTTTGTATGTATACACTTTATCAATTAATATAAAACATAAATTTTAATTATTATTATTTTTTAATAATTTCGAATATCAGTTCTTTTCTTGTTTTTTTTTTTTTTTTGTAATTTTTTCACAGATCCTGTAACTATGTAGATGCCGGTTGTTGTTTTTCGCTGGTTCTCGCCTTTACGATAGTTTATGATTGCTACTTTTGTTATTACATATATTATATGTGCATATTATACATATATTTTATATTTTCAGGATGTAGGTAATAAATTTAAGTTATTATTACAATTCCCTTTATTTTGGACACTGGTTAGTTAAAAATTGTGTCACAACGTTTCATTTGTTTGCGTGTTGTTTCGGTTTTCATAATAAAGTATAACTTTTGAGGACACTGTTCTTTTTTTTAGAACATTCGATGCATGAACGTTTTTTTGAATATCCATGCACATTTGTCTGTTTTTAGTTTTAAAAAACTGTGTCAAAATGTTTTATTTGTTTGTTTATTGTTTTCTTTTAATAATAAATTATTAAGTTTTAAAGTATTTTACTTTCGAGTGCGACACTGTACTTTTTTAGAGTTTTTTTTTTTTTTTTTGACCGACTGCGCCAGTTAGCTTTTGCCTACTTATATTCAGCGGGAGCACAAAAAAACAAGTTTATATTCAATTAACAGCGATCTTTATTGAATGCTTTCTTCTAAAGAACTGAAACCAAAACTACACAGCTTTCTTGTTGCTAGGCCTTACGGACAACGCTTGGCTTTACAGACAAGATCAACTAACAGTATATATATCATTACAATAAACAAAACATATAGAGAAAATAGGTAGAGAGAATAATAGGGTACGTTATGAATATAACTCGCGTAAACTGTGAAGGCATCTTACGATGCACTTGCAGACTCTTAGGTCCTTCTTACGTTTGCTTGTGTCCAGAAAATAAAAGAATCGGGTGGCTCAATTTTAGCTTGTTTGAGTGTCACAATTTCGTTGTTATTAAAACAGCCTTACCATCAAGACAATATTTACAAAACTTTTGTGTGTCGATAAAGGTTTGTTTTGCCCATCGCGTAATGGGTAGCAATTAGCATAACTGCCTGTTGCGTAGGAGTTCGAGGTTTGAGCCGCAGGAGCATCCAATTCTTTTTTTTCACGAGTATCAACTTTCAAACTGTCATAAAGAGCTCTTTTCCACTTACCCGTTCGGAATCGGAAACAAATTTTAGGTCATCTCGATATCTCACCAAGATACGTTTCAAGATTTGTGTTAGGCGGGTTCCCCGAAGTCTATTAATTTATTATAGATTGAAGTTCGATGTGAAAGCGTTCAAATTTTCGAAAACGAAGGAAGCGTTTTAGAAAGAGTTTATTATCCATCAGCCATATCCTACAACACATCACAAATTTGGAAACAAACAAACTTTTCTTTCGTACATTCTTTACAGTTTTGAATAGAAGATTTGAAATATTTTTGGGAGTTTTTTCGAATAAAGTATATTGTTTTTTTTTTTTTGCTCTCCGTCAGGGGTTTTTTGAGTGAGGCCTGAGGCCATCATAAGACCGACGACGCGACGGCAACAATGTCCCTTGGAAGGTTATATAAATGAACTAAATTTTCATTAATCTTCAAAGCAATTCAGAATCTTAGCATCTCAGCGTAAGTTGTGCGACAGCTTAAAGTTATTTGTTCTACTAATAGAAATATTGAAATATCCAATTTTACCAGTTAAAAGGCTCGTCCACTTTTATGGTTGATAGTCCTGGCTAAAAACTTCTTTCAAATGTGCCCACAGAACATTGGTCCCTCGAGTTAAATTTTTCCCGACCGAAAGTTCTTAATATTCCTCTACTAACTTATGCAACAGAGATCCCTAGTTGAGGTCCCATGCGTGGGTTGGTGTATGCCTTTGGGCGTAAAACTTTTACCTTTACTTCTAAAGAGGTAATTATGGTTCAGAGAGAATATTTCCATACAGATAATTAAAATGGACGCAAATATTATATGACTGAACTTCTGACTTGTTATCTTAAACAGCAAAGTGTGTTTTGTACGGTTCGGTGGGGTGCGGTGCGGAGCTGCGCCCTCTGTTGGGCAATAAGCATATCTAATGGTAATAATTATTATTATTATTTCTGTAGTACAAAACTTTTCCTTTTGAATTTGTGAACGGAGTTCTAACCCTCCTCCTTCTTTACTGTGTGTTCCTTTTGTTTTGAGAAAAGTTTCTCCATTGTTAAAAGCCCGACAAGTTTGTACGAGTAGGTACAACCGTGTGCCTCAGTCGTCACCAGTCGTGGGGGTCTCTTATCAAGCCTTTACCGTTCCAACAAAATTGCCTTACAAAAGTTCTATGTCTGTCTGTCTGTCGGTACACATAATTCATTATGCAATCGCACGGGGTATGCTGGCGCTGATTTTTGTTTAAAGGCCTACTTTGTTGACTTTTATGAGCGACTCACAAAATGTAAACATTCACAGACAGACACGTAAAATGAAGTAAAAAGAGCGCTTAAAAATGCCTTTGCTGTAGAAACCGTGCCAATTGGCGGACGCGCACGGTCCGTTATTTGTAGATTTTATTGCATATAGTGTTCTTACGCAAAATGAATGATGACACTTCCATTGCGCCTCGCCAGATGATGGCGGTGTTGATCGTTACGGCAATAATGCCACAAAAATGAAAAAAGAGTAAGTACAGGGATGTGGTCTGGATGTGATATGATTTTTAATGATGTAATTAAGTGTGCTCTGGAACGGAGGTTGCCAGCGTGCATCATATGTCCAGATGATGAAAAATTAACATGGAACCTGAGGGGGAATGGGAATAGTACAAAGTATATACAAAGAAGTAGGTACAGAGCAACAACGGAGCGAATGCACTTGGAAATAGTAATCCGATTAGGTTGCCACACACCACACAGTAAAAGTAAAGGTGCGGAGTGGGTGGTAGTTTGTTGGGCTGTTCTTTGAGTGTGTGTTCTTGTGCTGATAGGAAAAAAATGGAAAAGAAGCTTTATTTTTGCAATTTATATATTTTTTTCATACTGAAGAGCAAGAGAGACGAGAGTAGGCATTGAGTAAAAGCTAATGACCGTCCAATTGTCCCGGTCTCGTCCGTTCGTCGTCGTTGTCTGTTGACTTTGCTGCTATTGCTTGGCTGTTTTGCCATGTCAATTAACAGGAATTACTTATAATATGCTTTGTTTCTTATTAGGCACCAAGATTGGAAGGGTGCACCTTTAGTGTTTCGAGTATAGAAACAGTAATTAGAGTCCGTAGCTTTGTACTTGAGAGTTATTTGAGAAGGGAATATTTGTCTTTTGGATTGTTGAGCGATAGTGAACAAGAAAATAATTAATAAAATTCTGGTGAATTGAGGGGGAAGCTGTGATGCCTTCGAGATCACAATGTACTCATAGCGCTGTTGAAGAAAATAGAAGATTAAGTAGAATGTCTGCCTCTGGCTAGTCTGATAGAAATCTAGTGTCGTGGAATTGGTCAATGAGGCCTTCAGAGAAGATATATACCGATACCGACGCCCGTCCGTCACAAGAACAGTAGTGAGAAATCGACCCTTTCAGTGTTTAGTTCAGTTTAATATGTGTATGTAGTTCTTATTAGTTTCTTCTCCAATTGGCAAAAATAAAGTTCAATGAAGTTTAAAGTTTATGTTTATTGAACTATATAGATATGTATACAATTGATACTTATACTAGGTAATTTAAAAATTAAGGAAATGATAATAAAGTAGGCATGTTGGCACATAGGGGGCCAAATACATTGTCTAGAATAAAATAATAACTCAAGTCGGCTGCCTTGAGTTATCTCGGGATGTTCCGTCCCGGTTGTCGCTGGTGTCCCTCTTTAAGGGGAGGTAAAGTTCAATGAAATGTCTTGTAAAATGTTCAATAACATAAAATAAATGGTATGTCTCAACAGAGTGGGAGGCCTCTGGGCTAGTACATTTCTCGCATCCATGCCTTGTGAGGAATTGAAGTGACCTAGAATTTGTTTGCCGATTCCTAACGTTTTATCAAGAAAGTGCCTGTCATAGCAATGAAAATACAAACGGAAGAATACTATCGCCAATTGCTTGCGAAAGGCGATATCCGTTTTTGTTTTCTGCTAGGATTCGAATGTCGAACCCACTACTCCAGCTCATTGGTTACTCATAAATAGACGTACGCCTGAGTATTTTTATCTTCTTCGGATGTAAATACTAATTGGAGCATTTAGATCTAAATACTGGCCGACGGTACTACCAGATGTCCACCTTCTTTTGTTACAGCTTCCCAGATGTTCGAAGAAAAGCCAAAAGACGCTGCCATGATAGGGAGACTTGGTTTGCTAGCTCTCACGATGTCTGCGCTTTGTAATAGTAACCTGATGCGATAAGATGCAGGACATTCACAGAGGAAGTGCTGCGCAGTTTCATCATCTTCTCCACAGGATTCACAGAGTGTATAACTACTTCAGTCTAACACGTTTAAATGCCTGGCAAAAAAAGAAGTGCCCCGTGGCAACGCCAACAGGTTTCTTACAATCTTTTCTGCTACGGGATAGATAAACGTTTGCAATTTTCTTACTAATATCATTCTTCTAGTCTGTCTGCATCCAATGGAAACATTCCATCTGCGGTTATGTTCCAATCGTTTATTTAAGGCCTTCCTGCGGACCCTGGCAGAACAAGTGCCGATTCCGGTCCTGAGAAAGCTGCCTGAGATCCTTACCTCGCAAGTTCACTGGCGATCTTGATTCCAGTTATGCCGTGAAGTTCCGGAACCCAAACAAGACTCAAAGAGTTTTGTCTTCCCATCGCATTCAGAGAGCTCTTGCATTCCTGGAGTAGTGGCTGTCGCTACAGACACAAATACGTCTCCCCATCCAGCCATTGTTCGTAACGTAACGCTCATAGCCATTTGAATAGTCTACGTCTCCGATTGGAAGACGGATGCGTATGTGCCTAATGAGTCATGCAGTTGTATGCCGTGTTTGATCCCGTTTAAAAGCTGAATTTTGACGGCTTCAAGTGTAAGTTGGGTCAAACCAGTAAATTTTCTACGTCTCCTGAAGAGAACAACCTGGATTTTAAGAAGATCGCCTAAGAGACCGTTCCTAGCACACCAGATGTTAATCAAGTTTAGCTAGGAGGTTGAATCAAACCGAGACCACATTGACGTCATCGGCACGTTAGATTCATTGAGCATTTCAAGTAGAGATTCGGTCTACATGCTCTACATAAGAGGAGATTAAACGCCACCTTATGGGCAGCCTCTATTCACTCCTATTTCAACGATCACTGTTTTATTCATTAGCATTGCATCTTACAGACTATTCAATCGTTAAGTTGATTTTATTACAATTTTTGTGTATTTTGGTCCTTCGAGCTGGATGCCAACAGCAAATATTCTGAAGCTGGTTCCAACAAATTAATAAAAATGAACTGCAAGTTTGATTGTAACATAAACTTTTTGCAATGATTGAACATTCTTGGATACGAGTTTCAAGCTTCCACTTGGAAGTTTTTCCCTCACCAAATAAATGAAGTTTTCCGTTCCTAGATGCTGAAGTAGAATGATTCATGCGTCATGCCCTTTTTCTAATATTCACTTCTGCATTAAGCAAATCCGTTGTCAAAAATAACACTCTCTTTACAAAAAGAAACCCAACGCCGCGCCGCCGTTGCTGATAGATTTCGTTGCATATTTCAAAAACATATGTGATTACACATCTTCACAAATAAAATATCATCGTAGAAATGACGAAGTGCAAATAAAGATAACTTAAATAATTTTCAGGGTCTTTGCTCTGAACGTCTGAACAAATAAACTTTGTTTTCTCTGTTCCCAAATAAATTTCAAAAGCTGAATGCCCCGTTTTTTTTATAAACCCGATTTCGCGTTTTTACATGGTGTCCGCGTATATAATTTTCACCACCCATCAAACGTCGACGCAGCATATACTTGTCATTTTCCCGCTTTTTTTTTTTGGCTTTATATCCCTTTCCCTCATCTGTCATCCGACTTTGAGAGTAACAGTAAAATACAAAGACGACACAGACTCACCAGAATAGTAGAAAAAAAAAAAACACAAAATTAATGTGAAGGTAAAAACAAAAGTTGTCCTCCTTTGAGTAGAGCAAAATTTGTAGAAAAGAAAAAAACTTTTAGCGCAGTGATGTGAAACAGGGAAAGAAGTCGTGCTCAAAATTTTATTTATATCCTTGCCCCCATGTCATTATACAAAGCAGACCGAATATAAAGCCTACCCACACATATTAGGGGATACACTTTCTTGAAGCGAAAGCAGAATCTTATTATGCGTGCTAGCTGGTGGCGACATCTGTAGAATAATAATTATGGGTGGGATATAAGATTTAAGTTTAAGAAAATATGTCGGCTTTCGTTGCTCTTTTTTTTCCCGTTATGGGGGCAAAATAATCGGATTTAATTGTTTGGGAAGAGATGAGAGGGAAATAAATCTTTTTATGCTACCCCAGTGTTACTTGTGTAACGTGTCTGCATATATGAAATATGAAGGATACATGTAGATATATGATTGTGTCTTGTGTGTTTAAGGATGCGTGCAGAATTTTTTTGAGGGAATTTGTGGTAGTTTTGATGAATTTAATCAACTTTGACAGAAAAAAGATGCAAAAATGTTATTTACATTTCCATCATATTTTTTTTTTCAGGTCTTCAAAGCAAAAGTAAATTTGCTTGGATATCTTACTGTAGGAGGATAAAATATTTTCGAAAACGAGGTTACATTTTTGTTGTGTTCAAAAATGTCAAAACGCCCACTCTTTTATTTTGTGATGGAGTTCAAGGCTCAATAATTTTTGTTACTTGTTTCAACGTTGTGGATTGAGAGTTTGAAGCCTCCAGCCTTGTTATATGTGATCTCTGACTTTTTCTCATAATTAATAATCAAAGACGTAGTTCTGGATGGGTTTATATTCTGACATCCTTTTATGTTATATTTGTTTTTTTGAATTTACATCTTTGTTTTGGTGCCTGTGGCGTAATGGATTGGGTAGCTTGTCTGCTGTTACGTGGAAGGTTCAAGGTTCGAGTTCCAGAAACATCAAAAAATAAATATGTTTTTCCATGATCATCGTCTTTCGCGAGGAATTGGCAAGCTATCCGATAGTAAATTCATGGCCATGAAATGCCCTTTCTTGATTATCCGTTCGGAATCGGGAGAAAATTGTTGGTCCACTCAATTATCTCACATGGTTGTGAAAAATATGCTAAACCTCAGCTCTCCCCACTCTATTGCACAATACTTGAATAAGTACAATAACTTGAGTAAATTATATAAAGTGGTCTATGTTACTCAGGGGCAATGAAGCAATCTAACGATGACAGAATTTTTTAAATCGGTCCAGTATTCTCCAAGTTGCCGGTTGTGTTCCCGGTCCGTTCGTGAGAGAATAAGGAAAGGAAATATACGTAATCTTTGTTACCAAGTTCCCGGTTATGTTTTTGTTCCCGTCCCGTTCCAGTGCGGGAATATGGGATGAATTATAGTTCAAGCTATTTGGGGGTAACATCGTATTGTAAAAGCTACAAAAATTTGAAATCGTTCCATTGGTTTTTGAATTCCTGTTCCCTTTCCCGTTCATGATCACGTTTCTGTTTGAACTTAAAAAATAAATAAATAGGGTGGCGCAACAGAGCGAGGAGCCCTTGGCCCTAGCGCATTTCTCACAACCATCCCTTGTGAGGGAATTTAGGGATGAGATATAGTCTATGGTACTTAGAGACAATGAAGCACTCTAACGATGAAATAATTTTTGGAATTAGTTTAGCAGATATCTTTCCGTTCCCGAGAGAAAATGGAAGGAAATGTAGTCATTTCCCTTGTTCTAGACTCTAGAGTCTAGACCATTTTGGTTCCAAATTTCATTCAAATTGGATCATTAGTTTTGGAGTATTTTCAGTACAAACACTAAGTTCTCGTTAACGTTCCTGTTTCTGTTCCCATGTAAACATACCCGTGATTTTCTCTTAATTTTCTATTCAGTATTTCGCTTTTCTAAAAATTCGTAGTGTTCTTCATTTAAAAATGATAGATTTTTGTGTATGGTACTCGTATCACAAACTTGCATTTTTTGACATTTTTCCATTTTAGAATTTGCCCTAATTCATACAAAAATTTCTGTTTGTAATTTACAGTTACAAGTTTCTACTTCAGGTTTTTCGTTTATTGTTTTTATTCACGAACTTGTGATCAAGGCGGACAAATTGTAGAAAAAGTGCTTGCAGATCATTAGTGTCCAAAGTTCCTGTTGCACCGTGGTCAAAAACACCTTGTAAATTACAAGTAGTTTGTTTAACGATGTGCTGAACATATCAATATGAACAAACTTAATACTATTAAATTGTCATCTCTTTGACTGCTTCGCTGATGCCATGCCTTGGTCGCAAAAACATTTTTGTTATAAAAGTGAGGAAAAAACAAACTTGTATGAAAATTTTCACGTAATCGTTCATCAGTAGAATATTCTTAAAAACTAAACAAATTTTCATAAAATTTTTATTCATTATCATTAAATTAAAATCATTAAATTCCATGGCTTCTTAAGTGCGGTTGGAGTCCGTGGCGTCGCAATCTGACAATGAGTTTAGCTTAGTTAGGCCGAAATAAAGCGAAATGATAAGATTTTTCAATAGTTCACTTTGTTTTCGAGATATCGTTAATTGAAGACAATTTTCTTTTTGCTTTAGATATGTATATGTATTTGTAAATATAAACTAATAATAAATCACAGAAAAGTTTCATTTTAAATTAAAAAAACTAACAAATGTCTAGAATTTGAGAGAATTTTTTAAAAACGAAGCGAGATATAGGTAAACTTTATTTTACATTTTCGACTTTATTTAAGGCGTATTCAAATCCTGTCGCCATGGATATCGTACTCTTGCCTTGTATGACACCATAACCATGGAACACAGTGACTTATAGACATGTGCATAGTAGACGTACAATGTACGTCGTACATATACCCTGAGGCTTATATCATGAAAGAAATGTCAAAAAGTTATTTTCTCGACTAGATAATTTTCACACGACCTGTCGACCGCAAACATCTTGTCATTTTTGAGTGCACTGCCGCTCACGGCTCACCTCATTCAGACATGACATAAAAGGTTAAAAATCTTCTGTGACTTCGAGTCTTATTTTTCTCAATTTTTCTCTGTCCCTATTTCCATTGCTTCTCTTATTTTGTTTCTTCTTTGAAATGTTGTTCTTATTTTTACAAACTAATCGAAGATTAATGATAGACACAAGCGACACTCCATACACACAATCACTTAAAATATTCGAACAGGTCATCCTCTCTCCTCCTCCCCACTGTGCGGGAGATAAGAAGAAGATACGAACTTTCTTTTTGACACTTGAGAAAGAAAACAAATAGCAAAAGCAAAGAAAAAAGAAATGCAAAATTCACTACATCGCTGAGTGATGATGGTTGCGAACACTTAGATTTTCCCTCTGCTTCCTCATTGGAAGATCACAAACGCGGGATTAAGGCATGAAACCACAAGCTGTTGTCGTTTCACCTCTTCAGCTCAGAAAAATAATTCAGAAAAGCAATCCCACGAGAGAGAAGAATATACACAGATATAAACGAAGTTTCATGTTGTCGAATTTATTTTCACACATTTATTGGCAAAACGTGGAAGAATTTAAGAAATTTTGTTTGTTCTTTTTGTGGCTTTTGTTTGCTTATTTTGGTTTTTCTTATTATTTTTTTTTTATGACATTTCGCTTCTTGCAGCTGGGTCAATGCAAAATATGTTTGTGACGCGACTTAATGGCCCAAATACGATTGTTTTGTCGGATAAAAAAAAGAAGCCAAAGACACTTAAGTAATGTTGGGACAAAAGCAAGTCATCATAGCACCCGACGTTATGAATATATATGTAAGTATGTGGGCGCTCTTAAGCAGATTGTGAAGTCGAAAGAGTGATTGGCTCATTGTTTTGGTGGTATGAAAAGCTATAAAGCGTGTGGTTATTTTTCGTTTGTTTGTATTTCAACTTATTATGGGGGAAATTACTAATCAATCACAATATGTTAGCCTCTTTGACATTATATACTCGTTTATTACTATTTTTTGATATTATTGCTACGCTCCAAGTTTGACCTACTTTCATCACGCAGTTGATCATTGTGGCATGTATCTTTTTGATGCTTAAACTTTTTCCCTGCTTTCAGGGGGAAATGTACGAAATGTATTCTCATTATTACAAGTTTCGAAAAGTTCACACATTGTTGTTGGAAAAAGGAAACAAAGTAGAGGTCAGTACCGCAGATTTCAGCAAGGCTTTCGACAAAATCTCTCACATTTTAAGATCTCGTCACATCTAGATAACCGCCAATATATAGTTCGTTTCCATTCAACTCTTTCAGTACCTTTTGTGGCAAGCTCCAGTGTACCCCAAGGCAGCCATCTTGGACCTCTCTTTTTCATCCTTGCGTTTAATGACGTCGAAAAAATCACCCAATATTCGTCTGAAATCATCTTCTCTGATCAGGTTTCTCTCCAGCTTCAAAATGACTTCGATTCATTCGTCACTTGGTTTAGTAAAAATTTCCTTGAACTAAACATTGCCAAATGCGAGAAGATAACTTTTTCTCGAAAAAGTAAAATACCTCCCCCCAGATCCTATCATCTTTAGAACCTTGCCATTAACCGTGTGCAGATTATCCGAGACTAAATTTTTCCTCTGATTTTGACGAAGTAATACCAGGAGCTAATTCCGCTCTTGGTTTTATTAAGAGGTACTCCAAAGAGCTCCGCAAGCCCCTTGTTACCAAATCACTCTATATCGCTCTCTCTTTGAGCTCTCTAGCGGTGAACATCTCAAGGATCGAAAGCGTTCAACGTCGTTTTGTGCTCTTTGCCCTTTGGGATCTCTACGACGCTAGAAACTTTCTCACCCTGCTTCCTTACCGCGATCGTCTCGCAATAATTAATCTCCACTCCGAAGGAATGTCTTTGACATCATATTCATTTACTGACTTCTTACTGATAGCACTGACTGGTCTCCCCTGTTAGACCTTATTTCCTTCAACACTAATCCACGAAACGTAAAATCATCCCGCCTTTTTTTCCTACCTGCTCATCGTACACCCTATGGTCTCAACGAATCTTTAACCCGCATGTTGAGTTAGATTATTTCTGTTTCTTTTCTTTTCGAACTCAGTCTTTCAAGTCCCTGTCTAAAAGTCCTCCTTTTGAACAGTCTCTCATCCATACAGTTTAATTTAGCTTCAAATTATTTTAATTATCATCACAGCTTAGAGGCCCAATTTTTGACCACTTTTTGAAGACTATATAGCAACACCTCCAGAACTTTCTTTTCCAAAGCTATCTTTTCCGCCTCGAGCTCAACTGTGTAGACAAGTGAGTTCACGTTGCTCTAAAAAAATAGTCTGCTTTTGGATGAAACTCACAGGTTTAAACTCAAAATGAAGTAAAAATTGGCGTCAACAGTGATTTCGTTTCGAGACAATTTACCGAACGTATCCAGTGGTCTTGTGGCTTCAACCAAAATGAGTTTGTCAAGTGTCAAGTGACAGCTATTCAAAAAACCAAACGTCTTAAAAAAAGTTACAATGAATTAAACTAACCTTAACGTTCCTTAAGTCTCAATGAAAATGACAGTGCTTGGTAAAAAAATTTGTAATTCTCTTCAAGTATTCCTTCTTTTCTTTTTATATAAAAATTTTAGTAACTAAACCCTTGGAATAAATTTATACAATTGATGGTGTTTCACTGCTTTCAAACAAGTTTATTAAGAGCAGAGTCTTATAGACTAACCCAAAGCAGGAGGATTGGACTTAGAAGTTGTTGAGATTTTGTTTTACGTTCGCAATAATTATATTTTGAAGCGAATGTTTTTTTTCCATTTCTGAGCAAATATGTCGCAGTTGTTTTCTTTGAAAATGTTTTATTCAATTGTAGATAGATAGATAGATTAAGTACCTAGATAGTTGTGATTAAGTGCCTAACTTAAAAATTGATAATTTAAAACTCTCATTAACCGCCATGGAAATACCCAATTGAACTCTAGTTGTCAGAACCCAATTATATGTTTTTATTATTTTTATTATTATTAATATTATTATTTATTGAAATATATCTACATGAATGTACAATACAATACTTAATAGCTAGTAGCTACCAGGGCTTTTAGCTGAGTTTAACAAGCTAACTAAATGGAAAGTTGGGCCCAAGATATTCAGCTTTGTCAAATCCTTCTTAACAAATCGCAAATTTAGAGTGAAAGTCAATAACACCTTTTCAGACATCTACAACCTGGATAACGGTATACCCCAGGGAAGGGAAGGGAAATTAATTTTGAAATCTAAGAGTATTGACCACAAACTTAAGACCTCTACATACTTTCATAGTTTAAAGAAAATACTCGCACAGAAAATTCTTTCAAGGAAATCCTCGAACGAATCAACTCTTGGTGCTCTTGGAGCAAAATGAGTCTCTTACACATTTTTAGAAAATTTACATGTTCTTGTTTTATTATTAAGATAAATAATTTCAGAATCCCTTCTGTAAATAAGTTAATCATTCTGGGAATTATATTTGATTGTAAATTTAGTTTGAAGGAACATTGTTTAGCATTAAGTATAACCCTAGCTACCAGGCTTAACGTTATAAGATATTTAGCTTCAAAAAATAGTTTGACTCATACCAACTCTTTGACCAGTGAGTTCTATAAAAGATGAAAACGGCAACTGGACCAACTCATATGAAGAAACACTAAACTTGCTACTGGATACTCATTTCCCTGGTAGCTCGTTGACAATAACAGACGAGGAGCACTTGCCTCGACTCGCAAACCAATCAGGTAAAGGTCTTATCTCTAGAGATATACTGTTATGGGCAATAAACAGCTTTGACCCTTATAAATCACACGGAATCATCCCTGTATAGCTGCAGCAGGTTTCAGACATCATCATCTATAACTTAGAGATGATCATGAAAGGATGCATCAGCTACGCCTATATTCCCAAGGCCTGGAGAGAAGCTAGGGTCGTCTTCATACCTAAAGCCGGCAAAAGCTCCCATGTAAATCCAAAAGATTTAAGACCTATTAGTCTATCATCCTTCCTCCTTAAAACACTGGAAAGAATGATTTACATACACTTAAGACAAGAAATTAAACCTAGTCTGATCTCAACGGCGCAACATGCCTATACAAAAGGTAAATCAGTGGAAACTGCACTTCACTCTCTGGTTTGCACCATTGAAAAATCCCTGCACTACAAAGAATACTCTCTCGTCGCATTCCTAGACATAGAGGGTGCATTTAACAATGTTAACTATACAGCAATCACTAATGCTCTTGATGGCCTGCTCATAGAGGAACACATCAAGAACATGATAACAACAATCCTCAGCAGCAGAATCATTAGTTCCAAAATGGGGAACTACAAAGCAAGCAGAATGGCCAATAGAAGAACCCCGCAGGGAGGAGTTTTATTTCCCCTACTGTGTGTTAATCGACCTAGAGGACGAAGGTTTCAAAACCATAGCCTATGCCGATGATGTAGCAATTGCCGTTTCAGGCAAACACCCAGAAACCCTAGCTGAGCTGCTACAAACAGCACTTAACAAGCTTAACAATTGGGCTGTAGATTGTGGTCTGAACATCAATCCACACAAAACGGAATTAGTTTCCTTTACGAGGAAATACAAAATTCCGGACTTCAGACCCCCAACTATTAAAGGGGTAACTCTCACACTGTCAAATCAGGCTAAATATCTAGGTCTCATTTTTGACAAAAAACTGACCTGGAAAACCAATATTGAGGAAAGAGTAAATAAAGCCAACGTGGCACTCTTCTCTTGTAAAAAAGCCATTGGTGGGAAATGGGGTTTCTCCCCCAAATCACCCATTGGCTGTTTACCTCGGTAATTAGACCGATACTCACATACGGGTTGATATTCTGGAGCACTAGACAAGATGATCAACTACAACAAGCTGGCCAAAGTTCAAAGAACGGCTAGTCTGTGTATTAGTGGCGCACTGAGGACAACCCCATCGGACGCCCTCAATGTACTACTAGATCTCACACCCCTAGATATCTTCAGCAAACAAGTCGCAGCTAGCTCAGCTACTCGACTCAGAGCTACATCACAGTGGACCAATAATCAAATCGGCCACACTACCATTCTAGATAACTTTAGATTCTTACCGAATCGATCCGACTACACCACCCCCAAGTTGGTGTTTGACAATAATTTCCAAGTAACCATACCTTCAAGAGAAGCTTGGGAAAATGGCACTCTTTTGGAAAATGAAGCAATACACTTTTACACCGATGATTCAAAAACCAGCGAAGGTGTGGGAAGTGGAATCTACTTAGAAAAACTGAACCTCAGTTTTTTCTTCCGCCTACCCGATCAGTGTAGTGTGTTCCAAGCGGAAATTCTGGCGATTAAGGAGGTGCTGTCTTGGCTCAAAGAAAACGTCATATCCTCCACGGATATTCGAATCTTCTCAGACAGCCAAGCTGCCCTTAAATCTCTTGCCTCTGTCTCTACAAAATCCATCACGGTCCAAAATTGTCAGATGTCTCTGAGGGAGATGTCAAATCAGTTTAACATTCACCTTTCATGGGTGCCAGGGTACAGGGACATACCAGGCCGCTGTATGGCAGACGAACTAGCCAAAAAGGGCACGACCACTTCCCTACGCTCAGAATGGAACAACATAGGTGTACCTATCGCTACATGTAAACTCCTACTTAGACAAGACGCTTCAAGGATAACAAACACTAGATGGACTGAGAGTAACAACTGCCTTGCAACCAAAAAAGTTTGGCCGTGTGTAGACTCAAAACGCTCGAAGAGTTTGTTAGCCCTGAACCGTCTGTATCTAGGTTCTACCATAGGTGTTCTTACGGGACACTGTCTAATAGGGAGACACGCCAAAAGACTTGGTGTGTTTTCCAATGATTTCTGCAGAAGCTGCATGGACGAGGAAGAGGAAGAAACCGTTCAACACCTTCATTGCTCATGCCCTGTCTACTTCATAGGAGAAAAACTCATCTCAGTGAATTCTTCTTCGATGATACTAGCTACTTAGCTTACATAGACCCTAAAAGTCTTTCGAAATACATTAAAAGCTCCACGTGGTTCGACTAGCAGGTGATTAACCGGCTAGTCCCGTAATGGAAGATTAATAAGTGATCAACTCGTTAATCTTACATCGGGTTTCTAAGATCAGTAGGTGATTAACTTGCTGATCTCTGTGGTATCACAATGGGCCCTTGCGGCCTAAGTGTGTCAGGCAATGTACTCTTTGGCTGACAGCCACTTCCACCTAACCTAACCTAACTCTTTGACCAACATCACAAAATCCATCATATCAAAAATAGATTATGTCCTCATCATTTATGGCAAAATTCAATTCATTCATCCTATCACACCGCAATCAGAACTAGCCTCAAAGCTTTCAAAACCAGCCCAATAAAGAATATCCTCGCAGAGGGAGGTTTTTCGACAATCGAGGAAAGAAAAGAAATCCTTACTGCAAGACTTGTAGGCAAAATTCTTGGCTCATATGACTCCCCGATTCCTTCCCAATTCAGCCAAAGTCTTACAACATTCCAAGACACCAAAAAAGCCATGAGCTTTTTATATAACTCTAATGTTTGCGAGAAAAATTGGCCTTGAACCTAAAATTAAGAAAAAAGATCTTAATAATAACCCTCCTTGGCTACTTGTGAAGGAATCTATTATTACGGACCTCGCGCGATTTAAAAAATTTTCTACTTCTAATGTGGTAGGTATATCGTCAACATTTTTTGTTTTTAAAATACGTATTTGTCCACAAATGTAAAAAAAACATCAAATGTATACAACCTTTAATCCTAATCAATTACTCTTGTCGAGGCTCATTTCATTCACATTAGAAATCTTTTCTACGAAACCATTCATTTCAATTCCCTTTGCGCTATTCAATATATGTATAATTTTTATTTGAAACCTCACAGGCTCCATTTCGCATGCTGGTGACCATTTAACTAAACCATATTTATTGCTTCATTGATGTCACATTTATGAATGTTGTATGTATAAATACCTAATAAACCAATTCAAAACATTTATCGCTACATGACGTCCCATTAAAATTCCCGTCTCTTTCAGCTGCCTGGATAAATAGCGAATTTTTCGAGGGCAACAAGATGAACGAAAAAAAATTTATTTTTGTGTGTGACATATGCTCTGTTGCATAAATGAGATCCTAAAATCTCCTCTTTTATATCTTTTTTTTTCTATTGGTCCCCTTTCGCCCCCGCTGGAAACATCAATATCATCTCCCACACTTATTTTATTGCTAAAAGCTAATTGCGATGATGGATTATGGCCTAATCGACTTATGCCAAATTTTTGTGCGATATACCCTCAACCTCTCCCAATGGGGGATACTTTATTATGTATACAAAACTTTTTGGGGGATATTTTTGCTGTTGTTGTTGTTGTTGCTGGTGTACCTAACTCGTAGTTTAGGTGGCTTATATCGAATCGGCTATATCAGAAACTTTCTACATACATATATAAGTCGTACTATTCACAGTTTGGCTATTTTGAAGCAAATAATTTTGGTCGTCGTCGTTGATTTTGGCAACATTATCGCTTGGGTGGCAGTTCAGCAGCATTAGAGGGAGCAGCAGCGGTGGTTTGTGGAACAGTGTGTTGTGCTTTCGAATATATAAATTTTAGCCATAAATTTGAGATTATTAGAAAAGTTTTATAGCCTCCCAACGGCATCCCATTCCGGTATTAGTTGTCGCCGTTACCCTACTGCAGCAACTTTTTGCTTGAAACTGCTGTTGCTTGGTGTGATTGCAGCTGTTTTTGTTGCCGAATTCGACTGTTGTTTGGAGGGCTATTTTTGGTGTTGTTGCCGCGTGCTGCACCCTCGAATATCCGGTTGGAGAACATGTTTCGAACATAGCTACCCTCTCGTCAGTTTCCAATAACAAACTCTTGCCGTTGAAATAGTTTCCCAAAATCTCAACAACTATAATTTATATCCAGGGCCACCGCTTGGCTTGATATAATTTAAGCTCTCCCACGAAAACGTCGTGAATGGGGGAAGAGGTTGGTGGCGAATGGGGCCTTTTATGCGGGGAAAGAAGAAAAGAAAATTGTTTCAATAATTTTCCTGTTAAGAGTTTGTATTACCGCTTGTGCACGCATTGGATACGGATATGAAGGGCGGCAGGCTTAAATCCTGTGAATTGTTTTCAAAATATTATATTGTGTATTTGGTGGGGGCGCTGCTAGTGAAAATAACGACATGAGCAATTTGCTCATACTTCATTAAGATGAATAGGCATAGCCCGGATTACCTAATTTTCTCTTAGCACAGAGTTATTCCAACGGAAAGTTGGCTCATTCATCTTCATCATTTGCAGCGGTTAAATAATAGTGGCAGTTGAGAACGTTTTATGGGATATAAAAGGTCATTCCCGGAGGTGGTTCGGTTAATTATTTCGTTGGTTCCATCTTCGGTTAAATTTCAGAGAAGTTCGTGTAAATATTGACAAAGGTTTCATGTACGCCCCGAGAAATTTTATTGAACCAGTACGGAGCGTAGGTTGTGGTTTGATTTAGGACTGAAAGGGCTTACTTTCTATAGTTAAAATATAGAAGGTCTTTTATTACCATTTTATGTTTGAATCCTTGTTTATTTTTATTTGCTGCTTATAGAAACACCACTTGAGGGTGTCATAAATATTGATAGCAAATTTTGGAGGAAAGTATTGCTTTTGGAAATCAAATGGAATTTAATATTCTATATTGTATTCAATCAAAATGAATGACGAACGAATGTTTCAGAGGAAACTGCCAAAAAAAGCTATTAAGTGTGTGTTATTACCAAAGTCACAGTTGTTTGGCTTTAGGTTCTTTGATTTGAAAGTCGAATGTTAGAGAAGTAGAAATTGAATTGAAGATTGTTGCCTTTGGGGTTTGAGATGAAGTGGGATTGTGGTCGTCTTCTTTAAATCTTTAATGGAGAGTATAATGTCGCCAAGTTGACGCAATTTGACACTTAAAGGTTCATTGTTGCAAATTCAAGTTTTTGTCTAATCCATAATATTGATGCAAGGAACCCAAAACCGTTGTATCTATCCGGTGGTTGTATTTAGCTCGATTAAACGGCACATAATCAATTGGTGATCTGACGAAATATCTCAACAAAAACTGTAACCAATCTGTTATGTTTTTGGAGAGAGTAAGACAGTTGATCTTGACACATCTTAAGCTCGTGATAAGTTGAGCTCTTATATCGAAACTGCATCCTTTCAGAGTATAATAGTATATTTCTGATGGTTGTGTTGTGTTGAATGAATTGAAGTCCGTCATTATGCATTTGGATATTGCTATGCCTCGAGTTTCATTTTGTTTTCGATTCCCTTTCTTAAATTCAGTGAATTCTTGTCTAAGTCGTCTTGCAGACTTAACCTTTTGCTTTTAAAAGTCTTTTTTCAATTTCAAGGTCTGTTTCTCAGATCTGGAACTGTCTGTTTCTCAGATCTGGAACTGTAAGCGGTTAATCATGCATGTTAAATTGTTTGAATTCTGATATTGACAGCAAGAGCCACTCAACACACGGAGTGAGATACGGCTTCCATAATGAGGACGGCAAAAAGTTCATATGAACTGTCAAAAATACCTAGGCTTTCGATTTTTAAAAAAAATCTTGTGTAACCAACATATTACCACACATGTCAGTCAATTGAAGAAAAACTCGTGTTATTTGACATCCCTGTGTTTGTTACCTAAACTCGCCCTAGCATAAACCTAGTTTTACTTCAGGGCGAGATGTTTGCCTTACAAAACAATCAGCTTGACATATGGAGTAAATGAAAGTTTATTTTAAAGAAATTTCAACCATCGTAGCCTCGCAATGCGTACTCTTGTAGCTATGCACGAGTCGCGGTACAGATCACAGCTTGTTGTTGTACCTTCTTCTCCTCGCATTGTAAGGCAGGACTGCTATGATCATGGTCTTATGAAGGGTTACGATACCCATTGATTCTTTGTTAAATAATGACTTTTGGCCTTTTAAATGATCAGACCTGAAATCGAATCTGTCCCAAAAAACTAAGTGAAATGACGTTCTTCTACTAAAATGTTAAAGAATTTTTTTTTACAAAAACCATCAAATTCTACCTCAAATCTTGAAAAATGAGTTCGACTGAAGCCATATGATCTTAATTCGCTTTAGCCAAGAGTTTGTCGCCAATACTGCCACAACGATAAGCCTGAAGTTGTGTCTCCGTACATTTGAATCGATTTTTTAGCTGTCGTTAACGTCTTTATTCCTCAAGAGTACTATTTCAGTTTGCATTGCGCTGTCTTTAGTTTAAAATTAAAGTTCTATTTTATTGTTGGTTGATTTTCAATGAATTTTAATTTATAAGAAGGAATTTATGTTCTTCTAAATACGGATCCTTTCAAGTAGCATCCCTGACTGCGTTGTGACACGAGTTGCAGTTTGTAGATGATACTATTTCGTCAGAATTACAGCAAATGAATTTTGTCAAGAACTACCTGATTAATTTAGAGTTTTCCCAAACCAAGGCGTTTTTGCAATCTCGAATGCGGGTGAATATTTGAGCTTCTGTCAACATATCGTTGCAGTCAATAGGAAAAATGTTAAATCATTTGTCAATCAGCCTGGACGAGCTTGCATGAAAATGAAAATTTCAACTCACTCCATTATGCTCATTACTCCAACTACTTTTGGCTCCTTCTTTCAAAGCTGAACATAAAAATTTTTGGCAGTTTTTTAATCCGAAGAAAAATTTTATGACTATCCAGCGAACCACGTTTAAGGTGATGATCCTGTGTTTAAAAGATACCATCAATGCATGCAATGCCTTTGCAAATCCCCTTTGCAGCTCTTCTTTTAATATCCTTTAAAAAAAAGATAATAAGCATTGAAAATTCCTTTGTGTTCACACATTTGTTACCAAGTTTAATTTATCACCATCCCTGTCAACAGAGGCACAATTTTATAATATTATCATCGTTGGGAACAAAAATACCCGCATTTCTTGGACTAAGTATAAGACCAGGCCCCTCATAGCTAACTTTTTAAAGTCTATCACGAACTTCTGCTACATTTAAACTCGTGCTAATTAAAAAATGTCTGACACTACACATATCGCCTTTATTCTATTTTCTCCATGGTTCATTTAAGCTTATTAATAAACACTCAGCTTCTACCAATTCCATAAATAAAAATTCAATATTCCATCCAATCAGAAATAACTTTTCTTTTGCAACATCCTCTCAATATGGAGTCACGTTTTCTTACGGCACGAAATGTACAAAAAAAAGGAATAGGTATCACCTTTTCTTCCCCGCTGTTGCAGCCCCATCTCATTAATAATCACAGCTGAACAATGTAATTAATAATTATTAGGCTTGATGACGTCATTAGCACATATCAGCAACAGCAGCGACGTCAACAACACTTTTTCTCCCAAACTCCAAGTCCGCATCATTATCATCACTTCTCATTTTACCAGAGGACTTCCTCTTCCCTAAGCCAACAAATGTGTATTTTCATATTCATAATAATCCTTTAGATGGTTGATATTACGTTGAAAAAGAGTGGCTGTTGAACGCGCTGTGTCGGTTGATATCATAATAAATTAGCGGAATTTTTAAGAACCCAGATTGCACGGCGAATATGTCAGAAGTTATTAAATTCAACCTCACCTCTCCATGCAGAATTTCCGTGTGCCTTGTGGAGGGGCGACAGGAGCTAACCATTAGGAAAATAAAATAAAAATACTGTGCTCAGCTGAGTTAAAGCGACAAAGAGCCTGTCTAAAAGTTTGACGTCACATCATAAAACTTTTATATTGCCCAAACGAAATTTTAAGTGAAAATCTACAGGATATACAAAAGTATGACTTTCTAGATTTTTATTGGATCACTTTGGAAATTGAACATTTTTCTAACATCGTATAAAGCTTGTTCTTTGTTGTGTTCCATTGTTATGCCCAGTGACGTCAGAAAATTACTGCGCTTAGTTTTGTTACAAAATTAAAGCATTTGTTTGTCTGTTTGTTGGGCTAGTTGAAGTACTGTGCATTTTAAAATTATACGCAGCACTTTTAATAGGGCACTTTGCACGAGTAGAGAGTTTTTAAGGAGAAATGCAAACGAATTGGTAAATTTTTGTAGGTAGAGTGTGTCACTTTGTCATCGGCAATTCTAAGGTTTCTATCCAAAGGATAGAATTTATTTATCTGCACGTGGGCATTAAACTATTTGCGAAGAAGTAAGACTGTAGAAAACATCCAACGCATAGTATTGTACAGATAGGAGCTCGGCAGATGGTCGATATATAAACTTAGAGATCCCACAACTTTAATGGGTGCGCAATTCTGAATTCAGGCGGAAGGAATTTATCCTTTCTTCTGGTTTCTTTGCCATTTTTGTTTGGTTTTTCTGTTTTTCCCTTTTTTTACTTGTGTTCTGTACTGTTTCATTATATTTTGTGTGCCACAATGGGAATTCCTTTATATTAATGGCTGCATTTCTTAATTTTCTAGAAATTCCCACAGTGGCAGAATAAAGGGGGAGGGAATACCTAGAAAATTATAGAGACAAAGAGAATGAGATAAAAGACAGAAAACGGTTTGGAATTTTTGCAATTTAACAAGTGAACACCATGCGTTGACACTTAAATGTTTATTTTATTTTTCTTGGCAAAGGATCTTAAGGACCATTCTGTTGATAAGAGGCAACACAGAGGTTAAGAGTTTAGTTCATATTTAACTTGTGTAATTGCATTCATGCTTGTGTCATGTCAAGAGCTGCATGCACAATTCCGTCATTTAAGATGCTTTTAATTTTTAAGTGTACCATGTTTACAGGAAGACCTAAAGTTTTTGAAGCTGGGAAACTTTTCTCTGACCGTTCTATGAGTTATACCTTTGAGTTAAGTGGTTTTTTTCTTTTTTTATTTTGTATTAAAGAAAGTTGAGATCTACAACGCTGTTCGGTGTGTTGCTACGAAATTGAGTTTTTTGCTTAAATTGGTCTTGTAACGTTAATCATACCAATCCTTTAATATACAAACCTTCATACTTCAATATCTTTGAAAAGAATCTTCAAACTTTTTTAATGGAAAAAATTTACTGGGCAAACTGTTAAAAGCTGCACAGTTTTGGCAATGTAAGTACCTCAAATGAAGAGTGGCAAGTGGGAGTTTTCGATGCATTAAGTTCCGCACTGTGTATAATTTTCCATTCGACAATGCTGTCTAGGTCGGAATTTAATGTGTTTATCATAACGTTGCCGTTCCCAGTTCCATAACCGAAGAACAGGGCTGTAAAACTGGAAACGAATATGAGAAGCTGATAGTGCCATTGTCAGCTTCAACTTAGTGGATGAGTAGTTTTTGACAGGAGATCATTAATGAATGTAAGAAAGAGAGTCGGAGACAAAACGGAGCCTTGTGGTGCACCAGCATTTGTTTAAAAAATTTTGACCACAACTATTCCGCTTTGAAAGGAAGTTACTAATCCGGCAAAAGAAAGCACGTAGTTTTTGCATGAGAGCCTGATGTCAAATTCTATCTAATGCCTTTGAAATATCAAATGCATTAATCTTACTTTTCCCCAAACGATGTAAAGATTTGTTCCACTGAGGTGAGGTATACCATGAAAACACCAGTGGACCTATCTTCGAGATATTTCTTTTGCTTATATTTAATTAACGTTTCCAACATTTTGGAAAGAATCCGTAAGTGCAATCGGTCGATAGTTTGAGGGTGGTGAGAATTCGCAATTTTTGAGGACAGGAGCTGTTTTAGTTCCATTCGGAAGGACGCCAGATGAATAAGATAAGAAAAAAATCCTACGCAGTGATTTTGCCAGTGTGGAAGAAATCTCTTCAGAACGAGAGGATGTTTAGATCGTTGAGTATCCACGAGTGCGAAAAAAAATTGTGCCATTGAGCTGTTAAGTTTCACGAGTACAAGGGGCGTTAAAACTTTTGATGGAAGAGTGTTGAGTTAGCGGCGAACTGCGCTGCAAACAAAATCTCTTATTCCTCAGAGCCTACCACGGGATTGTCATTGAAAATATGCGTAGGAATTTACGACGCGGTGAATTTCCGTACTTTTTTTTACAAATGACTAAAATATTTGCTACTTTTGGGACACTGTAGTATTTTTTTGTCTTAATTTTTCTTAATGTAAGAATTTTTTTCCGTCGAATGTAGGTATGGAAATCTTTGTAGCCTATTTGAACTCAAACCAGTTTTCCTCAGATGGGTTGTCTTTGCAAAAGCGGAGACTTACTTTTCTCAACTTGATAACACCTTTACACCTCGAATCGAATCAGGAACTCTCTTTTGGTTTGATAGTTTTGATCTAGCTACGAACAAAAGTTCTCATACTTAAGAGAATAATACTAGGTGGTTAGTGAATGTGGCTACATAAAATTTTTTCCAGTGTATGGAATTGGTTTCATTCATTTAAATTTGTTGGCTTTGTTTGGCAGGTGAAGTCAGGTCTGGCGTCTTGGGACCTCCCCCCAACGGAATGTGGAGTTTCTGGATATAAGCTCATTGGGAAATGTTCGTCATAATTCTGTCAGAACAGGCCAGGCTATGTGAGGAGTTGCACTAACTAGCTGAAATCACACAGATTTGAAAGATTTTACTTTGTTGTAATGCTAGATAGAAAAACCCTCCCAACATCTTCAAGTAACGGTCTCCAATAACCGTAACCATAACGGTGTAATCGTTTTCTTCAAAGAAGCAGTGCCCGACAATGCAGCGTGATGAAACTGCACTGTGAGACGAAGTGGATGCAATTCCTCTCATGGAGTATCTGTGGGTTTGAAGCACTCCATATTCGACAATTTTTGTTTATTGCCGTTTAAATCGAAATGGGCCTCGTCAGACACAAAAAAAAAGCTTAAAATGTTTGTTCTCTGCCACGATTTAAAGCATCTTCTGGCAAAAATTCAAAGTGAATCGGCAAATCTGCTGGGTTCAGTTTGTTAGCCATTTGAATGTTGTATGCGAATAAGTTCAAATCATTGTGCATTGTAACTGCAATGACTGTCTGTCTACTTGTACCCATTTGAGCGGATAAGCTTTTTGTCAAAACTCTTGAATTGATGAGTTTTCTCCGCCCGAACTGAAGGGTTTCGATGTTAAGGTTTCTTTGACTGTTCCATGCTCGGCAAAATCATTAACAAGTCTCATTATAGTCCATCTGTTCAGAGGATTGCCACCAAACGTGTGTCTTTACTATCTATGAACCGAAACTATACGAACTCCAGTGCGTGGTATCGGCGGGCGATCCGAATTCTTGTTTCAATGTCCCAGTTATTAATTTTTGTTCAATCTAAAAACCAAATGGCAAATTAAAAAAAAATTTAACTAGATTCACTATCTGGTGGCTTTCATCAGCCACCCTGTATTTGATATCATATCAATACTGGGTTCAATTTCACTTTCAAGGATCCTGTTAAAGTTTCCAAAGAGACGGTTAAGATCACAGTTGGCTTTTTCGTACTGGAACGGGTATTTTTGGAATGCTTTCTCTAACTGGTTTGATTATCTGGTGGCTTTCATCAGCAACCCTGTATTTGATAGCATATCAGTACTGGGTTCAATTTCACTTTCGAGGATCCAGTTAAATTTCCCGAAGAAACGATTAAGATCACAGTTGGCCTTTTCGTACTAGAACGGTTATTTTTGGAATGCTTTCTCTAACTGGTGGATTGAAAAAACAATAGAAAATGATAAGAATGTCGAAAGGGGGTTCCAGTATTACATAACGCAATTTTCGGGGGAAAAAATCGAATTTTGTTTTTTTAAAAACTTGACACAAAAAGCATTTTCGCCCACTTCATCTCGGTTGCCTTTGTGAGACAAAAATCAGTCGTTTCCCTTGGATTTACCCTCAAACGCAGACAAGCACAGAATCTTTCTTCAAAATTGCATTCAGAATAAGTTAACATATTTATAAGATTATAAATATGTTAATCGTTCCATCTACCCTATACCAGTGTAACCCATGAAAAACTAGGCGATTTTCGGGAACCGTTTTGAGAGAAAGTACTCGATAGAAAGTTTTGAAGTTTTTTTTAACATAATAAGGTACATTTTCAGTTATATTTTCTGGTTGCCAAAATATTGAGAAAAAAAACAAGCTAGAAAGTTTCCCAACTGCTGACATGATTCCGGCCAAATTAGTAGCTGAGTCAGAAAAGCCCAAATAAAGTTTAGTTGAAGGCATTTCCTATATGTGATTTTCTTAAAAAACCTTAAAAAAATTAACAAAATTGCGTATTTCAGAAAAAATTTAGTTTTTTGGGCTGAAAAGTGGTGGCTTATGCATTTCTTATACCGCATGAAAAGTCCTTAGTGATTATGATTTATTTCCTTCAATCGATTTGATTATATTATACGTTTATATGTTTCTTATGCTAAGTACTTTACAAAATTTCACTACTCCTTTGAAGAACATCTGAGAAAAGCGAAAACTACAAAAAAATAACCGATTTGAACACGTTTTACAACCCAAAAATTTACTGCAAAGCCACTGGAATGCAGCTGATGTCAGTTTGTCTACGTTAATGAGACTGTAGAATACTCAGTTCTGTCCTTTTTGTTGCTGTTGTACCCCGTTCCCTTCTGAAACAAAACTCATACTTCCTTGAAAAAACCTTTGAAACTGGAACTCAAATTCATTTTCCTCAGATCTTGTTTAAAAAAACCTTGTCAGGAAGTGTCTCAAAACAAAATAGCCTTCGTGCTCAAAGGATTCAACTTAGCATACAACACACTCTTTCTATACTTTTTGACATATTTTCAAACGCCCACGCTCATTCACCCACTTTTGAATTTTCTCTTCGTTTTCAGCACACGAAAAATGACACGAGAAAGAAAAAAACAAAGTTTCTAAAACAAAAGTCCTTATGCAAAAAAAAAAGGATATATGTGGGCGGGTGCTTGATGGTGCGTATTCAACAACATAAGAAAAAACAAAAGGCCTTTCTTTCAATAAAAGTTAAATCAAACGCCATACAATCAAGGTCTGTGTCGAAAAAGAAAAAGGATGAAAGGAAAATTTTTGAAAAATTTTGAGCATTATGGAAGTACTTGCAAACATAAGAAGCACTACCCCGCCAGGCAGTTCCATTGCTATGCATGGAGCTGGTCCTGGACCGAGCAGCAATGTTCGGGTCAGAGCTATACGGATTCCGGGGGCTAGCAAAGTAATGCGACGAGTTGGACGAAAATTTAGAGTCGCGAGTTGGAACGTTGGAAGTATGACTGGTAGAAGTCTTGAACTCGAAGAGATGATGAGAAGGAGGCGAGTGGACATCTTGTGTGTTCAGGAAACGAAATGGCGAAACACAGCAAACAAAGCCCGTTTCTTAGATGTAAAAACCAAGGCTTACAAGATGTTCTACTATGGAACAGAACAAGGTAGGAACGGAGTCGGTATCATCCTTGACCAAAGTTTATATAACAGCGTGTTGACCATTTTGAAGTCCAGTGACCGTTTGATGTCTCTTAAATTGGTGATGGAAGGAAAGGTCTGGAATATCATCAGTGCATATGCTCCCCAAATAGGGTGTGAGCAGGAGGAAAAAGATGCATTCTGGCTTGATTTTCATAACCTACTTAAGAACATCCCAAAAGAAGAGTATTTGTTTGTTGGAGGAGATTTGAATGGACATGTCGGGAAGACAAACGAGGATTATGAAGACTCCCATGGAGGTTTGGGATTCGGCACCAGGAACACTCCTGGTGAAGATATTCTAAATATGTGCAAGTCATACGGTCTAATCGTACTAAATACCATGTTCATCAAACAAGACCGACACCTTATCACTTACAGCAGTGGAGGAAATGAAACCCAGATTGATTACCATTTGGTAACCAATTACATGAAATCTCGGGTGAAAGACTGCAAAGTGATACTAGGAGAAGCTGCCGCTCAACAACACCGTCTTCTTTTAACAGAATTTTTTACGGATGCGGTGAAGGAAGTCAAACAAACAAAGGCTCCTAGGAGAATCAAGTGGTACAATCTGGAGAAAACCAAAGGACAGCAATTCATTTCGTATATGCGAAGTCAGCTGTGTAATACCATCGACGCAGTTTCAAATGCAATCACGGCACAAAATATGTGGGATCGCCTACAACGAACCTGCTTAGAGAGAGCCAAATCACTGCTAGGAGTCTCAAAAGGACACTACCAACAAGCTAAAGAAACCTGGTGGTGGGATGATGAAGCTAAAGCAGTGATTAGAAAGAAGAAAGCAGCTTTCCAAGCTTGGTCGAAGTGCCCCTCAAGAAATACAAATGAAAAAGCGCGTCTCAAAATGGAATACAAGAGCTGCAGAAAAGAAGCGAAGAAAAAGTGCGCCCAACTTCAAGCAAAAAGCACGGAGGGCCTGTATCAAGAGCTGGAAGAGATTTCTGCCCCAGCTGCTGAAGCAAATCAGGCAATCCAAGAGCTAAGACAAAGCAACTTGAATAAGGGAGCAACCATTTTCAAAATAGCCGCTCAGAGAAGGAGAAATGCGCAGGAGATTCGTTCGCCAAAGTTCATAAATGATGCTCAAGGACTGCTACTTGTGGATGACGACAAAATTCTTCACAGGTGGCGACAGTATTGCGATGATCTTTTGAATGAACAGTTTCCTCGGCGCCACTTTCCAACAGCTGCACCTAACTTTACAGAAGTATCCGACGTCACAGTCGAAGAAGTTAGGGAGGCAGTTAAGAACTCCAAAAAAGGCAAAGCGATTGGGCCAGACGAGGTACCATATGAGTTTTGGAAAAATATGGGAGACATCGGGTTGAGATGGCTCACGATTCTCATCTCCAAACTTATAAGAGGTGACAGTTTGCCTAATCAATGGAGGGAAAGTTTTCTCCTTCCAATGTACAAGGGAAAGGGAGATACCAGAAGCTGTGACAACTATCGTTCGATCAAGTTGATGTCCCACACTATGAAGATCGTTGAGCGGGTCTTGGATAGCCGACTGCGGAAAATAATAAGGCTTTCTGATGACCAATGCGGGTTTGTCGCGGGTAAGTCAACTACAGACGCAATCCAAAGTATAAGGATCATTATGGAAAAACACCGAGATGCCTTAGAGGATTTGCATATTGTGTTGGTTGACTTCGAAAAAGCATTCGATCGACAACCACGAGATCTGATATGGGTGGCCCTCAGACACCGAGGAGTTCCTGAAGCCTATGTGCGAATAATTATGGACATGTACGAGGGAGCAGTTACAAAAGTGAGATGCCCAGCTGGAGTCACCGAAGAATTCCAAATAACAGTAGGTGTACATCAGGGAAGTGTCTTGAGTCCACTGCTCTTTATTGCTGTTCTGGATTATTTGCTCGAAGGAAAAGTAACGGACAATAAAGTACAACAATTATTCTTTGCTGACGATGGAGCCATCATAAGCGAGGATCCTACATCCCTGCAACGAGCACTTGACGTTTGGATTGATGTTCTGGAAGGAAATGGGTACCGTATTAGCGCTAAAAAGACTGAATACCTGTGCTGCCCTTTTTCTGATCCAGACAAGCCTATTCCAGACATTTATTTGAATGGAAATGTGCTTCCCAAGTGTGAAAAGTTTAAATATCTGGGATCTATGATCAATAGTGAAGCAACTTGTGATGACGACATCAATCATCGAGTAAGCGTAGGGTGGATGAAGTGGCGAGAAAACTCCGCTATCTTCTGTGATCGAAAAATGCCCCCTAAGCTGAAGGGAAGACTCTACACAGCAGTTGTCCGTCCAGCTCTGACATACGGTTCACAATGTTGGACAATGTACAAAAAGTATGAGAGCAAATTGACGGCAGCCGAAATGAAGATGCTTCGGATGACAGCAGGAGTAACAAAGCTTGATCGAATTAGAAGTACTAAGATCCGTGGAAGCCTTCATGTCAAAAGTACCATCTTGGACAAAATTCAGCACGACCGGCTCAGTTGGTATTGTCATGTTCAAAGGAGAGATCCGCAGAACCCCGTCCAAAAGGCAATATCGTACAACGTTTCAACAAATTCGCGACGAAAAAGAAAAGGCAGGCCAAAACACTCCTGGTACAAGCAAATGCAAAAACAGCAGCATTTGGTTGGCCTCAGACATGGAACAATCCAAAACCGGGAGGCTTGCCGACGCTTTCTGAGGTCAACGCGGCGTACCCCACAGGCGGATCACTAGTGTGAAGCAGAAAAGTGGGAGAGTTGTGATCGCTTCAAGATCACTACTCGTAACGCCGGAAATGGAAAGAAGAAGAAGAAACGCCATACAATCAAGGTCTGTTTCTCAGCTTAAGTAACATAGATTTTTTTTTTTTGCTAAAGGAATGAGAACAAAAAAATACCGAACAAAAGTAGAAAAGAAAGGAAAAGACTCGAGTTTCCATTTCTTATATTCACCAGGCTCTGGCAATGTCCCCCAGACGAGGACAACGATGACGAAGTCGAGACATCGAGGACACTCACGCTACATTAGTTTGGACTTAAAATAGTTTTTTGAAAGAAACCACCCTTAGTTTTAGTATGTGTTGGAGGATAATTTGTCCTTTTGTTTGGAATCAGCCTCCCTGCTAAAATTACACTTTAAAGAGCGAATTGCGTTAAAAGAATCGTTCGTTGGTTGACGTCGACAAGGGGGAGACATTTATAACGTAAGTGGAAACATAAGCTTTTATATTACGTCCTTATAAAAGTGGGAGCGAAAAATTATGTCGGCCACAAAGTCAAAGACCCCATTCCAATACAGTGCGGAGCTGCGCGGCGTGGTATGGCGCGGCGATTGATGGAGTGTTATGTTCGCTACCAAGCAACAAGGATAATTGCTTATCAATGAAAGGAATGGAATATTTTATGTTTTCACTTTGAGCTCTTTTTCCACTTTGCTGTGTGTTTAGTGTCAGTGGTTCCACTTTGCACATCATTGCAAAATTCTACCAAGACAAGAAATAACTAAGTAGTGATGGTTTCTTCTGGGTCATCGAAAACGTAACGAGAAGCGAGTGTTTGACTGAGGTCTTGAAAACGTCACGTCATCGAAACTGTGGCATAGAAAGAAATTCACTCAGAGACTGTATCAGACTTTTATACCGCCATAGTCTTTTGCAATTATAGACAAGTCTTGAAATCAAACCAACGATCTTTTAAATTGAAGTGGGAACTCTGTTTCCATAAACTATCTCCAGGACCAGATCTTATTTTTAAGTGCTTTCTTAAGTGACTAATACTAACGACACCGTTAGAAATGACTATCTTTCATATCACACCACAATGAGTTCATCTTTCTGTATATTTGCTTAGGAGCAACTAAGGGTGGATATGTGTCATTGAAAATGTTTGATTGACGTCATAGTCCGCCATCAATTTCTTTGGGTATAAACGACAATATGCGATATTTTGGTGTGGTAATATTTCAATAGCTGAAATGTTTCTTGCATCCGATACCCTACCAATTGGCACCTGAATCAGAAAAATGCTTCCTGTTTGCAAAAATTAAATTCACTTCGAATAAGGCGCGCAAAATTTAAAAATTTATGAAGACATTATGATGCGAAGAACATGAAAATGTCAAATTAAAAAAAAAAAAAGGGATGGTGTAATCAAAAATCGCGCTTTCAGGTTTATATTTCGTTGATGGCTTGTCTACAGGGGATAACTGAGTTTTTTTTTACGTGTAACCGTCACGCACGAAATCCTTTCACCTTTATTTTTTGAATGTGTGGGACGATGAATTATGAAGCAAGCAAGTCATCGAGAACGAGTGTGAGCGAGAAAAATGTTCTCGTCTCCTTGAAAGCAAAACTATGAAATATTATTGAGAAAAGGAGGCAGGTAGCTATGGATTTTGTGTCACACAAGTTGTTTATGGGGTGTCAAAAACTGTGGGGTGGTGGAAGTGATTTGTGTGTCGAATTTCTTGTTTACCTTTAAAAGTCGTCATACAAATTTGAAAAAAGAAATCCAATGGAGACAGGCCGACAAAAAAAAAAAATAAGCAAAGAGAGTGAAACATGAAGACAAGTGAGACTTTTACATGGAATGGCACTTAGTCAACTTTTGTATATGCATTTCTTACCGTAATGTTTTTCCAAAAAAAAGTTGTTCCCGTCAGGACGAAAGACAAAGTCACTTTCAATTTGGATTTGCAAATATGATTTTGATTTAAAAAAAGGAAAAACTTTTGTTTTTGCACAGTGTCAATGTAGTGTAAATTCTGTAATTGTATGTGTAGGTACACTAGGGTGTCTTTTTCAACTCTATTCGGGCCCGCCGCTATCTGTTTCGCCCCCGCGTGCAAAACCGATTATGCCGACCTATGACTACTTATTCTGAGTTTTCTAAATAAGGAGTGACATATATTTTCTCATTATAGTGGGTGCTAGCAACTAAACGAAGATATTACAATTATTTTAAGTAAATGATTACTTTTGTTTACTGATACTTCTCTACAAAATTGTAACTCTTCTTGTCTTTTTATTTGCAAAATCTTCATTGGTAAATTGATATTGTAGCGTTTGTGATTCATTAGACTTCTTGACGAAAATCAAAATATTTTCTTGAGGTAATAACTTTGTGGTTTAACTTCAACGATTATGCTGGACCATCGCGTGGCACTTGAAGCTTTTAATTTTATGTCTGTTAATTGTTTGAAAATTATCGATCATCCTTTTGTAGCTGACGAAAAGAGAACTTTGTTAAGTAAATTCAGAGATTCATACGTAACATTTGCTGGATCGTTCACCTCCGAATTAAGGCTTGCACTTCTGTTTTGTACTGATGGATGATTGAATTATAACTTTACACTTATACAAAAAATGGTGGAAATAATGAAACTCGATTGCATCCGGATATAGCCCTTAAATTCAAATAAGACATTGACTCTAATCTCACCTCAGAAAAGTTGATTGCGTTTCAGTCAAAGGGAGTACGAGATTACTCTTTGTGTTATAAACCCGATATGGTGCAGATGCTATCCCCCCCCATTATTCTGAAAAGGTGTTCTTATACGCTGGCAAAACCACTGCGCAATCTTTTCTCTCTATCCTATTCTTCTGGGTTCTTCCCCAGCAGATATAGATCTGCGTTTGTCCAGTTCGTCCCTAAAAAAGCGAACACTTCTTCCAATTATCGTCCTCTCTTTCCAAGGTCGTGGAAACGTTGATAAATCGTCAACTCATGAAATAACTTGAAGAACGAAAGCTTTTTAATGACCGACAGTACGGCTTTCGTAGCAAAAGGTCCACTGGTGATTTGATGGCATAAATAAACGAAAAGTGGAACCAATCCTTACACTGGAGAAAGCAAGGTTGTTGCACTTGATATTTCTAAGACATTTGATAGAGGTTTCACAAGCTCTCTTCCTTATCTTCATTAACAATTTCTAATCTGAAACTTTTAATTCTCTCAATTGTTTTGCTGACGACTCAACCCCCAGCTTTTCATATTCATTTCCAAATTCACGTCTCGGCTTTCGAATGTGGAACTGAAACAGGTGAGTTTGATAAGCTCATTGATTATATTATTACAGAACATTTTAAAAAGAAAAAAAATTTTTATTAAAAAATGTATGTTGAAGATCGTAAAGATCACCTCAACTCCATCTTGCGTTTCGCCTCAATGTTGTCATCTGTCGTTGAAGCTTAACATCCCCATTGCCTTTATGTGAATGATACCTGTGCATCAAAGAAACCGAAATCCTGTCAGTACTTGGCATGTGTGTAAACTGTAAACTATGATCTTTGTTGTAAAGGGCACATATTTGGAGTCGCCAAAAATGCTGCAAAGTGCTTAAGTTTTTTGAGACGATGCAGGAAATTTTTCACCCCCTCTGATCTGGCTTCAATTATTAAAACCTAAATCTACCCAAAACTAGAGCATGGTTCTCCTTCCCTGAAACAGTTTAGCCGTAATACCCGCGACCGGCCTCGCTAGGAATTTCCGTCAGTTTTACCTTGAGCCCAACTTCGGACGTTCAGTAAAGATTCGTTTTTTCCTCTCCCATTTTCCTTAATGCTCGCATTGTGTTCTATAACATTGTAAGAGTATTCATAACCCCTTGATGTGTGCGCTAATTATAAGAATCAAAAATCTACCCTGCACTGTTCCAATGAGTAGAAGTACCCAGGTACCTTTCCTTCCTATTGAGAAAGTAGTTCAGCGAGGATTCCTTTAACATCGTCAGCTCTGTTTTTCATAGAATGAGAGAATATGCTTAGTATTATAACCTGTTCAGCTATTGTTTGTTTACCTGTATTTCTTGCATGATGTTCACAAAGAGATTGGCTATTGATGGGCGCAGGCCAGCGCGTACAAAATTAGTTTTCTTATGTTCTGTTTCGTTCTTCGGGTTTTATTTTATTAGATTTTATTTGCCTTACCACAATTTAGTTTAGTTTACTTTACGTTAATTTGGTTGTGTAAAAATTTAAAAAAAAATTGGTCACAATTTCTTTCGTCAACTACTTTGACGAAACTTTTGTTGCGAAAGATGAATGAACGCATTCACTGTAAATGTTACTGCGTTTTCGTTCTTAACTTTGTCTTCGATTTTCACTTCGTTAATATGTGAATGTAGATCCACTACAGTTTTGCATTTTAGTTTTAACGAACGCCAATAGATGGCGATACTAACGCCATTCGGTTCCATGTTTTTATTTTTATTTTTTTTAAAGTTCCTAAAATTTTGGGTTCCACTGGTTTTAGGATTCACGTTTTCCAATTCTTAAAGTGGTTCATTTTGCTGTGGATATAAGCGGCGATAGCATCGTTTTCGTTTCCGTGGTGTTACTATATTTTACAAATAAAATGGGTCTGATGGATATTATGACAATGACTTGATTGAGGTACTCACCAGGCTTAAGCCATTATTCAAGTTGAACGAAAAAAAAAAAAAAATATGTACTAAAGGACTTTTGCAATGAGCCAACCAACGAACGAAAAATTGATTCTGTGGAAATGCTGTTTCTGGTCAAGTGACCAGATGCATAAGCTTGCTTTTTAATTGGTTAAATTTAATAAATTTGAGAAAACACGTATTTTTTTTTGTGACTGTTCGTAGCAACGAATGTAATACTCGCGACGAACAATTTGTTTTCTCAAATTTATTAAATTCAAACAATCAAAAGACAGATTTGTGCATGTGAACTCAAACATTAACTATGTTTCCATCATTTTTCTTAGATTTTGTGCAAAAGGTTAAACACGAGCTTCAAAACACTTTTTTTTGATTTATTCGTCTCGTCGATCGTTGGGTTATGTGAATTGCCCTTATGCCGCAATTCATTTAACATTAAAACTGTTCGTCTACTTTAGAGGCATAACCTTCACTGTTTTTTTGCTGATCTATATTAACATGAAACCTACTCCGCACATTAATCTACGGAGCAGGGGGTATTTTTCTCTGATATTTTTCAACATTAAAGCGAATTGTTTTTTTTTAGCCAAGAGAATTTTTACTGTTACATCTTACATCTGGCATGAAAAAAGGCTCATAGTGACTTAACTTGACATATCACTGAACTGATCTTGATTGTGCACTGGTAACCATACCATTTTTATTATTTCCAATAATAAATTCACTCAAACACTGGGTCCTCTTTCCTTTTTCTGTTATTATTAAATCTGTTGAACTTAGGTCACAGGTAGCTACGTTTGTATTTGTCCCGAAGTGAGTTTTTATTTTTACCAGTGGTAAACAGCTACATATATATTTTTCGTTAGTTTCTTACGGTTAACATATTCTTCCTGCTGAAAAACTGATAAGTGATGGATAAATTCAGCAATAAAGCATACTTACCTGGCGTAGGGGCTACCTTGATCATGAAGGCGGTTCCCCCGGAGCGAGGCTTGGCCATTGCACTGCGGTTGAGTTGACCTCTGCGATTATTCCTAATGCGAATAACTCGTGCGTGTAATTTTTGGTAGCCGGGGATGGCGTTAGCGCCGCCCCGACGTTATTAATATTTGCTTTTAGTTAATTTTTGTTCTGCCAATTGGTAATTAGTATTTTACTACAGTGCTCCTCGGATAAGTAAAGCTTCTTAGGTTTTGCTATGTGCAATTAACCGGGAAAGTTGGAATATTCAAACCCGGTTGCCGGTTACATTACATGCCTGCTGATAAAAGGACTCGTTTAATACCTTGAAAGCGATTCGTAACCGAGGAAGTATGTAGTATTGTTTGTGTTTTTGTTGGACATTGATGACATTTCAATTGCTGTGAAGTCAGCGTCGCAGTCAGTCTTGAGCTGATTTTGAAACAAAACAATCAATGTTTGATTTTTTTTGTGTAAGTAAGGTAGTTATCCGAAAAAAATGTGTGCTTTTTAGATAAACGTGTTGATAAATAGAGGGCGTTAAGCGAGTTGGGTGTATAGCGTTTACACTATAAAGTTTATTAATCTTTCTGTAAAGATATAAAATTACATTAAATGTTTTACAATGATAAAGTATTTCAAGTGTATTTCATTCATCTTCGCTTGTCGTCTTGCTGCTTGTCCATCTGACTTCCCAGGGGCGAACGCAGAAAAATTTTTCGGGGGGGGTTTTGAAAAAATATATTAAATATGAACGAACAATTTGTTTTTAATATTTTATATATACTCTGTATTGATTTGTTTAAATACATTGCTAGGAACAATCCTAACTAATATTATAAATGTGAAAGTAACTCTGTCTGTCCAGCTTTCTATGTAACCGTCTCCCGCCCAAACTACTAAACCGATTTGAATGAAGTTTGGTACAGATATAGTCTATAACATGAGGAAGGAGATAGGCTATGCATTTTATCCCTATATTCTAATGAGAACGGGAACGTATACAGGAACCTAGAAACTACAGCACCGATTTTAAAAATTCTTCCACCGTTAGAATGCCTCAATATCTTCAAGTAACATTAACTTTAACTCATCCCCATTTTCCTACAGGAACGGGAGTCCTGTCTACTATAATAAGTACGAAAGAAGCTCTGTCTGTCCTTCTTTCTATGTTACCATCTCCCGCCCAAACCACTGTATCGATTTAAGTAAAATTTTATACAGAGATGATCTAGAACCTGAAGAAGGACATAGGCTACATTTCATCCGAATACTTCCACGGGAACCGGTCCTTACTAATATTATAAATGCAAAAGTAGCTCTGTCTGTTCGTCTTTCTATGTTACCGTCTCCCGCCCAAACAACTGAACCAATTCAAATGAAATTTTGTACAGAGGTAGTATAAGACCTGAGGAAAGACATAGACTTGATGTTTTATCCCAATTCCCAAGGGAACGGGAACGTAAACGAGAACTTAGAAACTACTGCACCGATTTCAAAACTTCTTCCACCGTTACAATGCTACACTATTCCCGAGCGAGTAACATAAACTTTAACTCATTCCCATATTCCTATGAGAACTATCACCATATTCCCACGGGAACGGGAGTCGTTACTAATATTACAAAAATTCCAAAATTAAATATGTCTATTTGGTTTTTTTCTTTGTTCCATTATATCCATGTGAACGGAAGTACTTACGGCAGATAAATTTTATTTGGCAAAAGATGAAAAAAGTAAGAACATCGTGTGCAAAAATGTACTTAAGTAAAATTATATAACAATAGGTTACTGAAAAATTAAAAATGCTGCCGAAAGTCACTATTCCACGCGGACGAAGTCGCGGGCACAGCTAGTATTTTATAAATTAAAACCAATTCGCCTTGGAACTTTTGCCATTTTTATATTTATAACGTCCTCATAGTCAACCTCAATACTCCTATAGATGTTCAGCAACATCAAACCGTTCAGTCGCTCCTCGCTGGTTCTTCCTCGCAGATAAGTTTTTAATCTGCGCAGACATGAAAAAGATCGCTCGCTTGAAGCCACGGATACCGGAAGTGTCGCGCTGATCTGCATAAAACGATTAACTGTTTTATATAGGGACGAATCGCAAACATTTAAGGTGTCTATAAAGTTGTTGGGCCGTTTTTCGTTTGGCATACTCAAGCAATGTTCATGGGTATGCAAATGCTTATTCATACATAAGTACACCCTTTCCTAGTTGCCGTTGTCGATCCCATTCTTATACAGAGCCAGAGCGACTGGCTTTTAGTATGTGTGATGAAAATTTTAATTTCAACCCCCAAAAACCCCCCCTGCGTTAGCCCCTGTGACTTCCAATTATCAATTGAGGTTATGTGTTTTTCATCGGTTGAATTCGAATTTTCCTTCTTCTGATGACAGCGCTGCCTGCCTATGACTCAAACGAGTACTTGCTTTTTCTCTCTACTTTGTTTTTCTCTCTATTTTATTTTTCTCTCTACTTTCATCTGTCATACGCCACAGGTGAATATCCGATAGGGATTTAACAGGGTTAATTTGTGAGCAATATCAAACAAAATAACAAGCTCAGAAAAGATTGCTTAAATAAACGGGTTTTACTGTATTTTCATTTTCATGGTATTTTTTTTTGTGACTGTTCGTAGCAACGAATGTAATACTCGCGACGAACAATTTGTTTTCTCAAATTTATTAAATTCAAACAATCAAAAGACAGATTTGTGCATGTGAACTCAAACATTAACTATGTTTCCATCATTTTTCTTAAATTTTGTGCAAAAGGTTAAACACGAGCTTCAAAACACTTTTTTTTGATTTATTCGTCTCGTCGATCGTTGGGTTATGTGAATTGCCCTTATGCCGCAATTCATTTAACATTAAAACTGTTCGTCTACTTTAGAGGCATAACCTTCACTGTTTTTTTGCTGATCTATATTAACATGAAACCTACTCCGCACATTAATCTACGGAGCAGGGGGTATTTTTCTCTGATATTTTTCAACATTAAAGCGAATTGTTTTTTTTTAGCCAAGAGAATTTTTACTGTTACATCTTACATCTGGCATGAAAAAAGGCTCATAGTGACTTAACTTGACATATCACTGAACTGATCTTGATTGTGCACTGGTAACCATACCATTTTTATTATTTCCAATAATAAATTCACTCAAACACTGGGTCCTCTTTCCTTTTTCTGTTATTATTAAATCTGTTGAACTTAGGTCACAGGTAGCTACGTTTGTATTTGTCCCGAAGTGAGTTTTTATTTTTACCAGTGGTAAACAGCTACATATATATTTTTCGTTAGTTTCTTACGGTTAACATATTCTTCCTGCTGAAAAACTGATAAGTGATGGATAAATTCAGCAATAAAGCATACTTACCTGGCGTAGGGGCTACCTTGATCATGAAGGCGGTTCCCCCGGAGCGAGGCTTGGCCATTGCACTGCGGTTGAGTTGACCTCTGCGATTATTCCTAATGCGAATAACTCGTGCGTGTAATTTTTGGTAGCCGGGGATGGCGTTCGCGCCGCCCCGACGTTATTAATATTTGCTTTTAGTTAATTTTTGTTCTGCCAATTGGTAATTAGTATTTTACTACAGTGCTCCTCGGATAAGTAAAGCTTCTTAGGTTTTGCTATGTGCAATTAACCGGGAAAGTTGGAATATTCAAACCCGGTTGCCGGTTACATTACATGCCTGCTGATAAAAGGACTCGTTTAATACCTTGAAAGCGATTCGTAACCGAGGAAGTATGTAGTATTGTTTGTGTTTTTGTTGGACATTGATGACATTTCAATTGCTGTGAAGTCAGCGTCGCAGTCAGTCTTGAGCTGATTTTGAAACAAAACAATCAATGTTTGATTTTTTTTGTGTAAGTAAGGTAGTTATCCGAAAAAAATGTGTGCTTTTTAGATAAACGTGTTGATAAATAGAGGGCGTTAAGCGAGTTGGGTGTATAGCGTTTACACTATAAAGTTTATTAATCTTTCTGTAAAGATATAAAATTACATTAAATGTTTTACAATGATAAAGTATTTCAAGTGTATTTCATTCATCTTCGCTTGTCGTCTTGCTGCTTGTCCATCTGACTTCCCAGGGGCGAACGCAGAAAAATTTTTCGGGGGGGGTTTTGAAAAAATATATTAAATATGAACGAACAATTTGTTTTTAATATTTTATATATACTCTGTATTGATTTGTTTAAATACATTGCTAGGAACAATCCTAACTAATATTATAAATGTGAAAGTAACTCTGTCTGTCCAGCTTTCTATGTAACCGTCTCCCGCCCAAACTACTAAACCGATTTGAATGAAGTTTGGTACAGATATAGTCTATAACATGAGGAAGGACATAGGCTATGCATTTTATCCCATTCTAATGAGAACGGGAACGTATACAGGAACCTAGAAACTACAGCACCGATTTTAAAAATTCTTCCACCGTTAGAATGCCTCAATATCTTCAAGTAACATTAACTTTAACTCATCCCCATTTTCCTACAGGAACGGGAGTCCTGTCTACTATAATAAGTACGAAAGAAGCTCTGTCTGTCCTTCTTTCTATGTTACCATCTCCCGCCCAAACCACTGTATCGATTTAAGTAAAATTTTATACAGAGATGATCTAGAACCTGAAGAAGGACATAGGCTACATTTCATCCGAATACTTCCACGGGAACCGGTCCTTACTAATATTATAAATGCAAAAGTAGCTCTGTCTGTTCGTCTTTCTATGTTACCGTCTCCCGCCCAAACAACTGAACCAATTCAAATGAAATTTTGTACAGAGGTAGTATAAGACCTGAGGAAAGACATAGACTTGATGTTTTATCCCAATTCCCAAGGGAACGGGAACGTAAACGAGAACTTAGAAACTACTGCACCGATTTCAAAACTTCTTCCACCGTTACAATGCTACACTATTCCCGAGCGAGTAACATAAACTTTAACTCATTCCCATATTCCTATGAGAACTATCACCATATTCCCACGGGAACGGGAGTCGTTACTAATATTACAAAAATTCCAAAATTAAATATGTCTATTTGGTTTTTTTCTTTGTTCCATTATATCCATGTGAACGGAAGTACTTACGGCAGATAAATTTTATTTGGCAAAAGATGAAAAAAGTAAGAACATCGTGTGCAAAAATGTACTTAAGTAAAATTATATAACAATAGGTTACTGAAAAATTAAAAATGCTGCCGAAAGTCACTATTCCACGCGGACGAAGTCGCGGGCACAGCTAGTATTTTATAAATTAAAACCAATTCGCCTTGGAACTTTTGCCATTTTTATATTTATAACGTCCTCATAGTCAACCTCAATACTCCTATAGATGTTCAGCAACATCAAACCGTTCAGTCGCTCCTCGCTGGTTCTTCCTCGCAGATAAGTTTTTAATCTGCGCAGACATGAAAAAGATCGCTCGCTTGAAGCCACGGATACCGGAAGTGTCGCGCTGATCTGCATAAAACGATTAACTGTTTTATATAGGGACGAATCGCAAACATTTAAGGTGTCTATAAAGTTGTTGGGCCGTTTTTCGTTTGGCATACTCAAGCAATGTTCATGGGTATGCAAATGCTTATTCATACATAAGTACACCCTTTCCTAGTTGCCGTTGTCGATCCCATTCTTATACAGAGCCAGAGCGACTGGCTTTTAGTATGTGTGATGAAAATTTTAATTTCAACCCCCAAAAACCCCCCCTGCGTTAGCCCCTGTGACTTCCAATTATCAATTGAGGTTATGTGTTTTTCATCGGTTGAATTCGAATTTTCCTTCTTCTGATGACAGCGCTGCCTGCCTATGACTCAAACGAGTACTTGCTTTTTCTCTCTACTTTGTTTTTCTCTCTATTTTATTTTTCTCTCTACTTTCATCTGTCATACGCCACAGGTGAATATCCGATAGGGATTTAACAGGGTTAATTTGTGAGCAATATCAAACAAAATAACAAGCTCAGAAAAGATTGCTTAAATAAACGGGTTTTACTGTATTTTCATTTTCATGGTATGAAAAACTTTGCCAGAATTAGATTTTGTTAGATGCCAGAATTGGCGAAAAGAGTCCCATTTAGAAAGTTCAAATCATATTTTATTTTAGGCCTTCACTCTGAAAAGAAGGTTCGGTAAAGGTGTAGATAATGACCCCACCCCCGGAGGTGGTGGGGTAAAGTCGGGGTGGTAGGGGGTGCCCCCCCCCCACCCACAACAACCTCCAAGTGCAAACAGGTGGCGGTCACGACCCCAAAAAAAGTTACACCCTCCCCATTTCATGAAATTTGATGAATTTGATGAATTTTATAAATTGTACAGGAGTTCTTTCGGCGTGGAGAAAAGTAGGTGAGGGTAGGGGATGTCCCCCACAATAGCCTTATAGTGCAAACACGTTGTATTTACCCACCCCCTTCAAAAAAGTTATACCCCCCATGTCACGAAAATTGCTGAATTTAATTCATCAGCACAGGATTTGTTTGGGGATGGGAGAAACATGGTGGTGTTGGAGGGTGCCATCCAACAACTTCAAAGTGCAAACAGGTGGCGCTCAACCCCTTCCATTTTTTTTTTTTTTTAATAATAATAGCCAAAAATTCGCGCGAATTCTACACCTCTACCGAATGTTCAAATGACCTTTTTTTGAAAAGTGACAAATGAAAGACTGGTTTAAAAAAAAACTTGATTTTGATGCAATTTTCAGTGTTTAAATGTATTAGTTACTGCAAAAATAAGGTTCTTACAGTTTTGCTAGAAACCTTTCGAATATTCTATTTTTTCTCTTTCAATATTTTTTTGATACTGTTCTTAACACACAATCACAAGTTCATGCGACCCATTCGTCTCCATTTTATTTTTTTTACCTTAGTTCACGTTCTAGTTTATGGTCTAAGTTTTCTTGTTCACTTCAGATGACCCTGTTAAAAAATTCTGCTGTCCACGCAGACGCACCTTTTTGTTGAGAGGTCGTCGGAAAGATGTCGCAAAGGCGAAGTTTTGAATATTTAAGAAAATTTCAGATACTGTTACAAAAATGTAAAAAATTTTAGTAGAATATTAAAATTTTTAGTAATTTTTTTTTTTAGAATATACATACCTTTTTTCCCCCTTAAAACATATGTAAACCCTTAAGTAGAGTCGACATATCATACATCATGCCCAGCGGAGGCCTCCTCTAAAGTAAAGGTTGAGCCGGATTTGGGTTTCCGGATAGCTTTGCGAATGCGAGTTGTAGTTCAGATGTGTGATGGTTTGGATGCTTAGAGCTAAGTTGTTAGCCCAGTTCGTTGTCTTCTTCGTTGAAGTGAACCTTTTGGTGGAAATAGTGCTACTAAAATAGTTCAAAGAGAGACTTAATTTAAAAAAAAACTCGTCAAATCAGGCCTTTTTTCGAAGATGGAAGTACTTCTGAGGAAAACTCTGTTACAAACAAGCCGGGCAGGTTGGTACAAAGAAAAAAACGATAGTTAATTAAAATGGTTGTTTCTTACGATGAAAAATGGCTGTCGTCGTGCAATGGTAATTGCCTGTGTGTGGAATGTCAGTCACCATAATAAACTATTTTTTTCACACAATATTCATTTAATTTAACTATTTAATTCTTGTGGATTCTTTAATTTTAATTAAAGAAGAATGCTATTGCTCCAACCGCAATGCAACAACAATCTGACGAAAATGTCAAAATTTAGCTTAGTAAAAATGCGTAAAGCATGCACAGTGGATACATGAGAGCAATCATATTTTATTCGAGTAAACTGCGTATATTGAAGAAAAAAACAAAAAAAATATTGTGGAGGAACAAAGCTCGGATAGATTCGGGGCGAACTTCGAATTTCAATAGCCTACAATTTTATGATAGGCGCTTTTCGTGGCATTTTGTAATTACTCTCGGAGGACTTATGCCAATCCCTCGCGAAAAGCGATGCCTTTGAAAAATATTTTGACTTTTCTAGGACTCAAACCTTGAATTCTTACGTAACAGCAGACTAGCTAACCAATGCGCAACTGGTACCAATGAATTGCGTGCATACTGAATTCTTTTACTTAAATTTACTACCGCTGTAGTATAGCATAATAGATATATACTACCTTACATTCGTTGGTACGTACTATCGAATGCTCTTAAAGATTACCCTCTAGTTGCATTCCTACACATTAAGGAAGCCTTTGACAACGTCAGTAACCCTGCAATTACAACTGCACTGACATACCTCAAAGCGTACAGCTCACTGGTCGGCCTAATTAGCCTCATGCTTGATAGCAGAGTAATCAATTCAACCCTAGGAGGCTTCCCTCCCATAACAACTGTCAGTAGAGGCACTCCGAAAGATGGGGTCCTATCCCCACTTCCTTGTAACATAGTTGTCAACGAATTTCTTATGGGCCTGAAAGCTGGGGGATTCAAAAGCAATTACATACGCTGATGATGATGCTATCGCGGTATCAGGAAAACATGCCCAAATCTTCTTTGAGCTCATGCAAACCGCCCTCTATAAACTACTTAAATATAGAAAAAAATGTGTGCTAGCTGTAAATCCCCGCAGAAATGAGCTTGTCCTCACAAGGGAAAACAAAACTATATAATTAGGCACTCCATCTATAAATGAAATTCTACTATCTTTTTCAGTCAAAGTATCCGGGGTTATCCTAGACAAAAATATAAACTGGAAATCAAACCTACAAAAAATAAATAGAACAGCCCATGTGGCTCTTTTATTCTGTTTTTGCACCACTGTGACTTTTTCATCAATTTCTTTGGAAAAAGTCGTATTTGAGCTTAAAACTTTCAAGCACCCTGTTTTTTGTTTTGTTTTTTGAAATCACAAAAATTTTAGCATTGGAAACATCCTTCAAGCCAAAAAAAAGGAAATGAACACGATTTCCTTTTTTAATGTTCACTAGCAACGATTTTTGCAACCAAAAAAGTCATAATGCGCCACTGTGCATCGATTTCTGCCACTGGATCTGTAGCAGATCACTCTACTTTGAGCCCAATTCAATGAATGGTTTTTGTTAACCACAGTAAATCTGTTGATTAAAAACCCACTTGCCACACAAAATCTATTCGAAGAGTGTATTGTGTATTGAATTCTGAATAGTTTTTGATTCAAATAAAGAAACCAAATCCTTTTATGATATGATAGTGGTTCATGGAAGAGGGCCAACAAATTCAGTCGCACATTTTGCAATAATCTTTCTTTAAAAATGTTTACGTTTTCTTACCTTTGAATATTCGCCCCCAGAAGCAGGTGTGCTCGGTTTTTTTTTCTTGAAACTCAGCCTGCACAGGACTTACGATACAGTCGAAGTCCAGTTGTCAAAATAGTTCACTCTGTTTACTATCGTTTTATATTTAAATTGACACATTTTCCCACAAGACTTCATCGCAATGATAAAATGGCTTTTAAATGCTATAAATTGTGTGTCAAACATACCAATGTACATGAAACTGTTGAACCATCAGATGAGAATGCACTCAGCTAGTGTGATAAACGAAAATGAATCCGAAGTCCGAATGACAATGCTTTTGTATTGCCACCATCGATTGTCAATAATTTGCGCTGGTCGAAAAGGAAAACAAGCAAAACTCTCTTCGCAATGTATTTTCATCCGCACTGACAGCATTCAAAGATACTTTTTGTCCTTGTTGGTGCTGTTGTTTTTTGTTTTTCTGAATTATCCACCGTGCGCTCAACATTTCCGTGGTTATATTTATTTATATTTTGTTTTTTATTTTGAATGTTAAAAATGCTCGGGTTCCCGTGCGAATATCAACATAATTCGCCCTCTGGTAGTTCGTTCTTGGGTGACTGTGTAACTCCCGCACGTTGATTCATTTGCATAGATACACAACATGGCAACCAGAAATCACCATTGCACACCATCCTTGGGGAGAGCTGCACAACCCTATACAACACATCTCTGGAGTTTGCTGGTGCACTATGTAACTGCAGTTGAAATACATATTAACAATCACGATGTAAATTATTCCAGATACAGAACGGAGGAAATATCATGGCGAAAGGATATGATGCAAAAAAGGAGACACTTTGCGCAAAAAATGAAAGTTTTTGCAATAAAATTTCAGTGCTTACGTTTTGTTTTTCCGCAACCGTGTTGGCAATGGCATGGCGGTGGCGTCAGTGTTCGGTGTTGTCCTTACATCAGTTACGACGACACGTGTATTCATTCAGAAAATTGTTATTGCTACATCATGGAGGCAGATGCTGTTTTCATATCAACACAATTCACTACAAATTATCAATTCAAATAGTTGAAAGACAATTTTATTCCATCCACACTTTTGGTGGGAGTGGATAGTTCAATATTTGAGTTATTTTTTTTTATTGTTGTTGTTTTGGCATTTCAATGGTTGCGAATTGAATATATGTACATAATTTGATTTCGGTAATTCATTATAATTAACAAGCACAACAGATGGGTTTGAACATGATGAATAAGGTCAGCAATTCATAAATCGTTTTTGTAATGTAGGTGTGTTGTGTGTTTTGTGTACCAACAGTTTGGGTGGCTATAGTGGCGAATGTTAAACCTGTGAACTAAAAATGTCAGGGGTTGATGCAATAATTTGTCCATTGGTTTTGTGCCAGTGGCAAGTTCAGAATTATGGGCCTGTCTTGAAAAATCTGCAAGGTTATTATAGGTGATGTAATAATAATGTTCTTTGGGGATGTGATGCCAGGCGTCAGTATATGTAGGTATATCAAAATCAATTTCTGCCTTGAAATGGTATTGGATTGCATATGAGACACGGTGCCAACTCAACGTTTGAGTGTCATTTGGATTGTTGAATTGAGATATATACTTTTTTGCTTGGTCCATTTCCATTTCCTTATCAAAAACAGCGTCATTCTCTTCCAAAAGATAGTAACTAGATGTTCTTGAAGCCATACCTGGTGCTTATAATAGCTGTGTATCACGGGCATAATAGCCGTTGGAATTTTCGAGATCAATGTCAATAGTTCAGTCTGTGGATGGTTTTGAAATATAAAGCATGTTTGAGTAAAGGACTTGTCTATATGCACCCACGGTATATGTGGTGTAAGTGGTGTTACAACGCAATCTCTGAGAAATTTTTTCAAAAATGCATTGTTGCACAAGCTACACCAACTATACCGTGGGTGCATATAGACAAGTTCTATATTGTAATGCCTTTCAAGTACAGTTTATGGCTTTTTTATTGCTGTTTTAATACCTTTAGGTCCACACTTCGGGAAATGTGACTAGATTCATTAATATCGCCAGTTGGCTCCTAAGGTGACAAATGACAATTCGACTGAAGTTTTTTGATCAGTATTTGTATCATCTGAGCGGTTTCAGTCAACATGACGATACATATAGCATATATCATAGCATTAACTCTCACCAGGTAGAACTGGGGGTCGATTCTGTAACTGTGAAGCTGTGAAGTGATAAAAATTATTTCATTTCAGTCTTCACAGAGCTTTTTCATTTTATCACTTCACAAAAAAATTTGATGCGATTCCCGAACTCAAAATGATAAATCACTCTGACAGTATGTACTAAAAAGTACAAAATGATAAATGTTGTCATTTTTGCGTCAATTTTAATTTTTATTTGTAAAAAAATATTTCAAAACATGTCAGGCATGTTTCAGTTGGTATTTAACAATAGAGGCCGTAGTGAACAAAGGTTATTTCATTACGAAAATGTCTTTTCATATGAAGTAGCTATTTTTTATTTTTTCGAGATGGGCAAAGTCCATTTGAAATAACAAACGGAGGAGCACTTCATTCAACTCTATCATTTTTGGTGTAGTACTATTTATTATTCGCCCGTCTGTTTCTGTGAGTTCTTTGATTTTTTCCTTCGCGGTGGTGTCGCGGCTTCGAACACTTATTCTGAGGAAATCATTTATTGATTTCATGTCTGCCATAATGTTTTTACTTATAAAACTTACACAAGATCATTCCAATACTTCCTCCATTTCAGTTATTCTTTTAAGGTTCCCCCTAAGGTGTTCAACTGAACACTTAGTTCCGTCCACTAGTTTGAACGAAAATGTGAACCGTCAACAGTTATATGTCTGCAAATGGAATTGTTTTGCATCGTAGATAAGGATTATTTTAAATTATCTTAAGTTATGTACTTACTTGTCATTTGCCAGTTCTTGCCTTTGCTCCAAAAAATCAATTAAAAACTCTTTTTGGGCTATTGAAGCCCTTTGCCCTCTTTTTTTGAATTTCCATTTTCAAATTTCACAGAAAAATTCTTTTGTGATAAATAATTTATCATGTATGAACGAGAATCGCATTCGCTGTGAAGTTGTGATATTTTTTATCACTTCACAGCTTCACAGTTACAGAATCAACCCCCTGATATCAGATCACCTAACGAAAATCGGAAACAAAATTTAATTCAATGGGCATCTTTGTCTATCCCCAGTTATTGTAAGATAAACCTCGTAAGCCCTTGTTTTTAGCTAAACTATATAAAATAAACCGGCTAATTAATTTGGAAAATTTTAATAAGATTTCGCTTTGTTCAGTTTTTGGATCCTTGCGTCCAGTTGTTGTAGATTTTCTATAGATTTGCTTGCGTGTTTAAAATAAAACAGAAACTATACAGAGAATGCTGTTTTTTTTCTGTGTCAATTCTTACGAAAAATTATCCCCGTATAAAAATATTTGTCCGCTTATGGGACCTTTTAAATGAGCAAAAATTCGGGCGCTTATGATAGAAGTCTGTGAATTATTTGAGAATTTAGTTAAAAGTAGTTTGTCCTTTTATAGGATTTGCCCGCTTACTAGAGAAGTAGTTAAGTCTTCTCTTCTTTTCATTTCCGGCGTTACGAGTAGTGATCTTGAAGCGATCACAACTCTCCCACTTTTCTGCTTCACACTAGTGATCCGCCTGTGGGGTACGCCGCGTTGACCTCAGAAAGCGTCGGCAAGCCTCCCGGTTTTGGATTGTTCCATGTCTGAGGCCAACCAAATGCTGCTGTTTTTGCATTTGCTTATACCAGGAGTGTTTTGGCCTGCCTTTTCTTTTTCGTCGCGAATTTGTTGAAACGTTGTACGATATTGCCTTTTGGACGGGGTTCTGCGGATCTCTCCTTTGAACATGACAATACCAACTGAGTCGGTCGTGCTGAATTTTGTCCAAGATGGTACTTTTGACATGAAGGCTTCCACGGATCTTAGTACTTCTAATTCGATCAAGCTTTGTTACTCCTGCTGTCATACGAAGTATCTTCATTTCGGCTGCCGTCAATTTGCTCTCATACTTTTTGTACATTGTCCAACATTGTGAACCGTATGTCAGAGCTGGACGGACAACTGCTGTGTAGAGTCTTCCCTTCAGCTTAGGGGGCATTTTTCGATCACAGAAGATAGCGGAGTTTTCTCGCCACTTCATCCACCCTACGCTTACTCGATGATTGATGTCGTCATCACAAGTTGCTTCACTATTGATCATAGATCCCAGATATTTAAACTTTTCACACTTGGGAAGCACATTTCCATTCAAATAAATATCTGGAATAGGCTTGTCTGGATCAGAAAAAGGGCAGCACAGGTATTTAGTCTTTTTGGCGCTAATACGGTACCCATTTCCTTCCAGAACATCAATCCAAACGTCAAGTGATCGTTGCAGGGATGTAGGATCCTCGCTTATGATGGCTCCATCGATCGTCAGCAAAGAATAATTGTTGTACTTTATTGTCCGTTACTTTTCCTTCGAGCAAATAATCCAGAACAGCAATAAAGAGCAGTGGACTCAAGACACTTCCCTGATGTACACCTACTGTTATTTGGAATTCTTCGGTGACTCCAGCTGGGCATCTCACTTTTGTAACTGCTCCCTCGTACATGTCCATAATTATTCGCAAATAGGCTTCAGGAACTCCTCGCCCTCGGTGTCTGAGGGCCACCCATATCAGATCTCGTGGTTGTCGATCGAATGCTTTTTCGAAGTCAACCAACACAATATGCAAATCCTCTAAGGCATCTCGGTGTTTTTCAATAATGATCCTTATACTTTGGATTGCGTCTGTAGTTGACTTACCCGCGACAAACCCGCATTGGTCATCAGACAGCCTTATTATTTTCCGTAGTCGGCTATCCAAAACCCGCTCATTGATCTTCATAGTGTGGGACATCAACTTGATCGAACGATAGTTGTCACAGCTTCTGGTATCTCCCTTTCCCTTGTACATTGGAAGAAGAAAACTTTCCCTCCATTGATCAGGCAAACTGTCACCTTTTATAAATTTGGAGATGAGAATCGTGAGCCATCTCAACCCGATGTCTTCCATATTTTTCCAAAACTCATATTATGGTACCTCGTCTGGCCCAATCGCTTTGCCTTTTTTGGAGTTCTTAACTGCCTCCCTAACTTCTTCGACTGTGATGTCGGATACTTTCGTAAAGTTAGGTGCAGCTGTTGGAAAGTGGCGCCGAGGAAACTGTTCATTCAAAAGATCATCACAATACTGTCGCCACCTGTGAAGAATTTTGTCGTCATCCACAAGTAGCAGTCCTTGAGCATCATTTATGAACTTCGGCGAACGAATCTCCTGCGCATTTCTCCTTCTCTGAGCAGCTATTTTGAAAATGGTTGCTCCCTTATTCAAGTTGCTTTGTCTTAGCTCTTGGATTGCCTGATTTGCTTCAGCAGCTGGGGCAGAAATCTCTTCCAGCTCTCGATACAGGCCCTCCGTGCTTTTTGCTTGAAGTTGGGCGCACTTTTTCTTCGCTTCTTTTGAAACGCGCTTTTTCATTTGTATTTCTTGAGGGGCACTTCGACCAAGCTTGGAAAGCTGCTTTCTTCTTTCTAATCACTGCTTTAGCTTCATCATCCCACCACCAGGTGTCTGTAGCTTGTTGGTGGTGTCCTTTTGAGACTCCTAACAGTGATTTGGCTCTCTCTAAGCAGATTCGTTGTAGGCGATCCCACATATTTTGTGCCGTGATTGCATTTGAAACTGCGTCGATGGTATTACGCAGCTGACTTTGCATATACGAAATGAATTGCTGTCCTTTGGTTTTCTCCAGATTGTACCACTTGATTCTCCTAGGAGCCTTTGTTTGTTTGACTTCCTTCACCGCATCCGTAAAAAATTCTGTTAAAAGAAGACGGTGTTGTTGAGCGGCAGCTTCTCCTAGTATCACTTTGCAGTCTTTCACCCGAGATTTCATGTAATTGGTTACCAAATGGTAATCAATCTGGGTTTCATTTCCTCCACTGCTGTAAGTGATAAGGTGTCGGTCTTGTTTGATGAACATGGTATTTAGTACGATTAGACCGTATGACTTGCACATATTTACATATTAGAAGTAGTTAAGTAGTTAGCAAAAAGTGAAATATGAATAAGAATATCATAGCTAGGTATCCTTTGAACTTTCTAGAGACGCTGTTGGTATGAACCCGCAAAATCAAATGCAGAGGGATTACTTTTGGAGAAATACTTCCTTGGCTAATTTCTCCGATACCTCTTCATATTTTCTGAAGAAGAGATTCCATTTACTACACTCGTATGCTGTATAATAATCGTAGGCTATCAACGAACCTTCGTATTGGCATGAAGAACTTTTAGTTCTTCCAATCTTGTGCAGAAAAGCGTTGAAATACTGACGTAGTAGTTCACTTCATTGTGTTTCCGAATACACCATCCGCTGAGGTATTCGATGAGCCTAACAGTCCACTGCCCTCTACAGTGTAAATTATAAGCGCGTTCGCTTCCATATTCGCCATTTCCGCGTCGATTTGTGTTTTTTTTTGTGTACGTATTTTTTTGTGCTGCGATGAGATCAATCGGTGCGACACCTGCAACTACAAGAACTCTGTGCGGTACGCGTACGCTATTCGCAACGCACCTCGCCTCTGTACCGATGCCAGCTGTTTCCGGTACTGTTCTTGTTTAAGCGCTTCAGTACAAAACTCGGTTTTGTACTGTAAAACTGAGTGTTTTATTGCCAAAAGAAGTCACCGTTTGCTCGCGGATGGTCCTCCTAAATTTGCCATCAGCCTGCATAGATGTCTTGAACTTTGGATGCGCGTTCAGCACCCGTCCGTATCTTTAACTTTACACCCAGTTTCGTTTCGGGATTTATTCAACCACATTTTCGTCTTTTATGTCTTTGGTTTCGACGTGGAGGTCTATAACCGTGGGAGCTCTTTTTTTTATTGATAGAAGTAGGTACTACTTCAGTCTTCTCAGTAGCAAGAGACAGCTAGCTCATGTTCCTCCATAGAGATTCCTCAATCGGATCACTTGGTTTAGCTTTTGCTGTGCAACGTCATCAGAGTATCCAACCGAAAGTAGCCTTCTGGCATCTCCATGCAGAAAATGCCATCGTAAGAGATACAAATCGGTCGTAGTTCTAAAAGACTACTAAAACGCTCTACATATTTTAAGTTCAGCGAATAAAGAAAGGTAGGCGCTTGCTCCAGGAGCAGACAATCAAACTAAGGAAATGTGAAAATACTTAGCAGAAAAAAGGTAAGAAACTTTTATAAAGCCAAACATCTGGTTTCTTGAGACGTAATCATCGTGCGGCTTCCAAAGTTGGTGATGCTGTTGTAAGATGGTGAACACAGCCAAGCATCCTTCAGCCTTTAAAAAATCAGCTAGTCTGGAAGATCTCTGGTCAGGTCTACATTTGGCGGAACCTGAGTGAATCCCAACTTAACATCGCCACACTAAAAATCAAAGAAAGCAACTTGAATCCAAGGACCCTAATTTTACATTTTTTTCATTTGTTGCTCCCCTTAAACATAGTCGGTAAGACAAATACAAAGCTGTTGTGCCATTTAATTTGTATTTCTTTTTATTCATTTCGAGATCAACCATCTGTATTGGCAAGGGAACCAAATACATAGAAACCCTAACCCATGGTTTTATCTGGCTTTGTTATTCTCTTCCACTTAACGATAAGAACCAGTACGAATCCATGATGCAAAATTAATTTTTATTCTTGGATCCTTACATCAGGTAACCGAAAAGTGAATACCTAACAAAAAAAAAAAACTCGAAGCAAAGCAAATTCGTTCCCGGTCATATCATAAACCTCTTAAAATGCCATTCTCAGTTTAGCACATTAATAAATTCTCCACCCCAAAGGTTTCTCTCAACGAGGCTTTTTATGTCCCTCCTCAAATTTGTACTGATGATCCAATCATCAAGTTGGTGTTTTTTTCTTCCGGCTTATAAATATAAAATAGGGTCTTAAAAGAGTACATTATAATATATCAACGACGAACCCCCTATAAAGTTCACATCTGGTGTGCTACGATGGTAAGCAGAAATCCCAATAAACATTGACTGTATTTATCATTCATGATGCACCCATTTCTTTCTTCTGTCCCAATGTTTTAGTCCCCTTAACATGTTCTGAACGTATAATTTAGATCGATCCCTTTTAGTTTATTATGGTCCTTGGTGTGATATAAGTAATGAAATAGGGTTGCATAATAAACGCCCAGTGCCCTTGAAATTAAAAAAAGTTAAATCTTACAATGCAGAATCAACTTTCACATTTAATCCTTTTTTGGCCTAACTCACAAATTATTGCTTTTAGCCCCCACCGATCATCTCTGCTATGGCATGGCTTTTTTTAATGTCGAAATTATGCCCCTTCACCTTTACTCTTCTGCAAATGAACTGCCAAAAGTATATAAAAAATAAAATATGCATGAAAAGCCGACTTTGAGGAGGTTCCCAAGAGCAAGAAAGAAATGGAGATGAAAAAAATGTTACGTATACGCCGTGTAAAACTTCATAAAGGACGACGTTACTTCTCCTAAATCGTCTTCCACTTTATTCGCATCCATCTAACACAATTGGTTTTTATCACACTCATAACTCAGATATATATTTTTACAAAGACCGCACTCACGCAATGTAATCTTGGCGTTGCCGTTGGTATGGTTCCCCCTTATTGCGATTAAACATCAACGCAAATCAATTGTTCGCAGAATACTCTCGTCTCCGCCATTTTTACTCTCTGTGGCCCTTTTCCTGCAATTTTGCGCAATATAGCACCTTCGTTTATGCCTTGTTATATCGATAATGATTGATCTACTGGATTTAAAAAAAAACGATGATACCTGTGGGGAGTGAAGGGGGTGCGTTTAATGAAGAGTGTGAGTAGATAGCGTTCTTGTTCAATGAAAGTTGAAGCACGTTTTTCCTTGTCTTTGTTCGATTACGGACAATCATGCTACATAATGTTTAGATGGGGTATTCGAAAGGTGCATGGTCTGAATAAGCATCAAAGGGTTACAAGTTGATGTGCTTCATCAAAACAAACTTTGTTATGGAACAGTTGTGACCAAAAGCTATTTGTGTGTAATAGTGTTTTTCATCTGATTATCTGACCGCGGCGTGTTTATTTTAAACACAGCAGGTGGGGTTCTACTGAATTGAAAAAAAAAAAAAAAAAAACTAGAAGTGTTAAATTCATCTACGTTGAAGCTTCAAGTTGATTAACAATTTGTTTTCGATTTTGTTTATTTTTTTAGGGAAGTACAACAGCAGCGCCGCGTTCGGCATACCCGGGAGCTCCGCCCCCAGCCCCGGTATCATTGAAAGGGGCCCAGAGGCCAGCTATGACTAGTCCAGCTGCAGGTGGATTAGCTGGTGCTCCATATAGAGGTGCTAGTTGGACACCCCAGGGTTACGCACCGGCGGCTGCTGCACAGCAAGCCTACAGATATACAGCCCCATTGCCACAACCAGCATATGCCGCATATACACCTCATACAACAACAACTACAACGGTATGTAATTAATTAGATGAACCTTGAGATTATAAATAGTTTTGTGTTTTCTTATCTCATGATAGGGAAGAAGAATAGGCTTTGGTTTGTTCAATTACATTTGGTTACCACTGTTCCGTTCCATTCGGTGTTAATTCGAAATATACTCTAAGTATCTCTTATTCCAACTGACTTCATTTTGAAGCATGTCACCTATGCCCACGTGACAAATTTATATGTGACATAAAATCCTTTCAGAAGAAACTTTTCATACACTGAATGAGTTTTCTTTATTAAAGTTCAGGTATTTTTTTTTAAAGAGCTTCTTCAGAGCCTCAAATCACAATACAGGACAAAACTATTGTTGGAATAAATTTAATATTGTTATGATCTGGTAGATAGTTTCATGGCATTTCGTTTTTAGATATCCGCCGCGGCTACGAGTTACATAGTTCATTCGATCTATCCATTTTTTACTCCTTTATCCAATCAATCTGGCCAATATGGTCACAACGGTGGCTTTAGGATTGGCTTCTAATGCTTAACATAGCTTCATAAAGAGTTATCCTACTAGTTACATACTTAGCTGGTTAAACAGTTCGGGATAGAGCTGGGTCTCAACCAACATCTTTCGATTTCGGGCGAGGACTCCTCAGTTCAGCACTTTAAGTCTGTTGTGGTCTTCTTTCACTTGATTACGCCACCTAAGACTAGGTCTTTAACTTCCAAGATTTCCCAAAAACGAAAATGCGTTGAGCCGGAGCGTTCGTGTCCATCCGCTCTACTTGTCCCAGCCCAATCTTAGTCTCGGCGGGCGTTCGAATTAGCTGAGTTTTTGTTGTTTTGTATACATCTATTTCCGTATTTTGTGATGCGTGGTGATTTTTGTGTTGAATTAAAAAGTATTCGGGGGCTTTGATGGAATCTCTTTGCAGTGCACTCTACAAAAAGTTGTTTTGGCCCTAAGCGAAACACACGTGGGATTCTGATCCTTCAGAGGTTTTCATCCCTGGGTATAAATTTGTGCCGCTATTCTTTTCTTGGCCTTGTCTACCGTAGTCCTTCTACCACAATTACTTAATTCAATCATTTAACTTAGCGCGTTGATGAACCCACTCAGGTTCCAGATATTTATGTCTCGGCCAACAGATTAAGACTTTTTTCTCACTTCTCGTCAAAGCGTCATCACTTCTAGGCAGATCGGTACATTGCATTGTGTCATATTGGTAGATTTAACGTCTTTCACAGTAAAAAAAGAAAAAGTCCCAAAAGGAACTGTGTGTCGCGATAAGAGCAAGAAGCTTTTTGGGACTGCCTTAGTTTCTTTCGAGTGGTTATTGTGCTTTCTCGATGGTACAGTTGATACAGCAATACCTAACGTAACTCTCAAGCACATGAAAATTTTGTTCCGCATAAATCAAAGAGCATCATCCCAAAAGAAAATTCGTGGGGCGATTCACGCTGTGATTGGGGAAAGAGAAAATGACCCTACCGAGGAAAACAGAAATAAGTTAAAGCGGCCCAGGACTGTCTGCAATGTTCACAGAAATAAGGGCACATTTTTGTGTGACCAAATGATAAGGCAAAAATACTGTTGTGTTCTAAAGGAAGTTAAAATTTTTGATCTTTTGGTTCGAATACTTAGAACTGGACCAAGTGATCAGCCAGTCCCAGCGCTCGTCTTTCTGGAATTGCTGGCAGCACAGTTTGCTAACACTAAACACTGTCATATAGAACTTTTGTTCCAACTGAACTTGAAAGTTTAAATTGTGCAATAAAGCAGATATTTTTCCCTACTTGTTCGTTTCCGAGAGTCCTCAATGATCTCAATTTACATAAATCTGTTCCATTTAGCATCCCTGCTATTATTCTGAAGAGGTTTTCATCTACGCTGTCAAAATTCAACTCATGATTTAATATCTGCGTAAGCTTTTCTTTCTATTCTATTCTTCTAAGCTCTTTCCGAGTAGTTGAAAAACAGCGTGTGTGTCCAGCCTGTTCTTAAAATGGTTAATTCTCCTCGCTTTCCAATTAGCGTTAAATTGCAATTGTCTATGGAAAGGTTCCTAGGTCATGGAAACGTTGATAAACCGTCAACTCACGAAATATCTTGAAAGACGAAAGCTCCTTAACGACCGACAGTACGGCTTCGCAGAAAAAGGTCCACTGGTGATTAATTTCAAAAAAAAAAAAAAAAAAAGTATAAGTGATCCGGCCAGCGGGTAAACGCACCTTTTTTTTTTGTTGTTGGATTTGTATGGAGAAGAGTAAAATTAAAAATGAACGATGTGCTTTATAAGCTTTGCCAATAGATTTTTTTTTTCTGAAATTAATTTCCACAATTTGAAAGTGTAGTTCTTGCGACAAACGATTCTTGGTAAATTGCTCCGCCTTACTGAATAGAAATTTTAACACAGTTTGACATTCTCAACCGTCAAACCATAGAAAAAACCATCTTAACTTCTAAGCAACTAAAATAGCACCCTTTATATTCATGTTGGTAGGTAGGGTTGGTAGTTGAAACTCCGTAATTTCCATAGTCATGCCCCTTTATCATGAAGAATTTTTCTTTCAACACGAATGTGCGTTGTTGATTGCGGTATCGAATGCAAATAAAGTGAATTTCAAAACGCAATTTTAGCCATTTTAGGAAGGTTCAAAGTTCCAGTCAATATGGCGCCATAAAAACACATGACCGTAAAAATATTTGTTTTAAAATTCTTTATCTACAAGTTGTCATATTGTGTGTGCGTTTTAATGAATCAAGAGAAATTATAAGCGTAAAACTGAATAACAGTTGATTAAGTGTTTTTTACTTTGCTGACGGTGTAGTAGATGAAGGGGATCTGATTGTGGAAAGTTGTGATTTGTATCTACGACAACTATACGCATCAAATATTTAGAACTACCCAACCTTTTGTATAGCGTACAACTTTTTGTTTATCGTATTTCCTTGATTCCTAAGAAGCTTCTTTTGAGTACAATCAAATTACCTCAACCCAAAATGTTGCTCTCAATTCTTTATCTCATGGCAAGTGAAGGTAAAACTTTAATCAACCCAAGTTATCTGAAATTTCAATTCGTAAGACATTTTCCTATAAAGCGAATGAAGTTACTTAAAATCTTTTAACCACAACGGTCGAAATCATGTAGATGGAGGCCCAACTTTGATATCGGAAGAATATTAAACCCCCATCTTTCATTCGTTTCAATTATTCGATGTCAACAGAGAAATAGGTAAACCTCAACAGTCAGTCTACCTGATAGATAGCTATCCTTTTGCAATGTCGTAGTAAACCACGGTTTTGTTTTGTCTTGCCGTTGCCTCATCTTCCCCAAACACCCAGAGTGCTTAATTAAATTTTAATTTGATGAATGACAATTTATCCAGTAGGTACCTAGATATTTATAGCTAGCTACCTATAGATTCTCAAAGACTAACCAAACCCACAAATCCACCGAGCGGTTTGTTTCATTCGTGTTAAGTTCCCATAAGCAGACTGCGACTACAAAGATAGTTGTGGTAGGACTGAGATGTCAGTGTCGTCAGGCGACAAGAATTGTATAACTGATTTGATGATTTATTAAAATGACACAATCATAAATTTAAATATTAAATTAGTGATTGAAGTAGGTACGAGTATGATTGCGTGTTTGTGTATGCGTTCCATTGAGTAAAGTATTTATATTTGACAAATGCCGCTAATGGCTTCAAGGAGGAGGAGATAAAACATTCGTGTCGTACCGGTCGGTGTCTGGGATAAAACGGTAGTGTATGTTAATCTCCTTAAATCAAATTAGGATCGCATATATACAAAGGTTGGTTGGGACTTAGTGCGAGACCACAAAAACCAAGTGATGTAATCATTTTGTAACCATCTAACATAACACATCTTGCCGCGCCATCTTTTCATGGCTTGCATTAAGCATCAACAGCAGCATCGGCGTTAACATCATAAAGATGTGACACATGGGTGAAGTTAGTTGCTGTGCCATGTCGCAAGTTTTGCCAAGCTAAAGTTGTGTTTCAAAAGAAAAACAAAAACGAAATAAAAACGAAATCGTGTCCAATGATAGGAGGCAGGCTGTCATATTTCCAATTTAGAAGTTGGTGCACATGTCAAAAGTTTGACGTTAATTGACACTTTGATGGTGAAAAATTTTCCGTTTTTTTTTTTCGTTCTCTTTACTGTCCAAAGTGTAGGGTTTTATTGAGGTATTGTTAGGATAGCAGTAGTGGTAGGGATGTTTGATTGATTTTTTTTTTCTTTTTTGTGTAGCATAGTGTCTGAAGGTTTTGCTGTTCAATCATGTTTTAGGGTTTCTTTGTAGGAAACGGATGATGTTTTGTGATGGTAATTGAGGTTATGATTTTTTGTGGAATGCAAGACATTTTTTTTATTGAATGGCTAGTTTTTCGATCTTTTATTTAAGTCATTTGTGTCTTGTGTGTTATCTAGTAGCGGAATGGTTGAAATGTCTGCCTTTTACGTGGGAGTTCCAGGCTCTAGCTCCAGCAATATCCAATTGAATAATTGCATTGTAAATCTCAAGCTTTCCTAAAAATTTATCGTTGATAGACATGAACTAGGTCTTGACGCTTCACTAGCCTGTTTCCGCTAAATATTTATGTTTATTTGCTTGTGTGAACTTGTGAAACCCTAGGCGTAAGGCTTGAAGTCTTATGCGTTTTCGTATGTTATAATTGAAACCCTAGTATCGCAAAAAGCCGATAAGCTTTGAATCTTAAAGAGGATTTTCAATTATTGCTCTGATCTCTCCTCATAAATAGCAAACTGCTGGTTGGGAGCCTGGTCTTTTACCTGAAATGCCGTCTCTATTTTTGCATTCTAAGCAGACGGAGCTCTTCCTTTATCTGATGGCTCCATCGACATGCATTGTTTTAATTGATTTAAGCCCACAACATTTTAAGCTTCTTCTTTGGATTATTGTATGTGTTGTAAGACAGTCAGAATTAAAGATGCAACCCACGTTATAATAAAGGATGTTTAAATTTTAAGGGCCGATGTTGATTTTAAATAAAACACAAATTATAGGAAATTGTTGCCATTTCTTTTTATTATGATAATATTGGTATGGTTCAATTATGTATGGAGCAAAATATCTTTCACTTTCATCCGATGGTCCAAATTTTCGATGACCCTGAGGCATAATGGAGGTTCTATGCCGTTGATGTGCCGAATTATCTCATCCTTTAGCTCTTGAATTGTTGCTGGCTTTTCGACGTACACCTTTTCTTTACATCCATATCTTCCAATTCGGACCATAAAATATTCGTTATTAGCCCTGTTCACACTGTACAATTAGTTGGACAAACCTAGGTTGGACAAACCAATGCTTGATAGTGCGAACTCTTCATACGACCGCTTGTCCAATTTGTTGGATGGTTTTCAAAAAATTTTGAAAATCTGGAAGTTGGATTTAGCGGAAGGGTATGTGACATAAAGTTGGACGACAAGCTTGATAGGTGTGAACGAAAACTACATCAGACCATCCAACTTCCATCAAACGAAGTCTGTCCAACTAATTGTACAGTGTGAACTGGGCTATTATTTCACGATAGCGAACACCGTTCACAGTAATTGCCTGAACGGCCTTATTTTGAAAAAAAACGGTCCGATGATGCCGCCACCCCATAAACCGCACAAAAGAGTCACTCTTTGTGGGTGCATTGGTCTGGTCGACAATAACTCTTGGATTTATCATTCACCTAAGTGCGGCAATTCTGCTTATTGACGAATCCACTGAGTTGAAAGTGTCCCTCATCACTGAAGATGATTTTCTTTGAAAACTGGTCATCCACTGTTGCCATTTCTTGCCACCATTCTAACCATTGACGACGCTTGAAACGGTCAAGAGGCTTTAGTTCTTGAGTCAATTGCACCTTGTAAGCGTGTAAATGCAAGTCTTTATGCATAATGTTCATCAGCGACGAGCGTGAGAAGTGCAATTGTTGGGCACGACGACGTGTTGAGGTGGACGGCTCTTCAGCCACGCTATCGCGAACACCAGCAATATATTCTGCAGAACGAGCTGTAAGAGCATGCCCCGGTGTTTTCACATCCCTTAGAGATTCGGTTTGCTCAAATTTTTGCACGATTTTTCTGATTGTACGCACATTTAGACGATTAAATTGACCGAAAAATCACGAAGTGCACGATATGCATTTTGATTTGAAGAAACATTTTTATAAAAAGCCTGAATAACTTTAACGCGTAGCTCGATTGTGTATCTTTCCATTGTTCAAATTGAATTAGTCTGAAATTGAGAAATGTCAAATAAAATACAGAAAAAAAACTTGACGCTTAGGTGTTTCTTCTATTCAACATCGGTCCTTAAAACTAAACCACCCTTTAGTTACACAAAATTTTTTTTTTCGTAAACATTTGACGCCTTCCCACGTGTTCTATTTTTCAGCATTCGAGTCTCCTTTTACAAGGAAAAATTTAATATTTGAATTCTTTCAAAAACCGTCTCTTTGGTTCTTATTCAAGGTTTGCCCTAGTTTTTGTAATAATTTCAATGGGTTAGTGATGTTTGACCTTAGATTGAATGACAATATTAGTAGTATAGTGTAGTATAGTGATAATTGCGTATCACTATTTGAAAAAATCTGGCAAGTTTTTCGTTAGTAAATTCATTGCCATGAAAAGTGCTTTCTCGATTTCCCTCCATTCCCTCACAAGGCATTTCTTTGAGAAATGTGATAGGCCCCGGGGCACTCCGCTCTTTTCCGCCCCACCCTTTTTATTATTTTAATACTAAAACCTTGTTCTTGACCTTGTGATTTTGTTTTTGCGCTTAGCCCACAATCGCAAGTCCGTGCGACCCAGTCCTGCCTATTTTCTCAACTAAATCTGTATTTGAGATCGTATTTTCAAAATTTACGTCTATGCGTTAAATTGCTTCTTTTTGTACATTTGTACACATTTTAATAATACATACAGCCCATTAATGCAAGTGTAAAACTTATATATACGTGTTAATGAGTTGTCTGTGTATGAACACGTGTTTTTAAAAGTGCGCGTGGATTACGTATTACACTTGTAATTATCTTGAAAATTGTTTTATGACAGCTTTTCATCCGATTGACTTCAAAAAGCGAATGCATTTTAACTTTGGATGGTTCGAATAAAATTCATTAAATGCGTTATTACTCAGTACTGAACCTGCTTTACAAGCGATTGATCAAAAATAATTTTTTTTATTCAAATAAGTATATTTTAACATAAAAAAACAGAAAACAAACTTTGGTGGCTGTCGTAGGGCTTTAGGTGTTGTTGCTTTGTAAACATTTAAACACAATAGCTTTTGTCAGATCCGAACTAATAAAGATCTAAAACATCAAAGGCTTATGTTTTCGAGTGCTTTGGCTACTGAGCAATTACCTATAAATCATTTATGTACTTTCACAAGGTCCTCTAGAGTATTGTCATGAGAAGCGCTTCCTGACTTAGCCATTCGTATTTGAATTTAGTACAAAACCAATTTAAACAAGAACAGAGAAGAGCTTGCTGCTAAGGTCTTGTAAGTGATGAATAATGGGCGATGGTTGTTAAAAAAGGCTCGACTGAAAATTATATTGGCCATATATTTCAATGATGTTGACTTCTGGTTTTTGATCTTAAAACAAATCATAACCTTGTCAGATACTCACAAGAGGGAAGAGCTCAACTTGAAATATAGAAAAATGTACTGGTTACTCGGTAGAAATTCGGACTTATCTGTCGAAAATAAAATAATGCTTTATAAACAAGTACTTAGACCTGTTTGGACCTATGGAATCCAATTATGGGGCTGTTCAAAGAAAACAAATACTGAAATCATCCAAAAGTTCCAAAACAAAGTCCTTCGTGGAATAGTAAATGCACCATGGTATATAAGAAATAGCGATTTACATCGTGACCTACAAATAGAAACGGTTACAGAAGTTGTAAGAAAACATGCTGTATCACACAATCAGCGACTGCATAGTCATATCAACTCTGAAATGGAGTCCGTATTAAATACGAGAGGCAATGTTCGGAGATTAAGAAGAACCAAGCCACACGAGCTAATGGCCTAAAAGTCATGGGAAGCATTAAAAGTTTAAGCTTCCCTTAAAGAGATAATATTATTGAGAAAGAAAAATCTGTTGTCGATCGTTATAGATTGGTTCTGATTATGAGGAGTTTTTAGTGGGTAAGAATCCCACACTACTTGGTATCGAATACTACTAAGTGTCTTTTGAAGATTTACTCCTGACAAAAAAAAAAAAAAAAAAAAAAAAAAAAAAAAAAAAAAAAAAAAAGATACTCACAAAATCGCTTTTTTGTAACTGCACGTGTATTTTTTATTCACACGTAAAAGGTGGTTATATTTTAAGGGCCGATGTCGATTTTAAATAAATCGGAAAATTTGGGAAAATATTGCCATTTCTTTTTATTATGATAATATTGGTATGATTCAATTATGTATGGAACAAAATAACGGCCAAATGGTCGTCGCGCCGCGACCTTGGCGGCACACTTTCATCCGATGGTTGAAATTTCCGATGACGCTGACACATAATTGAAGTTCTATGCCGTTAATGTGCCGAATTCTCTCATCCTTTTACTCTTGAATTGTTGCTGGCTTATCGATGTACATCTTTTTTTTAAATAACCCCAAAGAAAGAAGTCCAACGGTGTCAAATCAAATGGTCGGAGCCAATTTACATCGCCACCACCTGAGATAACACGGCCATTGAGTTTGTCGCGTAAAAGAGCCATTGTTTCGTTAGCTGTGTGCACCGTTCTGTTGAAACCATATATCTTTTACATCCATATCTTCCAATTCAGGCCATAAAAAGTTCATCATCTCACGATAGCGAACACAGTTCACAATAACTGCCTGACCTGATTCATTTTGGAAAAACTACGTCCCGATGATGCCGCCAGCCCATAAATCGCACCAAACAGTCACTATTTGTAGATGCATTGATTTTTCGATAATCACTCTTGGATTATCATTTGCCACAATTCTGCTTATTGACGAGTCCACTGAGGTGAAAATTTGCCTCATCGCTGAAGATGATTTTTTTCGAATAACTTTAACGCGTTGCTTGATTGTGTATCTTTCCATGATTCAAATTGAGTTAGTCTGAAATTGAGAAATTTCAAATGAAATGCAGACTCAACACATCACATTCAACATCGGCCCTTAAAGCTTAACCACCCTTTATATTGTTCACACCCGCATGGATTCAATTCATCCAATGTAATTCGTAATTTCCCTGGCTATCAAATGAGTTTCGTTGAAAGATCGATGCAGTCCTACTTAACGAAGTATTTGTCTTTATTTTTATGTTCAAGCGATGAATTAGAAAAGTGAATTATTATTTCAATAATCATATGCAGATAAACAAACTTCTTTAAAAAAGTGATTTTCCCTGCAGTGTTCGCATTCTAAAACTGCATATGACCACCTCCGGTTATAAGCGGAGTAATAAGCTCGCGAACAATTTTTTGTTATATCTTTAGAGAGGTTTTAACAACCAAGTCCGTCGATTAGTTATTTTTCCAGTAATTAAAGTACCTCCGCTGGTTTGTAGTGCGTAAGTACTGCAATAAGGACTTCCACGCACTTCTCTCGAAAATAAAAAACATTTTTTTTTACGTAAAATCCCTTCTGATAACTGATTTAGCAAGATTTTGTTTTCCCTTGTTCTACAAGTTTTATAAAAATAATTCATCATGTCTTCGGTGTTGGAAAAACAAATAAAGCGGATGTCGATAGGAAGGAAACATTCACGATTAGTGTCGGCCCTGAAGAAGGTGTCAAAAGTCAGTTATGTTGGCAATAAGTTTAACATGTACCACTTACCCTTACCCTTACTGTGGAAAAAAAAAAACTGCCGGCAAAGCAGCAAGCCCTATAAAAGGTTGCCCTGCTACTTCAACTTTATTTTGCTGTAACGAATAGACTTGCTATGCTCAGTCATGTCGAAGACTTCGTTTACTTTTCTTATCGACAGTTGGCGTAAATTTATGGACAAATTTCTATAAATCATGTTTCTTTGGGCTGTTGCCGGTGTTTTATTATATTTTTCTTTCGCAATACACGCATAAACGACAAAGCAAAAAAAAAGGAGTTTGGATATCTGAATTTTGTGAATTTACTACGATTCCTTTTCCTTCCTTTTTATGGTTCAACCGGCGATGATGATAATGGCTCCGATGATATCGAATTTGCGTTTGACCTTTGGGAATAAATTAAGCTTCTTCTTCAAGGAATTCCTATATCAAAGCACAAAAAAAGGCGAGATACACCCACACACACAAACGGATAGAAGGAGATGTTAATCCGAGAAGTGAAAGGGATTCATTTTCAGTGTGTCCAATTGGTATATATACAGCTGAAGCCCAAGAAGTCATCTTTATATACCAACCAAGTCTTTTATGGGAATATACATTTAACAGCAAATTTAGGGATGGAGGATTTAATTTAAGACCCAGAAAGATAGGGTAAGTTGTTTATGCTGCGAATGGAAGATTTCTGGAATAGGTAGATAATTCTGTTCTGGAAGGGGGGTATCATCAGAACAAAACTTTGAAATAACTTATAGACTTTGAATAGAGAGTGCTTTGTTGGTGTTGAAAAGTAACACAAAATCCAAAGGATGAAAGAGATCATAGCCTCGTTGTTGGGTTCATTATAATTGAATTCTAATTCTAAACAAAGTAATATTAAAATCAAAAATGTAGAGAGATAAAATTCTTGAAGTCAGATTGGAGAAGTGTGATTGATGACAAAAGTGTAGAGCGAACAATATCCTCAGTGCTTAAGGTAGCATCAAAGATAAATCACGGCTAAGGAAAGTATAAAAGTCTATGAAAGGCTAAACAAGTCGCTTCTAATTGGTGGATTAACTTTGTTTCTCATTTGACTATGAACAGAGTCTGCCGCTTGGGTAGTTCGAGTGGAGGGGAGAGTCTGGATTTCCCCTGACTGGTTCAAAGACAATGAGATTACCTTTGTTGAGAATATGTCAAGTGCAAAGACATTAGAGTTTGAGCTCAAAGAATATTTGTTTTTGATTTGAAGTTTTGTAAATGTTATGCCTTGTCCAATTGATAATTATTTAGGAGTAGTTTTTTCTTAAACAATGACGGCTGCTTACGCTAGCAGCACACAATGAATTGATCATCTACGAAGACGGATACTAAAATGTTAGGAAAATGTCACTAGCTTGATTATTTACGAATTTATGTTGCCGTTTCTTTTAGATTCGCATATGTTTTCAAATAAAATGACGGTATCTGCAAAGGTACCCGTCGGCTTAATGGCCTTGTGTTTGCTGTCTACCAACCCTAGCCCACTGGCACGTTTTATTGAAAATAAACGCATTGAAACAGAGTTACCAGTATCACAAAAACCAATTTTCTGTTGATTTGGCGTCAATGTTTTAGAATGCAAATTTGGAACCCCCCACTTGTCTAACAAGTGTGTTGGGCTTCCCTTCTCCTGATTGCGCCAATAATGAGTCTCATATCTCTCTCTTTAAGCTCGCTATTGGGATTTTCTGAGTTTTCGGAATAGTGGCTTTAGTACTCCATTTTCAACTAAACAAACAACGATTGGCAGAAGTGATCCTCCATTTGATCTCAATGCTAATGTTGCCTTTGATGGGTGATTTTTTTATTTTGACAGCTCATGCTCGTTTCGCGTTTGGTCTGTAATTTAACCATGAATTGTCTTACAAATAAACAACGCTGGCAAATTATTGAATTTGAATATCAAAATGTGTGCTCTGAAAGTTCATCGGGCCCTTCATCAATTTTGTGGTCAATGTAATCGACCTACAGGCACCGCAGTAGGGGGATTATTGTGACTAAATTTCAAATATACATTGTTTGACAACAAACCACCAACACGCTTAAATATACTGACACGTGGTTTCAACAGGACGGTGCCACATCCCACATGACACACAGCACGCTTAACAATGAACCGATTGAAAGGCGAGTTCGGTGAATAGTATTTTTTCACGTTTGGGGCCATCAAACTTTTGTTTCTGTTGAAGGTTTTTAAAATACCAGCTGGATCTCTCAGACCTAAATACCGGTCCACCAGATAGCAACCTTCTTTTGTTATAGCTTTCCAGATGATCGTAGAAAAGCTGAAAGACGCTATCATGATAAGGAGCCTACGTTACTAGCTCTCACCAAGTCTGTGTCGCGTGTCTGTAACCTGATACGAGAAAATACAGGACATTCACAGAGGAATTGCTCCTCGGTGTCTTCATCTTCTCCACAGGACTCCCAGGTTTTGATATCACTTAAGCCTAACATGTTTAAGTTTTCGGCAAAAGAGAAGTGTCCTGTGGCGTGCAGTCGTATGTCAGCGCTCTCTCCAAAGGCACCAGCGCCAGATCCATAATCGGTTTTGGAACCATATGTGTAGATTCGATAATAATCGAATAATCCTTTCCTGGCTCAGCTTTTTAAGGTGACCAGTCCTGGAGCCGAAGGAAAGTTGACTGTGTATTTTCGACGTAGTTTGAGCCTTGGGATCATCGTGTCGGAAGGCATATCCATTAGACGTGAGTCAAAAGATATGCTGCTTGCGAGTTCCTCAAAACTCCAGTGCGAATTGTGCCAGATACCACATCTCTTTAAACGAGAAATGGTCTTGAAATTACACCCCATCATGTAGGTTTCAAGGGGAGGAAGATTCAAATAACTGAAGCTTAGGAGGCGATTGGTCTTATCATAGCCGTATAGATCCAAAGAACCTTTTTTTTTGAAAGACCCCATGTCTTGCCAAAGGCTCTCTTTCATTGCAAGAAGACTGACAGTGCTTTAGCAGTCTTTAACTCGACATGTTCTAACCAAAGAAGTTTGTTATCTAGGGTTACTCCAAGATGTTGGACTTCGTTTGAAACGAAATTTTGAGGCCCTCAAGGGTTAGTTTGGTCAGACCAATCTATTTTCTACGTCTCGAAAAGAGGACAACCTTGGTTTTAAGAGGATTGACATAGAGACCGTTCCTTGCAAACCAGTGCCCCTGTTCTGTAACTATCGCCTCGATAAAAGCAGGCGATAAACGGTGGAAAACGTAACGAAATCCTACTAAAATCATAGAATTTTTTTCCATTTTCCACCGTTTATCGCCAAGGCGATAGTTACAGAACAGGGGCACAGGTGTCAATTAAATTTAGCGCAGCCTGTGCTCTGGAACAGACAGCTTGTCGACTGGAACCAACCGAGGCCACGGCGACGTCGTCTGCACATGCTTGGGCGTGTACGTTTGATCCGTTGAGCATTACAAGTACAGAGTCGATCAGCATGCACTAGAGAAGAGGAGATATAACGCCACCTTGTGGACAGCCCTTATTCACTCCTGTTGCAACATATTGTACACACTCCGCTTCAACGATCACGATTCTATATATCGACTTTACTATCGATTCAAATAGAGGTTTCATGCAGTTTTCTGAATTTTGTACTTTTTTTAATTTGGTTTGCGATAACTCTTCAAAAATCACTCGTCATTAGTAATTTTTTTTTTTTGTATCACCTTAAAAGAGCCAAAACCTTATCATTTCTTTTCTTGTTCTTAGATTACTCTAGATATTCAGCTGTGCTTTCAGCAAACTTCAATTTTGATTTAAACCTAAGATGGTGTTTAACTCAAAACATCATCATCGTGTTAGCCGTGGAGTAGAGGTTAACATGTCTGCCTGTTGCGTGGGAGTTGATTTCTTAGAAGCATCCAATAGTTTTTCAGCGGACATCGCTTCCGCCTAGAGTAATTATCCTGCCATGAAAAGTGTTCTTCTATTCAACCTTTCGGAAAGAGCAAACATTTTAGCGTCTCCTCCTTTGTTCTCAAAGTATCGGTTGAAGGAAATGCACTAGGCCCTTAGTCCCCGAGCTCTGTTGTGTCACCCTGTTCACTTACTTACATGGTATGCTAATTTTACTAAAATGTTAGTACAAAGTTTACAGATTTTGATACTTTTCCCCCACGTTTTCATCAATACTTAAGTAAAGTCTCGTAAAGGTTGTTTTTCTTAGACGTGTGGCTTTCAAGAAGAAACAAAAAGCGCATATAATTTTATGTTTTGGCCAAGAGTTTAGCTTAATAAGGGTTTGCCATTGGTTTTTGAAAATGAACTTGGGCAACTGGCCGTTGCGGCTTTCTCGAATGAATTTCAGCTGAGTTGTCCAACTTTCGACAACTTTTTGTAGCTTTTGGGGTAGTATCTCGTATGTCAACAACAATCTGCGAATATTCACTTTAAAAGTCAAACGTCTTTGGCTCATCTGCATAAAAAAATAGTCGGGCTGTGTTAAATCGCTTGATCTTGGAAGTAAGTCAAGTGTCTCAAACTGGAAATAATGTAAAAATCGTCGTCAACAGCGATTTCAGTTCGAGACACTTTTCGAAAAGTACGCAGGGTCCAGGTGTCGTGCGGCTTCAATTCTTCCACGATGAAAATTTCACACTAAACTGAGCGTAACTCAAGTGACCACTGTCACAGTGACCAACTATGAAAAATGTATTGCCAAATTGAAAACCACAAGTCTAAGAAAACAAGCTTTAGCATAGTTTTAGAGTTGGCAAGAATAAACCCTCAGCTCATTTGTGGTATCTTATCTGTCGCTTCATTTGATTCCGAATTGTCATCTGCAAAATAGTCTTCTATTATCCACTCCGATTCAACCTCGCATGGTTCTTCACTTCTTCTTTAAAATTAGGAATCAGTTTACCAATGAGGCTTTGTTCTAGGCTGTTCAAGGGTACAATTTTGAGCAACACCCAGATGAATTATGGCGACCAAATGTGATTGTCCCAGTAAAAAAAGGTGAATTTAATGTTCTTTGTTTGTACTCCACACGTTGCTTTATCTTCAGGTTGTTCAAATTATTATTTTTTTTTTTATTTCCATAACGAAACATCCTTATCCTCGGCGCAGCTCTTACACGTACAAGAATGAGGAACAGTAATTGACTTCTGGGGCGGCATCAGTAGGTACGCTTAACTGTCAACGTGTTTATTTAAACATACATATCCCATATTACATATCACATGTAAACAAGCAACCAATCTCGGGTCGTACCAGGCTCAGTTAAGCTCGAATTGTTCATATATTCTTATGAACACATCTACGCTCTGCTTCCTCCCAAAGTATTTACCCGCAAGTAATTTGCTTTCTTGCTATCATTTTCTTTGGCATGTTCGTTTCGCTTAGCTCCGCTCTGAGACGTCTTTCTATTTCTATTGATGAAAAAAGGAAGCAAATAAAGGAAACAAAAAAAAACCAAAAGTTATGTAAAATAAGGAGAAACGCAAAATGACGACTCCCTAAATAAAAATAAAAATTAATGAAAGTTTTCTTCTTGTTTCTGCTCGACTTCAATGAAATATCAGAAAATTACCAGAGGAGAGGTAAATTGGAATACTTTCGGCAAAGTTGAATACTGTTCGTTTTGAAGTTCGAAATGAATTCCATCCGTCGAAGAAGACAAATGAAGAAAAAGGGCTTGTGTGTGGGAAGTGGGACTAGTAATGTTTTCCTCAAATTTGGTGTTGTTTCGTTTAATTAAAGCGGTAAACTTGTGTATTCAACTTCTGACATTTCGTTTGTTGTATTTTTCCCGAAGTATTACCAAAAGACACATTGCTACATAAATATTATATATAAAAAGAGAAACTGACAAAAAACAATCCTCCCTCATATTATAGTACCTACCAGAAAAATTGATGTTCCAGCATTGTTAATAAATTCATTGAGAGGCAAGCAGCAAGCAAATAAGGAGACACAATGACATCCCATGTCGACGTCGACATGGCTTATCGATTTGAATTTCATTTTTAGATTTCAAGGTTTGTTTATTGATTTTTAATTCATTTCATCTGAAAGCTTTCGCTTTTGGTTTCAAGAGAAAATAAATCAAAGCAATGAGGGGGTGGAGACTGTGTTATGTTGTGTGGTGTGATGTCGTTGAACTCATATGAATTACGTAAAGCCTACTCATGCTATCGGAACATAAATGAATATGGAAATATAAAATCCCTCATTTATAAAAGAAACGTATTCTTGAATGTTTGTCAAGGAGGCATTTTTTTTTTTTGCAGAAAATCTTCACAGTTGAAGATTTATTATATTTTATCAGTTTAAACTGATGGTGTATCCATGGTGACTTGATTTATTTGAAAACAAGCTTTTATGGAGAACAACTACTGTTTTGTGAGAGATGGTATCTGGAAGAAGATTGATATCACCATCGACTGATAATAAAATTGACTTTTTCCGGCAATATTGGCTGAGGAGTGTTTGTTTGAAGAAAGAAAAGGATATACAAATGTAAATTGAAAGCCTTTGTGTTTTGGGTTACATCGGATAAGTAAAGCAAAAAAACTAATACAAAAGTAAGGCTTAAATAAATGTTGCGTCGCTTTTGTGTTATTATTCATTTTTGACAATATCTCCACAAACTCGAAAAAGGAGGTATGAATATTTCAGGATACTTTGGGAACGTATGGAGCAATCGGTATTTGACTAAGGCCTCGGCCACGCAGTAAGCGGCTGCGCGGAAAAAAAAAATTAAAACATATGAAATCACACAGAAACGGCCACGCTATGAGCGAGCGGCGAAATGCGGCGCCGCTCAGCAACCAAACGTGTTTTAATTTTTAGTAATGTTCTGAGCGGCAAATAGCAATTCTTTGTTTTATTAATCTAGGACGCACTTTTTCAAGCAGCAAATCAAAAGATAGAAAAGACAGACATACGAAGGTATTGCCAGAATCTATCTGGAAATTTTCTCAGATTCAAAAATAAATGATTAAATTCTCCAAATTCCGATCTTAATTGGTTAATCGGATGAACACCCAATCGTCATCTTTTTTGTATACGTTTAAGTAATTTATAAATCTCACTGACGATGGAAGCATTGCTTCTGAAATGTACATCTGAGGAAATAAAATAAGTGTTTTAACTGTTAAAAACTTTACTAATCTTTTCATTTATTAATTTGTACACATACAAACGATTTTCCGACAGTAAAATACGGCGAACTGTTCTTGAGAACGGCATTTTAACTACTAATCGCTCAAAAGCAATCGCTCAGTGCCTGGCCATACGTCGCTTAGAGTTGCCGCTCAGCCGCTTAGCCGCTCAGCCGCTTACTGCGTGGCCGAGGCCTAAGTGGGAATAGGTTTTTTAGAGCTTAAAATTGGCAGTAGTCTAGTTGAATCCAGCGCAAAAAATGTTTTACGTAAAAGTCCTCGACCCGTATTATAAATAACGATACTTGTAAAAAACCCCTCTTTATCATTACGCTGCCAAATGCGTTTACTATACTAGCTGTAATTTGTGACTGCTTTTTGCCATCTTTTTGTAATTCTTCTGACGTTCACATGGATTGGATCCGTTCTCGAAATTCAAAATCGGTCTTTGTCGTTACTATCGTTGTTTTGGGCTTTTTTTTTTTGCATCTCAGAGACTTAAGTGGCACTGAACTTAGAGCAAGCTCGTCTGTACACACTTATCTACGCTCTTCATCATTAATGCAAGTGTTAGTGGTTAGTAAATAACGCCAACACAAGCACAAAGAGAACGTATACGAGGAAAAATAAAAAAACATTACAAATATATTACAAAGTAAAACTTAAATTAAATTAACATTAAGAGAACAAACTAAACTAGTGAAACAAGGTTATAAATAAAAAATGAAATTAAACTACAGTAATAAAAAAGTCTACTAAACATGAATCATGCAGATGGTACACTGGTTCTTAATATTAATTTTAAACTACTTTTACTAATGTTGAAATCGACAATAAAAGGATTAGAGTTGAATAACCTACTCATGCGTGCTAATGGCTCATGCATTCCATAGTTAGTTCGGTGGTGGGAGCGATGTATAAACTCTAAATTACGTAGTTGGTGAGTTCCTCCGCGATAGTTGAATCCTATGTGGGAGAGCAAGTCGGGAGCATCAATTATACCGGTTATTAATTGATGAAAAAATACTAAATCATTGTTGATTCTTCTCTGTGAGAGGGTTTGAAGATTTAATAGGCGAATACGATTTTCATAAGGAGGGAGATTGAAAGGATCTTGCCAAGGAAGACCTTTGAGAGCGAAGCGTATGAATCTGTGCTGTATTGCTTCGATTCGTGATTTATGAATATCATAAAATGGTGACCACACCTGAGAAGCATACTCTAGGTGGGGACGAACATAACAGTTGTATAAAGAGAGGGTGACATAAGGGTCATTAAACTCCTTTGCCCATCGCTTAATAAAGCCAAGCATTGAATTAGCTTTGTTAATAATGAGGTTGATGTGTTCATTAAATTCGAGGTTGGTACTAAAAAGAACACCGAGGTCACGGAATCTAGAAACTTGTGATAAAGATTGTTGCGATATTAAATATTCTCCAATGCTAGGAGATCTTTTGCGGGAAAAAGTCATACTTTGGCACTTGGAAGTGTTTAAAGTTAGTCCGTTCATTGAACACCATACAACAAAACTATCAATATCTTTTTGTAAGAAGTCGCGATCTGAAGCATTTTTGATGATTTTAAAAATCTTCATATCATCAGCAAAGATTAAAATGTCGCTATAGGAGATGCAAGAAATTACATCATTTATTGCAACAATGAAAAGCAAGGGACCAAGATGACTACCTTGTGGCACTCCAGACATAGCATTGAAAGGTTTTGACAAAACGTTACGAAATTTAACTTCATAAGACCTATTTTTTAAGTAGGAACTTATCCAAGCAATAAATATTGTGGGAAATCCAAAAGCTTTTAGTTTATAAAGAATGATGTTATGAGACAGTTGGTCAAACGCCTTAGAGAAGTCAGTGTAAATGCAATCAAGCTCGTTCCCACATTCAAGGGCATTGGAACACTTGTGATGAAAGGATAGAAGGTTAGTAGCCGTCGATCTTCTTTGCATAAATCCGTGCTGCTGGTTGCAGACAACATTCCTTGAAAAAAAGGATACGCTTTCGCAGACTACTTGTTCAAATACCTTAGGTATACATGAGAGCTTTGAAATAGGTCTGTAGTTTTTTATATCGGTTTTTTCACCCTTTTTGAAAACAGGTGTGATAAAAGATTTTTTCCAAAGAGTGGGGAATATTCCAGATTTTAAAGAAAGCTTGAAAAGATGTTCGAGTGGATAGCATAAACGTGAGGAACACTTCTTTAAAACAATTGGCGGAATCATGTCCGGACCAGAAGAAACGTCATCATTGAGAGAAGAGAGGTAGTAGGTAATTCTGTCTCTTTGAATAGGGATATTATTAAAATTCACTTGCGAGCAGTGAGTTAAATATTCAAAGTATTTTTCATCAATTTCTAGATTTGAATTACAAAAAGAGCCATTAAAATGGTCTGCAAAGGCATTGCAAATGTCGGGAGTATTTTTTAAAGAAATGGCGTTATAAATAAAGTTGGCTGGATAGCCGTCTGATTTTTTTTTAGAATTTACAAAGGACCAAAAGCTTTTTGGATCGTTTTTCAGAGAACAGCCCATTTGGGTGACGTAGCTAGAGTACAGATTCTGAGAAAGCGTTTTGAAGTCTTCAAAAAAACTTATAAATATTTGGTGGTCAGTTGGAGAAAGAGTAATTAAATAGGTCTTCCAAGCCTTGTTTCTTTTATTCCTCAGAGCCTTTAGTTCCTTGGTAAACCCCGGTTGACAAAAAATAGCATTTCTGAGCGTCTTTTGGGGAATGGTTTTTTTCATGCAATTTTTTAAAATGGAGTAAAAGCAAGCGACTGCTTCGTCAATATTTGTAAGGGTTGATATATTTTCAATACCAGCCCTGCTTAATTCATTCGAGAGCAAATCGAAATTCGCTTTTCGAAAGTCGAAAGTATATAAACAGTCATTTGAATTATTAATAACGTGAGATACGTTGCTTAGTTCAACAAAAATATCTAAAGGGGGATGAAGATCATCAATTCTAGTAATGCCTGAATTAGATTGAAGAACAACCGTGCCAATAGCTTCGGAAGAGAAAACAAGGTCTAACATACGATTTTGGAAATTTCTAATACAGCTTACTTGTCAGTAGATATAACATTATCTAAACAAGAAAGCTCACGCTGCGGTGAAGTTAGAGAGGGTTTTTGGAATGATCCATCGTCAGAGGGTAACCATTGGACATATGGTAAATTAAAGTCACCTAGTAGCAGAATTTGGCTTTCTAGGTCCGACAATTCAAAAATATGATCCAAAATTAGCGACAGTTCAGCGTAAGCAGAGGCTGAACTTTTTGGAACAATGTAAACATTAACGATAAAAATATTTTTAGACAGTGTACAGACTTTCACACAAACAACATCAATAGTCAGTTCAAACTTAAAGAGTATACGAGACGACATATATGTGTTCCTGACCGAAATCAAAACACCACCACCGACCTCATCTGGCCTGTCTATGTGCCGATCTTTACGGTAGACCGAGAACTCAGGGCTCAAGATTTCGGAATTCAAGAAACTTGGGCTTAGCCAAGTTTCAGTCAAAACAAACACGTCATGTTTGAAAACGTGGGAGTTAACATATAAATCAGCAGTTTTACTGCGAAGACCTCTTACGTTTTGATAAAAGAGGGAAAATCTAATTAGTCTTAGTTCTTTTGCGCCACGTTTCGTAATTCCTAATTCGGGCCCTGGTGCTATTGTCATCAAAAATCTAAATTGGTTTTCGCTCAAAAAGATTTTGAGAAATCAGCAGTTTTTTTGTCAGACTAAATGGAATGACTAGGAGATGTAGTGCCCGTGTCCTTATTGTAAGCATATCTGCCTGTTGCATAGAACCTCAAGGTTTGAATCATAGACTGTTGGATTGAAAAGAATTCGATAATCGAGGAATTGACAAGTTTGCCGAGAGTAGTTACACTGAATTTAAATCCGCATTCTTTAAAACTGTTCACAATATGTAAAAATGGATTGATTTGATTGAGTGTAATTTGCTGTTCCCTAGCTATTCCTAAGTTTGTTGTGCCCGTCTATTCATTTTATGTTTGTGACTAAAAGTACGAAGCCGTAGAAGTAACGAGGAGTAATTTTAAAGTGCATCTATTCAAGAATGTTTTTAGAAAGCGATTCAACTTGTGGAGTGATTGTCAAACATTTCCCGTATTACAAACAACGACACTTGCAAGAAACGCTTATTTATTGTTACGTTGCGATTACGTTTCACGATACTCGCTCTCATTTACGACTGCATTTGATGGTCGTTTCGTTATCGTCATGACGTTTTTAGTTTTAAAAACTTAACCACTCAATGATCTCCTTCTGCTTGCTTTTTTAGGCGTAACACGCATCGTGATCTCGAAGGGGTCAAGGCTTTTCCATTTATTACTTACAATTTAAAGATAAGATAAGCGAAAACGACTAACCTATGCGGTAGAAAGTTTTTTTTTCTAACGACAAATCTTAGCTAAATATCCCCAAGGATCACAAAATCATTAACAATAACTAGATTAAATGGGCTCCTTCTCTTGACAACCTTTTGAATCTCTTGCAAAAAGGGAAATATTCCTCGCATTACACCACCTAATTGATATTTTTATTACATCGTTGAGATTCAGCTACTTTCTCTCAACTTGCAGGAGGGTTCGTGTAGTAAAAATTTCATCAATAGATCAATCACAAATTGTTCAGGTCAAACAGCCATACATCTTTCTAAAAGCCATTGATTTATATATACCCAGTACAGCTTTGCTAAACAACACTCTTTCAATGTGAAGTAATTGGCCTGGTGATTCATAGTCACAGATCTTCACCAGCTCTAGTCACACACCATCAGCAAATTACATTCATCAAAGTCAATGACTGGTGCACAAATGAAGGGCTTCAAGTCAAAAAAATTCTACATCTGGTTTACTTTTTAGAAGACGCAACATTGATGTTCACTATTTTAAATTGTGCTTAGATTGCTGATTAAATATGTTGGTGTAACCTTACCTTGCAATTTCATATGGAGACCGCACTTTGATGAAACCATTATCAAAGCAACTAATGCGTTCTAGGTTTGCACTAGACTCTTTAGTTAGTAATGGAGACTTTGGACCAAAATGATTTATTGGATCAACCTGGCTATTTCACCCATCCCTGGTTTTGTGAAAAAAAGGATAAGAAGTTCTTGCAAGATCTACGAAGATTAGTTTGGGTAGAAGAATGGGCAAAAAAAAAATTATGTCTTCTGCTTTCTTTTGGTTCACGGATGTCTTTTAACTGGGACACAAAAGTAAATCATTTTGTTCAGTGAGCGTTTATTGAAACTCTCCAATTAGCACAAAGACAGATAATTTCGAATTAAACGAACGTTAAACTAAAATTGAAGCGTTCAGGTGGAGTGCATTTTTCATTACTTTTACTGTTAGACAAGTTTTGCAATCGCAAAAAGAAATTTTGATAGAGCAATACAGCAGAAAACTACGATGATAGAGAATGTGATAAAAGGGGCCCTGCAATTCTTTCTGTCTGTCTGTTCGAATGTGGACATCCTGAACTGCTTGACTGATTTCCTTCAAAATTGGCAATTAGGGTCTGTGGCGTAACCTGCAGAGGGGTTTTTGGAATTGGGTCTTAAGGTCATGAAATAACGGTACCTGCCATACAACTCTTACAATCTCGGTAAAATTTCATGTGAAGAATCATTTCTTGATTTTCTTACTTATGATTTCAAAAAAATTATGGGAAAATTCTAAAAACGGTACAACCCATTGTACCGTTTTTTTAAACACAACTTTCTCGATTTTCACGGTTTAACGAAATATTATATGTAAGGAGTCGTAGGTTGTTTAAAAAGTTTACAAATCAATATTTGGAAAATTTAAATTTTTGGAATTTAAAAAAAAAATTATATTTTTGAAATAACTTCTGAACTATATCTTTGATTTTTCTTAAATTTTTTGTTAAAATATCTTCTGGCGAGATCTTAAAATATGCATACTTGAAGAACATGTTTTAACAAAAATGAAAAGCACAAAACAGTTTCTAAAATAAATGGTCTTACTATTTTGATTTGACTTGATTTGATTTGATTTATTGATTTTAAACAACTGTACATTAAGATTAACTTATAATTTGTACAGGATATAATACATTTTATAAATAGTGCAAGATTTACAAAAATGGAAAAATTCAATTACAATAAAATAAAATTTACCATTACATATTTCAACAAAATTGAGAGATAGACAAAAATAAAGATAAAGTTAAGAATTAAAGAAAAGTTATGTATTAAATTGTATAAAATTGGAAAAAAACGTAAGTCTTAGTTTAAGTTCGCAAAATGTTCGAAGCATTGCGTATGAAATTTTCTGTGTTCGATTCCAGATCTCAGGTGACTGAGAAGATCATTCCACAGTCTGACAGCATAAACGAAAAATTGTCTGCGTGATGTCAATACATCTGGACGAACGCAGTAAGAGATTTCGATTAGAATGGCAAAAATTAAGTGCGGTAAACAGATAGCTGGGAGTCTTGTTAACAATTATTTTATAGAGAAAAGAACAACTTCGGTACTTGAAAAAAGCTTCCAAAGAACAGCCTAGGAGTTTCCGAGCCTGAGCCGAAACATGATCAAACATACGAAGATCGAAAACAAAACGAGCAATCGCATTAAAGCAACTTTTAGCTTTTGAAGCGAATGAGAATCAGGATCAGCGAATAACTCACATCCATAAGATAGTATCGGTATGATAAGTGATTTGACTAGTTTTAATTTGACTTCAGTTGGAAGAATTGATTTGGTTACAGATAGACCTCTCAATGAAGCATAAATCTTTGAAATTATAGAAACTATATGAGTGTCCCACGTTAGTTTATCATTAAAAATTATACCTAGGTTTTTAGCTTGAGTTAAATATTCAATTTGGGAAGAGTTTAAAAGGATGGGGGGAAAGTTGTGGAGGTAAGGTTTTTTTTTGATATGGGAATGGCTTTGGTTTTTTCTGGATTGAGTCTAAGTCCATTGCGAATAGATCAATCGTATATTGAACTTGAATCAGAATTCATTTTGACTATAGCATCTTCAACCATGCCCATAGGAAAACTTATATACAACTGAACATCATCTGCATACCTATATATAGAACTGACAATAAGATAAAACACTTGGCAAATCATTAACGAACATAGAAAATAGTAAAGGTCCAAGGATTGATCCCTGAGGAACACCAGTATGAACAGGAAGGAACGAGGAAAGTTTACCATTACAAGATACAGCTTGCACGCGATTTGTCAAGAAAGAATATATTAAATTTTTAGTTGTATCACAGAAATTGAAGTAGTTTATCAGCTTGTTACAGAGAAGATTAGAGTCCAGTCAAACGCTTTGGAAAAGTCAAGTAAGGTTATCACAGTTGTATATTTATTGTCTAAAGCTTGTCTTATATCATCAGAAACTTTAATAAGGGCTGAAACGCAGCTATGTCCAGGTCTGAATCCAGACTGCAAAGAGCAAAGGAGTTGTTTATCTTTGATATATGCTTTTATTTGATCACTCAAAATAACTTCAAAAGCCTTGGATAGGAAAGAAAGGATGGCTATGGGTCTATATTCTTTTTTATTACCTTGTTTAGGGATAGGAATAATTTTTGATTTTTTCCAGGATGTGGGGTAGGTTGAGGTCATTATTATGGTGTTAAAGATATAAATTATGTGGGGAAGTATGAAGGGAAGGAGGATTTTAATAAAATCTGGATGAATGTTATTAAGTCCCATAGATTTTGATTTAATACTAAAAATTGCATTACCAACTTGATATGCTTCTACTCCAATTATAGAAAATTTATCATCTATATCATTTACCGCTATATCCGGACCAATAGTAAATTGTACGGGGGGTGTAACGAAATTTTAATTCAACTCATCTAAGTCAATGTTCTCGTCCAAAACAGATGCATCTTTTTTTAAACAAATGTTCTTAATTTCCTTCCATAAAAATTTAGACGAACGATCTGAGTTAAACCTGTTATTATAATAATTGTATTTTGCAGATTGCACTAATTTAGTAGCTAAGTTTCGGTTAATTTTAAATTGTCTTAGCATTTCTCGGCAACCAAATCGTTTCCAACGACGGTATGCTGTATCTCGTGTTTTAATTGCACTTAGAATTTCAGAAGAAAGCCATGGAAAGCTACGAGATTTTATAGTTCGAGTTTTCAATGGAACATGCTTGTTAAATAAATCATTGATTACTGAAGTAAGGCATTCAACTTGATTATCGACGTTTATTGTTGTGAAAATTGGGCACTAGTCGGTGGACGAGCAATCTCTAAATAAATATTCAACATTTATGTTACGAAAGTCACGATACTGAAAAGTTTGTGGATATTTACAATCAAAATTTAAGTCATAAGTAGCAAATATCAAATCATGGTATGAAAACACTGGTAGGGATAATTGGCTAAAACATTTAACAAAATTTACATCACTAACAATCAAAACATCAAGCAATGACGGAGCGCAACCAGGTTTAAAATGCGTTGGTTCTAAACAATTAACCACAGAGAGTCCTAAAGAATTAATTGATGTTTTGAAACAATTTGAAGAAGATTGGAGCATATTAATATTTAAGTCACCACAAATAATTAATTTCGGTACACGAGAAGACATTTCTTATATAATTGGTGTGATAATCCGAGAACTTGCCACGCGTGGTGGCATATATATGGTACCTATGCTACATTTATTGTCTCCTTCAAATAGATCAATAAAATAATATTCGCAATGTTCAGAACCGTTAGAACATTTTACATGACAAGACCGGATGTGGTTCTTGACATATATTGCAACACCCCCTCCAAATGAATGCTTTTTAAATCCAATAATAGAAAAAAAAACTACTATTCAAACCTGGATATAGCCATGTCTCAGACACGCAAATAACATCAAATAAACTATCTTCAAAAATCATCCTAAACTCATCAAACTTGTTCACAAGACTCTGAGCATTAATGTGGCAAATATGCAAGCCATTATGACTTTTGCAGAGAGTGTTAACACACAATCGCAAGTTCGTGCGACCCAGTGGTTTATATTTTTTTGTTTTTCTTCCAATAAATTGGAAATATGAATATTTAAATGCCTTGACTATCTCTTAACGTTTTTAGTTGCCACTTGCTTACAAAATAACCTTTTTGAAGAAGTCGGCCTCAAAATCAAAAGATAGATTCATTCAGAAAGTTCAATCGCTTATAGTCTTAAAACTATACAAATGCCATTTGATCCCTTCTTCAACTGAACACTTTATTCGAATGCACACGAAAATGATAAACAAGTTCTTATTTATGCATAGTTTTAAAAATTCTGTCAACGCTTTAATATTTTGCAAAAGACAGACAAATTTGCACTGATAAAAATACCACCATAAGAGTGGTGCCCCCTTCTATTAAAGCTTCCAGATGTTCGTAAAAAGGCAAGAAGATGCTGCAGTGATAAAGTGTCTAGATTACCTTCTCTCAATATGCTTCGAGTAGGTACCTATAATCTGATTCGATGAAATGCAAGACAGTCACCGAAGAATTGCTCCGCAGACTCATGCAGACAAGCGTTGGTTCAGGTCGGCGAAAGCCGCTATCATAACTGATCTCGTTTGCAGTCTTGCCCCGATGGGCGATGGCCTACAACTCCGACAAGAATCAAAGAATTTAACCTTCCGACCGCATTCAGCGGAGGTTTTGCATTCCAGGATCGCTTTCTAAGTAGTGAGAGTAAGGTTAAAGGTTGGCTTCAGCTGCAGACACAAATACTTTTTTTTCGTAACTTACCTTATGGAAAGCATTCGTCCTCACTTGGAAAACTAACGCGTATGTGTCTAAGAACCATAGCCAAAGTGCAGTAAAATTAGGACACTCTGCGTTCTTATTTTGCTGCTGCCGTTTAACAGCTTTGTTCGTGACCACTGACCAGGCTCTAATGAGGAGTGCATCGTTCCGCAAAAGCACCAGCGCCAGACCCTTTATCGATTCTAGAACCATCCGTGAAAATCCGATAGGTGGTATCAACTGATAAAATGCAAGCTATCAAATCGTTTAGACGGCTTGAGGTTTATGCGGCATTATAACGAGTATACTTTTTGTGCGTTTCGTCGATCGTTGGTTTGTTGAAATTTGCATATTATTTCATCTCGAATTGGCATATGGTGGGCAACCAATTATCACTTTTCCGGAATAAAAATGTAAAAAGTACACCCGATACGTAGGTGCCTACACCAACCTACCTGTTGCTTTTTTGCTCGTTCTTTTTGGAGTCACTTTAAAGTTTAAACAAGCATTTGTTCACATGATTTCGCTACTTCTTCTTCTTTCCATTTCCGGCGTTACGAGTAGTGATCTTGAAGCGATCACAACTCTCCCACTTTTCTGCTTCACACTAGTGATCCGCCTGTGGGGTACGCCGCGTTGACCTCAGAAAGCGTCGGCAAGCCTCCCGGTTTTAGATTGTTCCATGTCTGAGGCCAACCAAATGCTGCTGTTTTTGCATTTGCTTGTACCAGGAGTGTTTTGGCCTGCCTTTTCTTTTTCGTCGCGAATTTGTTGGAACGTTGTATGATATTGCCTTTTGGACGGGGTTCTGCGGATCTCTCCTTTGAACATGACAATACCAACTGAGCCGGTCGTGCTGAATTTTGTCCGAGATGGTACTTTTGACATGAAGGCTTCCACGGATCTTAGTACTTCTAATTCGATCAAGCTTTGTTACTCCTGCTGTCATCCGAAGCATCTTCATTTCGGCTGCCGTCAATTTGCTCTCATACTTTTTGTACATTGTCCAACATTGTGAACCGTATGTCAGAGCTGGACGGACAACTGCTGTGTAGAGTCTTCCCTTCAGCTTAGGGGGCATTTTTCGATCACAGAAGATAGCGGAGTTTTCTCGCCACTTCATCCACCCTACGCTTACTCGATGATTGATGTCGTCATCACAAGTTGCTTCACTATTGATCATAGATCCCAGATATTTAAACTTTTCACACTTGGGAAGCACATTTCCATTCAAATAAATGTCTGGAATAGGCTTGTCTGGATCAGAAAAAGGGCAGCACAGGTATTCAGTCTTTTTAGCGCTAATACGGTACCCATTTCCTTCCAGAACATCAATCCAAACGTCAAGTGCTCGTTGCAGGGATGTAGGATCCTCGCTTATGATGGCTCCATCGTCAGCAAAGAATAATTGTTTTACTTTATTGTCCGTTACTTTTCCTTCGAGCAAATAATCCAGAACAGCAATAAAGAGCAGTGGACTCAAGACACTTCCCTGATGTACACCTACTGTTATTTGGAATTCTTCGGTGACTCCAGCTGGGCATCTCACTTTTGTAACTGCTCCCTCGTACATGTTCATAATTATTCGCACATAGGCTTCAGGAACTCCTCGGTGTCTGAGGGCCACCCATATCAGATCTCGTGGTTGTCGATCGAATGCTTTTTCGAAGTCAACCAACACAATATGCAAATCCTCTAAGGCATCTCGGTGTTTTTCCATAATGATCCTTATACTTTGGATTGCGTCATGATTTCGCTACTAAATATTTAAATTCAAACTTATCTAAAATGAATTGGCACATTGATTTTATTTTGTAGACCGGCAGCTTTTTTCGCTAATCGCGATTATTGAACTGTCAATCGCGTAACAGCTTTCGCATAATAAATCAAAAACCAAATCTGCCCATTCACATTCTATTTTAACAATTGGAATATAATTCAAAAAATCACCAACGAATGAAACTTATATCTATTCTATGTCTCCCGAATCTCAATATTTTGACATTTAGAAAACCAAAAAAATTCTTTCTACCCAAACCCAATACGAGATTCTATTCTGGTATTCAAATTTCTCTTTAATTCTGTATAGCCGACACGTTTTAGATAGAAAAAAAAATTGCAGTGAAAACTGAAACCCTTATCTCCTCCATCCCAGTTGCAAATGAAAACAAATTGAACAATTAAATGCATCAATTTATTATTCTAAGCAAAGTCCGCTGTGAGCATTTGGGCAATAAATACCAAAAGCACTGCCATTTAGGTATTCATCCGTTCCCCATTTCTGACTGCATTCACATTCGCATATTAGTTCAGTGAAGTGCGATTTATAACATTTTTTTGTGCTGTTTTTTTTTAGCTTAAATCCTCTTCAGTGTGTTGGTGAAAACAAATAAGCGAAGGCGTGTTATCCTTTTCAATTGGCATTTGCGTTCGTTTGCTGTCCAGTGGTTTATTTTTATTAATAGCTCTTTTAATTGAAATTCGTGTTGTTGTTTTGTACATATTTATTTTTCAACATCCAAAAAAACAAAAAAATGGACCCACTTTCGTACGGCAAATAAATCGAAATCCAATGCGAGAATGACGGATCCTAGATCCCTGTAGCAATTCCACTTGAGATGGAAAAGATTTCCATACAAACAACGAAAAAAAACGGTGTTTTCCACAAATTAAATCCCAGCAACAAAATTACCAGGATCACACGAAAAGGGTGCGGTATAAAAATATATCTGATGGATAGAAATAAAAAAAGCGTTTTATACAATTTTATTTTGTTCATATGATGGGCGTCATTGCAATTAAAAAATGAAGGGGTGTTGGTGGGAATGGGTGTTAATTTTTCGTTTTTTTTTGTACAATAAATTGTCCTCTGATCCGAACAATGCACATAGTTACACCAACTTCAATATGAAACATATCGCAGCTCTTGAGTCCCTTCCACCTCGTGTGCCGCCGCCACCGACAATTTAAATCGCCTCTCTGGAATGGAAAAAATAATGACTTTTATTGGATTTTTGTGGAGAGCAATTATAATTGAATTAAGTTTTCCGTTTTCAGTGTGTTTTCCATGAGTGTCTGTGCTGTATTTTGAGTATGTTTGTTGTGATGCACCACACGACGCCGTCGGTCGTTGTCGTCGTCGTTGTACTTCAAGGACTGAAGTGTCGAACGCTTATGTGAGGGGCACAGAGCGAGAACAGTAAGATGGTGGGGCTGTTTCGTGTCCTTTAACTTCAATTTAATTGGACTCGTTACAATTTGGTCCGTGCAGTGTGCGGTAGTGATGAGCTTAGTCCAAATGGGGGTGTAGAGGGTAGGTTGAGATGGTTAAATGTTTTTACTGACAGAACGAGTAAAATCACGGAGTATAATCTGTTTGGCGGTATTAAGGGTAATGCCTTGGGAAATGCGTTTATAAATCCGCCATTGTGTGTTTGGCAATTATAAATTTGAGTGGCTGCGGAAAGGGAATTTAGTGCAAAATAAGCAAATCAAATTGTTGGTGGTTCCAAAATAAGCCACTGTTTACGCAACTTGCGTTTGTTCTTTAGGGTGTTCAAATTTTTTGTATGATATTTTTACTGAAAACAGCAGTGAAGAATGGAATTTGGGAATATATCACGGCCCAACATGTTTACAAGTTTACAAGTTAACTTTATTGAGGCACATTTCATAAATTCATTACATTGTTATTTATCAAGCTTAATTTAACATTTGGTTGACTTAATGATATGTCTAACTTTCCACAACTTTTTAAACATTCCACAACAATACCTATCTTAGAATTTTTCTTTCGAAAACCTAAATTTCTTTCGTTACCGTTGGTGATATGGTGAACCTAGTGCAGAAACCATGAGTCAAAATGGGCCTAATAAGAGTTTTATATATTAGAACTTTTGTTTTTCCTAACATTACTCTTGAATTAATTAATTGTTTTAGAGTTCCGGTAACCATTTTTGCTCTATTGAGAATGGCCCTTCCATGCTTGTTGAATCCAAACCTGTTGTGGAAGTTTATTCCGAGATACTTTGTTTCCGAGCGTAGTGGGATAGAAAAATTATTTATTTTTAAGGAAAGAGACTTGCTCTCCCGACGCAACGTCTACTTGTATTTGGAATTGGCTTTGCTGCCATCATCTAATGAGATTTTCTATTTAAAATAGGGTGATTTTTTAAGCGTAGCTTTTTAAAAATCTGTAAAACACTCTAAGTTGTATCATATACCTATTCAAAATTTTTATTAGAATCTATAGATTGGCTTTTGACATTTGCGTTTTAAAGATAACTTCATGTTAATGTTGTTCGCGGCTCCGTTTCAAATAGTCCATTCGGAACATCCAATTTTGCGTTGCTTTTTCGACCATTGCGATTGCGGGCTGTATTATACTAATTACGCGCTTGTTATGTTATCCTGTAAGGCTTCAATCGTGTTCGGCTTGTCCACACTTACGACTTTACATAACCCCACAAGAAATACTTAATTAAGGAGTGTTAAATCGTATGATCTTGGCGGCCAACTCACAGTGCCATTTCTGTTGGTCACCAAATTCATCCTTCAACATGTCTATTTGTCCATTGTTTCATGAGGTATGTGGCATGTGACACCGTCTTAATGAAACCACATGTCAGCCAAGTTCAACTAAGCCAACTGGGATAAAAAAGTCGCATATCAAGGCTCGATGACTTCCACATTCGTCTTTGAAGAAAAATGGGCCGATGTTGAGCCCATAAACTACACGAAACTGTCTTTTTTTTGTGGGATGCAGCGGTTTACACAATTCTTGTTTGACTTGTGGCTTTTTATCAATCCAGATGCGACAGTTTTGCTTATTTTCGTATCCGTTGAACCAGAATTAAGGCTCATCGCTGAACACAATTTTTCGATAAAATAGCGAAGATTCATGAAGCTGTTCTAAGGCCCATTCACCAAAAATTAGACGTTTTGGTAGGCCATTCGGCTTCAATTCTTGCAAAAGTTGAATTTTATAGAATTTCAAACCCAAATCGCGACGACCGTAATATTGGTCGTTACAAAAGATGAAAATTTTTCACAGAGCTCAAATATTGATATAATAATAATAATAATATAAAAACAAGTCGGGTTTTCCTTCCTGACGCTATAACTCCAGAACGCACGAACCGATTTCCACGGTTTTGCATTCGTTGGAAAGATCTCAGGCTCCGTGAGGTTTATAGCAAAGAAAATTCAGGAAAAATTCCAAGAGAAAAGCAGGAAGGGAAAATCATTTTTCACATACAGTGCCATCTCTGATCCATAACATGTACTACAACGGCCCCAGTACGTGGTGTGTGAGTATCCCCCACGAAAATAAGTACGTTTCATTTTAAGTAGATGACGTCGGTGACGCAATTCTCGCTGCAAACAATAATGATGTAAATGCACTGAATTTCACCATTCAATCAAAAATCGATGGCGATTTGGTGACATACAAATCCGTTGATTCCATAACAAATCCCGATGATGTGGTAAATTATCCAACGGAGTTTTTGAACTCTCTGGAGTTACCAGGATTTCCACCACATAACTTGCAACTCAAAGTTGGTTCATTTATTATGATATTGCGTAATTTGAATCCACCGCGACTTTGCAACGGTACTCGACTTGCGGTGAAAAGACTTATGCCGAATTTGATTGAGGCAACCATTATTAACGGAAAGTACCCAGGTGAAAATGTATGTATTCCTCGAATACCAATGATTCCGACTGATCTTCCGTTTGGCTTCAAACGATTGCAATTTCCGGCTCGCCTTGCGTTCGCAATGACAATTAACAAGTCGCAAGGCCAATCGCTTAGTGTTTGCGGGACTAATTTAGAAAATCACCGTTTTTCACATGGGCAGCTATACGTTGCGTGTTCACGAGTTGGGAAACCATCCATTTTGTTTGTGTTATCGTCAGACCAAAAACCAAAAAAATGTGGTTTACCAAAGAGCACTTCAATGAAACGGATAATTTGCGGACACGTATAACGCTTCGATTCAGTATTTACTTTGGATTCACTTTCATTTTTTACTTAGAGAAGTTCAACTAATTTACACTTCAATTTTGTAATCGAAATGAAAATTTTTCCTTTTCAAATATGTACATATAAAACAAAAAAAAATCATTTTCCTTCATCTTTTAATCCCCAAACGAAATGTTACAAAAAACGAAGCCATCTGGTGGCGAAACGGAGTTCGCCGGGTTTGCTAGTTGATAATAAATTTCAATTTTCAACGATTTGCAATCGCTGTTTTTTTGTAAGGTTTCCATGGTGAAATAGCAAGTTGAACTGAACATTTTCATTCACTTTGAAATATGACGTTTGGACACCTTTACCATCCAGTGCAGCCAACCTGAAAAATTTAACTCTTAAAAATCAACCTTTAGGAAGAACCAATGACAAAGTCTCCAGAAACAAAATTTTAAACGTGAAGTATCTGAACTTTACTTTTATGAGAAACGTGGAATTTAAGTGTAAAAATGTAAAAAAAAGTCTCTTGCTCCTAACATTCATTTCAGTGAATAAAAGAAACGCAGTATGAACCATTTGATATTCTCGTCATTTGTGTCTTGTAAAGGCCATATTTGGGATAAATAATGGGTCATGAACTTTAAGATTCAAATCTCATTGTTAGAAATAGTCAACCTTTTAAGGCCTGTCTCTGTGGTTATTCAAAACAAGGTCAATATGTCAATATGCTTGAGATGAGTGGGGCATGGTTTTGTATTTAGCCCAACTACTTTGTCCTACATCAATTACGTCGTCCATTCAAAGCAACTGCCACCCTCACGTACCTACATAACTACTTTGTGTAATGAAACAATTTAAAGTAAAGTGATGTCCACACGCGTTCACTCTTTAGATCGGCTTTAGTAGATTCAGGGCCACCGCAACTAGATGAATGGTATTTCATTAAACACCACCACCGCCGCCAGCATCCCAATCCCAACCAACACTGCCATGGGATTCTCACTGACCCATTTTGTATGACGAAGAAACGTTATCCAGCTGCGGGGGCTAGTTCAAAATGACAGATAAATATCAAGTCCGAAAAAAAGGACATATACTGTGTGGTTCAGCACATAAATCGTCCCTTTAGTGTCATGCTCAGAGCGGGGGATGGGTGCTGATGGCAGTGGCACTCAACCTTCATTTCATCAAGTAAAAAGGAAAAACCAAAACAACAACAAAAAAAAGTAAAACTCGTAAATGTGTGTGAACCTCTTTTTATAACCACTTCAAATAAATTTTTTAGTTTATTGCAAAAGTGCTACAAAAAAAAAACGCAAAAACTATAGGATTTCATGACGGACGTATGCAGAAGTGCATCATCCGTTAAAACAAAAAAAAAAAAAAAGTGACTGCAGGCACAAATTTATTTACTTACTTTTTTTCCTGAAAAAGAAAGGAATGAAAAAACTATACAATAATAATCCAGACGAGAACAATAAATTTCTGCCACACTCTTATCGCCAGGATATGAAATACCCTGATGATGATGATGATGATGATGCTGATGCAGCCCACGCCGAGAACAAAGCACTTGGTATTACAAAACACAACAAAATGAAAAAACTTTTTCAACGCTGAGTTGGCGTTTGGAACTGAAAATAAAAATGAACAAGTTGGCGGCGCAAGGATAGGGTATGGGCCAGAGATCGGTACCAACAAAAGACTGAAGTATTAAAAAAAAAAAAGAAAAATATTCATTAAGGATAATTCACCATATACAGAGGAAGAAGTTTGTATGTGGATGGATATGGGTAAACTTTCCAGGGCAATCAACTTATACATGTTCCGCTAATAGCTAAGTCAAATATTGTCTTCGGTAGATCCTGTTTCGACTGAATTCATCTGTGTCTATGCCCAGAGACAAGTCATATGCTGCATGCATGTGTTGTCTATTTTGCTCATTATATGCTTGCTTTTGTCTGGATCATTACCCGCATGGATGTCGTTTCAATAAAGCCGATATAGGCCTTTCATTTCATGAATAATTCATATTGTTTGTTTACCATCAAAGCTTTCACAATAATACGCTGAGGTGTCTGTATAATATGAACATCAATGTTCCAATGTTAATGATATTAACAAAAGGAGGTGGAGTGGTTTAATTCGTAAATAATAACTACCAGCATTTTGTTTTAATTTACCAATTGCCGAATCTTTACGGAATATTGTTGTTGTTTTATTAAAGCCTAGTTCGTTAATTTGGACTGGGGCTGGAAGTGTCCTTTCGGAGAAATGTTTTACCAACCAAACGTGGCGACATTTAAATAACTTGGTCTTCTTCATACAGGACTAAACGCATGGTTCAACTATTCGCTTGATCTGTTCGGATCCAGACTCCAGGGTGGAATTGGTTAAGGAGATAGTTGACCATCAGAGTGTTGATGGTCTATTTTGGCAATTGACTACTCATTGCTCTGAGTAAAGTGATTACAAGAAAAATCTAATGAATTTTCAGCATTTGCACAGATAATGATGAACATCAAGAATTGATGACCACATGGCCCCGATTTAGGGCATTATTTTTCACCCTTATTACATCTTCAGCCGAAATGGTTCCCGCATTTACGATATTCTAGTGCAATCACGCTCAGAATTTCGATTTTGGGTCGTGCAGTTGTACCGTGCCGTAATTCATTGTTCCATTCTTTTCGAGGTACGTGCTTTCAATTCATTGAGTGTAAATATGAGAAAGCTCTCCGAAGCTCTCGTCGTTCACAGTGGTCGTTTGGCACTAGGCCAAATTGTTAAAAAAATGTAAGGCTATTCTTCTTCTTTTCATTTCCGGCGTTACGAGTAGTGATCTTGAAGCGATCACAACTCTCCCACTTTTCTGCTTCACACTAGTGATCCGCCTGTGGGGTACGCCGCGTTGACCTCAGAAAGCGTCGGCAAGCCTCTCGGTTTTGGATTGTTCCATGTCTGAGGCCAACCAAATGCTGCTATTTTTGCATTTGCTTGTACCAGGAGTGTTTTGGCCTGCCTTTTCTTTTTCGTCGCGAATTTGTTGAAACGTTGTACGATATTGCCTTTTGGACGGGGTTCTGCGGATCTCTCCTTTGAACATGACAATACCAACTGAGCCGGTCGTGCTGAATTTTGTCCAAGATGGTACTATTGACATGAAGGCTTCCACGGATCTTAGTACTTCTAATTCGATCAAGCTTTGGTACTCCTGCTGTCATACGAAGCATCTTCATTTCGGCTGCCGTCAATTTGCTCTCATACTTTTTGTACATTGTCCAACATTGTGAACCGTATGTCAGAGCTGGACGGACAACTGCTGTGTAGAGTCTTCCCTTCAGCTTAGGGGGCATTTTTCGATCACAGAAGATAGCGGAGTTTTCTCGCCACTTCATCCACCCTACGCTTACTCGATGATTGATGTCGTCATCACAAGTTGCTTCACTATTGATCATAGATCCCAGATATTTAAACTTTTCACACTTGGGAAGCACATTTCCATTCAAATAAATGTCTGGAATAGGCTTGTCTGGATCAGAAAAAGGGCAGCACAGGTATTCAGTCTTTTAAGCGCTAATACGGTACCCATTTCCTTCCAGAACATCAATCCAAACGTCAAGTGCTCGTTGCAGGGATGTAGGATCCTCGCTTATGATGGCTCCATCGATCGTCAGCAAAGAATAATTGTTGTACTTTATTGTCCGTTACTTTTCCTTCGAGCAAATAATCCAGAACAGCAATAAAGAGCAGTGGACTCAAGACACTTCCCTGATGTACACCTACTGTTATTTGGAATTCTTCGGTGACTCCAGCTGGGCATCTCACTTTTGTAACTGCTCCCTCGTACATGTCCATAATTATTCGCACATAGGCTTCAGGAACTCCTCGCCCTCGGTGTCTGAGGGCCACCCATTTCAGATCTCGTGGTTGTCGATCGAATGCTTTTTCGAAGTCAACCAACACAATATGCAAATCCTCTAAGGCATCTCGGTGTTTTTCCATAATGATCCTTATACTTTGGATTGCGTCTGTAGTTGACTTACCCGCGACAAACCCGCATTGGTCATCAGACAGCCTTATTCTTTTCCGCAGTCGGCTGTCCAAAACCCGTTCAACGATCTTCATAGTGTGGGACATCAACTTGATCGAACGATAGTTGTCACAGCTTCTGATATCTCCCTTTCCCTTGTACATTGGAAGAAGAAAACTTTCCCCCCATTGATTGGGCAAACTGTCATCTCTTATAAGGAGATGAGAATCGTGAGCCATCTCAACCCGATATCTCCCATATTTTTCCAAAACTCATATAGTACCTCGCCTGGCCCAATCGCTTTGCCTTTTTTGGAGTTCTTAACTGCCTCCCTAACTTCTTCGACTGTGACGTCGGATACTTCCGTAAAGTTAGGTGCAGCTGTTGGAAAGTGGCGCCGAGGAAACTGTTCATTCAAAAGATCATCACAATACTGTCGCCACCTGTGAAGAATTTTGTCGTCATCCACAAGTAGAAGTCCTTGAGCATCATTTATGAACTTCGGCGAACGAATCTCCTGCGCATTTCTCCTTCTCTGAGCAGCTATTTTGAAAATTGTTGCTCCCTTATTCAAGTTGCTTTGTCTTAGCTCTTGGATTGCCTGATTTGCTTCAGCAGCTGGGGCAGAAATCTCTTCCAGCTCTCGATACAGGTCCTCCGTGCTTTTTGCTTGAAGTTGGGCGCACTTTTTCTTCGCTTCTTTTCCGCAGCTCTTGTATTCCATTTTGAAAAGCGCTTTTTCATTTGTATTTCTTGAGGGGCACTTCGACCAAGCTTGGAAAGCTGCTTTCTTCTTTCTAATCACTGCTTTAGCTTCATCATCCTCCAAAAAAAAGTAAGGCTATATTCAGCCTTAACTCGTGTTATACAACGATTTTTGGTGCCAAAGAAGCTATAATTCTACGTACTCCCGTATTTACAGAGATGGAATTGAATATTGAACCTCGTCACTTGTGCGGATTTTCGATGAACTTAGCTTCGTGCTGAATTGCAAAATTTCAAAGGTCTCAATAATTTTTTATTTTTTTTATAATTTATATCGAAATTTTGTATTATGTTTTCAATTTGCGTTAAATTTTCTCCAATATGAAGCGAAGTTTTGATTCTGTATTTAGTATTTTTGCTGTTTATGCAATTCGCAATTTGGCAATTCGGGATCTTTGATACCAATCCATATTTTATATCTACTTACTTCACAAATGTCATGTAATACACGGAAGGAGTTGTAAACTGCTGTAAAGTGGAATCAACCATTTCAATCTTTCGATGCACACTTCAGCAAGGAATAATTGATGTACTTTGATGTTCTGTGCTCAATCTTTCAGTAGATAGCCAAGGACTGTAATAGAGAGCAAAAGACTCAAAAGACTTCCTTAGTGTTCACTTGCTGTGACTTACAACTATTTTCTTCAGAAGTTGTTCGTGATTCAAATTGAAAAAAATAAACGAATAACTTCTGACGGAAGTACTTTATGAAAAAGTCTACCCAGCACATTTTTTTTTTTTTTAAAGGAATACTGTAGCTACTGACTTGAAGAAAAACGCGGCTATAGTTAAACGGAGGATGGCCATTGGCCACCCTCAACGCCTTTCGAAATATTTGATACTTGTTTTCACTTTCTGTACAAAAATTTTTAACGAAACTGATTATGTCAACATTTTAAACCAAGCAGCGTTGTAGTTAGCTCAGTCTGTGTATCTTGCAATTCAAAGTTCTGATATGGTCCTCAATAGTGAACTCGATTCCCTCGAGAAGCAATAACTTAATTCGTTTAATTTTTTCATACTTAAAAGCCGCCAATAGCTCCCACGTAAATCCAAAAGATTTAAGACCTAAGTCTATTCCTCCTTAAAACACTGGAAAGAATGATTGACATACACTTAAGACAAGAAATTAAACCTTGTCTGATCTCAACTGAGCAGCATGCCTATACAAAAGGTAAATCAGTGGAAACTGCACTCCACTCTCTGGTTTGCACCATTGAAAAATCCCTGCACTACAAAGAATACTCTCTCGTCGCATTCCTAGACATAGAGGGTCCATTTAACAATGTTAACAATACAGCAATCACTAATGCTCTTGATGGGCTGCTCATAGAGGAACACATCATGAACATGATAACAACAATGCTCAGCAGCAGAATCATTAGTTCCGAATTGGGGAACTACTAAACAAGCAGAATGGCCAATAGAGGAACCCCGCAGGGAGGAGCTTTATCTCCCCTACTGTGGTTAACAAATTGTTAATCGACCTAGAGGACGAAGGTTTCAAAACCATAGCCTATGCCGATGGTGTAGCAATTGCCGTTTCAGGCAAGCACCCACAAACCCTAGCTGAGCTGCTACAAACAGCACTTAACAAGCTTAACAATTGGGCTGTAGATTGTGGTCTGAACATCAATCCACACAAAACGGAATTAGTTCTCTTTACGAGGAAATACAAAATACTGGACTTCAGACCCCCAACTAATAAAGGGGTAAGTCTCACAGACTCACACTGTCAAATAAGGCTAAATATCTAGGTCTCATTTTTGACAAAAAACTGACCTGGAAAACCTATATTGAGGAAAGAGTAAATAAAGCCAACGTGGCACTCTTCTCTTGTAAAAAAGCCATTGGTGGGAAATGGGGTTTCTCCCCCCAAATCACCCATTGGCTGTTTACCTCGGTAATTAGACCGATACTCACATACGGGGTGATAGTCTGGTGGAAGGTGGACAGCACTAGACAAGATGATCAACTACAACAAGCTAGCCAAAGTTCAAAGAACGGCTAGTCTGTGTATTAGTGGCGCACTGAGGACAACCCCATCGGACGCCCTCAATGTACTACTAGATCTCACACCCCTAGATATCTTCAGCAAACAAGTCGCAGCTAGCTCAGCTACTCGACTCAGAGCTACATCACAGTGGACCAATAATCAAATCGGCCACACTACCATTCTAGATAACTTTAGATTCTTACCGAATCGATCCGACTACACCTTGGGGGTGGTGTTTGACAATAATTTCCAAGTAACCATACCTTCAACAGAAGCTTGGGAAAATGGCACTCTTTTGAAAAATTAAGCAATACACTTTTACACCGATGATTCAAAAACCAGCGAAGGTGTGGGAAGTGGAATCTACTCAGAAAAACTGAACCTCAGTCTTTTCTTCCGCCTACTCGATCATTGTAGTGTGTTCCAAGCGGAAATTCTGGCGATTAAGGAGGTGCTGTCTTGGCTCAGAGAAAACGTCATATCCTCCACGGATATTCGAATCTTCTCAGAGAGCCAAGCTGCCCTTAAATCTCTTGCCTCTGTCTCTACAAAATCCATCACGGTCCAAAATTGTCAGATGTCACCTATATCATGGGTGCCAGGGCACAGGGACATACCGGCAACTGTATGGCAGACGAACTAGCCAAAAAGGGCACGACCACTTCCCTACGCGCAGAATGAAACAACATAGGTGCACCTATCGCTACATGTACACTCCTACTTAGACAAGACTTTTCAGGGATAACAAACACTAGATGGACTGAGAGTAACAACTGCCTTGCAACCAAAAAAGTTTGGCCGTGTGTAGACTCAAAACGCTCGAAGAGTTTGTTAGCCCTGAACCGCCTGTATCTAGGTTCTACCATATGTGTTCTTACGGGACACTGTCTAATAGGGAGACACGCCAAAAGACTTGGTGTGTTTTCCAATGATTTCTGCAGAAGCTGCATGGACGAGGATGAGGAAGAAACCATTCAACACCTTCTTTGCTCATGCCCTGCACTACTTCATAGGAGGAAAACTCATCTCGGTGAATTCTTCTTCGATGATACTAGCGACTTTTCTTTCATAGACCTAAAAAGTCTTTCGAAATACATTAAAAGTTCCGCGTGGTTTGACTAGCAGGTGATTAACCGGCTAGTCCCGTAATGGAAGATTAATAAGTGATCAACTTGTTAATCTTATATCGGATTTCTGAGATCAGTAGGTGATTAACTTGCTGATCTCTGTGGTATCACAATGGGCCCTTGCGGCCTAAGTGTGCCAGGCAATGTACTCATTGGCTGACAGCCACTTCCACCTAACCTAACCTTCATACCTGGTCTCCACATGCTTTAAATCTATAGCAGCTATTACAGCAGCCTTTGAATATCGCAAGTCGAGACCATTACAGCGGCTTTATTTTCATAGCCTGCGATAGATAGCATTCTTTTATCGCAGGGTATCTATCGCAGCTATTAAAGCAGATTGAACTGTCATCTGCATATGTTTTTCCACCATTTTGTTACTTCGTTGTTATGTTTGGTATGAAAAGTATGCTATACAAAATGCCCACAACACAAAACTTGTCAGTTGCTCTGCTTTCTTGTGTCTGTCATATTCCTGCTTTAAAGCAAGTGGGAGACACAGCGTAAGAAAAGCAACCTTCCAAAATGTAGGTTTTTCTTGTTCATAGTTCACTTTGTTTTAAAAAAGATACTTTTTGGTTGATCACATTCAATATGATTTCCCTTTAAAGGATAAATAACAAAACTTAATGATAAAAAAAAAAAAAAAACAATACTTTGGAAAGTGTGATCAATCAGTCCAAAATATATTTAAGTTTAAGATCGCCATCTATACTTCTGCCGCCATAGAAACAATCAAATGCAGTTTTGCGGAAGGGACATAAATGACTATAGGGCGCCGTTTCTGTTCATGATATTACCTACTATTAATTCCATTTGCAATGGACAGAAGTGTTTGGAAAATTACTGTCAATGTATGCGATGAATGCATTCAGACTAAGCAAATTACTTGTTCGACAAAATTGAATCAATTTATCGGACAGGTATTATATGAAACTTTGATCATTGAAAAAACGAAGTAGAAATGAGTTGCTACGCTTTCCAAAAAATATGTGAAGTTGATCTAGTACATACAGTTGCGGTCAAAATAATAGTAGTGTGAGTAAAAGCATTGCACAGATTGGTATTTTTCCACTTTGCATTGCGTTGATAGTGAAAACCCGTTACACTTTAATTGTTTTAAGGGGTGGAAAAGGATCTTGTCAATATGTAAGAAGACCTCCAAACACCGAATATAATCCACACTTTACAATCATAATGGTATGGGCATGTTTTTTTTTCTACGGAGTTGGACTCATAATGCGGATTGAAGGCATTATGGATCAGCATCTCTATGTTAGGATAATGCAGGAAGTAATGCTACCGTATACTGAAGTTGAATGCTACCGTAAATGAAGTTGCTTCTTGCTGAAATGGGCCTTTCAGCGAGAAGCAATGGTTCCAGGAAAGTAAAGTAGATGTGTTGGAGTGGCCCGCACAGTCTACGGACTTTAATCCCATTGAAAACCTATGGAGCGCTGTAAAAAATTATGCTTCTAGATGTAAACCAAGCAACAACACAGTCCTTTGCGAAGCGTTACAGCAATCATGGAGTTCGATAAGCACAGGAAGGTGTGGAAACCTGATAAACTCTATTTAACGTCTTTGTACTGCTGTTATAGCTAACAAGGTACATGCAAGATGCAACTAAATACTAATTAAAGGTACGAACACTCAGCCACATATTGTAATAAAAATTTTGACCTAATTTTTCGATTTCGTAACATTTCAAGGTAGATTTTCCTATCACTACTATTTTTTTGACCGCTGAATTTCAACATCTGTTCAATAAACTTGCAACTATCGGATAATAATATTAAACTAATGTTTTTTTTTTTTTGTAAATAAAAGCTTTAAACTCCACTTTGAAAACCGCGTTATTGGTTTTTTAAATTAGAATTGACGGATAAGTTTTTTTCAATTTTGTTGTTTTTTAAGCTCTATACTACTATTATTTTGACCGCAGCTGTATATGAAGTAGATCTGCTACATATGAAGAAGATTGGCAGCCCTGTGGCCTATTTCACCAAAATGAAAGTTACAACCACAAATTTGTACTTGTAGTTCACAATTACAAATTTGTAAACCCGTTTTTTGTTTCGCCAATTGCAAGATTTTAGTTCACAAACTTGTGATCGATCCTAATAATATTGTAGGAAAAAGATTTGTAGGCCACAAGCGTTCAAAATTCCTGTTGCACCGGCATCAAAAATAACTTGTTAATTATAACAGTTTTTTCACAATATTGTTGAACAATGTGCTGCATAGACATCAAAGTGAACAAGGAAAATATAATATTTGTAGCCTCTTTGATAAGAGACAAAAAAGATATATTGTTCGGAAAGTTTTCCGATTACTTGATACATTCAGACAAAGTAAGAGAATGGGAAAACATTCTTAATTTTTTGCAGTCTCAAGCGCTTCTCATCAATAAAGACTAGAAATTTTTGATGTTCGTTAGTCCAGCATATTACGTTTTCGAACATTAAATTGACGACTGCGGTGCAAACTCTATGTACGCATCCGAAAGCGGTTGACTTAGAAATCCCGTGCATATCGGCAATTCCATGGTATTGTCCTCCATTCCCTAGCCAACGCAAAGCTGTTAGAAACTGCTGACTTAGTGAAAAAGCTCAGTTTTTTCACTCGAATGAGCTATTTAGGGTCCAATAATTAAAATTATTTCCTCTGCCTTGCATCGACAGAGACGAAATTTTTCATTAAAATGAAATAACTCAAATATATCATAATTTACACGCGGGCGATAAATCTTTTTTTACTATCATCACTTTGCCTACTATCGCTGCTGCTATGGCTTTGTCGTAAAGACATTATAGAATTACAAGAATTACAAATTTGTTACAAAAATTACACGTCTAACTTCACCTGTAGAATATTCCTACAAACTTTACAAATTTTGTAAGTCTATTTTCTTTGGTGAAATGAAAACTCACAAATTAGTGTTATATTAACAAGTTTGTTACTTGTAAAGTACAACTTTAATTTTGTATTGGTGAAACCGAAAAGGAAATTTTTCCACAAATTTCCTTTTGTAAAATACAACTGCAATATTGTAATTAACAAAGTTTGGTGAAGCAACATTTTTACAAAAACTCACAAACTTTGTTAAAAAGCACTTGTAATTACAAATTTGTGAGTTGGTGAAATAGGGCACTGGTTTTGACTGTACTATATTGGTAGTGGTACCCGTAGTGTGATGGATAGCATGTCCGCCTGTTAATCCAGAGGTTCGAGTTCGAATCCCACCAGAGGCAAAAATGTTTTACTACGGGTATCGCCTTTCGCGAGGAATTGGCAAGTCCTCCGTTAGTATTCATTGCCATGAAAAGCGCTTTCTCGATTAGCCGTTCGGAACCGGCAGAAAATAGTAGGTCCCCTCCATTCCCTCACAAGGGATGGTTGTGAGAAATGCGCTAGGCCCAGGGGCTCCTCGCTCTGTTGCGCCACCCTATTTATTTATTTTATTTTATATTGGTAGTAATTTTAATTTTGGTGGGGCTACTGCCCTATTTATTAACTTAATACAAGCTTAAAAGAACTAAAACACTGAACTTAAACGAATTAAAAATAAATTAAATTATAAGGATGAGAAACTGTTTAAAAGAAGGATTTTTAGACAAGGACCTGGACGATTGAGGTCGAAAAGAAGAATTAGTATTACTAATCGTGCGGATTAAGGTTGAGACCAACAAGAAGTTGGTGATGAAATATGATGTCAAAGACATTTTTTCGGATTTCTAAGGAGTGAAGATTAATGATTGCGAAACGTTCGCGGTAAGGAGGCAGGGTGAGAATGTTCCTAACGTCGCGTCGCCGTTATAGAGATCCGGAAGGGCAAAGAGCAGAAATGACGTTGAATGCTTTCGATCCTTGAGATGTGCACCGTTTGATATGGAGGCCACACTTGCGATGCATATTCAAGGAGAGGGCGAACATAGGCGATATACAGGGTGTCCCGTAATTCGTTTTACATACTTTGGGATATGATTCTTGGTCATATTCTAAGAAAAAAATTGTTATACAGTAAAGTCCGTTTCTCAAGTTTGACATCACTTTTTGACAATTTAAAAAAAGGCTAACTTTGGTTTACCCTGACCTTTGTTAAATTCGATATCTCTGTCGAAACTGATGATAAGAACCTAATCTTAGACTCAATTTTTTGTAGAAATAACAATCTTTAAGACTGTATTTAAATTAGGCTTCCATAGGTTTAGGGTTGCCAGATTTTCAATTTTAAGTGGTGTTCAAATTTTCTTCCCAAAACAAAGTTTTGACTTTGAGGTCATTTTTTTGGAGAAAAGGTCTGATAAACATAGAGTTTCTTTATTTTTTACAGATGAACAAAACAATAATAAAGAAAAAACTCAGCATTCAGTTCTCAGCTCAGTTAGCTCAAAAACCCATACATTTTATGATACTAAGAAAAATACGAAGTGGGAAAAATTTAAAAAAAAATAAAAAAAAGTTCTTGCTTTGAGGTTTGTTTGAATAAAACAATAATATGATCACTTTTAGTAGTTTTTTTATGTATTTAATACAAATACAATTATAACAAGTGCTCAAAGCGCCCTCCTTCGTTTTGAATCTATGCCAGAGCCCGTTTTTGGATTTCATTGTGGATGTTTGCTTTAAATTTGGGGTATGAATGTTCAATAGGTAAATAAGTCGTATAAAAGAATAAGAAAACAAATTTGTTCATTAGTTTGTCAAATTAAGTCACGATTGCAGTTTGATCAGAGAGTTTTTTGAAATGTTTTCATTTACGAGAGAAGAATACGCAGACATTTTTTTTCTTATATGAGTTTTTAAATGGAAATTGAAGAAAAGCACAACAAAGGATACCAGGAACTTTATACTAACTGAAAAACTGGCAACCCTTAGCCTATAGGAGTCAAATTTAAATACAGTTTCAAAGATTACAAGACTACAAGTAAGACAAGAGTTATCGACAGCAAACACCCACAATGAAATCCAAAAACGGGCTCTGGCATGGATTCAAAACGAAGGATGGGGCTTTGAGCACTTGTTATAATTGTATTTGTATTAAATACATAAAAAAACTACTAAAAGTGATCATATTATTGTTTTATTCAAACAAACCTCAAAGCAAAAACTTTTTTTAATTTTTTTTTTAATTTTTCCCATTTTGTATTTTTCCAAGTATCATAAAATGTATGGGTTTTTGAGCTAACTTAATGCTGAGTTTTTTCTTTATTATTGTTTTTTTCATCTGTAAAAAATAAAGAAACTCTATGTTTAACAGGCCTTTTCTCCAAAAAAATGACCTCAAAGTCAAAACTTTGTTTTGGGAAGAAAATTTGAACACCACTTAAAATTGAAAATTTGGCAACCCTAAACCTATGGAAGCCTAATTTAAATACAGTCTTAAAGGTTGTTATTTCTACAAAAAATTGAGTCTAAGATTAGGTTCCTATCATCAGTTTCAACAGAGATATCGAATTTAACAAAGGTCAGGGTACACCAAAGTTAGCCTTTTTTTAAATTGTCAAAAAGTGATGTCAAACTTGAGAAACGGACTTTACTGTATAACAATTTTTTTCTTAGAATATGACCAAGAATCATATCCCAAAGTATGTAAAACGAATTACGGGACACCCTGTAGAGTGATTTGGTAACAAGGGGGTTGCGAAGCTCTTTGGACTATCTCTTGATAAAACCAAAGGTGGAGTTCGCTCTTGGTATTACTTCGTCAAAATGAGAGCGAAAATTTAGTTCGCCGTCACAAAGAACATCTAAATCTCGGATAAGGTGCACACTGGACACGGTTAATGGCAAGGTTCTGAAGATCATAGGGTCTGGGCTCTGGGGAGTTTATTTATTTTTCGAGAAAAAGTTATCGTTTCGCATTTGGAAACGTTTGATTCAAGGAAATTTTTACAACACCAAGTGACGAATAAATCGAGGCCATTTTGAAGCTGGAGAGAAACCTGACCAGAGGAGATGATTTTGTGAGACAGAAGAAAGCCTTGCTGAATTCTGTGGTAATGACGTTTACTTCGTTTCCTTTTTCCATGGCTGAAATAAAATAAATCGAGGTCATTTTGAAGCTAGAGAGAAACCTGACCAGAGGAGATGATTTTGTGAGACAGAAGAAAGCCTTGCTGAATTCTGTGGTAATGACGTTTACTTCGTTTCCTTTTTCCATGGCTGAAATTGGGCTGAAATTGAGAAGGAAAAAAAATCAACTAGATTAGTGGTGGTAGACTTTCCCTTACAAAATCCATGCAGCTTGGAGGATATCATTGATTTGCACTGGAAAGAAAGTATTTCATATAGAATGCTTTCGAAAAGCTTAGGGATATGAAAGAGTTTAGCTATGGGTCTTTAATTAGAGATTTGGTTTTTAAGACTTTTCTTATGGATAGGTAGTGTGGTACCCGTGGTGTGATGGATAGCATTTCCGCCCGACTACCGGTGGCCCCACAGGTAAAAGTGCCTCAGGCGCCGGTGGTTCAGCCCGACATTGTGGCCTTGTTGCTGAGCATTCAAGGTCAGCTAACAGGACTACAAAGTCAGATAAGGGAGCAAGGCGTAAGAGTAGATTACCTCTACTCTTTGCTGCCTGGCCAAGCGCAACATCATGGTTAAGGGCGCGCTGCCGAAGACGCGCCTTAGGATCCTAGCTGTGAATGTAAATTCGCTGATTAGGATTGAACGTAGAGCTAATTTGTTCCAGTTGTTGAAAGACCACAGTCCGGATGTGTTTTTGGCTAGCGAAACCAAGCTAAACCAGAAACATAAATTGACTCATAACAATTACAATATCGTAAGAAGGGATAGACCCGACTCTACTCAAGGAGGCGGTGTTGCAATCTTCGTACGTAAAGGCATTAATTATAAAGTTATATACAACAATGATTTGCGTAAGTTCAAAACGCTTGAGGTATGCGTCATTTGCATCTCTCTCACTCAAGGGAAGCGGGTGTATATGATAGCGGCCTATGCGCCTTGGGCTCCGCAGCCTACCAATTTTATTTCAGAGCTCGAAACTCTTTTTAGGGTACTCAAACTGGGATTGGAAGAGAACTATTTCATATTGGCCGGAGATCTGAACGCCAAACATGAAGATTGGGGAAACCAAACTAATAATTTAAGAGGTAATCATCTTTTTAACTTGATGAATCTGTGTAGCGTTGAGTATGGTGTCGACCTGCTGGCTACTAAAAGACCATCGTTCCCAAGGAGCGGCTCTTTTCTGGACCTTATGCTATACGACATAAGACTCACAGTAACAGACAAAGTGGGTAATCACCCGCGAACTTGCCTACAGACAGTCGAGTACGACAGTGACCACTGCGGCTTGGCTGCTGTAATACAGATTCCGAACGAGCTTGTGGAGTTGGATGAATTCGTCCCAACGCACTCCTACAATTACAGTAGGATGCGGTGGCCACGTTTCACCAATGTACTATCAAGAGAACTACGTTCGAGAGATATAGCCCCACCAAACAACAGAAACATGACCAACACAGAAATTGACCAAAACTTGCAACAGATGGACGATATTATTAAACGAACTATGCAACGGACAATACCGAAATACAAAGAACGCGACCAAAACAACGTCTACAGCAACCGGACGATAGACGCACTGCACAGACAAAAAAGTGGACTACTGACAAGACTTAAAAACATGTACAGACGTTTTACAGACCCGCACGACCTGGAGATTAGGACACTGAAGTCGTCTATTAAAAACGTCAACACCCTGATCAAGGAAAACTACAGGTTATCTATTAATTCGTACTGGGACAGCAAAATTCGGGCCGTTAACTCTAGTGACCCGAGTATGTTCCCTCAAATTAATAAGATATTTAGGTCCAAGAATCAGAATGACCTCCCGTGTCTTAAGCTCCAGAGAACAGTAGAGAACAGAGACGTACTTTTGACTGCGCAAATTGATCCAGAGGAGGCCATTTTGGACGATGACTTCTTTATAATCGAAGATCCGCAGGAGAAAGTTGAAACAGTCGGTGCTGCTTTCCAGCAAGTGTATAAGGTGAATGCTTGCACTCGCCCGAGTCACGACCTGGAGAACAGAGCCTTCGTTCACCATTTCTACCTGAGGAACGATATAACAACTTGGCGATCCGAGAACCGCGGTTTCACCCGGTTTGATGACGATTTCTTGGCAAACACCATAATCGCCGAAAGAACGGGACCCAGTCCCTTGCTCGTCACGAAAGTGGAGCTCCAGCTCATCTTCGATTCCATGAAGAATAAGAAGTCAGCAGGTGTCGATGGTATACCCAACATTGTACTAAGACACTTACCGATTGAGGCTATTGACATTTATACCAGACTATTCAACAACGCGCTGAATAATGCATATTATCCAGTGCGTTGGAAGACAGCTGTGGTGCATCCTCTCGCGAAAAAGGGGAAGGACAACTCCAATCCGGCGAATCTCCGGTCGATAAGTCTTCTTCCAAGCATCAGCAAGGTATTCGAAAAAGTCATTAATAGATCTTTGGCCAAATGGGCTGCGGACAACAACATCATTCCGGATAATCAGTTCGGGTTTAAAGCGGGACATGACACCATTCATGCCGCGTCCAAACTCGTTTCAGACATCCAATGGAACAAATGCAAAAAACAATGCACGGGTGCTGTTCTGGTGGACCTAGAGAAGGCCTTCGACACCGTATGGTTAGAAGGTTTGTATCTAAAACTCACCAGACTAGGCATCAGTAAACCAATGTTGTATATGCTTTATGATATGCTCAACGGTAGAAAGTTCGTTGTGAAAAATGGCAACGTAACTTCTACCACCACATTCGAAATCAAAAACGGTCTTCAACAGGGAGCGGTCAACTCGCCGATTCTCTTTAGCATTTACACAAGCGATCTGATAGGTAGTTTAACGCAAGCAATAGCGTACGCCGACGACCTGATTGCGTACAGAACGGCCCCGAAGGTCGAAGTTATTAGAATTCTCTTGCAGCGTGACTTCGAGAAGATTCAACGATATTGTGACGACTGGAAACTGAAAATAAATGTCCAGAAGTCGGAAACAATTCTGTTCCGAACTCCGTTGGCCAAGGCATCGCGTGATACGTGTAAAAATGGTCATAGTTGACACCGGCGGACAGCGGTTGGCGAGCAAAAGTGTAGTGAAGTACCTCGGGATCTGGTTAGATCAGTATCTGTATTTCGATAGACATATGAAGGCTGCTCTGACCAGAGCCAGGGGAGCATTCGCCCTGACAAAACGGCTGTTTTACAGCAGTCGGCTTGACCCCAGGGTAAAGGTTATTTGCTACATGGCCCTCATACGGCCAATGATCGTCTATGGCTGTCCTGTGTGGTTCAACATTGCCCCTTCCCAAATGGAGAAGATTCGGGTGTTCGAGAGACAGTGTCTTCGACGTTGTCTCGGTTTGCATCGGACACCGGAATCTTCTTATTTACACTATTATTCTAACGAGGTCCTGTACAACGGGGCTCGGATCAACAGGATTGACAATTTCGTGATAAAACTTGTTCGAGGCCATGTTGCGAGAGCAATGATTTCTGAAAACAGCCTGATTTTCGGGGCGTTCTATCCAAACAAGATGTACTTTGAGGAAGCACGCTTGAGCGGCTTTATCCCACCAGAGGCATTCCTCTATCTTGACAAGTGCGGTCTAATACAAGATAGATTGGCAGTACCGCTTATCTACCACGTCAGACGAAGTACTGTAGACCGGCGGCTCCTATATGAACGAGACATCCTCGCTCAAGGCGGAGCGGAGCTCCTTCGGTTCAGTAGGGCTGTGTCCGAACAAGACCGTATTGATAGGGTGAAGCAGGAGAATCAGTTTTGGTGGCTTCAAACGGCATTTGACCATGGGTAGTCGTGGGTGGGGTATTTTTTGCCTTGGCCGGCTTACATAGTTGTTTTAGTCTTAGGTCTTAGTTTTAAGTAGAGTAGGCGGTGGCATTCAAACAAATTTTATATATATAGGTATACAGTGAAATCTCCCTTTACGGACACCTCCTTTAGGCGGACACTTCCCTTAGACGGACAAATCTTTTTGCACGGAAATTGCTCCATATAAGTTTCATTGTTTTCAGTTTCCTTTAGACGGACACTCTCTTGGACGGACGCGGACAGAAATTTCACGTATGAAAGACAAAATGTTTTCTCTTAGACGTACACCAGACCAGGATTGAACATGGCATCACGCTGATAATTTTGGCAGTGGTATTTTTTTTTAAATTGCAGTTTTCAGCGAGCATAAAATTCTTTGAAAAATATGTACATACGTGCTAGTTGCGAGTCCAGAAACTCTATTATGTATGTGTTAATTTTGTGTAACTGTTGAATGAGTATTTGATTTGAAGGCATGTATGTGTTGGATATTTTAATATATTTATTCTCTCATTCTCTCATTCATGTTGTGGAATTGATCTTGTTTGGATGTAAAAAAGGGTTAATTTTTTGATTTTAGTTTATTTGCGCTCAGGCAGTTTAAAATTCTTTTAATAATTTTTACCTACGTAGATTTTATAGAAATATATTTTTTGGATGCCACCAAAAAAGAGAACTTTGACTTTATATGTAAAGGTAGACGTAATTAGCTTTAGTCAAAAATATAAAAAAAATCAACAGAATTTAAAAAAAGAAAAAATGAGCTTTTGAGTGAATGGCAGTAAAACTACAATGCAACTCATCTTAAAAAACGATTTATTTCGTCAACTGCCTTGATAAAAATGTTTTCGAGTGGTTGCATTTCGAAAGAAAGGGTTTAAGATATCTGGAAGTGCAATTCTACATCAGGCAACAGAAGTAGCAACGCGCTTAGGAATCACAGATTTCAAAGCATCAGCAAATTATATTTAAAATTTTGTGTTTTAGTTTGATTTCCCTTAGACGGACAACTCTCTTAGGCGGACAAAAACTTCTGCACCATGGCTGTCCGCCCAATCGAGATTTCACTGTATATATAATTTATATATATATATATATAAAAAAAAAAACAAAAAAAAGAGACAGAATTTATTAAAAAAAAAAAAAAATTATTAAATAACATTAAAAAGTGTAAATATGAAAAACAAAAAAAAAAAAAAAAAAATAACATTAAAATATAAGAAAGGAAAAAAAAAAAAAATAGACAGTTCAAAAAGTGATGGATTTTATGCTGCTGTGGTTGTTCTAGTTTTTAAGTAACTGTAGGTAGTTTAGGTTTATTTTTTAAGTCTTATTTTTATTTCTAGTTTTAGGTTTTATTATTAAGGACATAGTATTAAGTAGTATGTAAGGAAAACAAAAAAAAAAAAATTCAATGGCATTAGTTTTTTTTTCCACATTTTCTAATAATTAAAAAGAAAAATAAAAGATTAAAAAAAAAATAAATAGTTCATAGGCCGAAAGGCAGTAATCTATAAGGTCATGAATTACTTAGAGCGCCCGCTTAGGGCCAGTAAGTTATACATAAGTAGTAGTAATTAGGCTAGTTTTTCATTTTTTGTCTAGCATACAAGTAGTTATAAGATGAATGAAATAAAACAAAAATTATGAAAAAAAAAAAAAAAAAAAAAAAAAAAAAAAAAAAAAAAAAAAAAAAAAAAAAAAAAGCATTTCCGCCTGTTAATCCAGAGGTTCGAGTTCGAATCCCAACAGAGGCAAAAATGTTTTTTCTACGGGTATCGCTTTCGCGAGGAATTGGCAAGTCCTCCGTTAGTATTCATTGCTATGAAAAGCGCTTTCTCGATTAGCCGTTCGGAACAGGCAGAAAATTGTAGGTCCCCTCCATTCCCTCACAAGGGTTAGTTGTAAGAAATGCGCTAGGCCCAAGGGCTCCTCGCTCTGTAGCGCCACCCTATTTATTTATTTTATTTTTTTTATGGATAGGTATTCCAGTAGATCTACTGTTCTTTTTTCCAAAAACGATTCTTCTGTCCTATAATAATATCTACTGCACTTTTGGTTTTGCGTACAAAAACTGAGCTCATAGATGAATTTTTAGTCCATTCACAGTCACTGAATTCAACCATTTTTCCATCGCACCCGTGTATTGGAAGTATACTCAGCTATTGGGTTCGGCTTATTGCTATAGACTTTTAATGAATTTGGCATTGTATATGGTGCTTTTGTCAAATGAGAAATTGATGTTTATTTTACATATTCATTTATGAATTATTTAAAAAAAAAATCTACCACAGATATGGAATCTTCTGTTTTTTCCTTGTAAATCTGCTTCGGAAATTTTTCAACGGTGGCAGCTCTGGTCCTCAATATTGAATTCGATTTTCTCGAGAACCAATGTTTACACAATTCATTTAATTTTTTATTTTTGTGCTCGAATGCAAAAACGTTATCCCAAATTGTGCAAAAAGGAATGAGTAGGACTTAAGAACGAGTATTAATAAATGTTGCTCAGGAAAATGTTGAAATGAATCTATACCACACGCCTGGTTGAGGTTAATAGAAAAATATCGCGGGTTTTTCCAAGATCCCGTTATTCGGCAAGTTTTAGAGATGCATGAATTCTCATTACTTTTTCTGAATAGTCTGGTTTCTGATTGTTTATAAATTTTTATATTTATTTTTGCCTTTTCCAAATCATTTTAAATGATAAAGCGAATAAAGCTTTCTTTTTGAGTATATTTCCGAAAACCTGAGCAAAGTAAATAGTTAGTTAAAAGTAATCTTCGATGGGCAAGAGACACGCAAGGGATCAAAAAGCGATTAAAGGGATCAAAAAGCATTTAAACAAAATTAAAAGTTTTAATTAATTTAAGAATGAATATACGAAATTATATTCGTTTTAAAAGATAGATAATGAAAAAAAAGGAGGAGAACTCTATCGGTTTAACTTTGAAATTAATTAACAAATTATTTCCAGCGTCATCGTTTGAGTTTGCTGAAACTAATTCATCCTTTGGGGTTTGTTCTACACTCAATTCTTTCGCTAGTAATGATGACTTTTGCATTTATCACAAAGATTTATAATGTCATGTGGTTTAAGCATTGAGATCTAAGCCGATGAATAATCAATTTTCGAACTTTTAATCTATGTTCATGGTTCACGTAAATCTAATACTTTTTCATCAATCTTTTTTCTTCGCTCCAAAGGTAATCAAAATATTTGAGAAAATAATACCGAGGCGAATATTTTCTATAGTTGGCGTTACTCATTTATTTATATTCATCCTATCCCTGAAAATGTTATCACTAAAACGTTGAAAAGGATGTTAATCAGAAGAAAACCCCAATTTCTCTGATTTTAAGCTGTAGTCTTGATCTCCTTTTTTGTAAAGTGTTTTTTTTTTTAGTTAATTTAGATTAAAGTGACCTATTTCACCAAATTTCAAGTCTGTAAATACCAGCGCTTTTGAACAAAGCTTTTTACTTATGTATATTATTTTATGAAACATTGTTGGTTACATTTTTGCAGCTGTATTTTGGTAAAGGATATTTGTGGGAAATTTTCCATTTCTGTTGCATCAGTACAAAATAATTCATAAGTGACAAACTTGCTGATTTGTGAATTTCGTTTTCTCCAAAGAAAGTAGACTTACAAAATTTGTGTAGCTTGTGAGAATATTCTACAGTTGAAAGTTTACGTGTAATATTTCTTACCAGTTTGTTTCTTCTTCACTTTTATGACAAATATTTCCTTATGACCCAAGAATAGCAGCAGCCAAGAAGACACAGAGCTCATATTTTTACAATGTTTTGTTATTTTTAGCACAGCGAACAACCATGTTTATGATTAAGAAAACAGATATAAATTACAAGTTGTTCTTGATGCCGGTGCAACAGGAATTTTGAACACTAGTGATCTATAACGTTTTTGTCTGCGATTTTGCCCACCTTGATCACAAACTTGTGAACTAAGAACTTCTAATTGGTGAATCAAAAACTGTATTACAAATTTGTAACTATAAGTTTCAAGAACGAATTTGAGGTTGTTACTTTTATTTAAATATATAAATTGGTTGACGCAACAGAGATGGGAGCCCGGGGCCTACCACATTTCTCACAACCATGCATTGTGAGGGAATGGAAGGAACCTACAATTTTCTACCGATTCCGAATGGCTGATCGTAAAAACTCTTTTCATGGCAATGAATTTACGAATTTACTGGACTTGCCAATTCCTCGTGGAAGGCGTAAAAACAAACACTTTTTGTTTTCTTTTGGGATTCAAACCATTAACCTCCCACGTTACAGGAAGACCTTCTAACCATTTCGCCACGGGCACCACCAAAAAATGTTACTATTACCCTGGTAAGCGCATGCTTCTTTGGTGTAGTGTCTCATTTTAACTTGTTTTTCTTTCTTTTTTGTTAGTCTTTCTTTTTTGATTGTCAACCACATAAATTGCGGCAATTTCAGATCTTCTTTAGTTTGTTGAAAAAAATGGAAAAAGCAGAAACTTTTATCAAGTAAAATATTTTGAAAAAAACCTGCGTTGATAAGCGTAAGTATCGCAATGCCAAAAAGGGAGCTCTTATCATATTACATTTATCACGTAGAGCTATGGGCAGAACGACCATGTTTGTTGCATTAAATCAACGAGTAGAGTTGCAAACATTAAACTTTCTGGAAAATTAATACTATTCACTTAATATATTTATGCGCAAAACTGACCACGCCCCAAAAAACGACCACTCGCTGAGTTCAAGAAAAATGTTCACGTTACTATTTTTTTTTTGTAAGTCATCAAAAAATTTGTTTTTAATTATTTCAAACCTATTTTTTTAATGAAAACAATCAAAAACTTGTGCGTATTAGTAAACAAATGCACAAAGTTTAAAATTTTTTTAAAACAAAGTCGCTTTTTTTTGTTATCCGGTGGAAATCTTCAAAAAGCACTCAGTAATAATCGGTATCGAGTAGCATGGAACCCTTGCCCATTAAAACCACCATTAAAGATCAGGAGGTCTATCCTAAAGTATAGCGTCACATGGAATGGTTTCATTAATCGATTCTTTTTTCATCACTAGTTAGACTATCACAGCTTCCTTTTTCGGCGCGTGTTTGCTCTATATTGGTGGTTTGAGCAAAGCCAATGCTTCGCATCAAGAATATTTTTCTTAAAGCTCGACATGGGACATCCTTAATGGGGTCACTTCTGGACTTTATTTTTAGGATAAGATCTAGGATGCCTCAACGAGACCTTCATGGGGCCGTGGAGACACGAATGCGATTACCAAGGCCGCATATGGGACTTTGCGTGACTTCCCTATTTGTGGTCCCTACAGGGCAACCCAATGAAGGCCAATAGACATAATATTTCTAGTCTGGAGTGACTGTCAATAGGTTGCTAAAGTTTATAAACGCCATCGGATGGCTTGTACATTTAAAGTTTCTCATTCAATTACTAGATCATCTATTCATACTCATATCTTTAGGGTATCTCAAAAGCTCTTTATTGATGTAAGTTTCACGGTAACAGAAAACCAACTCATCATTGTGTGCAGATTGTTTTGAATATAACTTAAGAGAAGACTTATCTTACTCAACTTTTATAACCTCTATATCTTTTTTATTGTTAAATAATAATGTGAAAAACCTTTTGTCTATTTGCAGGTAAGTGACCTTGAAAAATAACTCCTTCGCAAAACATAAACGTAAGTAAAACTTTGATGTTAGAAAATCAATTGCTTCACCTATTTCCGTAATAGAAAAGGCAATGATTTATTAATCACATCTGCAAATGTCACGAACATGGCACGAACCAATTATAGTGATAGCCTCCGCCATCCGGTGGTGTTCTCAATCATGCTATGAATATTCCCTGCTTTGAGTGTCAATCAATCTCTCCGCTTATGCATGTCTATGAGCCCCGAGAGTCCACTAATTTCCGCCCTACCTAATTACGCACTACGTCCTACCTAAATAAAGCATTCATCAGGCAAATGTGTATTTTTTCTTTGCACCCTCGCAAAGTGCATATTTCATGCTAATTTTATCCAAAAATCTATTTTCTGTTGATCTTTTTTTTTTTTTTAAATGTTCACTCTATTCTAAATCGGTGTTTTATCCAAATTGGTACGATGAGTAGCCAACCAGTACGTTCTATCGACCAATTTAACCCAAATAATCATAAACAAAATTAGCCCAAACGCGATATACCTCTACTCGCACCAGTTAGCGAAATCATTGTTTGGCTGCTTTCATGAAAATTGAACAAATAAAACAAAAACGAAAAAGAGACCCTGTCCACAAAAACGACATAAAAAAAAAAAATCATTAGACACAAATTCCAGGAAAATGTGTCCCTGGGTAAACGATACTGTGTGGCAACGTTGATTACAATTGACAATCATACCGAACACCCTAACCGATGGCTAATGACAGGCATTTTGTTGAAATGGTTCAAAGGAATCGTTGGGCGAGCTACCAACGAAACAATTATACACGAACCTGAACTATTCATATACCCTTCAATTGTTTGCCAAATGAAATTGCACACCATTTTGAACTTGTGCATGTTTCTGTGTTGCATCATCATGGTATGAACGCATATCCTCGCTGTCCTGGTTAATATGAGCATAGGAACTAGGAACCATCAGCAAATATTGCATCGTAGCATATTATTTGTTCCTGTTCACATTTCTCTAATCAGGAGGGCCGACCCAGGAGTGTGCTAAAGCTCTGCGCATGGATGAGGGAGGGGGGGGGGGGGGGGGGTAATAATAACGGTGGGCCAATTCCTCTCCTTCTACTTTTTGGATTTGCTGCAAGACTGCAACTGACTAACGTTGTGGCAACTGGCAATGTAGGTTTGCCTTTTTTATTTTTGTTGCTGTTTGTTTTTCTTGTTTTGCTGGATGAATTATTTCATTTCGTGTGAGATATGAGGGAAAAAATAAATGAAAAATATTTGCCCTGATAAGAAGGTGGTAACGCATGATGGAAGGCGGCAGGCTAAAAGTGCAGCACGATATGAAAATGTTTGCTTCGATAAACTTTCATTTTGTTGGAATAACTTTGAGCGTAATATAATTTGAACTTTTTTTGCGAGATTATTATACCTAGGTTAGGTATGTAGGTAGAGGTAATCTCTTTTTTTGTGTAATTATTTTTGATGAAACCGGATATAAGCAATTTGAATGCTGCAAATGCAAAGTAGGTACTTACTCACTGATTTCAGAGCTAAATGTTAATTCCATGCAAGTGCCTTTTTGTTAGGAGCTTTTTCTGAAATCTTAACGATTTTTGACCAGGTAACGTGTTTCGAGATGACGCGATGTGGCCACGACGATCATATCTCCGAAAAGTTGGAAACAAGAAGGTCCGTTCATTCACATACCAACAAACTTTTTTCCAGTTAACTTAACGACTTTTAGATATCAGCTTGAGTTTTCGTGATATGATGTTATGTCCATTTAGGAATAAAAAACATGAACAATTTAAATTTAAACACAAATTTATTCTTCATAATAGGGTAAAAATGATCTTTTTGGTGATTTTCTTTAGTGAGAAGCTTGAGGTAGGTCTCTTTTCAAGCTCAAGCAGTAATCGGCCATCATGAGCACATCCTATTTACATTTCAAGTTTCAAGTTTTCTAGATTATTTATTAGTTTTCAAACATTATAAGCATTAGATTTGTGTGTACAATACCTACATATAATCAATTTGGACATGGCTTTGACGTCTGCCGATTGACATAATTTCTATTTTATAAATACTTCTTATTTTATTAAGTTGCATATTTAGTTATTGCTTCTGTCGCTAGTTTCCTGTTTTTTCTTAAAAGTTTTCATTTATTATTTTTTCCCGGTAAGCTAGAGCTATTCTACAATAGTTATTTAATTTCTTCACATCCACTTCATTTAACAAAAGGAGAATACCTTCTTCGTCTAAAAAGTCTACGCCGAAGTAATATCTTCTTGTCTCTCTTAGTGTTGGGCATTTTCCCAAAAAATGAACAACATCTTCTCGAAATCCTTGGTTTTTTTTTTTTTTTTTTATAAAAAAAAGTCCATTGTACTACCAGGGTAGCAGCCTTCCCTTTTTTTGTGGAGCAGTAGATGGAAATAAGGTGTTAGTCATTTCACATATACACTGTCAGACAAAATAAAGTGCGAATGCACTTGACTCATTTTAAAAATGCAGAGAATAAACAATGAGGAAGATTAATCACTCTATTTAATGTTACTACGTTATATTTTGTCATTGTTTATCAAACCTTTATAAATACTCCGTTATTTTTGCTCTCTTTTAAACATGAACTGCATTAATTTTCAAGCAAATGACATTGAGCTCGGACAAAATAAAGTGCAATTTTTTAATACATGTGCAAAGTATAGCTAATAATAGTCAAAAATAAAAATTTAAGCCAAAATGATCAGAAGGTGAGGTTATCTTATGCCCGTTTGCAAAAATTTTGTTTCAAGTTGAATTTTATTTTCATAAGCTTTGACATGGAACAACTCTCACCCGAATTGAAAGAAGTTTTAGTTTCGGACCGTTGACGTGGGTTGACCTTCCGTAAATTAAGTGAAAAATATAGTCTGTCAATTTCTGGAACCAAGAAGGTTTATTTGAGCTTCATTAAACGGTGATCTGCTGCCAGTTTTAGAAGTCAAAGTGGAAGAAAGAGGAAAACAACACCGCAGAATCACAATAGAGGCCAGAAAAAACCGTTATCCACAGCTAGAAACATTGAAGAAGACCTACAATTAGACGTAAGACCAAGGACAGTCCAAAGGTGTCTTAATGAAAGTGGGCTACGAAACTATTTGGCAAAGAGAAAACTTTTGCTATGCCAAATAATTATAAAAAAAAGACTTGCCTTCGCAAAAAAGTATTTAACAAGACCACAATCGTTTTGGGAAAGCATAATTAGGCTTCATGAGTCTAAATTTGAGTTAACAAATTCCAAATCAAGGAAAAGAGTTTGGTGCAAGCCCAAGGAAAGACTAGACCAAAGATGCATTAAAAAAATCTTCAAACATGGTGGTGGGTCTATTATGGTTTGGAGATGTTTTCCCTTTGGTGGCGTTGGGAATATTGTCAAAATTGACACCAAAATGACGGGTTCTCATTACGTCAACATTATTAGAGAAAACTTAGCTTCTTCGGCATCAAAAATATCGCTGGACAACTACATTTTCCAGCAAGATAATGATCCGAAGCATACTTGCAAAGTGGCAAAGCAGGTTTTCTCAAAACAACGTGGAAGTATTGGAATGGCCACCTCAATCCCAAGATCTTAATCCGATAGAGCATCTTTGGTCCATATTAGATGACAGAATTCCGTTAGATGGTCGGCGAAACATACCATCTTTTTGGGAAATCCTCCAATTTGAATGTGAGAGGATTCCATCTGAAATTTTGAGAAATCTTGTTCGCAGCATACCAAAACGACTTGCTGCTGTTATTCAAAATAAAGGAGCAGTCACCAGTTACTGATTTCCTATGAAAATATATGTTTTTTGCTGATATTTTAAATTTGCACTTTATTTTGTCTTCTCTTTTTTCATGATTTGTTGCAACACATATTTTTTGTTATTTCAATTTTGGTTATATTTTGTTTATGAATACTGATATGTTTGTAAAAGAACTTAAATAAATTAAATAAAATGACTTTTTGAAGTACAGTTCATGAAAACAATACAAAATAAAGTGAGTTAGTATCTTAATTCCGGTTTGCACTTTATTTTGTCTGACAGTGTATAACCTCAAGGGCGGCGTTCAAATGAAACTAAGAGGCTGAAAGAAAAGTAGTTGCCCAGAGCGGGATTTGAACCCACGCGTCCGGCTTATCTACTGAACACTCTACCACTGCACCACGGCCGCCCTCTTAGTTACAAATGCTGCGTATCACTGGTAGATCCTCCCGGTGTGGTATATAATTGAGTTTGACTAGTTCCACTCTTAGCTTAACTATCATTGAGATTTGTTGGATGCTATATTCGTCTCGGAAGTAGTCTGATTCCTTCAATTGTGGTTAAGCACACTATACGTTGCTCTGTGAACCGAGGTTGACGCTTCTTTGAGGAAATCATCCCTGCACATCCAGTCAACCTTCTTGATCAGCCCATAGAGAATTGGCTTCCATAGGATATGTTGTTAGATGTCAAGATTCAACGGGCTACCACATGCACGTGCCACATCCATCCATTCACCAAACCCTCCGGTTTTGCTCCTGATTGTGTTAAGTGCAGCTATCTTGGGTAGTCTTCCGTTAGGCGTATTCAGCACTTTTAGGATATAATCCGCCTGAATTTTAAGGGTCTTGATGAAGAGCGGTGATAGTTCAGTTTCGAGCATTATCGCATAATTTGGAATAGAAGTTAGAAGTTGAAAGATCCTTTTCACAAAATATCTCAGCAGTTTCTCTACTGTTTCATACTGTTTGGCACCCCACACTTGCGCCGCATAGAATAACACAGACTCCGATACAGCTTCTAACACTCGGTATTTGCTGCTGTGAGCTACATGCTTATTTGCGAAGCAGTTATTCCAAGTTGAGCTTATTGCTGATTTGGCGTTCACCAGTTTCTCTTTAAGGTGTCTCTCCATATTGAGGGTTGGCGTGAAGTATACCCCAAAATATTTATATTCTCTGACTACGTCTATAGCTTGATTGTTAATTTCCTGCGTTTCTTCCAGAGTTCTTTTTGAAGACCATAGCTTTTGATTTTTCTAGATTTACAGCAAGGTTCCACATGTTGCATTACTCGGTCAGTTTGTTTATCATCATTTGCAATGTTTCAGGTGAATTAGCCATTATGACAATGTCGTCCGCAAATAAAAGGGCTTTTATTTTATGATTACCATACTCAATGCCTCCTGGTAAGTAATCTGTAATATCATCGACAAACAATGCAAATAGCAAAGGGCTCAAGGGCTCTTTCCATTAAAGTGCAGAACTTCCTTGATAACCCTTTCGCATATAATTTGTAGAGAAGTGCTCTGCGGTACCAAATGCTGCCTTGAAGTCTACGAAAAATGTATATAGCTTATAACCTCTTATATGGTAGGATTATGCTATACTACTTAAGACGAAAATGTTATCAACTGTGGAGTATCCTGATCTAAAACCCGCTTGGTACTTTTTGATTTTATCATTACGATTTCTCCAGATTTCCGTGAAGACTTTGTATGACGCGTTCAGGAATGATATATGCCTCTGTAGCTTGCTGGATCTGCTTAATCGCCTTTTTTGAAAATCGGAAAAATAAGTGATTCTTTGAATTCTTTGGGAATGGCTCCAGTTTCCACAACCTTATTAAATAAAATTGTAATTAGTCTCATAAGCTCTGTGTTTCCGTATTTGTACAGTTCTGTTGGAATTCTGTCTGGCCCAGATGCTTGTCCATCTTTGAGTACTTTTAAAGCTGTACTGACATCAAGTTCCGTTATTTCACAGTACAAGAATTCATGAACAAACGCATCAGATTTACCTTTCTTTCTTTCCTCCATAGTAAAAATTTCTTGGTGGAACCTGTCTCCTTGTTCATCACGATAGTGGCCAAGATTTTTAGAAAAATGGTCTAGATCGGATTTTAAATGGTGAAGATTGACGCTCAAGATTGAATATAAAGAGAATATAAAGATTGGCCAAGATTTTTGAGGCAAGATAACACATGTTTGGTAGTTTGGAAGCTTTGGTATTACCTAGAAAGTTTTTCGTAACGGACACAATTACTTTCCATGCATTGAATTCGGTTTCACTCGTGGTTTTAATGAATTGTTCACTAGCAGTCTTATTAGTAGGGGAGCCCAAGAGGGGATTTGTTCGTCAGAAAATAATATGGGGCGAAACCTTGCACCCTGTAACGTACTCCTACCATATATGAACCCTTAATATTGAAGGGTACGTTGAGGGCAACCCATCAGATTAGTTAAAAAAATCGATCTTCAGAAAAACTCAAGCGCGTCAGATTAAGAGAAGGTAAGTTAATTACATCCAGAAAAGTGTATATTTCAATAATCTGACAATTTGAGTGTGACCTAAGTAAGTAGGCGAGTCACAAAGGTGTAATAGAATCGACATTTTGAAAAACTCGAGCGTGATTAACTTTTTTTTATTTTGAAAACATTTAATCTGACAGTTTTCTTGGGGCGATTTAGGTAAAATCGTCAATAAAATGTATAATATATGATGGTTAATAAAAAATAAATAAATAGGGTGGCGCAACAGAGCTAAAAGCCCTTGGGCCTAGCGCATTTCTCACAACCATGCCTTGTGAGGAAATGGAGGGGACCTAAAATTTTTTGCCGGTTCCGAACGGCTAATCGAGAAAGCGCTTTTCATGACAATGAATACTAACGGAGGACTTGCCAATTCGTCGCGAAAAGCGATACCCGTGGAAAAAACATTTTTGCCTCTGTTGGGATTTGAACTCGTACCTCTGGATTAACAGGCGGACATGCTATCCATCACAACACGGGTACCACCATGATGGTTAATATCTCGCTTAATATTGATAATAGCAATTAGGTCCAAAAGACCTTCTTTTGTAGCGTAGGCAACTAAATTCTCTACAAGTTTGTTATTTATAATTTCTCCTCAGCTCTTGTTATTTACAATATTACTGCGAAAAAACATGGATTTTGTGGAAAAAATCTGGTTCAGTGGCCCGTACTACCTCGCCGGTGTGAGTTACAACTTTGCCGCAATCGGCACTTTTGTATAGCGTTCAATTTTGAGAAAAAAAAATCTTCGGTTAAAGCGATCCCATAAAATGCCGCTGAGCTATAGCAATTTAAAAATAAAAAATCTGAGTTTCCGTGTATTTTCGATGGGATATCTTTAAACGCCTTGATCGAGCACTTATAATTAATATTAAGGGTTCAAACTTTCAGGGATTTTTGTTTTTAATATTTCCAACAAAATTTGTATATACAACATACATATGTGTATACAAATTTTTTTTTATTGCATCCAGTAATAAAAAATAGAAACGACAAATAATTGTTATTTTAAAATTGTCAGACTAACAATACCTCTCCAAATAATTGTTAGATTATCTGATGCGCTCGAGTATTTCAAGGTCACGTTTTTTTTTACATTTTTAAAAATCAGCCATGACTTTTGGTCACGTTTAAATAGTCAGATTATTGAAATATGTAGGTATACACTTTTTTGAGTATAGGTACTTTACATTACTCTGACACGATCGAATAACTTTTTTTTTCATCTCTCTATACGCCCACCTCCCCCTAGTTAATCGTTAGATTAATATTTATCGGTTATCAGAAAGACAAAGCGCGTATACTCTATGAATATCAATGTGACTGTTTTTGTTTACATTTTTAAAAATTCTTACACGCTCTCCGCCCCACTAAAATGGAAAACTTGACATAAACTTTTTTTCGTTTTAGAACGTACACAATCTTGGCACACAGTCTTAAGCACCCACGGTTTATCTACACAACGCATTTGCACTTTAAAGTTGTAGTCAAATTAAGTAGTTTTCACAGTGTCTATAATCGATTTTCTAAATTTTTTATAACATATTCATCACAAATTAAACAAAAACACTTCTAATATTCAGAGAACTTCTATTTGACGAAGACATGGCGTCAATTTTAATTTAATTGATAACAATACAACGCTGACTTATATACTTACATGTGGCTAACTTAGAAGAAATGAAAAAAAGCTGATTGCTGAAAATGGGTGGAGGATCTAAATTTAGGGTAGATATCGAAGTATATAGGAAAAGCCACAAAAAACCTCCGGAAAATTTCAAGTAGTAGAATTTTGAAGGTATTTGTTCTTCATTGTTTATCAAAAATACTATAAGCCTCCCTTTAAATTTCAAATTTGGTTTCTGTTTCTATTCAAATCGAATATCACATCATATAGATCCTTCTTCGTTAACGATCAAACATCAAAGAGTATTTTCTTTATTAATATACTTCACATCCATGTGCTGTTATGGACTTTACTAATATTGGTGAAAAATTTGTAGTTCGTTACTCTGGCTTCTCTTCATTGTCGAATAAATCTTTCGCCTTTTACTAAAGATTTCCGTGGAGAGGGGCACTCTAATGAGTCTAAAATAAATTTTTGAAAAGGCTCTGGTGTAAACTGGGGCCAATAACATTTCTCTCAAAGTAATCAATAAATAATTATGTAGACCGTTATAGTGTAAAGAATTTATTATGGTTGTGGTTTGTCAGTACTCAGTACAGTAGTGGAATCTGGAGTGGCGAATGGCGATTGGCAAAGGAAATGACAAGTACCTAATGGTCTTGTGATTGAAGATTATATCAGAAACAGCCCCACACTCCATCCACACCACAGAGTATAACCAGAGAGTCCACTGCAGCAAGGTAGTGCGTTTTGCCTACAAGCTAAAATCAAACCGGGAACCCGCGTTTACCACGACCGGGAACCCACGTTTACCACAGCCGCCATTGGCCGCCATTGATTTTTCAGAGAATAAAAATCAGTTGAGTTTGAAAATTAAAAAAAAATTTTTTGGTTGCAAAAAATTCGATAATTTTTAATTTTCATGCAGCCTAAAACTTAGAAAAATGCATTTAAGTTGCAGGAAATAACATTTTTTTCCATTTTGACCAGTATTTCACTGAAAAAGACAAAAATTAGTAAAAAATTTCATACCGATGCAGGCGCTTTGTTAAGTTTCACAGAAAATAACAATGTGCACATAGCCTTAAACTCCCCACACTCATTATGACAGATAAGCAAAATAAAAACAAACCAATTTCGTTCGTGGTTCGTGAGTGCAAAGTATTTTTGTCGAAAAGTTTATTGAAAATATTACACAATTATCATTTCCCTTAATGTTGTTCCGATATTGTTTTCCTGTCACAACTTGAATTCGTGGAATCTTTTTGATTCTTTGTACCAAGACATTGAGGAGAGTCAGACAAAGGAGAACCCGGTCGCGGATTGCCAAACGAGGCTTTGGTTTACTGCACGGAAGCGTGTTACTTTTCATTGACTTGGGGCTTGTTTTACTTGGAAAACCAATGTGAAATTTCAAGTGTCCAAAGTGGATGTGCAGAGCTTCGAACAAATTTACATAAATACATGAACCCTTGTTGTCAGCTCACTTGAGACGGACCAACGCAGCAAATTCAGGAATCGGTAAATTCATCCTTAAATACTGACAGGGAGGGTAGTTTCTCAAAAAAATTTTTATAGGCATATCAGTCAGTGTGCGACCTTCTCATTCTACAAATGAAAATGAACACATAAGGGTGCTGGAATACAAAAAAACATTGAGACAAAAATAAACTTCTCTGCGACGTTCTGAGCTTGAGGTAAATAGTTTAGGTTCTAGCAATAAGCAATTAAAGCGCCGCGTTGCATCGCTCCAACAAGATATTGTTTCAAAAGAACAACAGAAAACATGGATGTAGAGAGAAAGATGAGAAAAGATATCGATTCTTTGCTAACCAGAATCTCGGAACTAGAAACTAAACTAGTGGAAGCATCCTGTCATGGTAAAAATATAAATCAATATTCAAATATTCTTCTAACCATTGTAAATTCGTTTCAGATTGGCAGTGAGGACGCATTAAGCGCTTCAGGTAGTGATAACACTCCACTACACACGACAACAAATTCTTCGCTTATCTGGAAAAGAATTCTCACACTTGCAAACACAATATGAGATCTCTCGTATTAGTTATTCTCTGCCGTGCTAGAACAGATATGCATTCCAAGTCCATGTCTCAAAGAGGTAAAATTTACATACCACCCCGATGCTGAGTATGATATATATTTGTGTTGTTACTCTCCAACAGGTTATTCGCACACACTTCTGTTTAAAACGGCACGAAATTTGTTCTCAGATCGAAGGTTGGATAGAAGAACTGAGCAAAGCGCAGTAAAGCGAACCCAACACCATTACATTTAACTCAAGTTTATCGTTTACATACTTGCTATCTGTGTTTTCAAAATACAAGTGAATTCTGAAAAAAAATTGTTTTTTTGTCAACAAAGTTTTGATTTTATATTTTGTAACTATACAATAATTGCTTCCAATGATGATTGGATGTTATCCAACCATTGGTGTTGATGAATATCAAAAGTGATTTTTACTATGCTACCTTATTAAATGGCAAGTGAAATCACTTTTGATCGGGAATTTTTTCAAATTTTGTTTTGATTGATGTTATGATACAGCTTTGTGGTAAATATAATTTCTGACCAGGAAATATATAACTTATGGCTGTATGTCTATTCATATACATATAAAACCCAAAAAGGTAGAAAAAATTTTTCAATTTCTGTATTTTAGAAACTCTTGGTACATTTTTGGGGGTTACATCTATATTAATAGGCATACAGCCACGAAGTGTATATTTTCTGATTAGAAATTATATTTATCACAAAGCCGTATCATTTTTTTTTTTAATAAAATTTTTTTTTAAGAAATTTCCCATCTAAAGCCGTTTCTATTGGTTTTTATCAAAAAAAGTAGAAAATGATAGTTTGTGAACTAAACTTTTTTGAAATATAGCTCGCATCGAAAATGTCATGATGCAACTTTGTAGTTAGTACAATAGAGACTCCGAAAATGTATAGTTCGTAACCGTAAGTGAAGCCATTCATCACCAAATGTTTTTGGTTTTTCAGATAAAGTGATCTGATTGAAAGTCGACATCAAACCATGTAGACAGTTTTTGAAAAACTTGTCACAATGAATATCTTTAAATGCCAAAATATTGTCCACATTATGCTGAGGTCATAAACCCTTCATTTGTCTCTGTAGCACAATTATTAACCAATTGTCAACAGTTTAAGTTTCCACTTTTTCTTAACACAAACAAAAGTGGAAACTTAAACTGTTGGCAATTGGTTAGTAATTGTGCTACAGAGACAAATGAAGGCTTTATGACCTCAGCATAACGCGGACAATATTTTGATATTTAAAGATATTCATTGTGACAAGTTTTTCAAAAATTGTCTACATGGTTTAATGTATGCTTGAAGCAAAAAAAAATTTTCTTGAAACGTGAAATTGACACTGAAGTGCTTTCGGTGAATAATTTTTTTGTTTGACAAAACACATATCTTAGAGATTAAATCAAATGAAATGTAGATATTTTGGTTAAAGTGGAACAAGAAAAACATAAAAGCACACTTAAAGATTCAAATTAACGTTTACTTTTATTGTCAATACTGACGATTTATAATTAGAATTTTTTGGACTGGTTTTAGGATAACATTTTCAAGTATTTCGATGTTTGCCTTTTTTGCCTGCACTTTAACATCCTCTTTTGGGCTAGAATCAGCAGCAGGATTCTCCGAGATAGTCGAATCTAACGAAATGTGAGAAGCTTCACCTAAGGCCAAACTGTTGTTTATTTCTATTTGCTGAATATCGTGTTGTCAATGGAATGGCTTGGTAATGTTGTCCAACCATGTGATGTAAACCTCGGTTTACATAGCTGAACTGTGGAACAAGGCTGTCGGTTCTGGTCATTGTAGTTGGATCCAGGTCGAACAGCGACGCTATCTCAGAATAACAGAAACCAAACGAAATTGTTCATGTTTCGATTTATCTGCCCGAAAAAAGGAAAAAGAACTATTTTGACTTTCGTAAAACAATATGGGAATGATGTAAATACCGACAATTTCCAATATAAGTTTGAAATACCTACAAGAAATAAAACTTAAAATAATTTTGCAGTATTTTGCAATTGTCAAAGGCAAGTGTCATCTTGTTTTTTTTTATTTGTTGAAGTTTGGAAATCTACCACTACTCCATTTTTTTTATCAGAAATAGGACGCCATATTGAATTCGTGTTGAAAAATTTTTTGCGGGTGTTTCGGGTTGAAGGGGTGGAAGTGGATACTCTGTATTATCTACTCTGTGATCCACACCACAAGGCACAAGCACTACTTCACTACTTGTACTCGTATTCTGGTATGATAATGTTATTAAATTAATATTATATGTCATTGTTTTTGTAAGCTGTCTGTTACGAGGGAGAGGTCATTAAATTGTATTTTTCCCTTTTTTTATTTAACTGACCTATTTTAAAATTAAATTTAAATTGAATCGGTTCGTTTTTCGGCTGGATGAATAATCAAATATGTCTACCTTAGGCTTTCGTAAATCGAATGTAAAATTACAATTGTTTCAGTCTGCATCCAGCCGTCGACATACCTAATTGCCAGCTATGATACTGCAACGGAGCTGGGTTGGAAAATTAATTTTTCTTATGGTTGAGTATACTTCATCAATCATCAGTGTTGCTACGATCAACATTATTTATGAGTACTTTCAAATGAACCATAGATTTTTTTGAAAATAAAAGAAAACATTAATGCAAAACCGATACTAAAATAATTTTTTTTTTTAATTTTATCAAACTTAACGTAACAAAAACTCGTCAAAACTTCGTTAACCAAAATGCATTATTACATATGAAGGGTTATTTCTGCTTTTTTCTTTTGGACAGCACACACGGCTTTGACAGTTCACACACGTTTATTGTTTCGTGTCATTGTCAATCATCTGTGTACAAACTCTTGTTGGCATGCATTTCAACTAGACCATACCACATGCCACATAGTACGACCAATTGAGAGACGAGTTTGGTAAATATTTTATTTCATGTTTAGGGCCGGTCAATTGGCCGCTTAGATCGTACGATTTAACAGGAAGGAGATGGTGGTCTAGAGATCGTAAATTTCTGGCATTTTCAATATTTTTTTAACGTGATAATAATAAACAACAATGTTTAAACTTTGTAGGTATATTCTACAACTTATATTGAATTAAAAAAAAAAATGATATTTAAACAAAAACAATTTCAAATACATATTTTAAAATTGGTCTTGAAGTTGATCTTATCAACAAATTGGATGCGGGTGGCGTATTTGAAATGTTGGCTCTTGTACTTATCTGAAACACAAAAGCGAAGAAAATTATCAATTTATACAAGTGTAGCTATATCCCGTACTATGATTATAAAAAAATATTTTTTTTTGAAAAATTGGTGAGTTTTTGACGAAACAGGCTTATTTTTTTCAGGTTTTGAGCTGAAAAGGTAAGAAGTTATCTAGATAATAAAACGTCTTTACTACTGGACATAGCTACTATGGTACTGAATAACATATTTATAAATTTCCTGCGCCGCGCGCCGTGCTGAAAAAATCAGTTCTGGGAAAAATAATTAAATATACTTACATTCCCTGACTTTTATTGACGAGCACAGACGTTTAGGTCGGAAACTTTTCAGACCACCCTCGTATAAGAGCTGTGGCGATTATAGTTAAAGAACCCCCATTCTCAATATTACGAGCTGCTCCAAAAAAGCGTTTTGGTCTCTGCAGTGCGTTTGAATCTACACCAAGGTTAAATTATGCGGACCATGTATTCAAGAGCCAAATCTATTGGAGAAACCTAAGCAGCTGCAGCAGCAGCAGCTCGAGCGGTAGGCCGCTACCTGCTCAAAGACCTGTAGAACAGAAAATACTGTAGATATCATTATAAAATTTTAACAGTATGTTCGACCACCATCTCCCCTTATAGTCTATAGACTGATTTCTGTGAGGATATATTGAGGCTCATGTCTGGCGTCAAACTCGCTTTGATTAACATTGAAATATTTATTTGTGAGATACAAGCCGAAATGAAATTATGCCAAAATTGGACTGAGCGGATGGATCATTTGAGGCGCAGCCGCAGCCGAAGCCATCATTTTAATGAAATTATTTTCAGACATTGAATTGTATCGACCTCACTATCGATTTAAATAAGGGTCTCATACATTTTGCTAAATTTAAGTGTTTTTTCTTTCTTCTGAAAGCTTTTAAAAGATCATAGTAAGCGTGTCGTGATGGTAAGCATGTCTGCCTGTTAACCCAGAGGTTCGTGGTTTGAATTCCAACAGAAACAAAAATGTTTTTTCACTCGTATCGCCTTTTGCGAGGAATTGGCAAGTCCTCTTTAGTAAATTCATTGTCATGGACTCTTTCTCGATCAGCCGTTCGGAACTGGCAAAAAATTGTGGGTCCCCTCCATTCCCTCACAAGGCCCCTTGCACTCTCCGCTTTGTTGCGCCTATGTTCGTTAGTATGCTCAATTTAAAGCCGGTGTGTTCGGGAATTCCAGAACAACTTCTTCATCTTTTCCTTTTCGGCATTACGAATATCGTGATCTTGAGAGGATCACGGCTCTACCACTTATCTGCTTTACAATAATGATCCGACCGTGGGGTACGCTGCGTTAACCTCAGAAGCTTCAGCACCTCTCATTTTCGCTTCCGCCTTTCATTCAGCAAGCATTCATTTTCTGAAGCCGGATAAAATAATCTTCTGTTGATTCTCCCACAGAGCGATCTATTTGTTAAGGTTGAGAATGTACCAGACTACTTAGTAGACAAAGAAGCAAAGATCCAATTTGTATTTTTAGGGAATATACTGCACTCATTCACACTTGTTCGCTATATTTTCTAACACCCTTATTACGATTGTCAAAGATCAATTATTTGACAATTTATTAAATTTTTAAATCAATTGCTTTTTCGGTATTATGAACAATGATTGACAAATTTTTGACTCATTGTAAATATTAATCAAAAACTATTGTGAATAGTACGCAATTCGATTTCTTCATCTCATTTCTTCTCATTTCTCATCATAATATAATAATAATAAGAATAATTAAATTTAATCCATTTAGGACAAATATGCCTTTCCAAGGCTTTTAACACTTCCTTTAAAACAACCGACACAGTTGGCTGCGCCATGCCGATGTTATAATCATTCCCGATGCTTAGTTGCTAGCTTCCTTGCGCAAGGAACCTTAAGACAGCAGCAAGCTTAAGTAGGTTGGGAACAGATTGCTGTCTTTTGATAGGTTTCAATTTGTCCTTGATGTCCTCAAATACATTAAGGAATGCTTCCTTGGAAAGTCTAAAATTTTGAACAAATTTTAAACCGAGTTTGATGTTACAACTTTTAGGAAAGTACAGACTTATGTAGATACAATTGTTCGTCCAAATCCAGAGGGTTAGAAGCATCGCGTAAGTTTTTTCGAATGATTTATTGTCTGGGATGATCTTCTTCCTCAATATCATATTCACCGAAAAAAGTTTCTACCGTAGACATTTTTTTTAACAAAAATAAATCAATTAAATAAGCCAAAGGATTATTTACCAACTACGAATTTGCGATTGACTGAAAAATTGATAGATATCAAAAATTTTGACAACTATAATACCGCGAAAAAACGAACAATGTCGTTCACAATAGACCACAAAAACGTATTTCATACTTTGCTCATCAAAAACTTTGATCTTTGTCAACTATAATACCGTTTTATCAATTTTATTGATAAACGAACATATTTATCAAGTATCGTATTGATATTTGACAACCATAATAGGGCTGTAACTCTTCCATAACTGATCTCAACCCTATTTTGATGTCACTGAATTCTCTTTGCACTTAATGATTGACCCCACTCATCCCCAAAGTCCATGTTTTTCTTTAGATTGTGTTAGTGACTAAATTTTGTTTTAAATTTTATGCAAAAGCCTTGACTAACCTTTTTTCTATAAAAATCACATCAATGCTTTAAAAAATAGCAACACATGCTGCTCACCAACGTTTATTGTTTCAATTCCTACAATATCTTCAATGTGGCTTCATAAATTTCAAATTTAATTTGGAACCATACTGCATGATGGGAACACCTTAACAATAAAAAAAAACCGAACCCATACCCGAACTGACAAAGCAAACTCCCAAGTCCCAAACTAATTTCAAGACAAACCTCAGCTTCCTGCCACCCAGCATGTCAATCAATTGCGAATTCTCCCATGATTGATCCACTTTGGAGTGCCTTCTGTGTCCATATTTTCCCATCTCAAACAGACTACGAAAGAGAACCAAAAAAAAAAAAAAAATAGAAACCTTTTTTCATCCCTCAGCATCATAAAAAATTCATTCCCAACCACTCCGGGTCAATTTGTTCCCATAATTTCACCAACTAAAAGCTGCCTTCGAAGGGTTTTGTCATGCCATGAAACAAAAAAAAATAAAAATCAAGTGTAAACACAAAAAAGGAGAAAAAACCTTTCGAGTTTGTTTTTCCACACAAAAAAGAGAAAAAAAAAGACACTGAAGCACACGTGATTTTCTTCGTTCTTATCATCAATTAACTCGAAAGCCGGCGCCGGCCATCACCGGCCATAACCTCGTGCTAGCGAAGCGCCCTCAAAAGCTGCCACCTTTATTCATCATTTAGGTGAACGCTATATGTTCATATATGTGGATCCATATTCAAGTTACTAAATGTGATGGGGAGCAAAGAGAAAAGTCATTACATCCACATCGAAATTTGTGTCCATCGCGTAGAAAATATATTAGGAAGTAGAACGTCAGAATGCTGGTCTCTTGATGGCCATTTATTTAGATCATCATGGCTTGGTAGTCGTCCCATCATCTCCATGCTCAGTCATCGTCATCCTCGTCGTCATCTCATATCACACTCTCCATTGAATTGAATCAGCACCTCTGCAACCAAACTTGTCTTTCAGTGAGGCTAATGCATGAAAATATTCAATTATGGGGATGAATGCATAACGCAGGCAGGTTATGTCTGTCAGTTTTTGCTCTGAAGCTCACCATGTGTTTGCTTTTGTGAGACCAAAGGACGAACTTCTGGCCATGGCGATGAATGGTAAATGAGTGATATCGACGGCCCTCGTGTTTGAATAAGTGTTGTGCGCCATCAAAAAGAAAAAGGAAAAAAAAAATCTGAAATGTTCCCCTACAAATGTGTTAAATATTTACCCATATTTGTCATAATAATTTGGGAGAGCTCTCGACTTAAAAAAATAAGGCTTTTGTTTCTAGTGAACTGTATTTTGAAAAGGATCGTCTTTTTTTTTTGTTTTGAATTGTGTCAGTTATTTATTTGATTTAGTCATCGAGGCATCTGGCCACCTAGTTTTTTAAACCAAAGAACAGACTCTGAAAGGTTATGAATGGTTTAAGTTACTTTACTCATAGTTTAAAAGTCAACACCTTTTGAAAGTAGACTCTTTGTTTCACTGGTTTTTATTCTCTATCACTTCTTTGCTTCCGGGTTGGCCTCGGAACGCTTCGACAAGCCTCCTGCCATCAAGATATTGAATTTTGAGTGTCTGAGGCCAAGTTTTTGCTGGTGTACTCGGGTTTGTGTGTAGTACTTGTTTTCTTGGCCTGCCTTTCAATTTTCCTGTTGGCGATTGTGTCGAAATAATTTCGACTTAAATAATATTGCCTCTTTAAAACAATTCTCCCCGATCTGTCTTTTGAACATGACAATACCGGACTGTAGGTACCGGTCGTCATCTTTTTTGAGGGGGATGGTTAATGGCTTTCAAAGGTTTTTGTACCTCTACTCCGGTCAAGTTTTGCTACGCCTGCTACTGCTGCTGTCATACAAAGCGTTTTCATATCTCTCATTACAGTTGTAAAGGATGTTTTTTTAGAAGTGTGATTTTCAAAGAGAAACTTCTAATCCGCTTAACTGTTTTACTGACGACTCGACCCTCAGCTTTTCATATTCGTTTCCAAATTCACGTCCCTGCTCTTCGGATGTGGAACTGGAACGGTTGCGTATGATAAGCTCATTGAATTCTGACCTTGACAGCATTGTTACATGGGGTCATAAGAACCGAGTAGAATTCAATGCTTTGAAAACTCAATGCTGTCTCTTGTCGTTGAAGCTTAACATTCCCCCATTACCATTATCCATGAATGGTACCTGCATCCAAGAAACCGGAAAGCTGTCAGTACTTGGTATGTGTGTAAACGATGATCTTCCTTGGAATGACCACATATTTGAAGTCGCCAAAAACGCTGCTAAATGCTTAAGCTTCTTGAGACGGTGCAGGAAGTTCTTCACCCCTTCTGATCTGGCTACAATTTATAAGGCCTTCATCCGCCCAAAACTGGAGTATAACTCCCATATCTGGTCAGGTGCTGCTCAAACATCTTTGCACCTGCTTGATAGGGTACAAAATAGATCGTTAAAATTGATAGGTTATAGTTCAATCGTAGAATCGATTGATTCTCTTGAACATCGTCGAAACGTCACCTGTCTATCTCTCTTTTGTCGCTTTTTTTTCACAAACAGTGCTCTAGTGAAATAGCCAGTTGCATTCCTCCCCTGAAATAATTTAGCAGCAACACACGCCTCGCTAGGAATGCTCATCAGTTTTACCTTGAGCCCAACTTCGGGCGTACAGTCAAGTATAGACATTCTTATTTTAGTAAGACCACCCGAATGTGGAATGCTCTACCTAACCCTGTTTTCCCCTGCATTACGATTCGCAAAGGTTCAAAAGCAATGTGCATCGGTGTCTCCTTTCAAATCCTCTCCTATTTTCCTAAATGCTCGCACTAACACAGTGCGGAACTATAGTACTATAACATTAATAACATCATAAGGGTAGTCATAACCCCTTGATGAAAATTAATTAAAAAAAAAAAGTAAGTGGATTCCGCGGAATAATTTTCAACTTAACCCCACAAAAAATAGTCCAACAGTCGCACAATTTTTGTGGCAACATCACAGGCCCCTGACGGGAGATAATACGCTTGGTTCTTTCGTTGATTGTATGGCATGTAGCGCCGTCTTGTTGGAACCAAAAGTCGTTCACAACATCTTCCAATTCAGGCACAAAAAAAGTAACTAATCGTGGCTCTATAGCGCTCCCCATTGACTGTAACATTGGTTTTTGAAGACATATGGACCAATGATTTCCTCTGCTCATAGAGCAAACCAAACTTTGACTATAACTTGTGGATGGATTGCCATGACTCAAAATGGGAAAATTTTGTTTACTAACGCTGCTATTCAACCAAAAGTGAGAAATTTTCTTGTGTCGAAAATCGGGGTCGATGGCAATCTCACTTTCGACTCAATCACCAATCGTGCGACGCGCTTGATGGTCGTTCGGCACGAGTTGTATTTTGTAAAGCAGCAAACCGAGGTGTTTCCATAAAATCTTCCAAGAAATGGATGCTAGGTAGTAGGTAGATATAGAATATAGATAGATAGAATGGGTTGACGGTTGATCTTATTTCTGTCCCATTAAGATCAAAGTCGATGCATTGTTATACCCTGGAGTTTTGTAACTATATAGCTAAAAACCTTTGAGTCAAGTTCAACAGGCTATTGCCTGGGGGGTTTGATAATCTTCTAACTCGTTGAAGAAGTAACTGATCAAAAATTTTTCCTGCAGTGACAGTGATAAAGGAAGTGAGTGGTATCCTCATGCTCGTTTTCGTCACTGCATCCTCTACATAAGTCATCGTTGCAAATATCCTTTTTTTATGATAATCTAGTAGGTTATGTCCTGTTAGAATACTGATGACGATGAGAGATCGTAATAAATTTCTATTCTGGGATAGAAGTTTTTGAGATCTGTTCCTATATCGTATTTTGGGCATATAATTTTCTGAAGATGGCACAGGATTTTAGGTGTTCCCATCTTTCATTGGATTTTCGTATTATTTTGTTACCAATGGTCTGTTAAATTGCACAGGGTGGGATTTTGATTGATTGGTCTATGAGAGAAGGGTCAAGTGTTGAGCCTTCACAGTTCGTCCGCTTCTTCGTTGCCCATTGTGTCACTATGGTCAAGGAATCCAACAGAGTCTATCTAACGTTGTGCTGCGTTCCAAGAACCCTTAGCTGTTCGCTGTAGCAAGAAACAAGCTTGGATTTAAAAAGAATGGCAGAAATCGATTTTATTGCTCCTCGCTATCAATAAAAACCGTGATTGTTTTGCAGCGTTTGTTACTGCCAAGATCTCGGCTTGGAAGACACAGGTGAGGCTTTCGGAAATGAAACCTGCACCTGCTCCAATTTCCATTTTCGAGTCGTCGGTATAAATTGATATAAACGTCTCGTTCATATGAGGTATTTCATTCTCCCAATCCTGTATAGTTGGGAAGCTGGGTGAGAAGGATTTATTAAATTCCAGGTATGGAGTTGTGTAATCATGTTGTTGTCTTGATAAAATCTGTGCATGTCCTGTTTTGGTTAATTTTTCCGCGCGATGGCGAATGAACTCATGCGAGTCTTCTGTTTCACAGCAGCAATAGAACTTCGGTGTTTACTGTACGGTATCTTGGAGAATGCGCATTATCCACTAGAGTAGACGTAGTGTGATTCCGATGCATGGTTGCTCGAACTACCGACTCTTCTGGGCGATTATATCGACCGAATATTAGACGCAGCGACCGAATACGTCCGCGAACTGAACTATTATTTTGGATTTGGTAGCGTAGTTCCGGAATAAGTCCAGTTATTATGTAATGGCAAATCGAACTGAGCTTAAAAATTTTAAGCCCAGCTCCGAAAAAAATTATTGCCAGATTGAAAACCACGCGTGTAAAAAACACCCTCTCTCTATCAAAAGCACAATTACAGGTAGAATGTTTCGTCAAAAATGTAATCGGACAGTCCGATACGTCTAAGCAAAAGCAGTACTAAGGTGTGCTTTCGAAACATCTCCTTTTGCATACCTTAGGTAAACTAAGGGCAATTCCTCTGCAGCTATTTATCGACTCAGGTGGTAAACTCTTAGTATTAGGATGTACTAGATCTATTAACTTACCCATCTGGTAGTGGCTGTCCCTTCTCATTAATGAAATGATACAACAAAAATTTTTTTGTCGTATTTCGACAACATGATGCTTCATCAATTATACTCTGTGAACGTTTTAATCTCGATCTATATTTTGTTCTAAGCGCAAATCACGTTTCGTAAGCGTCTTTCTATATGAGCATTGAACATCGCATTTTCCTGAAAATCTTAACTCCTTTGTTCTTCGTAATAAAACTCAAGTTCTAGCATCCCAAGTTTAGTGATAAGAATAAAAGGAATCAACATCCTTTCGCATTCATCTTTCTTCTAAGACACACACTGTAAGCTGTTTCTGTTTTAAAGACAGGCGTGGTCGAAAACAAAAAAAAAAAAAATTATTTCGTCTATCCCTTTGTTGTGTTTTAATTTCAGACAATTTCTTTTCCTCCTCAGAGAGCCATCCTTCCACCGCACCGCACCGCACCTTCAATTTGATTTTTATTCTTGGTGCTTTGCAATCTATCCCTTGCGAATATTAAAAGTTTTTTTTTCGTAGCTGCAAAATCAAATGTTAGTACAGGATTTTGTAGGAGTATATGAGAATGCCACTGATAATAGGAAGAAAGTACTGTAGACAGAACATAAGGATAGAGAATAGGATTTAACGGATTTGAAGTCAAAAGAAAAATACATTTATTTTTTAATAAAACGATAATATTGTGAAAAGTTGGGAACAATCTATTTGCAGAGAAGATTAGCTTGTACGACACAATGCTGGGCTTTTATTTCTGGCGGATGCGAAAACGCACACACGCCATATACACACAAGCAGAAGGATGAATTGGAAAGATTATGTTGTATAGAGAGCAGATGTTAGTCGATGCGAAGGAATAAAAGATGTCTCAGCTCTCAGTCTGCTTCCTTTAAATTCTATAAAGTACGAGTACCTATACTGCTACTATACTGATGGATTTTTTTGCTGCTGCTGTTGTTGTTGAAATGCCATACTCTAAAGAAGCCCTTAGAAGGGATTCCAAGGTTTGTGTTTTTGTCAGGATGATGTCATTTACCAAAAAGAGATAAAAATACGAATTCAATTAGAATCCTGTTGGCGTTGTGATGCTTTTTAGCTTGTGGTGATAGTAGATGCGACCGAAACAATTTTCAAGAAATCGTTGTGCTGTCGCTGGTAGGTTTAATTTTTTCCCTTATCTTATCTTTTAAGACGTATGTATGTAGGTATACCTACTCTTATTTGTGAAGATTAGGATATTAGAAGAATGCCGAATGCGAATTTTGTTTAAATTTGTCAAAAATTTTACAGATACTAATCGTGTTGCTCATTTCTTTTAAAGCCTCGACGATTAAAAGATTTAAAAATTAGATTTTGTAGACCTTGAGTAATAAATGTGCTTCTAAAAAGGAAGTCACTGCCTCTCATAAAGTTTGAACGTCTAGGAGAAAGCTTAGGTCGTGGTATAGCGAGTACTCACAGCAGACATTTGGGGTGAAAGAAAACCAATTTATGCTATGTCGTTGAGAAAGTGGTTACGAATATATTCGCACCACTTATTCTGGAAATGAAATTGGTTAGAGTAACCCCTTCCAATGCGTCACATTGCCCTGGACTTACTCAATGCGAATACCGCAGAAATGGTTTTTTAAATTTTTTTTGGTAACCATCGCCGGTGCCCATGGGGAAATGGTTAGCATGTTTGCTTGTTGCGCCGGAGGTTCGTGGTTCGAATCCCAACAAAAACCAAAAAAGTTTTTCCACGGTTATCGCCTTTTGTTCGGAGTTGGCAAGTCTTCCAATGGTAAACTCATTGCCAAGAAAAGCGCTTTCTTGATCAACCATTCAGAACAGGCAGAAAATTGTATAGGTAGACTGCAATTCCTTACAAGGCATGGTTGTGAGAAATGCGCTAGGCCTAGGGGTTTACTATTTATTGCTCGTTGGAAAGAGCCCCAAATAATTGGTATTTCATATGTTCTAAAGTTTGAAATGAATCGGTCAAGTAGTTTTGAAATGACAGTGAACTTTGAAAAGGTAGTTTTCAGAAAAACACGTCAAAAATTTATGAACTAAAAAAGTGACAAAAAAAAATTTTTTTCTCCAGCTTACATAGAATCATCGATAAATGTAAAATATATTTTTATGGCTTTTTCTACCTGAATTTACCTACTGTGAGGACTACGAGTATACAAGCTACAAGGTCTTCAAATAAAATGTGTTTTTTTTTAATTATCATATGTTGTGTTTAATTGTTAAGAAAAGATGTCATTTACCGCAAATGTCCGTTAAGGACCATTATCTTTTAAGGAAATTTCCAGTCGCCAATCCGCACATTTGCTGCTGTATGTCCTCCGTAATTCCACGAATTCCATATTTGTGATTCTTAATCAACTGTATTCCATCTTCATAGACAATATCTTTCACGTAGTTCGAAGTAAAAAATTTAAGTGTGGTAGCTACTTACAGAAATCACAGGATCAGAAAGCATTTCACTCAATGGGGCGATAGTATGGTTTTTTGTATGGCACGTCTTGCTGAAAGTAACCGTCGTCCACATAAACATCTTCCAATTCCGGCAGTCCAAAATCATTAATCATCGTTTGATTGTGTAATCAATTCACCGTAACAGTTGCTCCAGCAAGTCTCTAAATGTGACATCCAATGAACCCGCTGAACCAAAGACCGACAAGTTCCAGGAAGAAATTAGCAAATAGACGTCGTTGTTGATGGTTTTTATAAATAGGTTTTTCTGTAAACTGAACGTTAAAAGTTTTAAAACCTTAGTTTTTATGTAAACTTCAGTGTTGTGTCGTTGGCGGCATTATGCTGAGAAATTTTTAAGCCTGGGGTTTCCTTGTTTTTATCAGCTACAAAGCAATAATGTATTGTAGTTGTTTCGACTGACATGTATGAGTTCAAATGTTTCCAAAATACTGGCCGAGAACTGCTTCACGTCGCCGAGAAAACAAAAATATCGTTTGAGTTTTTCAAACTGTTACTGCGAAAATTTCACGATTTTTGTGGTGAATTGTAACAATTTCAATTTATTTGCATATATATATTTTCGTTTTTATTATTAACATAGTTTTTGAGAAGTTGAATAAAGACGGGGTTCGTCTACGTTCCAGGGTTGAAAGTCCTCAATTTGAGGCACGATTCCTGTTGGCGGTCCATAAGAAATGTCACAGGATTTTGGAGGTTTTTCAACCCCTACTCTACCAACTTCGAACTCTGTAATTTCTTTTGTATGAGTTTCAGCGAGTGAGAGAAAAGTGACTACTTAATTTTAAAAAAATCATCCGATGTTTACTTCGGTCAAGTTGTATATCTCATATGAGAAAATGGTTCTTTTTGAGGTTTTTTACCTAGGCTTGGGCTTTATAAATAATTTTGTGTGGACTTTTCTGTAGATAGCTGCAAAGTGTAGGTTTTTTTATAATCAGCACACACATCAGGGGGTTGTAAATACCCTTTTAATGTGTAAAACACAAGGCGAGCGTTTAAGAAAAAAGGAGAGGACTTAATAGGAGACACCGATGCACGTTGTTTTTGAACTTTTGTGAATTGTAATGTAGGGAAAAACGGAGTCGGTTAAAGCATTCTACATACGGATAGCGTGACTAAAATATGAATCTCTATACGCCCGAAGTTGGGCTCAAAGTAAAACTGATGAGCATTCCTATCGAGGCGGGTGTTGCGACTAAACTGTTTCAGGGGAGGAATGCAGCTGGTTATTTCACAAGAGCACTGTTTTTAACCCGATAACCACACACTTCCGAAAAATCACGTAAACCACACACATGTGTCCAGCGGACCCGAGCATAAAAAAATGTCAACAGCTCTTTTATTTTTGCAAGAAATGACTTCAAAATTTTTTTACACACAGTTCAAACATTATCAAAGAGAGCTGCATTATACTTATTGCCAATTTAAATTTTTAAAATATCTAAAAAAATCGTTAGCTTGTGACTTAAAATGCATAATTAGGAACTTGAATGGATGGACCTAATTTCGGTCAAGGTCATCCTTAGACCTTACGCAACTTACAAATAATAAACTTTTCAAGTCCTTCATCGTTGATACGAAACTAAACTGCATCGTCTAAAGCTCTAAAGTGTGCGCCTTTGTTTGAAATCGTTAGCCACCAAACCAAAAAATAAAAAAACTTTTATGACTGTCTAATTGACAATTTTCAGCGATTTAGTTTCTTCTAATGAGCTCTTCAATTAAAATCAGTTTTTCGGGTTCATTAAAATCACAGCACAGAAAAAGGAAAAAGTGTAGGTATATGCATGGCATATGCATGTGTACATGTGCTTCGTATGAAGTGAGTGTGCTCAACTTCCGAATCCGAATCGAAAAGACAATCATCATATATATTTATCCCTTTTTTCGAGGGAAAAAACTATTGTTTAACCTATCAGTGGTTCATTAGTGACGCAATCTGTGTAAGGAAGGAAGGAAGCAGACAAAAGAAGTTTCTGGTGCTTTTCGCATAACAGAAAGACTTGAAGATGTTCCATTCGGCGACTGCTTGAGAGCGCTACAAGTTTTTCATTCCGTATACCTAAGGAGAAAACTTATTTTCATAATTAAATTAGTTGAAGACATCCACTACCACCACCACCACCACCACCACCACCAGGCACAAGATGGGTTGGTTTGGGGCCACTGAAGGCGGCCTCTTCACAACGGAAGCTGTTGGTATTGTTAGATTTGTACTTTTAATGAGCGACAGAATTGGATGGTGGAAAATTTATAGACATCACCACTTGTCCACTTTAAGCACAAGTTTTTGTATAAGAGGGGGTTAGAATAGCTCTGAACAAGAATTAGGCTTTTTGCCGCATTGCTGTCACAAATTGAGTTTATTATCTTTCGGGGGGTAATTTCAACTCTTAATGTGATTACTTGATGATTTGGAAGGACTTAAGAGGGTTAAATGTAATTGGATTTGTGAAAGTAATTGAAATGGCGGAGGTGTTAGTGCGGAAAAGAAGGAAGAAGCAGAGTTTCTTTTTCTTCAAGTACCTCATTGATATTTGAAGAAATCGTGTTTTGTTTAAAAAGGATGACTGGCTTTGTTCCCTTACCGCTATCAAAAGTTTTTCTATTTAAAGTCATTGCAGGCATGTTGGTGTGTATTGGTGAAAAATTCGAACATTTTAAACGGGGAACAATGACTTCATTTTCAGCAACCAAATTTTCTTCTATTTGAAGCCGTTGATTGTTGTTGGATATTATGTGCAGTTCTTGAGATTTGGAATTAACGAGGCACAATGTCCTGCAAGCGTTCGCTAATCTGCAATATTCAAACTGCCAAAGTCCTTAATCGAACTATTCCTGTTTATTGTATAAAATGTTGTTCCTTTGAATGGACAATGTCCCAACTAAATAAGCGCCTTGTGCAAGATTTGCAGAAAGCTCCCTCTTTCCAGTCCAGTCGTTTTTCTAGGTATAGTGGGATTCTTCCGTTCTGTGTTATTTTTAGCTAGATTCTATTTCAAGATTCCAAGTAATAAGAGTTAATGCGCGCGTAGTAATTTGGCACATGTATGATGAATGTTGTTGGAACTACTTCAGCAATTTCTTTGTCTAAAATGCAAAAGGCAGTTTTTTTCGCACAAGATGAAACTAATTTTTCATTAAGCTGACGGCTTATTTGTTAATTAACCTTTTTCGTAGTCTTTAAAATGCGCGCCGGGAACTTGGCGCTCTGTGCACTTTCACATTTTGCACGTATGGTTGGTCCAGTCCTGGTCCCAGGTAAGTTCAAGCTCGGAATATACTGCTTTTGCTTGCTTTTATCAGAATATCCGATTCAATCTGCGGTAATTCTTCTTCTTATTGTTCTTCGTTTACTATACGACAATACGACCAAAAAAAAATTTTTGTTATGAGACTTACTACTCGTTTGTCAAACAACAGTCTCTTCTAGCTGAACCGAGTAAATCTAAGCTGTAGTGCAAGTTCTGTGTAACATAACAATCGTTTGAAGTATCCAATTACAGATATTTGAGAACAGTTTCACAATTTGTTTTCTAGGATAGAATTTTCTATGGATATCCTTAATGAAACTTATGCGGCGAACGATATTCTTGTCTAAGTTAATTGTTGGATTGTAGCCAATGAATAGTGCTCGAGCCCTGTACAAGACATCCAAGTGATATTGAAGTTATATTGTTTCCTAGTTTTTTGATACCTAAATGAAAATCCAATGATTTCAATTTTAAATTATCATTTCTTGGTTTATTTGTCGTTCGTTCGTGCTCATGTGAGTTGTTCTTTTATGGTCTGAATAACAGATATCCATGATAGCGCTATCACATGTTGATGTCACTTTTTTAATTGCTAGCCAAGCAACAATAAAAGCGATTTCTGCCGTTCTTGTCAAATCAAAGCTTGTTTCTTGCTGTTGCGAACAGCTAAGGGTTCTTAGCACACAGCATACACTCTGCTGGGAATAAGCGAGAAAAGGCTCAGTACTTGACACTTCTATCATTGATCAATCAATCATGGTCCCACCTTGTGAAATTTAACATATCATTGATAACAAAATCCAATGAAAGAATCCAGTGTTGCTTCCAGGAAACTCTGGCCAAAATGCGATTAGAGCGGATCTGGAAGGGTAGGTACTATCCCTGAATAGGCCTTCATTAAAATCGCTTAATTATTATTACAGGACACAAAACCTACTAGGCTACCACAAAAAGAAAAAGGGTCTTCGCACCAATGGCTTATGTAGAGGATACAATGACGAAGACGAACATGAAGATACCACTCACTTCCTTTGTCACTGCCCAGTAATCTGTCACAGCAAGAAAAAAATTCTAGGCAGTTACTTTTTCAGCGAACTAGACGAATTATCAGACACTCCAAGAAACAGCCTATTGAACTTCATTAAGGCCACAAAATGGTTAAAAATTGACCAACCATAAACATAGGTTGTTAGGACGTTACAATACTCCATCAGGGTATCACAATGGATCTACATTGATCTAATTGCGGCGGAAATAAGATCAACCGTCAGTCCATCCTACCCAACCTAACCTAATGTCTGAATAACTTAGCAGCTAGATGATTCCACCCAAAGAAAATCTTGGCACTGTAACTCTCTCCTTGCTTGCAACTCAATTGGCAATGTAACTACCTTTTTGCTTGGAACTCAATTATGTATATTAATTTTTATAGTTATTTATAAAGATTTTTCAATAAGGAACTCATCCTTTCACTCATCATCGAAGTATAATTGTCAACTTATTCAGTAAACTCAACTTTTTATAGCATGGTAAAAAACACAAACCAGCAACGTCTGTAAATTAAAAAAAAAGTTTTCTACTGAAGTACGGAGTCGGTGACCACAACTTTGAGAGCGCTAAGTCCAACTTCCGGTCGCAATTCTCACCCTAGTAAACTGGCAATAACAAGTTTAGTGCAAAATTTTGAGTCTACATATTCGTTATGTGATGTTGATGTGTCAATCAGACAACGGGTTGGTCAAAGTGTCGAAAATATCGCTGCCGTTGGTGCATCCGTAGCAAGCGATCCAAATTAGTCAATACCACGGCGGGCGTTAGACCACAGTATGGTTTTGCATAAGATTCTTGGTTAACTTCCATACAAAATCGAGCTGACTCATGAATCTTGATCCGACTCTAGAATTTAAAGTGGCATGTACGTTCTCCAACTGGGCTTTGAGGAAGATGCTCCAAGATGTTGAATTTCTTCGCAAAATCATCTTCCGAGACGAAGCTCATTTTTGGCTCAATGAGTTTGTCAGTAAGCAGAATATGCGTTACTGGTAGGGTGATGAGAGAACTCACATGTGCTTCATAATTCACCACTTCACCCAAAAAAAAATAACTTTTTGGTGAAGTTTGCATACCACCGGGTGTGCTATATTTTTTAGTCGGCGATAAAGATTTTCAAGTTACAATCGATTTATTGAAGAGTTAATTTGATGCACGTATATTATCTCGTTCGTGCGATTTAACTCCTCCAAGATTATTATCTTTGGAGCTTCGTTAAGTCATTAGCTTATGCTAACAGCCGACGACGTTGAAAGAGCTCAAAAGAACTAAAAATTCGGCCGTGTTGGCCAAAATAATTGTTCAATTCAGCGAAAAATGGTTCCAACGAATCGGCCGTTGCAAACGCCCTTGGTGGTCATATCAACGAAGTAGAGTTAAATTCATAAATGGTTTGATTGTACTAAAAGCCGATAGTAAAGTTTTTGATATATCTCGAATGGGTTGGGTTTAAGGAAAACAAAGTTCTCAAGTCATTGTAAACCCTAAATTTGGCATCTGCCAATATCAGCTGCCAATTGAAGTATCATAGTATTACCTAAATGTTTACCAATTACGATTATATATCGCTCAAAAACCGATCAAAGCGTTAAAAATATTGAAACTCCGTGATTCAAACGTAGCTACTTTTCGTGCACTGAATACGGTGATCGGATTAAAATCTGAAGAAATTTGAGTAGAGGGGAAATGTTCCTGATCTCGATCTCTTACGCTCAGTCGAAAAATATTGCTTCTTTACGTGCAAGTCCGGCGTTAGCATCAATTAAGCTTGTCGTACACCTCGTTATGGCGTATTTTGATCTTGAATTTGCATATCCTCCAATCCATCTCATGGCTGTGAGAAATTCGTCAGGCCCCGGGGCTTCCCGCTCTAATGCGGCAACCTATTTTATTTAATTGTTATTTATTTGCATATCCAAATCCATCTTTCTAAAGTTCAAATTAAGCGATAATTGAAGCCTGGTGTCTATTCAAAATCCCGTAAATAGTCTTCCTGGGCCATGGGTACAACAGACGCGAACCATCGATATTTTCAACAACATTTTCTTCCGAGACGAGGCACATTTCTTACTCGATGGGTATATTTACGTATAAAATTGCCACATACGTGGCTCAGAAAACCCAGAAAAGGTGCCGCTGCATTAAAAAAAGGAATGTTGGGTGTGCTCTATTTTTGAGGTGTCTATTATCTATTTATGTCGTTATCTAGTATTTATTCGAAGTTGCTAATGTGCAGACGGTTACATTCAGTTCGAAGCCATATGGTCGAGTAATGATCGAGTTATTTCGACTGTTGCGACGATTGAATATCATGACCTGGACCAAAGTGTTGCCAACATGGCGTTAAAAATAAAATAAATAGGGTGACGCTACAGAGCCAGGAGCCCCTGGGCCTAGCGCATTTCTCACAACCATCCCTTGTGAGGAAATGGAAGGGACCTACAATTTTCTGCCGGTTCCGAACGGCTAATCGAGAAAGCGCTTTTCATGGCAATGAATACTAACGGAGGACTTGCCAATTCCTCGCGAAAGGCGATACCCGTAGAAAAAACATTTTTGCCTCTGGTGGGATTCGAACTCGAACCGCTGGATTAACAGGCGGACATGCTATCCATCACACCACGGGTACCACAACATGAACCGCACAACACGACAGATTGCATGGCTTTGTTTCGCGTTACGTCTTCTGGTTGTTTAATTTCACGTTTTGGCAACGTCTATTGGCCGCTACGATCATGTGATTTGACAGCGTTAGACTTTTTTCTTGAAGGCTACGCAAAAGATCGTGCCTTCATGAAATATTTCCAAGCTGTAGACGCATCAAAAACCAACACCACTGAAGTTATTGACGGGGTACCGTCCGAAATTTGCAAAAAAGTGATTAAAAATTAATTGATCGTGAGCAATCTTCCCGAATTTGCCATTTGAATGATAATATTTTTCACATTGAATAGCAAACTCCAAACTTTAAAGTGAAATAAAATTTGCATCAAATATGAATCGCTGTGTATGTTTGCTTCGCTTTTTAAACCCAAAAAGAAATTACCCTTTGCTATCTGCCTTGCAAAGGAAGTGAACGTTTAAGATTCTGAATAGCTAGCAACTTATAGTATAGTAAGGAAGCAGTTCAAAATTTATTCGAAGTCAATTTCTCGTGTTGAATTTTTATGGGAACGAAATTGTTTCTTCTCTTCAATGGTTGACTGTATTTTTTATTTCTTTATTAAGCAAAAGTATTCGAAAATGCAATGTTTTTGTGAATAAGAAGATTGAGTTGGAAGGTAAATGACCTGTAGGACAACTGACCAAAAGTTTATTCGTTACATGACGAAGCAAACCACAAGCACACATCAAAAATCTTTTCTCTGACAGTCTTTGCTGACTTGTGACCTTTTCCTCCAAAACTCTATCATACTTAATTGGTTTCGCCTGGAAGCATGTCAGGCGGTGTCTTGGAATACATACTTAGCTTGCGAATGCCACATTTTTATAGTTTTGTCATTCAAACTATAAATTTTTCCTCCGTCATCTGTGTTATCTTATATTTCGCTTCGCTCCAGCTTCCAGCATGTCATTGAATAAAATTATATCTTTGAGTGCGCGCACCAGAAAATTCCCTCAATTATCACATAATCACGAAAATAGTTTTAACGGTGTAAAGAGGCGCTTTTGCTTTTACCCTTACGCCATCATTATGATCATTACCGTTGACACCAAAGAGCCATTATGTCATCACAGGAATAAAGTGCTGAATAAGATGTTGGTGTCATATCTAAGCAAAGGTGTAACTGTACTCTTATATTATGAACATTTGCTAAATAGTTACACGACTAAGACGCGTTATTGCGCAGTAAGTTGTAAACATTTATGGGTTGCCGTTGGGATGTGAATCCTTTCAAATAGATTTTACCGAGTAAAGTTGTGTGGAGAAGACTTAATCAAAAGTTTGTCTCCTCGCCTTCATCGCACATTGAAATATGATGAGTTTTCAAATCATAATTCAATCAAAATTCATCTCTCATTCCACACATTTCCACTCCATTACCATTAAGATGTGTACTGTACATTCACTTGCATATATGATATACAAATGTACACCACACACTTCGTGAGTTCTTATTTGCGTAGTTATTAATCAAAGTAAATGTAGTGCAAGTGCAAATACTCGTTTTGGGCCTTTCACCCTGTTACTCTGTGTTTATGTTTTGCATTTCTATGCAAATATTCAATTTTGTGGGAAACAACTTCACTTTGAGTAATAAGATACAAATTTTAGAACTAAAGGACATCAAAGATATATTTCCATAACCGCTATTTATTATGGTTTTGGTTTCGAATGATGATGTGCTGTATTTGAGTTTTAGTCATCAGCATCAGATAGCAAATTCAAAGATCAATCCTCTTCGGTGGTTACTTTGTAGTACCTTATTCTTTTTTTTTTTTTGTATCTAACCTCAAAGTCAACACTTGGGAATTAGATGGTACGGTATCATTTCTTAAATAGAAACGCAAACACAGAGACAGACCGTTTTTAAGTATAGAACTACTATCGTATTTGATTCAAAGTGATGATCGATTTAAGGTTTTCTAACCAAGATACAAATATGTTTAATTGGATTTTTCCTTTGGTGACAGGGAAGAAGACATGTTAAAGGATTAAAGCATATTTTGACCTGCTGTTTTGTAAAGTTTTGCAGAAACTCAGTTACGGTCGAAAGATTTATATTAAGTTGTTTAGTGTTGGTCGTTGAGATATAAAGAGACAATTATAGTTGGTTGTTTGTTTGGTATTCATTATTCACATAACATTTATTTCAATACTGTAAGATATGTTTAAACGTGATTTTAATTTGACTTGATGACGTTATTTTGTGCTGTGGTTTATTGTGTGTGCACTGTGCAGTGTAGCTGCAAAAATGGATTTTTTTTTTTACATATGAGCTATGGGCCCTACACTTCAAGCTTTCTTAAAGTTCTTAAATTCTTACTTTAAAGTAAAAATTTAGAAAATCATTATTTCACAATAGTGACCAAAGATCTAAATGTGTGTATCTGGTCCAGAAAATCGTGGTTACAGCCAAGTGGTGCTGCAAGTGATTGTTGGCCCTCGTAGATTCGGATACGATAGACAAGAAAAGTGTCTTTGATCGATAGCAACGTGGTGAATTCATTTGACTGTTGATCAATTTGAAGATTGCCATGTTCATTGTTCAATTGTTAAATTGTTATGTTCAGATGTTCACCTTCACAGCAAAACCCATTAGCCTCAGTCCCTTATCAGAGCTTTTACCATGCAGACAAAACTTGACGTTTCAAAGTCCTAATGCCTTAGTCTTGCGTTAAATCGCCAAAAACGATTGAACATTTTTTCTGGAGCATTGCTCATAAATTTCTTCGATGAGCTCGCAGGAGCAATCTTGAGTTATCGTCTTTCTGTTCTATGGAGGCGTGGTCGTACATTAAGCTAATGTTAACGAAATCAGCCCTGATGTGGATTGTAATTTTGCGCTCATTAATCGAATTTCGCCTAACCTGCACCCAAAGCAGGGGTTTTTCTGTTGTCTGTAGCAGTCGCTATTCCAAAGGTAGCAGTTTTCATCTTCTTTATGCATGGTCCATTCCATCGTAGATCCGAAAGTCTTTATTGTTTTTTCGTTTTCGTCATGAAATCGTTGTATCTGACGCTGTTGGTTGTTCCGAAACCAGTTGTTTTTAGGTGGTTGGGTAGGTAACTTGAAGAAGCACCCCCAACAGATCCTTTTGAAACCCTCGTCCACCAGCATATATATTTTAATACCTTGTACTAGTATTGAAACACGCTAAAAGACCTTTAAACCAAATATGTCGGAGAAGTGCATTCCGAGCGATCTGCTTTTGAATTGCTGAAGTAAATCGTTGATTTTGTTAGGCGAATTCATTCGCTGTCACGGTTCTCTAAAGCTGACCTCTGAGATCCAGGCAGTCAATCAGTACTCGCAAAGCATTAAAGTGAAGCTCTTTACTCAACCCTCGCACTTAATACTAGTTTTTCAAGTCATCTCTAGTTTAAAGAGACTAGTACCGAGTGGTTAAAAAAAAATTTTTTGTAGCGCAACAGAGCGAGGAGCCCCTGGGCCTAGCGCATTTCTCACAACCATGCCTTGTGAGGGAATGGAGGGGACCTACAATTTTCTGCCGGTTCCGAGCGGCTTTTTGAGAAAGCGCTTTTCATGGCAATGAATTTACTAACGCTCGCAAAAGGCGATACCCTGGAAAAACATTTTTGCCTCTGCTGGGAACCGAACCTCGAACCTCTGGACATGCTAACCATCAAGCCACGGGTACCACCACCGAGTGGTTACCACTTGAGTATATGGAAATCACAACTTACGAGTGCAATCTTTACTCATAATCATGCTTATTTCAAGACTCGATCGTTTCGAAAGTTCACGGGTTAGGTTAGGTTGAATGGGTTGTGTAGTCGCAAGCTACACCTTTCTCGGATCTCAAGGATCGATTGTGTTGTCCAAGATTGCAAAAGATAAACGGTGATGATGACCGAACAGTATTTCTTAGTCTAAGATGAAGAGGTAAGGAAGAGGATCTTTAATATTGAAGGATTGAGTTGGTGACTAGGTAATTGGGGTTGAGAACACTCACTGAACCATTTGAAGCTCTGAACAGCGATGTCAGATTGAGGGATTTTTCCCGTTTTCCGGTATTTTTCGACCCTAAAGGGAAAAAGGGAAAACCAACCAAGAAAACGGGAAAAACAGTCATCTTCAAATTTTTCACATTATAATAAAATTTGTTACTCATGAGCTATAACATGATAGTAAATTCAATATAAAGTACTCAACGAACACAGGCAGTATTTGTTTTGAAGTTGACTTGAAGGATGAAAGTAATTTTGTACCGCTTGAAGAACTTTACTTAGGGCCTTTCTTAAACGAGGTGCTTATATCAAAACGATCTGAAATCAGTGATTTTGATATGTGCTTGTTTAAAAAGAAATGCAGGAATTTTATGATTACAGCTTGCGAAGAAATTTTTAAGCGATTCAATTTTAATCATGAGGGTTAAGTCTTTAAGCTTCTCGAATTTATTAATCCAATGACCTTAAAAAATAAGAGTATTTCTTCGCTAATTCCGCTTTGCAGGCACTTTCTTCATTTATTTACTCAATCTGAACTAAGATCACTAAGAAACATTTACATATCAGCCATTTCCTCTGAAAATATTCAAGAATTTTGGAATGATATCTTATGCTATGAAAAAGAAAAATTCTCAAACATTAAAAAACTTGTTTCATATATTTTTTGTCTTCTACATTGTGGAGCAAGTGCTTTTTCTTTTTCAAGCGTTAATTTAAATAAAACTAAAATAAGAAACAAAGTTGAAAATCCAACACTTTGCGGGATTCTTCATACCAAATTATTAATGAAAAACCATAGTTGTATGAAACTAGAAATTGACAAGAAATGTTTGCGATTACATACAAGTAGTATGTACAAAGATTATCTTAGTCTAATCTAATTCAGATTAAAACTTACGGAGGCTGAAGACTACAGTAATCTAATTCAGATTAAAACTTAGTGAGGCTGAAGACTAAACAGTATGAATGGATCTGATCAAATATTCTATTTTTTTTTTTTTTATTGAATAAAAGTTTTTTGTTGAGTTTAAAACCTTGCTTTTTCTTTATTTCTTTAGCAAAAAAAAAACCTGAAGTCAAAAAAGGGAAAAAAAATTTTTTGGGTGAAAAAAAAAGGGAATCGACATGTCGAAAATCTGGCAACGCTGTCTCTGAATGAACCTCCGGTTGCTGTTTAGTGGGATATTAGAGGGGATATTAGAGGAGTGGATAGAAGAGTTCGCCGAAGAAGCACTCTCCCCGGACTTTTTTCCTAGTAAGTTGTGCGAATCCCATTCAACGGAGAAACCCGAACTTTGCTGGAGTAGAAATTCTGTTTTTTTTTTTTCTCAAAATTATCTAGCAATAGGTTTCTTTAAGCCTGGCAAGTTTCTAAAGATGACCGCCTATCATTGGAGGTTTTTAGAAAGTTTCGTTGGATTCTGTTTGTTTCTTGTTCTACAGGATTTTCCATGGATTCGAATGGTGACTTAGTTTTGGTCAACTTATCCGCCATTTCGTTTCTAGTTATGCCACGATGTCCTGTAAGACAAATTAAAGTAACAGTGTTCGTTGAGTTGAGCAGTTTTAGAGATTACTGCGACAGATTTCTATTAATTTGGATTTTGTGGCAATAGCTGAGATAGCTTTAATGGCCGCCTGGATGTCTATTAAGATGTCAATACTTTTGTTACTCTAGGGTTAGATTAAAGGGGTACCTCATTATGAGGGTCAAAAAACCAAAAAAAAAAAAAAAAACAAAATATGTAAATTTCCCGATGGCGATACTGAAATTCAAATATTGAAAGTCTTTTATTTGTTCCGAGTTCGATAAAGTTAATTCTCTTGTTTACTGTTCAACCGTGCTGTCGAAAATAATAGACGAGTTAGGTACTCATCTGTTTGATTTCAAGAGGCTCCAGGACATTAAGTTAGGCACTAGTCATGGGAGTATTGTATGCGTATTAAGAGTGTGAAACTTGGATATTCTCAATCTTAAACGCATTTTTCTCAAAACGTGTTTTTTCAATTTGGTTTGCAGCCTAGCTCAGCGAGTTCTTAACTAAAAAGGGAATTTTTCTTAATTGAATTCTCTATTCTCTGAATGTAATTGTTTTAGTATTATGATAAGAAGCTTTTTTCAGAAAAATAGTAAAAATAATGATAATTACGATATTTTTATTTCAAACTTTTCAAAACTTTTTCAAAATTTTTATTTCTCAATCTTATGGTATTCACTCAATCATAAAGTACTTAAAAATGTGAAAAAAATGCACGCAATTAGAGGTCTTCAAATACTCGTAACTTGCTTATTTAGGAACATTACCTATTGAAAAAAAAAAATCTTTCTTCCTCAAAATATGAATAAAAATATGTTATAGCTCCATTTTTATATAATTTTTTTTCTGGTGAAGAAAAATCCCTAAAATGGCTTCCAATAGGCCTTCTAAATGAGGTGCCCCCCTTTGAGTCTCAAACTACAATTTTTTCGAAATGGAATAACTTCCTATCGAAGTTGAATCTCAAAATAATTAGTGTATAATGAATTTCCTTAATTAGTTAAAGCCGATGTTTTTCTAAAAACCTTCTGTGGTAAAACATTAATCTAATATTTACTTAAATTTTTCTCTTTGCAGGTAAGTCATCAAAACAATTCTTCGTTTTGGTAAGTTACCACTCGAAAAATTGAAACCTATCTTAAAAATTTCTATTACACACATAAGAAACATTTTTATTAAAAGCATACTGACAAACATCAGTGTGAATCTATCAAGTAAGAGTATTTTGGTCTTCCAGATATCGAATTTCTTAGCGCGCTGCGGTGTTGTTCCAAATATTTTTTTACTAGTGTAGCCTTAATGTTAAAAAAAAAAATAGTAACTACTTTGTCATGTCAAACATTAGACAGTTTTTTAAATATCTCAGTCAAGTTATCACTAAAGAAGCTAATTAATATCCGCAATTTTTAACATTTTCTGTCGCTTTGGTACCGAATCATTCAAAAACAAAATGTAATTTTGAGGGAAAAGTTTTTATTCTATAAACACAATTTTATCTACCGGATCTAAGTACATAATTGGTATATAATTTTTCGAATTATTTAAATTCAAAATACATTCGCTTTTAATGTCGATTGGATGAAATTATTTTAAAAAAATAACTACGTGTGTAGTACATAGACGAAAGATTTATTTCCTTCATAATTTACGCGTACATCGAGGGATTATGAATACCATTCTAATCATACGTTCATTTTCTACATCCGAATAGCAGAGACATAAATTTCGAAACGAATATCACAAGCTGGGAGTTGAGTCGCCAGCAAAACAGTTCAGGGAATTAGAAAAAATAAATAGGGTAGCGCAACACAGCGCACACTTTCCGCAGCAAAAACTTATCAAAGAACCTCGGAGAAATGTTTGTTTTTATCTGTCAAAAAGAAAGCCAGCAAAAGTACTTAATCGTAAAGCATCGCATATAAACGGCAAACGAGAATGTCCAATCGGCCGATCGGAGAACTACCACGAAGCAAAATGTCTCCGAATCGTAGGGTATCAATTTCGCTCCGACGCGACGACGGCGCACAGTGGCCCGAATTGACTTTTTTGGTTGCAAAAATCATATCTCTTAAACGAATAAAGATATCGACTCAATTTTTTTTTTTTACCTTATTGGAAATTTCTAAGGCTATAAAGTTTGTAAATTTGAAAAAAAAAAATATTTACAGGGTGTTTCATAATCTGCTGTTGAAATAAAAAGTTTTAGTTAAGGTGGTTAACATAATTGGTATATTATGTTAAAAAGGTTAAAAGTCAATTTAATAAGAAATACAATAACAAAGAATTTGTTATTGTCAAAAGTTTCGGTGTAAGCCAAACAAATTCGCGTCTTAGAAGGGTACGTGCAGCATCTAACTGATGAGCCCACTGCCGTACCTGGGCGAAACGCAAACAATTTTTAAGAGTTGTGGTCATGGATCTTTGATCCTTCCATGTCTTTTGAGTTAAAAGTCAGTTTATGAAGTAATTTGAGTATGATTTAAGTAAAACAGTGGGAAAAAAAGAAAACAGAAAAAATTTACTTTATAGTGAAAAAAATTTTTTGTCATAATTGGTTGTTATATTTTTTTTTTTTACTTTTAAATCCTACTTATTAGTATTTGTAAAGTATTTTATTGAAATATTATTAAGGATCCATTCCAGCAAAACAAAGAAATAACATTTTCCATGACTTTTTCTTGCGCTTGAAAAAAAAAAAACTTAGAAAAAATGACTGACTTTTTCAAATCAAATCGCTCTAGCTCAGTGTCGTGCAACTTTGTGCAGCTGAGTTTTTGGTTGTAAGTGAAGAGATATATAAGGATTCATTTACCGTTCATTTCGGCTTGACAACTTTTAAAAACCTTTTTTTTTTTACTCAATTCAAAGTTGTTGGCGTACCCCACAGGCGGATCACTAGTGTGAAGCAGAAAAGTGGGAGAGTTGTGATCGCTTCAAGATCACTACTCGTAACGCCGGAAATGAAAAGAAGAAGAATGAAAAGTTGAAAAAGTGCGCAAAAAGTGATGTTTCGAAAATAATTAAATTTATGTTTCAAAAAACTTATAACTTTTTTTTCTGATTATAGCAATAAACACATATAGCAAGGAAAAAAAAAACAAAACAAGGTTTAACTAACTTTCTTTTCCTTTACTTTTACTCTCAATGTTAAAAAAAAATATTTTTTTTTTAATGTTTTTTCTCACCTTAAATTTTTTTCAACTTTGACAACCTCTACAAGGCGAACCGATCGTTCAAATGAAATAATTTTTTCGATTACTAAAGCATTTGTTAATTGATAAAAGTTAAAAGTTTTGCATTAGAGACCCACCCAAAAAATGAATTTTGCAAGCACTTTTGTCAAAACGGGCCACTGTGGCAGCGGCGGTTACCTCGATAGGGCCGAATGAATTTGTATTTGTATTTGTATTTATTTATTAAACGATAAGCATTTAAAAACAAAGTGTCTTATTAGAAATACTTAGAAATGGAAACATTTAAATTAAAGTAATTATTTAAAAAAGAATTAAAATTATTAAAAAAAGAATTAAATTATTAAAAAAAAAAAGAATTTAAGGAAAAGAAAAAAAATGTTGTTTTTTTTTAAATAAAGCTTGGAAAATTATATATTTGTTAATGTGCTTAAGTTTATTTACATTATTTTATATATATATAAAAGAGATGAGAAAAGAAAAAAGATGAAGTTTAAGAAAGAAGATAAAGAAATAGTTTCAGCATTTGAAAAGGTTTTTTATGGAATTTTCGAAACGTTTGTAGCTATTTATTCCCTCAGGTTGGCAGGTAAGGAGTTCCAAAGGCCAACAGCGTGCACAAAGAACTGTTGCTTTGAGTTTCTGTATTTAAAAGTAGGGACGATAAGTAGCGGAAAATTAAGCTTTTCGAAAAGATATCCAGGAGATTTTGTATGAAGAAGTTTAAAAAGAAATATCAAAGTTTGATAATCCATATACTTGTTAAAAGACATATTAAAAACACTAGCTGCCTGTACCGAAACATGATCAAAACGACGTAGACCATAAACAAAACGAACAATATTGTTAAATGCAACTTGTAGCTTGCGTTTGTTAGCACTATCAGGACAACAAAAAATGGGGCTACCGTAAAAAAGGGTTGGTAGGACAAGTGTTTTGGCTATAGTCATTTTTGTGGAGACTGGAAGACAACTTCCAGATATGTACAAAACCCGCATAGCCGCATAAACCCGACCAATAGCGCCTGCCAAAAGATTGTCCCACGATAATGTTTGATTGAAAACAACACCAAGATTTTTTACTGTTCTAACGTAGTTTAAAGTTTTTCCCTCAAGTTCAATACTTGGCAGATATGACATGTCAATAGTTGTATTGCTAATAACAATAGCCTGACATTTATTCAAATTCAGTTTCAAACGATTCTCTCTAGACCACTGTCCAATAGCCATAAGGTCTTCGTTTAACCTGGCTGTTGCATCTTCAACCATACCAATTTGATAGCTCAAGTAAATTTGCACATCATCTGCATACATATGCATTTTGCAGTGTTTGAGTATAGAAGGAAGATCGTTGTTGAATAGCGTGAACAAAAGCGGACCTAGTATCGATCCCTGAGGCACACCACTAGAAGTAGTGAGAAATTCGGACAGCCTTGAGTTCGCATAAACAGCTTGAGTTCTGTGGCTTAGATATTGTTCAATGAGAGATAAGGCGGAGTTATCAAAGAAGAAAAATGTTTTGAGTTTGTTCAGAAGTATCTCATGCGAAACAGTATCGAACGCCTTAGAGAAATCCAGTAATGCCAGAGTGCTGACAAGATTTTTATCAATTTGCTGCCGTATATCGTCTACTATTTTAAGAAGCGCAGTTGTCTTACTCTCTCCAAAGCAATGTAAAGGTTGGTTCCACTTTTCGGTCAGTGATACACGTACACGTGTTCATACACGAATAATTCAAGGTGTAGTGTAACGCGTTAATACGTGCGCATGTGGACTAAAGGATTTAATTTACTAACGGAGGACTTGCCAATTCCTAGCGAAAGGCGAAAACCTTGAAAAAACATTGTTGCCTCTCTTGGGATTCGAGCTATGAACCTCTGGGTTAACAGCCCGAAATGCTTACCATCATGCCACGGGTACCATAACAAGGGAGTAGAAGGATTACACAAAAGATCGTTTGTAAAAATAACGAAGGAGGTGTTAACGAGCCTTGGGGAACCAGAACGCATTTTCAATAAGAATGACTGATCCGAAAATATACTACTCGCAAAAAAAAATGTAAATAAAATTTTACATTTCCCAGTTTCCGAGCAATTATTTGTCAAAGTTAAAATAGACTTTTTGCTTTGATGGACTTATCGTCACAACAAATCATCGCATCGTACAGATCTCAATTAAAGCTTTTTTTCGTTTGGTTTTTGGATTATTACTTGAGAACGGCCGACAAAAACAAAATCTACTGTTCAGATATGAAAACAAGATACTCAGAGCTACAAATCCCTCTTTTTAATTTTTTATACTACCAATTCTCTCTTAGTTATCCCTTGTTGAAAATCACCATAAAATTTGGATTTTTTATCCTCTAATTTTTGCGAATGGTGTATATTGAATTCCATAAAAATATCAAGCGCAATAATTATAATCTTACTCTCTCCAAAGCAATGTAAAGGTTGGTTCCACTTTTCGGTCAGTGATACACGTACACGTGTTCATACACGAATAATTCAACGTGTAGTGTAACGCGTTAATACGTGTGCATGTGGACTAAAGGATTTTAATAGCTTTTTACGTGAAGATGAGAAACACACAGTAGATGATACAACTCGTACCCCCCTTAACTAAAACACCCTGAAGTTATTTTCTGTGGTAAAACCAAAGAAAGCGTCTTATTTGAATTGAAGGCTTTATCCAGCTGCAATTGAGTTTTACTATTTCCAATTTTTTTAATGTAAATGGCAAATAATGTTTATTGAATGAAGCTTTCAAATTTCTCCACTTTAACAAACTTAAAATTGTCGAAAATATGTTCACTTTTTTAAATTGATTTCAAACCAAATGACAAAGAAATGGTGACGAGGGTTCCCGGTCTAATTTAGCTTGTAGACAAAGATAAAATGGCCCTACTTTGTCGCAGTTGACTCTCTTACTTTGATGAAAAGTCACTTCGAAGAAAAACTAGCTTCCACTGAAAGTCATTTGCTGATTCATGACAAAACACATTAGGTAACAGTTGTGTCTCATCATAAGCTAAGTGCAGACTGTGCGAAGTAGTAAAGCAGCCTGTCAAGTGATGAAGCTGCTAAGCATGGGGCTATAAAACATTTGAATAATCTGGGAAACTTCAACACTATTTCCTTTACAACTTCACACTTAGAAATACGCTCAATTTTTTGTATTGGTCATCATTGTGCAATGTGCATTTCTTGTGATAACATTACGAAAAGTTTTCCCCTTTTTCATACCTGGAACAGATACACTTTCGGGAATGCACCTACATTTCACTAATTTAACCTTTTAAATCGCCTTGATCCTTAACCAACATTATTTTATTTATATTACACTACCCGATTGCAGCAAAAAAAGAAAAAAACTTTAGTAATTAACTGTGTTTACTTTTAAACATGTTTTTTTAAACACTCATTTTACGTTTTAAATTGTTAGTCCTCGGATATCCGTTGCAACAAAAAAAAAAGTAAAAAAAAAAAAACAGAAAGTTGAATTAATTTTTGCATTTCATTAAGTACACTCTTGTATAGTATTTGTATGGTGGCCCTGCTGGTGATGCTGATGCTGTTCCTGCAACTGATGTCGCATTGCTGTTTCTCTGTTGCGAATTAATCGTTCAATTGCACACGATAATTATGGTTTTACTTGAAAATTAATTAATAAATTATTGTAAACTTAAATTATCCCCTGATGTTTGACATTTATTTCATTAAACGTTGGCTAAGAAGAGCCTTTTAAAAAAAAAAAATCGATTAATTCATCCGCAATTAAGAACATTGATAGCATGAAAAATAAACTTAATTTCTTGTTTATCAATATCATTGTGTAATGTCCATTTCTTGTGACTATGAAAATGGTTAACGGATTCGATCAACACAAAAACTTAGGATACCTTACGAGCTCCTGTGGAATGATAAATTTAAAACTGAAAGTAATGCTTTCCCAATTAAAACTTCGGAGTAGTTACGGTTGAAGAAAATTTTTCATTTAATGGATTTTTTTTGTAACAAGAATTACCGTTAAACTTTGAACGGTGTGCCCTTACCTTAAAAATGAGGTTTATCAGTGAAATCGAACTTCCTAAAAAATTTTACTTAATTTTTGGGTCTTGTTTTATATCTGCACACGTCATGTTAAGTAAAACGAGCTACAAAATGGAAGTGCCACGTAGTCGAGTCCACAAGAACATGGATATTGTCTAAAAGTAAGTTCGAGAACTTCATCTGCAAGCTTACTTAATGAGCTGACCTCTAGGTAGATACGTGACATGTTGCATATAATTTCATTGTTACGGTAACTGAGTTAGCTAGACCTGGTCACGTAAGGGACATAGGAATGGCAGTGAGAAATAAAGTTAATCCCATATGCTATGCAAATTGTTCCTAGGTGGACACTTGTGGTAAACAAGATTGTCCAAACCAATTTCAAGTCACAACATCATGAAAGTTCCAATAGCAATAATTTCACGTGCCACAAGGGCACACATCGTACAGTGTACATGTCTGTACATGCTGTAGGTGAGTTTTATTTTAAATTAACTGACCAAAAGAAAACTGTACAAAGGACAATAACACAGTCGCTCTAAGGCTATTAAATTTTTACAGGCCCCCAAAGTTTTTAAATTCACTAATAAAAATTAGCGTTACCCCATGGCTTGCGGTAAAACAGCAAACTATGGGTTGAAATGAAGAACAGAATGGCATTTAACTACACGCCCGGACTTTGAATCAAAAATTATACTTCACGCACGCACAACAACCTAAAGGGGGGCTATTATGGTGGTAATGGCCAACAGCATTGCTCATAGTATCGAGGACCTAGACCTACTTGCTCTCAGATTCGATAACATCATTTAAGCTAGGCTGTGGTTAATTCACGGGTTGTTACGACTGTCACTGCCGTGGCACTTGCCACGTTGCACGGTTTGCTACATTAGTTCCAGATTACAACTACTGCAGTTGCTTGCAACACCACTCGTGGTGAGTTTCGTTTTTGAAGTACCTACCATGAGCCAAATGTATTTGAGGTGGTGGCAGGTTGTTTCTGTAGGTTTTTTTTTTTTTTGTTTTACTCGTATATTGCCCAACTAAATTTAAATCATAGTTGTGTTGGTGTACAGTCAAGAGTGGACTCTTTGGCGATATAATGTTGGTTTAATCGATTGCGAGTAATTATAATCGTTTCGTGGAAAATTGATAATTGCTGGTGCGAAGGTTTTGGTTTAGTAATGTGTGTTTTATTTTAGAACGACGTGGCATTCAAACCCTGGCGATAGTGCAAGTGCTCCATTTAATTGAATAATTGTGGCTATCCATTGAAAGGATTTTAAAGTGGTTGCAAATTTTAAATTTTAGGCAGGATTATTATTGAAGGGGGTGTGTGAGACTTTATTTCGTCCTATTGGATGAGAGTATTGACTGGAATTGAGTTTTATTAGAGAAATTACGAGCATTTTAAATGTGGTTCTTTGGAAAGTGTTAATAAAATGAGGTAGCAGCGGCTTAACCTAATAGCAATTTGAGAGATTGAACTTTGTGTTTCAGCTAACGATTGATGATTATTGTGTGTGGTTCCATCAAAATGGGGTACACACTCAAACAAATGCAATTGGATGTGCTTTTGAAAATACTCTCCCCTATGCGTGTGAACTGTAAAAAGCATTCGTAAGAATTGTCATCTACATGTTTTTTAGGTATGAACGATATATCGATAGTCTATTCCGTCTTTCTTTTTTATGGCGTTGTGAGCATCGTGTTCTCGAAGCATCTTGATCTCTTATTAACTGCTTCACTCTAGTGATCAGCATGTGGAGTACGCCGTGTCGCCGTCTAGGCCACAGAAAGTGTCGGTTGGTTTTGCGCTGATAGCTTATATATCCCTCTTAGCTAAAAATTGCAACTGACTGCAGCGCCCTTAATATGGTTTATATGAAATTCTGTTAAGAAACTATACTAGTGTAACCCATGAATTGGGTTGAAACCCACGCTTTTTAAGATTTTTTTTTAAATAAACTACTCGATACAATGTTTTGAAGTTTTGTGGACACAATAAGGTTTATTTTTAGCTTTATTTAAATTTTATTTGACAAGAATATTGAAAAACAACGGAGTTTTATGCTGTCTTCGGAGATGCCAAAAAATTTCACCAACTGCCGACATGATTCCGTCCAAAAAAGTAGCTGAAACATAAAAATTCATTAAGACTGTTAAAGTTGAAGCTATTTCCTATACAATGACCTACGACTTTTGAAAAATATCAAAAAATAACAAAATGGCGTAGTTCTGAAAAAAGTCTCGTTTTTTGGGACTTAAAAAAATGCCAAATAAACAATTTTCAGTTAATCAAAGATGTGGTTGGTCATTGTATAGTAAATATATTCAAAAATATTCGGTTCCAATTTGATGTTGATATGTCGATTTCTTTTTGAGTTATGATGTCAGCAGTTTTGTAGAATGTTGTCTCGAGAAAAACGTTAAAGTTTCAACTATCGCGGCTTATATCTGTGAGCGGTTGATCTTTGGAACACTGCCATTCAAAAACTATTTTAGACACGACCTTGCCGCTATCTCAGGATATTTTTAAATATCATATCACTCAATCCTCAAAATATCAAAATCACTCAATCCTCGGCATTAACCAAAATCATTTCCGAAGGACCTTCAAGGTTACAAATTTGTGACTTTAACTTGCCTTCTTCACAATGGCGCATTTTACCGCAGAGGGGAATTTGGTAATATAGAACCTGTTGTTAAATAGGAATCGGTGTCAAAAACCAAAACTTTAAAATGCATCCACTATCTACACTAACTACATGTTGTAGAATCTCATACAGATACATAGTTTTCGCCTCGATTATTTCCTTGTGAAAAGATTTCCCATAACAGAGCGAATTGAAAATTATTTTTCTGATGGCGATATTGTTGTTTGTTGCTGTGCAAATAGTGTTTTGGTTTGCCTTCGTTTTTATGTTTGAAATTGTGTCTTAACGTTTTATGACATCGCCTTTTTGACGGCGCGGCGGCCGGCGGCGTTCTCTGATAATGGCTCCTCGTCTGAAAACTCAAGTCCTTGGCGTATTTTTGCTGTGGCTTGAAATTCTTCGTTGACTATAGCTGCAAATCCTAACTTCATCACCGGTCCTTCATACATATTCTTGATCATCCTCTCATAGGCCTCTGGAACTCTTCGTTGTCTAACCATATCAGATCTCCATTGATATTCCAAAACTAGAGTTTAACTTCCATATTTAGTCAGGTGCTCCTCACACATCTTTGCGCCTACTTGATAGGGTTCAAAACAGAGCGTTAAGGTTGTTGTTTAGATGATAGTTCAACTGTGGAATCCATCGATTCCTTAAACATCTTCGAAACGTTATCTGTCTCACTGTCTTTTATTACTTTTTTTTTCACATAGCTCTTGCAAGATAGCCAGTTGCGTTTCTTCCCTAAAAGAATTTAGCCGCAACTAAAAGTCAAGTAGAGAGATTCATATTTTAGTCGCACTATCCGTATGTGGAATGCTTTACCAGACATTGTTTTTCCCCTTCATTGCGATTTACTAAAAGCAATGAGCTTCGGCGTCTTTAGCAAGATCCTCCCGTAAGGAGTTACTGTGTTTTTACATTACGATCTTTATACCTTGGATAGCATCTGTTGTTGATTTACAAAGGTCATCAGATAGCCTTTATATTTTTCGCCGGTGATTACCAACTCAACTCTCCTGTAACTGTTTGACTTCACCTTGCTACAGTGAATATTGTCACAGCTTTGACTATCTTCCCATCTTTGCAACATTGGTAGAAAATAACTTTACCTCATTTGCCTAGACAGGCTATCACCCTCTATAACCTTGAAGATGGGGATCGTGAAAGATCAAAGCCCGATGACTTTCATCTTTTTTCGAAAATCATATGATATCTCGACTAGCCCATCACTTTTGTCTTTTTTGGAGTTCTTAACCGTGTCTGTAACTTCATCAACTGTGATGCCGGATATTGTCGTAAAGTTAGACTTAGCTTTTGCAAAATGCTTTCGAGGAGGAAACTGTTCTTTCCACAGGGCATCACAATGCTGTCGCAACATCTGCAGAATTTTGTCGTCATCCACAAGAAGCAGTCTTTGGAACTTTGCTGGGAGAATGTCATGAGCATTTCTCATTCTGATGAGAGATAAGCGGCTATCGTGAATAGTTTTTCTCGTCATCAGCAGCCAGAGCAGAAATTTTTTCCAGCTCGCCAAACATGCTTACCGTGCCGTTTGCTTAAGGTAGGGCGAACTCTTTTACTTCTTTTTTGCCGATTGTATGCTTTTCATTGCACTTCGAGACGTGCCTTTTAATTTTTCTGCAGATTATTGTGGCCATATATGGAAACAGCTACTTATAACAGCTAAGGCTTCATAATCTAAGTGCAATGATTTGGCTTTTCCTGTGCGATATTTTTTTTTTGTGTAGGCAATCTCTCAAACTTTGTGTTGTGCTTCCTGTGTTTCGGAAGGCGTTGGTAGTGATGAACAGATGTCGCTGCATATTCACTCTGGCTCACCTTTTAGTTTGCCCAGATTATACGGTTTGATTTTCCTAGTACCTCTTGTTTGTTTAATTTGCTGCAGAAATACTGATTAAATTTTTGTGTTATTGAAAAGTATCTAATATTTTAATCATTGTACTAAAAAAGGAGCTCGCACAGGAACTTAATAATGAACCGAATTCTTTATTATCAATGAATCCTTTCAGCAAGGATTACGATTTCTCTTTGCCAGAAACCACAGTAATGCCTCAAAGCAAAATAGAGGCTCCACCGCAGCCCAAAAAAGAAAGTCCAGTGATAGAAATGGTGGTTAATGGTAGATGCAAATAGGAGCGTCAAGGAGGAAAGTGTTCGGAAAATTGGAGGAATTACAAATTTCGTGGGTTTGGAGATAGTAAATTTTTTTTAATATGTTTGTAGACATGCCCCTGAAGGCTGAAGTATGAAACATTTTTCAGCTGTATTCATTGCTTCCTTTGCCTGTGGTAACCACTATGGTAAACGTGTTTTTATGAGCTCGGAGATTTTCGTTTGTTTCAATCTGTTAGAGCCAGGATGCCTCCACTGAGACGATTGATTAGTTTCAACATATTATCCGTAAACCCCTGTTTCGTCACGTTATAATACGTGCATCGTCGTTGAATTGATTTAGTGACTTCTGAGCAACCTAACAAAATAAATTGTTGACTGTTGGACTCTCAAATCCGCGAAATGAAATCCTTTTATTTTCTGAACATACATCGTACGTAATTAAATGTAATGTATAGAATCCGGTGTTCCATATTAGCAACACAAACATGTTAAAATTATTTGTTTTTACTAAAGTACAAAGTCTAAGAGAAAGATTATTCAGATCATAATCTTACTATTACTGGACATTTAAACCCCTTGTCTTAAGCTAAATAGAAAAAAAAAATCCGAGGGCTGAAAAGGTCATAACTCCTCTACTATATTAACACAGTTGTAACTTTTTTCAACTGTGCTTCACTTGACGCTGTTTACAACTTTGAACTTTGACATAAAATAACTTCATTTGCACCCGAAGCTATGCAACGTGTTTTTTTAAACATCCTATTGAGCACCACTTGCTGTACCAGCATGATACTAACCACTTTCCCTTACCAATGTAAGCCTTCGCCTATGTCTCGGACATGCAGTCGTTACGTAAGAAGCAACACAACATTCACAGCCACATTCATTATTATTATTGAGCAATAATTTTCGGTCGCACATTACTTTGATAACTGATGAGTGAACTGCTAAACTTTGATGGGATTTATGACATCACCTATTATTATCTTCGTAGATCATTAAAGGTCAATGAAATGGATTGTATTACCTAATGGAAATTAATGTAGCTACTCAGACTTATATCCCTTCCAATAACCACTCCGGCAGACCACTGACAACGAATGTTCACATATTAAATTTAATATCTTGACCATATTGTGGGAGCAGAGTTTGATTTAAAGGCCTAAGCTTGGTTTACTTGCACCAGTTGTATGTTGGTTAGAGATCAATTAAAACTAATTGTGTTTATCCTATGGTGCAATTAGACTGCTTATATGCTAAGCATTTACCATCACTTGACAGAATGGTTCAGATCTTAAGTTCTACTACATAATTTGTGTATAGATTTGTGTGATTCAAAACTGAGAGTTGTTCCTTAAATATGAAATGAAACAGTCACACAACGATTTAATTTCTTTTTTATGCGGGTAGTTACTGAACCAAGTGAAATCACCACAAAAGTCATGAATTGTGTCATTTATCGTTACTTATAGCCTGCCAAATCCTTTTACTTTAAAGATTAATAGTATTTTCGGTTTTATTCACAGATTTTTGGAATTTAATCTGCCCCGTCTATCGCTGACTTGCGCGCTTTTTAGCGTGTCAGATTGCTTGAGGTTCATTGTAAAAGAAAATTTAACATTTTTCCGTATTTGTGTTCGCCACACAAAGAACACGAATGAAAGAAGAAAAATGAATAGTAAAAATCTTGAGAGTGAAATCTTAATCCTTTTGTGTGAAACCGTCCATGCAGACTTGTGGCGAAAAAGTCCTCCCTGCTTGTCCTACAGTAGTTGAAGAGAAAACTTTTTCAATCTTTAAGTAAATTTTCGTTTTGTTAGCGAGTGAAGACTTTACGTTTTTATGGGGAACATGCAAATAAAAAATGTAACGTGGACTGTTTTGTTTAATACAAACAATTGACAAAATTCATTGTGAGTGAAAAGTTGTTTTTGCTGGTCTTGAAACAGCTGCTAAGCTTTACTTAAAAATTGAAAACTCAACCAAAATGGTCTTGGGTGTGTGATTTTTTTTTTTTTTTTATGTGAAAAGGAAAAGCAAATTTTCTTTGTTTTCAGAATATCTTCATTCTTTTTTTTCAAGAAGAAATAAAGCGCATATGTTTTATCTATTAGGTTTGTTTTCAAAATGATTTTGGCCAGGTGGCCGCTGCGGCTGACTCAAATTAATTCCAGAGGGGAGATCCGATTTTCGACCACTTTCTACAGCATTTGGGGCAATAAAGCGCCGAATATTCTTTTCCAAGGCTTCAATCGTTTCGAGTTGATCTTCGTAGATAAGCAACTTCACATAAACCCACGCTAAATAGAACTGCGTTGTTAAATAGCCCGATCTTGGAGGTAACTCAGAGGTATAAAACTCGAAATTATGTGAAAATCGTCGTGAACAGACGAGTTACAAAACTTCAGAACTCTCCAAACTTCCCTAGGTAAGAGTCGAACCCCCTCCGTGCTCTTTTGTCAAATTTTAATTTTGTTGTTCATGTTCTTCTTCGTTCACGGTATTTTTTGTCAGTATTTTTACTTGCGATTATAGGTACTATAAGGCAAGTCTTGCAATCGTGCAGAAAAAAAATTTTGAGATAACAATTAAATATGACATTACGATGATAGAGAATACGAAAAAAGTGGGTCCTGCAATTCTGTCTGTCTGTCTGTCTGTCTGTCTGTCTGTGTGTCTGTCTGTCTGTCTGTATATGGATCTACAGCCTGAACTAATAGACCGATTTTCTTCAAAATTTGCAGTTAGGGTCTGTGGAGCATACTACAGAGGGGTTTTTGGAATTGAGTCTCTAGGTCTTGAAATAACGGTACCTACCATACAACCGATATGATAATACTTATTTTTCTCGAAAACGGCTCCAACGATTTCGATAAAATTTTGTGTGATGGATTAATTTAAGATTGTCTTTCTTCTGATGTAAAAAAAAATTTTGGAAAAAGGTTAAAAACGGTACCTCCCATAGTACCGTTTTTTTCAAAACCGACTTTCTCGTTAATGGCTTACACGATCTTGACGAAATTTTGGATTTAAGAAGTCGTATACTGTTAAAGAAAGACTGCATATCAATATTTAAAAAAAATTAGTTTTGGAAATTTTTATAAATTTTTTTAAAAAATTTTGATTTTTGAAAGTAATTTCGAAACTATAACTTTGATTTTTTTCAATTTTTTTGTCAAAATAACTCCTATTAAGATCTAAAACTTTGCATACTCGACTTTTAAAAAACGGTTTTAAAAAAAAAGTGAAAAATAAAAAACCGTTTTTTGGAAAAACCGCTCCAACGATTTTGATTAAATTTTCATCATTAATTTGTATTAGCGATTGCGAAAGAATGGCGTTTTTAGATTTTTGCTTGAAACCTTTGGAATATTTAATTTAATTTTTTCATTATTTTGCGTGATTTAATTCAATTTCCATAATTAATGTGTAGTTGGCAACCCTGTACCACAAAATATATTATGAAGAGCGAATACCAAAGCCTTTAACTCAGCCTTTAGATTTTGATATCGTATTTAGAACACAATCGCAAGTTCGTGCGACCCAGTCGTGCCCATTTTTTTTTTTGCTGAGGGACTGCTGAGTGGTGACAAAATTCCACCTATCATTACATCTGTATTTTTTTTTTGTTTTTTTTTTTTTAACATAGGTAGTATCTGATGTATTTAGTTTTACAACAGGAACAGAGCGAATATAATATGAAAGATAGTGAACCAAGATCGGAACCGTGAATAATACCATTTTTAAGTTTCAGAAAATACTGAGAGTTCATTGTTAATACTTCTCAAGTTAATAATTCTCAAGAAGTATGCACAACCGTTGGTTGGTATTCAACTAAGAAATTCTTGTCTTTTATAGTACAAAGTATTATATTCAGTGCTGCAGCGGTTATGTAGAAAAAGATAGAAAGCTTGAGGTGATAAAGAGCTAGTAGTGCTGGTCGAGTTACCGTTCTGAAATTTTTCATAAAGGCAAGAGGGTGTTCTTCGCTAAATGGTTTTTTGTATAAGCAAACAACATTTGGGCTCTTAGACACTCTGAAATTAAGATGAGATACATATATGCTTTTGTCTTCTAAGGCCAAAAATATATCTAACCATATCATTCAATGAAAAAGCATCTAGCTTACAATAAACTGCTGATTCGTAATAATAAAGCAGTTGCGATGCCTTAATGAGTCTGAGCTGCGTTCTTGGAAGTAAAGTGCGAAAAATCCAGAGTTTACGTACGTTTGGCCAACAACATAGTTATCGTGGTCATCTGCGGACAAGGTACGGTTGATTTTAAACCAAGATTGGTTATTTTTTTTTTTTTGAAAATTGAATTTCATCTTCCCCTAGATAAATCGATGGAACATTCTCAGGATCATACTATTTCTTGGCGAAGATAATGGACTTACATTCATTCGGGTTGAGAAGCAGTCCATTTTTATTAGACTAAATCAAAATCGCTGTCATGTCTTCGTTGACTCGTGATACGAAATCAATAAGCCCAACCATTTTAAATAGATTTGTTTGCGAATCATCTGCATGTTAATGAAGTTCAACGTTAGTGTATTCTTTGAAAAGGTCATTTATAAAAGTAGAAAAGAGTATCGGACCAATTATTGAGCCTTGAGGTACTCCAGCTAAAGTGCTTTGGTGTTGTGAGAGCCTTCTACCATTTTTCTGCTTCGGATTTGTTATACAGCTTTGTATAGACTTGCAGCGCTGCGACTTAATACAAAATATATTTTGAGCTTAAGGCACATGCTTACATGATCAACACTATCAAAAGCCTTTGAAAAGTCGAAAAGATTGAGAATAGTTATGCATTTCCTGCATCGAAGTCTTCACTATGACTGTTTCACAACTGTGCTCAGCCCTAAAACCACATTGGTACGGCTATAAGAGACTGTGTTTATTAAGATAAGTTGTTATTTACCTGGCAGGGCGGGCGGTGTTGTAGAGTTTGCGGTAGGTAGGCCGGACGCGTGGGTTCGAATCCTGCTCTGGGCATCTACTTTTCTTTCAGCCTACCTGTTTCATCTGGACGCCGTCCTTGAGGTTATATACGAAATTACAACCACATCATTTCAATCTACTGCACCACAACTACTCTGGTAGTACAATTGACCGGCAACGGCAATTAGGTTTGAGTGCTCCAGATTAGCATAAGACTCCTCTTTTTTGATAATATATTTGCTTGGATGGAATTTTCTCAAAGGCCTCAGAAATTTGGAAGGATGCTTATTGGCCTACTGTCAAGTCCATGCCAGTTCAAAGTTTTAAATTTTGAAACAGGATGACATGATGCAAAAATTAATCAAATGTGAGACCCCAAGAGGTATAGCAAAATCAATTGAGTATATATTTGTAGACAACAGCTTTTCTCATATCAACAAAACACTGTCACAGAGTTCATAACACAATTTTAAACCAGACTCTTAGGTTAGTAGACGTTTATGACTTAAGTCCTAATGAGTCATTACTCAAAAAACTATTCTGATCAGCTCCTAATCGATTCCAAGAATGAAATTGACGAGGTATGCTGTTCTAGGAAATACAAACTCGCCCATAAATGTTATCCCTACTTGCTCATGATGAGCAAGCAAATTTTACTCTTTTCAAAATTTAATTTTGATTTGAAAAATAAAACCTAGAATATGCCAAACCCCAACTAAGATAACACTGAAATTGGAAAGTATACAATTTCAATCGAAAACCAATAGACAGCACTTTACCTTGAAGTACTAGTAGAGTATTGTCGAAACATGCTTTCAAATAAATTCAATAATGAAAAACCACACACAGAACGGACTTCTTCATTTGTTACGTGTCATTGCACATTAAATGAAAACCCATTAAGCACTTCAGACCACAATTCCATATAGAACAACATTTTAAGCAGATACAATTGAATTGTATCCTCTGCCAAAATAATAATGTGGTAGCTGAACACCGGAAATACAATACTCTCTCTCTCTCTCCCTCTTTCTCTCTCACACTCTAGAGTGAAGTGGGGAGGGGGAGAACTAGATTGGGGGAAAAATATAACAAAAAAATGTATGTCTAGTATATATTTTTCCACTCTAACATTTTCAATTTATTACTGCAGTTCCATAGTTGCAAACTAATGTGGTTCGCATTGGGAGTGTTTATGTAGATGTGTATACAACTGTGGCTCTTGATTTAGCATCAGTTTTTCCGGGATGCAAGTTATTTTATGATTTTTTTTGTTGTTGTTTATTTTGTATAGAGTATATATAGGAACTGTTGTTCCAGAGAATAAATGAAAATATTTTTTCAAAATGAAAACCAGTCTTGCGTTTTGCAATGAATTGGTATTTGTTTTGTGATTTGAAATGAAAGACCACTTTAATGATAGATTTCTATTTTATTCATGCGATTATGGTTCTTTAATTAGTAGTTATTACTAGAATATATAGATAATCAGATTGGCTTATGACCTGTTCGGGTAAGGTTCCTTAACTCTCACGCACAGTATGTGTAACTGTATGTGCTATTTTAATCACAAAAAACCAGTGCTCTTTAACAACATAACATCGGGCCTTAATGAGAATGATGTGCTTGAAATTTCTGACTAAGTGGTTCAAGCTTAAGTATCACGCCGCGCCGATTTACATACTTTACTTCACGGTATTGCAGGAGTTTTGAGTTCGAATTACAAAGAAAAAAAGTGTTTTTGCATTACCACGAAAAGCGCTTTCTTGATTACTCGTTCGGAATCGGCATTTCCTCACAACGCATAGTTGTGAGAAATGCACTAGGCCCCGGTACTTCCCGCTCTATTGCGCTACACTCCTACACTATCTCTATATGGATGTACTTCATGGTGAAATTTTTTGGGCAAAGTCTAGGCAAATTTTCGTAAATTTTTAAATTAAAGAGTTTATGATTTCTGCTTCCTGGTCGTTGTTAATATAAACTATGGTGATCTTAAAAAGAGATGTTTAAAAATAAGCAACCAAGTACATAAATAAGACCATTCAATACAATTTGTGTTGAATGGTTTTAAGTCATATACTATTATAAATGCTGGTGTACCGCAGGGGTCCGTTTTGTCTCCGACCCTCTTCCTTATGTTCATAAACGATATCTTTTCTGAGACTTCTGATTCTCTGAACTTTTTTCTGACTGATGATTTTTCTGACTCTATCCTGAAGTGTCCATATTCGTTTCCGAGTTCAAATCCCGCTTTTCAAATGTTGAAACTGGAACGGTTACGTATGATAAGTTCATTGAATTACGATCTTGACAGCATTGTAACATAGGGTAATATGTACAAACCTAGTAGAATTCAATCTTACAAAAACTCAATGTTGTCTCTTGTCGTTGAACATTAGCAATCCGCTATCGCCATTATCTATGAATGGTCCCTGCATCCAAGAAGCCGAAAAGCTGTCAGTACTTGGTATTGTGTGTAACAGATGATCTTCTTTGGAATGACCATTATTCCATCCATTATTTTAAGTCGCCAAAAATGCTGCTACATGCTTTGGTTTCTTAAGACGATCCAGGAAATTTTCTGCTCTTCTGATCTGGCTTCAAATTGTAAAGCCTACATCTTCCCAAAACTAGAGTATAGTTCTCTTATTAAATGTAGTCAGGTGTTCCTCAAACATTTTTGCGCCTACTTGATAGGGTACAAAACAGAGCTATATATTATAGTTCAATCGTAGAATCAATTGGTTTCGCTTTTCATGGCAGTAAAATTAAGGCCAGTAAATCTGACCAACTACCGCATCAGTATTTTTCAATTGTGCCGCCATTTTAGAAAAGGCTCCAACAATTGAAGGGACAGGATATACTCAATAAAAGACAATCTAGTCCTTTTTTTGTTGTGTGTTCACTGTGTTGCCCTAATTAGTTCCTTTTTGGTCATAAAATTAATTTCTGGAACCAGTGTAGAATACAGTACTTCGAAACGTATATAAATTCAAACCAAGAAGCTGGCTTAGGATCGTTCCTTGTCATAAAATTCCCCGACAGCATGCATAAGAAGACCGGAAAGTTGCCAGTCGTTTTATAGTCAACCAACTATCACGTGTACTAAAAATGAACATTCACGCTGTGTTTTTTGACTGATTAACTTATAATTTCTATTAAAAACATATAAAATAAATGTAATGTGGAAATGCTATCCTGTTTTTCTCTTGAGAACTTTTGACTGGATGATGCTGGTATAAGAGATATTAAGAATTAATAAATAGTAAGATTAGATTGGATTATGTAAGAGCGAGCTCTTGCCGCTCTGATGGGCACTGCGGTTTCTATCCGAAGCCTATTTTTCTTACCCAGGAAGAGTTTAAGACCACTTCTATTGCTCCCGAATATGACCAGACCTTAATGATCCTCTGTGTGTGAATGAGTTTCAATTTATTCAAAGAGATGATCTCATAGTAAAGTAAAGCTATTTAAGGCAGGAAACTGCCTAATATTCCGTTATCATGTGTAGAAACACTACTTTTGATATAGTGTCTGAAGATAAAGTCTGCTATCAACCTCATTTAATAAAAAGGGTGTTTTTTAAGCATGTTTTCAAGATAAAACGTTTATAATTTAATGTTGTGGCTAATAATCTAGCTTCATTGTAAAGATAAGAGTTTGCTTGCAACTGTAATTTAAAAATCATCCATCAGCGTCATTGATATCTGCGTAAACAAGCGACTTCACATAACCTCACAAAAAACAGTCCAGCGGTGTTAAATCGCCCGATGTTTGAGGTAACTCAGAGGTTTAAAACTCGAAATTATATAAAAATCGGCGTCAACAGACATTTTGTTTCGAGTCAATTCACCGAACGTACGCAGGGCCCAGTGGCCTTGTGGCTTCAATTCTTCCGCGTTTAAATGGTAAAACAAACTGAGCTTTAATCAAGTGACATCTGTCAAAAGACCTATTCTGGAATAACAGTCTCCGGTTTATTGTCCGGTTTTACATTAAAGGACTCGCCCTGTGAGTTTTCGCACTGATTTGCCCAGAGTAGTTTTGCCGAACTTGATTATTTTCTTCCAGTGCAAAGTTCTGTACCCCACGGGCGGATCACTAGTGTGAAGCAGATAATATAGCTTGGAGATTGTTATGCTCGTAACGCTGAAATGGAAAAAAGAAGGAAATTTGAAGTGATTTTTGTTTACACCGCAAAGTGGCTCAGGGCTGACGATAGAGGCTGTGTTTTGCTAAAGGTTCAGCTCTCTCTTTATTAATCCTCTTGTGCTTGAATTCAATGTAAAATAACAAAGTTTTTCTTGAAAGTTCAGAGGCTAATATGATTGGCTCCTGACTCCTAAATTTGTTTGTTTTGTTTCTTATGTCACAATATTTGAGTTTTTTTACGGCAGTTTGGCCGTTTGAGTACGTAGAAATTGCTTCTTTTTTTGTTAATGGATTGACTACTCTCGCACATTATTTGAAGCAAAGTCTTTTGGTTGTTATATAGACGAGTGATTAGGTACACCTATTAAAAAAAAAAGTTGCTTATTTCTGACGTTAAGTCGTAATTTTACAAGGCCTTCTTAGCTTGAACTATAGGTTTGGTGTTTTCGCAGTAGACCCCAGAGGCTTGAGTTTAGAAGATGGAAGAGACGGTAGCTGAAGGCCAGTCTTGCTTCCCTTTTTTTTAAATATATGGATTGAGGAATGAGGATACATCTAAAAGGAGGTGTAAATCAAATGTGGGTGTGGTACGCTGTATGTTAGTAGTGTATATTGTTGTTGGTCTTTTGAGTTACCATAGCTTTTGAACTGCCTTTATTCCTTTCGTTTGTGACCACCATACCATGGTTGCGTAGGTTATTGTTGGTCTGACTATATCAGTATACAGAGATTATACATTATTTATGTTTTCAAGACCTTGTGTTTCCCGCATATGCGCGGCAAGTCCGTAGGGTCCTAGAGTGTCACAAAATCTAAATTAGTAGAAAGCTGTCGCAGTAACCCAAGACTGCTCAGCTCAACAAACACCGTAAATTTAATTTGGGTTCCAGAACGGGAAACCCAAACGGGAATGAAATGGCGGATAAGCTGGCTGAAATTGGGTCACCACTGTAGTCCAGCGAAACGAATACCTCAGAATAAATAGAATATTAAAAAATTAAAATTTTCTAAAATCTGCCAATGACAGCATATCTTTACAAACATGCTGGGTTTCCAGAAACATATGGCCAGATATTTTCCATGAAAAAAAAAAACAGAATTTCTACTCCAGCTTAGCAGACCAGACCTATCCCTGTTGATTTTCATTTATTTAGTACCCACATCTCATCAATGGGCGTCAGCACATATAACTTATGTAGATGATGCCAGGACAAAGAGGCAGAGTAAGGACCATTCGACTTCCTCTATGATCGTCGAACTGGTTGACATCTCTTACCTGTTACTGAACAGCATCCTAAAATTCATTCTGAGCTCCAAATGGTTCAGTGTGGGCTCCCAATCCCAATAACCTGGAGGCACAATGGATCCTTGCTGCTGCTTGTCACTTCCAACCTAACCTAACCTATAGTCTCTCTGTTGGAAATGCGTTACAATTTAAAAACAATCAGACAGTTTACGGTCTAGGATATTTGGACTTTTTAAAGAGTAGGGGAGAGTGTGGTCGAAAGTAACGCCTTGCAATTGTAACATTGAAATTTAAAAGAAAAATGAGCCTGTATCCGTTCATTTTTAAATGTAGAATTCTTCGCTGTTTGGGGCTGAATGCACCCACAAAACTTCAACTGTCTAAATACTGAACTGTGCCAAATATAGTTCAAAAAGTGGAGTTTGTGTATGAAAGCAAATTTTTATGGTGGTGAGTTTTTGAATATATTTTTTTGAATAATGAAGTTTCGATTCAGCGGTTACATTATTATTTTACTTCATTTTATTTCAAATTTAATGGTGTAAGTGCTTTTGGAATCACCGCAGTAGTTTCTGAATAAACTTCATATTCAATCAAAAAAACGAGATGTGGACAGTTGTAACATTTTTTGAGTGGACAATTGTAACACGTTACAACCGTCCACACGAAAAAATACCCACTCACCAATGCGTTTTTTAATCTTCAGTGAATATCGTAGCTATATCCTCTTTCGCAAAAAATATGCCACGACAAAGAGTAAGAAGAACCTCCCGAGGCATGTTTACAAAAGAAGTTATTGTGAAAGCAGCAGAAGAAATCTTAAGAGAAGGAAGATCTATTCGAAGTGTTTCAAGTGCTCACAACCTGTGTCACGTTACACTCAGTCGTTTTGTTCAAAAAACCAAATTTTCTTACGACTCCGGTGGAACGCTGACTACCCAGATGTTGGGTATAGGCCTCACAATCGAGTTTTCACCGATGATAAAGAAGTACGTATTATTTATTATATTTATAAATAACTTGCATTTCGAATTTTTCTTTGCAAAAGTTGCAAACATATATAAATCACTGTGCTGATTTAAACTATGGCTTGACAACCACATGCGTGCGAAAGATGGCATACCACTTAGGAGACTTTTATAAACTTAAGACTACAAGACTGTTTTTAGTTTTTAATTTCTAATTTATTAATTTTGATTTAATAAATATGAAGTTGAAACAATATCATTCATTTATTTTTCAAGATATAGATGGTGTTACAACCGTCCTTTCTTGATGTTACAATCGAAACACCGTAAAGGACGGTTGTAACATTCGACTTTCACCTCTTTTTCCCAGCTTTCACCCGGAGAAAGTAGAAAGTTGAAAAACTTAGTAACTTAAAAAGATAGCCAAATATCCACTTGTCAACATGCGCGTTGTAGTAATTTTCTATGTTTCTTGGTTCAAAAGCTATAGAGCCAAATATGCAAATTGTTACTTTCGACCACACTCTCCCCTACTTTTGTGTTACCTTACAATGAAGGGAGTATTAGATGATCTAATTTTTTGTTTGTAACTGTCTTTTAACCGTTAACAGAAAGGCCTTCGTTTGAACACCTGATTTTTAAAGTGTTGAGAGTTGAGACTTGTATTACTGCATAGATAAGTTATCTTAGCGGACTGTCTCCCACTACCGATCAGATAAGTGATGAGAGGACTCCGTCTTGTGGGCATCCTCTGTTTGTAATACCATTCCATCAATTGTGTGGTGGACGATCCTGCTGTAGATGACCCTTCTGCTGATGAGTCCGCTACTTAACGTGGATATAATCTACAATCTACATGTAGTACATTGTGTTATCTGAGAGCACGGCAAGGAGGGAAGGGGGATCTAAGTCAACGTTACGTTCGCTGTTCATCAAAAAAATTTACTACTGTATTTCTCTCGACTAGTTTTTTTTTAATCTTTGTTATGATAAAAGTCATTCATTTCGTGTTAGCAAATATACAGACATTTAAATGTATATATTTTTAATACAGTAAATGGTAACTCATTATATTACCTAAAGTTTATTTTTTTTTAAACATGAGAGCTAGCTATTTGGCGCGGCTCTAGCGGCATTGCAATCCGAACCAATCGATTCCTTTGTTTTTCCAATACTCGAGAGACTAATGCGGCATATACATTGTTCAAATGCTTGTCAAGCATGTAAGAGTGTATGTATTAGTGAAAATAACTCACGTATACATTGTGTGCATGCTTGAAGCAAAATCAAACCATTTTGATTTTTGTTCAATCAGGCTTCAATCATCGAAGAGTCTATATTCGAGATTGATTACTTGATCAATCTTTCATTTTCGTAAGGACACGGTAAATCAAACATTATAAAAATAAAAAAAAACTTAAAACTTAAACTGCAGTATCAATTAAAATTTATCTTTCTCAGGGGGGGCTAAGCTTTTGTGACGTAATATTCATAGGGAGTCACAGAAAATGTGACACAGCGTGACAATGGGGGAGGGAGGGGTCAAAAAAACCTTATTTTAGTGTGACGTATTTAATGGCCGGCCCCTTATCACGAATGAGTTTGGATAATGGGTTGTTATCCTAACCCAGTGATAAAGTTAGTTAGCTAAAAATTCATTTAAACTAGTGACACGCACATAATTTACTTGAAGTACTAAAAAATTTGCTAGAAATTGAAAATGACTGCTTGAATTGACGGTTGAAACACGGAATTAATATCTAAATTGAATAAAATATAAATTTTACTTGAAAACTCTAGGGGGGTAGTTTGGGGGGATCTTTTGCCAGCATTTGCTCTGTTGCAGTTCTTTTGAGCCTTAATTTTCATCAATTGTAGGCTTTATATAGTTTCCATAGTAATCCAGGGCTAATTTACCATGAATTAGCTACTCTATCAACTTAATAAAGCGTAGGCCAACAAATCCAATAAACAACATGTCCATTGAACCCTCGCAGTTTATAAAGCTGTTCTATACTGAAAATCTTTGTATTTATACCCACATGCGGTCTTATTGATGGTATTTATAGCCTTACGCATACATCACTTAAATTAATACAAAACAATCGTTTTGACACCCACGTTAAATGGCCAAAAATCTCAATCTTTTATTTTTCATCTCGTGCTTTCGGGGAAATGTTTTCCACCGCCTAACAAATGGTTGGATTCTCACCATTGAATGGAGTAGAGGCAAAAAATAAATGTATATACATACTTATCTGACAATGAAAATCTACATTAAATCCTGACATAGGATCCTAGTCCATTTGTACGGAAATGTGCCTAGCTGCTGGAAGTATAAGTTCCCATGAGTCCTTTGCCATTAAAGGGCAAAGGGCCTGCTCCGCGCACTTGTACAATGGAAAAAATATATGTGTTTGTGTATATGTAAGTAGCCATGGCATGTGTGGTGTAATTTTTCATTTCGAGTCATTCTGGCTCTGAACCTTAAAGAGGTATACAAAAGCATCCGGAAAAATGCCAAGCGACATATTTGCGTATAAGTATGTAGTATGTACGTGAAAAGCATGCAGTTCAAATAATTACACATCCTCCGCATGACATTCTTTTTGGTCTTCTTCTTCTTCTTTTTCAAAAAAAAAAAATCTCTCTATTGTGTTTTGATGTTTATGTATGTGAGTATGGCTAAGTTTTAACATTTTGCCACGCCGCAATTTCCATTCATTGATTTCTAGGCAAAAGCAACGAACGTCAAAGCCTTCTGCACACAACCCCCACAGCTGCATACATTTATGTACACTATACAGTGTACCTAGTACCTACACTCATCTATAGATGTGTGTGTAAGAAAATGTAAGGAATAACGCAAACAAAGGGCTTAAAAACGCGCATGCGGTTTGCGTAAAACGCCCTGCTGAAAAGCTTTCGAAAAAAATTTCAAAAGAGAGTGTGTAGGCGGCAGCAATATAAACGCACGAACCACGAACAAACGTCATGCAAATGTCAAAGTTGATATTCTCTTTTTTCCTGAAAGAGCAGCCAAAAGCCAAAACTCCAGCTGTTCATCTTCACAATACCTATTCCCTCACAGAACACCAGCTCCCACTGCGCCGCGCCCGCTGCTGCCATCACTGTTTTGCTGTCTTTCGGTCGAAAGGAAATGAAAAATACAAAATGCCGGTAGGACTGTGTTTACTTTTACTTTTAACGCTTTTCGAATTTCTTTTGATATATCAGGATACATCGTATGACCAAACACACGCAACCCACCTTCCTTATTTATGTGTTATGAGATTTCTAAGTGTGTAAAAGATAAAACAAAAATTTGAAGTATCACTTGACCGAAATGAATGTAATTAAATGTATTGTTAGCGAATTTTCGTTAAACCCTTCCAGGTGTTGCACATGGAATTTCACAAAGCATTTTCCGTTTCCAAAGTAAGGGTTTGAAGTTACCATCAAGAAATATGAACATCCTATTTCGTTTGATTTGCTCTTCTATATTTCGACTTTGTTTTGGAATGGTTTTTAATATAGAAGGTATAGTTCGGGTGGGCTTTGTTTTATTTGGCATTCGAGAGCTTCTTGGAACTGAGGACTGAGTCCTATGAATTTCATAAATAAGATCAACAAGAATCAATCTAATGGGCAATTTAAAAAGAAAAAAATGAAATTTGAAAATAAAGCACTCATACGCCACCCGCACTTTATGTTTATTTATTTGGAACACTAATTTTGGGGTTGAGTACAATTCGAGAAAGGTGCCTACAGCAAGCATAAATACTGTAAAAAATATATTTAAGGGGCTTTTAATGAAATACTTGAGCTACGATTGATACTCCTCATCCTCTCCTTTGATATTTTTCCTTTTACTCCAAGAACTCGATTTTTTGTTTTGGAATGTAGTCCACGAAATAAAAAGCAGTTGGCTTTGGAATTTTTAGAGGAGAGCTGGATTAAAATATGTACATGTAGCCATCTTCATTGTGTTCTTAGGAAACTGTCAAAAGTGTCCATTTAAAGGGTGAACCAAATACTTTTTAAAAATGCAATGCAATTAACAACATCAATTTTGTTTCCATATGCACCATGGTTTTGTTAGTAAGCCACACGGCTTCACAGTGACACATTCTGTCGATCCAATTTTTCAAAACCTTGTTGTAGGTTTCGGGCTGTAGTTCACGGAAGGCTTGGATAGTTTTGGCTTTAAGTGCTTGAATTTTCAAGGATCCTACAAAAAGTCCAAACGGTTCAAATTGCAGCTTCGGATTTAATTTCGCCTAAAAGGCTGATAACGCACGATTTGGAAATTTGTGAATAAAGAGTGTTATTTTAGACGTTTGGTTTTAATCTGGCAATACTTTTTTCAGTGTCTTTTTGACAGCTGCAACTTGATTTATGCTCAGTTTGGTTTCCCATTTCATCGTGAAATAGTTGAAACCGCACGACTACTAGGCACGTTCGGTGAAATGTCTCGAAATGTAATCACTGTTGGTGCTGATTTTTACATAATTTCGAGTTTAAAAACTGTGAGTTACTTTCAAATGCTGGGCGATTTAACACCGCTGAACTATTTTTTGTAGGGTCGTGTGAAACCGCTTGTCTTCACAGATAAGCCCGTGATAATTGACAACTTGAAAGAGAATATTCGAGGTACTTTTGCTGACATACGAACCCAAATGCTGCAAAAAGTTGTTAAAAATTCGGCTTCTCGGCTGGAACTTGTTTCATCTAGCCGCGGCGCGGTGGTCAGTTGCCCAAAATCATTTTCCAAACAAAATGGCAAACCATTTTCTTTATTATATAAAAAAAAGTTCTTGGCCATTGCATTCAATTATATGCGTTCTATTTTCTCTTAAAGTTAAAAAAACCTATTTTATTTCTTTATTAGTAAGCCGATATTATGGAACACAAAGTTGTTCAAGTGGCTGCTTCGGGTGGCTTCGCAGTGACGGATTCTGTCATCACAATTTTCCAAGACCTTCTTGGTAATTTCAGGCTGTAGCTCAAGAATTCCTTGGATTATATTGGCCTTGAGTGCTGGAATCTTCCTTCATAATTCCCCACAAAAAAGTCGAAACAGGTCAAATCGTTGCTCTGAGTTGTTCAATTAGCATTGCCAAGATGGCTGATCACACACGATTTGGGACTTTGTTGCTCAAATGATCGATTGTGGCATGGGCTGTGAGTGGCATTGCGGGCCATTCTGCGTAAACCTGAATTCCTCCAAATCCATCAATTTAATTTAAAAAAAAAAAACGTTGGTTAACATGGCTCTGTAACGCTCACTGCTGACCAGAACGTTGTTAGTCTTATTTTTCAAGAAAATTGGTGTTCAATGATGCCACCTCTCTACCATCCGCACCAAACTATGATCCTCTGTGTATTGGATTCTATTAAATAACGTACAACTTTCTGAGCCCCAGATGCGCCGTATCGATGCGCGAATCGATGTTCCTGAATTGAATCTCACACTTTCGGCTATAGCTGCCACATTCTCGTCCGCGCACCGTTCCTTGAGTGTCGTCCAATAGCACTTCAGCCTCAAGAACTTTTTACAGGGTTCAGTATGAGCAGTGGGTGCCTCATTTCGACCAAAACTTCTTTCGAAAACGCACTGTTTGGGAAAAACAACGCTCACCTTTGAAATAAGTTTTCAATGTGTTCGAATGTTGTTCAAGTGAAAAGCGACTCATTTCGTTCCAGTTATTTATCATTCTGGCTTTTTTTAAAAATTTCGAGAGTTAAACACTTGTATGTGTCGAAATAACCTATGATTTGAAAACAAACCACTAAATGGCCCACCCTTCATACAAGTTACCTTTGCTATTATACATGGTGAAATTCGTCCTCCATAACAGCGTCTTATGGTTATTTTTTACAACAAAGGCTTAAAAAATTTCTGAAAAATATATTTTTTCAGAAAAATAGCCATTTAGGAAATAAAAAGAGTTACAAATTAAAGTTTTGTATGCGAAATGATTTTTTTGCAGGACGAAGTAGATACCATAGCATCCATACGCCAAAAACTTATAAGGGATTCTTTTACAACATGGGTTTATACCTATCATCATTAAAAACTATTTCATTAATAAAATAGAGCATAACAATATTTTATTAAGGACTTGGTCTTGAGTTGTTCATTATTCGCTAAAATATTTTCCGCTATCTCGATTTCATAGAATTCTATTGAAACATGTGCAGCGCCTGGATCGTGTAATTTTCAAAATACTAACCAAACTAATAAGAAAACCGCTGTTCTTTAATCGCTTAAGTGAAGTCTTATAAGACAGGGTCTGAATTCCGTTACTTTTTTGACGAATATCCTTCAATCGTCGATTGTAACGTCAAAAGATTGTTTCATGCAACCAAGCTAGCTTTCAGCTATTGATAAAAAGCTATTTTCCTATGGTCTAACAAATTTTGGTTACTGTTTCAGTTTTTAAACACGTTTATTTTAATACCTAGAACTTAGATGGCAGTTATTCTAAAAGGTCCAAACTTTTGCCGTTGTCGTCGACGGTAAACCATTTTAGAATAATCGTAGGCTACAATATTGATGTGTGCTCCAAAAATATTGCGGTTATACTTTCAGCACCATCTTTTATATTATCTGTTAGGTGTTAGTCTCCCTCTCGCCCAATGGCAACACCTGCAAATATTTTTTCTTTACATGGCGCCGTGTTTAAAGTAAAGAAATGAAACCAACCACAATTCTAATAGTACCACTCTAGCCATTATTAAAAACCCATAAATTCTAACACGATGAATGAATAAAGAACTTTCTGATAAAGAATGTTTTTCCATTTTGCATCCTCCCAAACATACCTTCTATTGTACCTTTGAAAATTAAGGACAATTCCTGGCTAGCCACATTCTCTTTCGGTTTTTTTTTATTATTATTTTACCGGTCTGTCGTCGGCAAGGAAAATAAATGGTTTCAAAATTGCTTGTACAGCGACACAGCCTCAAAATATTTTATTCCACATTCTTGAGAATAATATCAACAATTGGTAGCTCTGAAGACAACAGTTGTATAATCGTGTATAGAAAGTCTTTCTCCCACAGCCAAAGATGGTCTGCAAATCCGTGTCTTGAATTCCAAAATGGACAACAGGAATTCCTTCGCGTGATCTCACATTTAAATGGAAAAAAGAAAGCGGGAAAGTGGGAATGGGAAGCCTAATATAATAGAAGAAGATTTTCAAATGTGACAAAGAATGCGTGAAAAAAACACCCTTCTACATCAACTTCAATTCTTCCTGATACACAACTGAGTGGCAACAGACCGACTGACGATGCTGACACGGAAGCGACAATGGTTTGTGTGAAGTTTATAAATAAAAAAAAAATAAGAATAAGTCCTCCAAAACTTTATTTCTTTTGTGGAATTTGTTCTCTTTTTTTTTGTAAATTGAAAAATAGCACAGCAGCCTTAATTAAGATATTTGGTTTGTTCACCACTGCTCCAACATATTTCTTTCACGAGCAACTTTCAAAATGAGGTCCTTTTCTCTTTCTATCTCTCTTTTTTCTTATTGCTGTTGGCTGTAAAAGGTTAAAAATATTTTAATAGGATTGTATGAACAAGGGTGTATAAAGTATATTTGAGAGAAAATGGAAAAAAGCAATAATGCAATTCTTTGCTGCCCGTGAAAAGCGAAAAACGAATCCTTTCACGTTCTTCTGTCTGAGTCCTGTCGGTCGGTTGGTTGCATTCTGTCTTGAACAGATTTTCTTCTCAAGAGTTAAAAAGTGCACGTGCTGGGATGAAGATTTTCGGTTCGTTCTATTTTTTTTTTTGCGTTATTTGTATGAATGAAAAATTCATCTGAAAGGTTAAAAGTGCATTCTGCAATGGTGTGCATATTTCCCAACCCGTGTCGTTATCGCTGTCGTTGTCGGTTGGTGAAATAATGAAAACGCGTTAGTGGCACACAAAATACTCTCTGTCTCGCGGTAAAATTCAAACTAACTGACTGATTGATGATGAATGGTTGAATGATCAGACATCTGTGAAATCGGTAGGAAACGTTTGAGAGAGTTGGAAGTCAATTTGACTTTTGACTGACGACCAAAAAGGAATGCTTAAATCATCAATGCCGATAAAAAAAACTTCCATTGTCAGTTGTCTTGACATTTCTGGGACTAGATATACCAGTTTTTTATTTTGTTATTTTGAATGGGAGCAAAAAATAGCAGTCTTCCGCAATGCTCAATTCCACAGAGTAATAGTTTTTTACTTCCAATTGCATTAAATTCTCTTTTAGAAATTCTTTTGGTTTTTTGATCAGTGAAATGATTGTTAATGTGCTTCCATTTTGAAATGGCCTTAACTGTGTTTAAAGAATTTGTCACAGAATCTAAGATTATTTGGTTGTCGTCTACCATTTTTTAAACCTGAAATAGAAACTGAAACGCAATATCTACGCTGAACTCCCCCTCCGCAACCCAGAGCTCAAAAAGCATTGGGTTTGACATTTAGGGCAAATTTTAGGAAAAACGCTTTGTGGCAACCACAGGGCAAAACCCAGGACAAAACCCAGGCTTTTTTTTTACTGAAATCACATGAATTATACCATGTGTAGATGAAGTCTTGCGGTAGTAGTGCTGCAGTTGGAACTTGATTTCCTGACTTTATAGCGGGTGTTGCCTCTGATTTGAAATTGAAAAGCATTAAAAAAACATGGGTCCCTCCATTCCTTTTGAGATTTTTGAGAAAATGCTCTATGTCCTATTGCATTTGTAGCTTTTATATCAGAACATTTGTGTTTTTTGAAGACATAAAAGGAACATAAGTTGCTATTTCGTAATCTATTTCTAACAGTTTAAGAATTTCCTTCAAAAATTTAACATTAATAGCAATGAAACTGATGCGATTATTGGTAAACCTTTCTAGAGTGGAAGATTCGGCATCTTTCTGTGGGAATTTCGACAAGAAGGGCGATATATGAATTTAGAAAGCGCATCAGAATGTTGCAGCAAGCTGTTTTCTTATACATACAGCCACGACGAAAGGTATGAGACACACTTATACTTATAAACTGACCAAAGATCGAAAAGGAACAAATAAATAAATAGCAGCTTATGGAGGAGCCCCGGGGCACAGCGCATTTCTGTAAAACCATGCCTTGTGGGGGAATGGAGTGGACCTACGATTTTCTGCCGATTTCGAACGACTGATTGAGAAATCGTTTTTCTTGTCAGTAAATACCCATTAAAAAAATTTTAATTTTCTTAGAACCACGAAATTCCGAACATGATAAATTATAACAATCATGCCACGGGTACCATCACCTTTGGCCTTTTTGTAGTTCTCAATAACTTCTTCGACTATGACAGGTAGTTTCTTCAAGTTGGAATCAGATAGTAAAAAGTGCTTTTGAGGAAACAGTTCAATCAAAAGTCCATTACAATACCTTCCTACAAGTTCCCCCTCTGCAGAAGCTCGTTGTCATCCACAAGAAGCTGTCTGTGAGGTCAAACGAATATCCTTCTTTGAGCCGCTATTTTGAAGATGGTTGCCGCTTATTCAATTTGTATTGCAACATCTTTGAATAACTTGGTTTGCATCTGCGGCCTGAGCAGAAATTTCTTCCAGCTCCCGCTACATGTCTGCCGTGCTCTTTGATTGGATTTAAGGGATCTTCTGTGATATTTTCGTCATATTCTATATTCCGTTTCTGGGCAAACCATTTTTTCTTTGAGCATTCTCAAAAAAACCGCTTTCTTTTTACTCGTTGCTGCTTAAGCTTCCTTATTCCACCACCAAGTTTCTCTGGCTTGTTGGTGATGTCTGTAATGGTTCGGCCCTTTTAAAAAAAAAATAAAACTTTGACCCTTTTGTGGTATCCACAAACTAATAAGAGTTTTGAATTTCAGCAAAACATTCAAAATTAAATTTTACAAAATGAAAAAAGAAGCAATTTAAGTAAAAACTAAAAGTGAACAGTTTCATTTGAAAATATTACCTCTAAAATATCATTCAGGTGGGATTTTTTTTTACTTGAGTCAATTTACCCCTCTTGCTGAATATATAGACCTTCCCACCCCTCTAATTCGTACAATTTTTTTTCTTGTGCTGACCAAAACTGCTCCCCTTGACATTTTGTGCATGCAATTCACTGTTTATACCCGGTACCTTCCTGTAGAATCAAATGCTTCAAATTCGACGTTAATTCGATAGTAAACTCTTATGGCTATTATACATGTACTACAACCCCCAAAGTCTACTTACCATACAATAATAGCAAAGATGTTAGAGTACATCTAACGGGGGTTTTTTTGACGGCGTTCCTTTCTTTGAGTACATCAAACCCAAAACTTTACACAATGCGCTGTTAAGGTTTTTAACAAAACATATGTCAGTCAGCATTACATGTAGATATCATTACTTGTTGGAGGAAAACAAAAAGCAAGCCTTTGACAACCATTTTCTCAGCGTCCTATGTTATCAGCATCTATTTTTGTGTTTTGCAAAAGAAAGCTTCTGCTGTTTTTTTTTTTTTTTTTTTTCAAAAAAAATGAAGTAGAAAAAATTAACAACTCGATAAATTTTCTCGAGTCAGTGACTCGCGGAGTGACTATGTTTTTTCAATTCTCATCGAAACACCCGGTTAAAGCATTCTGTCGAAACAAGTTTGTTTCGAGAATAAATTTACAACAATAAATATTATTCAGCCCACGCTGAAGTTTCTCCTATTCAAGTGCCGAACGAAAATGCCGGCGTTGCACCATTAAAATTGTACAAAAAGAAAAACCAACAATAAAAAAAAATAAAGCTTTCGAACCACCACCCAACTTTGGTATTTTTGAAGAATGAAATAGTTGATTCAACTCAATTGCGTTGATTTTCCCAACGGGAATGTGTAATGTGAAATTCTCTTTACCAAAAAGTTTTCTCTGGAACCTCTTCGTTCTCTCATTACCATGAAAGACTTTTCTTCAGTGCAAACTTTAAAGAAGAGTGGGAGCGAAATAGCTGGAGTCTTTCGGGGGTGTTTTCATGCTTTCTCTGTCTATTCGTCGCTCTCACATGTCCATGGAAATTTTGCGTAGATTCCTGGTGTGTATTTGTTTTTTTGTTTTTTTTTTATCTGACTTTTCTTCTTTGCTTTGCCAATTTTCCGTTGCCGTCATCAGCAACAGCCGTATAACGTGAGCACCAGAAATCAAGTGGCTACGAAACACGACGGGCGCGGTGTATCCTTAGACATTTAGAGAACTATTTCTGTAAAATATTGTTGCAAAATAACTCGGCTTTGGAGACTTAGTTTTGTTGTTAAAGTTTTTTAGAACCTTGTTAATGCATTAAACTACTAAGCACTGTGTTTTAGGAAAGGAGGTCTTTTGAAATTCAGTGAAACTATATTTTAGAAAAGGAATACCACAAAGGACTCCAGTAGATGGACTAAAATATCTCGCGATTCCTGAAACTTAAGGTTAGTGTGATACTTGTGCTTCTTATCTGTGTTGGTGTTATATATGTTAAGCAAAAAAAGGAACATATCGGAAATATAGAATAGTAATTGTGCTTAAGAACCCTCTACCTTAAAACAAGGACATTGCTGGCAAACTCTTGACACAAAAAGTATAGAAGAAAATACAGACCAAGTCTTTTAGAGAGAACAACGAAAAATCTTATGTTAAATGTATAATGCATGCCTGGGTGTGTGTTTTTTCTTTCAAAACAAAAGAATAAAATAATTTAAAAAAGAATATATATATAAAAAAACATAAAACACGTCTTAAAGTATCAGGAAACGGCACGGGACCACTCATACTGCAAACGATGTGCTATTGTGGAAAACTCGTCTATTGCCATATGGTGAGTGTTTGGTGTTAAATCCTTTTTTTTTTGCTGGCTTTTCTGTATTCTGTTTGTGACATTGATAGAAACCCCACCCGCACTTTTTGTGCTGAAAACCTGTAAACTTCACATTAAAGCGTGATAAATCATTTGATTACAAAATACGAATAGTGACAGAGGATACACAACACACTTGTCCTTTTTCTTTGAAGGCATTCGCCACCATATGGTAGCGTGGACCATTTTTCATAGCCTAGCCAGCCACCCATTCCCAATTCACTGGGCTGGCGTCATTTTCATGCAGAGGAAGTGGGTGCGACAAATATGTACATCACTAATGTACATCTTGCCTCCCTTCAAGGACATTATATTTTTCTTTTTTTTATCGTTGTCACTCAATTAGCTTCGCATACATGTTTTTTTTTTTTTTATTTATTATTATTATACCAATTTTTTTTGTAGAATGAGGAAGTAATGGCGGCGGTAGGCGACGCGGCGGTGGTTTTTTTAAGTGACGTTCACACGTCCAACAGGTTGAATGTTCCGATGTTGTGTCCCTTTTCTTTTGCGCTTGTAGACCTATGATTTCGTATATAGATATTTTTTTTTTAACCTTATGCTCGTTTTTGGTTATGGCGTGTCGGCATGTGTGTTGTTGTTTGCATTTGTCATCATTTTGATTGCGAAAATATTTGGATTGATTTCTTTTTTTTTTTCATCACTTTTAAATTGAAATTGATTTTATGAAATTGATGAGGAGGCTGAGCAATGAAACCAAGACGAAATTTAATAAATGATTTAAAGTGAAACGCTTGTGCTTGATGTGTGTAAATTACGCATGTTGTGTTCCATATGGTAGCGTTAACTCAATTTGATGATGATGATGATGCTGCTTTTAATATGAAATTGATAATGAAATAATTCAACGATCGATCGTTTGGTTGCGAAGTGGAAGCTTTCCTGTAATTGGGATTCATTTTATGAAATTATGTTGCTCTTTTCATAAATACATGTACAGTGTACCTACACATATTTTAGATATTAAAGCACGACATTTAAGTTAAAAAAATGGTGGTATGTACTTTACACAAAATGAAGTAGAAGAATTTGGACATAGCTTTTCGGGTGCTTTCAAGTTTTTACTAAATAAAAGTTATACGCCTTTTACCCAAAATTTCAACTAAAGGAGATATTTCGAAAATTTGGTCATAGTTTTTTCCTTTTTGATGACTTATTCGTCATTTAATAACTGAAAAGAAGTTTATCGGTGTAATAACGAAACTATGGTCACTAACCCATAAATAAAATTAGCTAACGACATTCCCTTTGAACACTTTCATCGCTTGTGTGTAGTAACAGAGCGCATCTTTATCATACAAGAAAAGCGTCTAAAATTGAATTTTTAAGCCACCAATTCTTCTCAACTGTGGATTTCACATATCATTGGTCGAATATTGGAAATTGATTTTCTGGCAAAAATATTTTTTTCTCAAGGCGTTCTGGTGGAAGCTATTATGGTGGTGGTTGTTTTATTTGCATGATAAAATTATACAACATAATTAAAAGTATGTTTAATATTGTACGAAAAGATGCGAATAAAACTAACTAGTGCAATTTTTTTCACCACTTAAGCATACAATTATACACTTTGCACTATACAATTTAGTCAACAATAATGCGCCGAATATTCTCTTCCAAGGCGTCAATCATCTTGAGCATATCTGTTGAGACAAGCTACTTCACATAACTTCATAAAAAATAGTCCAGCAATGTTAAATCGCCCAATATTTGAGCTAACACAGGTTTAAAACTTGAAATTATGTATTTATAAAAATGGGCGTCAACAAGTACCTACTGTACGCGCGGTGCTCAGTTGTTGTGGAGCTTCAATTCTTTCAGGATGAAATAGCAATCCAAACTGAGCATCTATCAAGTGACACCTGTCAAAAAGACCAACTTCGAAAGAAGTATTGTCAGACTAAAAAAAACAGCGTCTAAAAAATACCCTTTTGTATTCAATAGGTGCATTTATTATGCTCTTGCTCCTTGTTGCGACGTGGATCAAACTAGTCTAAATGACGTTTTTAAATGGCAATAAAACCATGGGGTTTATATATTTCATTGAATGTCTCACTGCCTCTTCAAAATGAATAAAGGTTAAATTTTTTGGAATATGACCCGCTGGTCTTATTGCCGCGAGGTACATTGCATTAAACCTGATGTCCAGCTTTTAAATAAAACTAGGAAAAGCTCATCAACTCTTTCAAGTAGAAACATAACCAATACTTATTTTTGTGGCTAAAAAGAGTTTCAAAACCTCTTATCCATCTATAACTAAAAAAAACTTGGATCTTATTTTTTAAATTAACCGAACTACATTCTCACTGATAGTAAGTGAAAATCATTGTTCTACAATACTTAAAAAATCGGTGATGCTTGGGTCACGCGAACAGTTTTTTTTCGGTTTCTATAACTTTTCTGGGATTTGACTCTTTTTGCCGTTTCGTCAGTTGTAATGTCACTTGGATGTTATTTGTGTGCGCACAGAAATTAACTGAACCACTTGTGCATTCACCGTTCCATCTGAGGAAGGAAATAAATAAATAAAAAAGGGCGAGGAGCCCCAGGGCCTAGCGCATTTCTCACAAACATACCTTGTGAGGGAATGGAGGGGACCTACAGTTGCCTGTCGGTTCCGAACGCCTAATTGAGAAAGCGCTTTTCATGGCAATGAATTTACTAACGGAGGACTTGCCAATTCCTCGCGAAAGGCGATACCCGTGGCAAAATATTTTTGCCTCTGTTGGGATTCCAACCATGAACATCTGGGTCAACAGACGGTCATGCTAACCATCACGCCACGGCTACCATAAAAAGAAATCAGTTTCTCATTAGTTTCATCAAGAAGTAACACTTTTAAGAACACCAGCTCTCTTTTTCAGTTTTTTGAAAATATATAGTTTGATTTTCTTTGTCATGACATATGAGAGTGTTATAGGTTATATCAGGAAACTGTAACACAAAACTACAAGTACTTGTAATACAAGCGAATTGTGACAAATCTCTGTTACACACAGCTGCAAGTTTGCTTGCTCTTCTACAAGTGTAATGGACATAATCCTTCAAGTCGTTCTTGGCTTGTAGACGTGTAGGTTTGTGCTACAGTCACCAATGTATTTTAGTTATTTTTTCTTTAACAAAATGTAATTGTTGAACAAGTGTACCAGGTACCGACAATTCAAGACTGAAACGATTCAATTTTTTCAAGACTGAAAAAAAAACAAATTTTTAGTCAATTTCTTTCGTATGATTTATACAATACTGGTCCCGAAATGAATAGACTTCAATTAAACGCTGATACTCCCCATTAGAAACCTGAAATTTTAAATTCATTAATATATACTGTGCCTGCCTGAAGGTTCAATTCAATATTAGCTTTTGCCCTGTTGTTCTGCTAATTGTTTTCTATCACAAAATTTTTGACACATTTTTAAGTATAAACCTACGCGTTTTGTACATGAAAGTAAAACCTCTGACCGATAACAAGTTCCGCTGAAAATTAATTTACATTTTTACTGCTGCCGCCACCGAGGAATTTATTTCAAAAATCCTCTCGTTTTATTAAAGCATAATTTCGATTTATTTTTCTCTCACAGAGGGGCAGCTTCGGCGGTTGGGAATTCCATCACAAGAGTATTTAAACGTGAGCGAAAGCAAGGATAGAAAAAAAATGGTTTCTTGTCCTACTTCAAATGAAATAACTCGGATGCTTTGGCCTTAAAGTGCTCTTAAAGTGTTAAAAGGAAAGAAAGGGGGAGAAATATTTTCAAGGAAAAAATAGAAAGATGAAAAAAATCCTAAGCCCTTCTTTATTTCTTGTCCATTTTTCTATTTTTCTGTGACCGCACAGCACATTTCGCAACACCTACATCCACAGAGCTGCTTGAGGATGAGTTTTATTTTTGTAAGTATTTTTCAGTAAAAGTGGCTGTTTCTTGTCTCACTTCCGCTTTATGAGGCCGAATATTCCAAGTTTTCTTCTATTTGTTAAATGAAATATAAAAGGAGAAGCACGACAGCGAATATGATGACGACGACGACAACGCCAACGCCAACGCCAACGACGAAGACGAAGCACAAACAAGTATCTTCTCCCCAAGAAATCCTCATAAACTTTCAAGTGGCACACGCAGGCTAGGAAAAAGTTGCAAAAAAACCTGTGCTTTCGCTAAGCAGTTTGAGAAAACAGAGATGTAAAAAAAAGAAACAATCTCGACGCAAGTAGAAATAAGAATTTGCTATCAACTGGTTAGGGTGGACCTTCCCTCCCCCTTGAAGTTTCTTTTCTCTCTACTCCTTCTGTCATTTAATAAAAATCGTTTTACACGTATGCAAGAAGTGGACCTAGAGGGCAACACACATGTTCCATGTGTAAATTTGCTCATCGTCTACTGGCAGCCAGAGGGGGTGGTATAATGATTTTTTTTTGCGTCTATTTGGAGTTCCTCAGTTTGGGGTTGAAGTTTTAATGATTCGCCCCAAGCCCTCTGTGTTTTTCACAACACATTTGAAATTCAAACTACGTAACGGACACATAAAAATATTCTTCTTCCTACTTGCAAACATGTTCATGTGCCGGAAAAGTTTTTCGTACACCATTGAACCTACCCCTTCGACCCTAGACAACAACCCTTGTATAGCATGCGGCAATTTCCTCTATTTGTACCTCTATCATCACAATATTTAGTAGTATTTAGAGTATTTGTGCACTATGCCTCGGTGTGGCACACACAATCGATCGAGTGCCTAAAGCTGGGGTGGGAAGGTATGCACCGTCGGTCGTCGTCATCGTCGTCGTCGCAGCGGTCGGTCTATGATTCAACTTATACTTACACTCTTCGCAGAAATAGTTTTAACCAGAAAATTATTCAGCAAAAAGTTCAAGTTTTGCAGTTTTTCGACGGAAAACTTCGTTTGGGAGAATCGTTCTTATTCACTGTTCTCCATCCCGCAACTTGCCCACACCACCTGCATAAAATCCTTTATTCACTCTATCTCAGAAGTTTGTTTTAAAGATATAAAGGTGCTCTCTGAATGAACGAGAGGAGGGTGCTCTGGCAAACGTCATTTTGAGTGTTAAGTGGAATTTCATTAGGTGACGCGGTCGCACTTAGAATGGATTAAAACGCAGGGGGTTGTTAGAGGTTCTTTATATTGGATTAACCTGGGGTTGTCGTTGGTTGGGGTTAAATGGGACAGGGGAAGTGTTTTAAGATTCATTTAAATTAAAGTTTTCTGTTTTTTTTTTTCTTCAAAGTCTTAAGTTATTCATTATTGTTTAAGCAGTGCGAAGATGGTTTAGGGGGGATAGGGGATACAGCTTTTTTATACTATAAGAACGCACCTTTTTGTTAGTTATATTTTTGCTGTGTTAGAATAGTGACGTTGAAGTTGAAATAAATACTATAATGGTCTAATACTAGACGTCGAGTCTTTTGTTTTGATGTAGGGACTAATGGCAATGCAACGCCTTCTTTTTCTTATCTCTTTGCTTCTATTTATTTGATGATTGTTACAATTACAAAAGCACTGAAGAAGTTAAAGGTAGATTTAAGTGAATTGATTTATCTCATGCTAAAAGGTATGACAATCAACTGAACCAAAGGAAGTTACTTTACTGAAAAAATTGTTTGGAAAGGAACATCGCAAGATAGAGTCTTTGTCCTTGGAACATATAGTAGTTAACGAACTTCTAGTGAACCTCGAAGCTGGGGAGTCAAAGTAATGGCATACTTTGATTACTTTTCCATTGTATCCGGAAAATATGCTCCAATCCTAAAACCGCTCTAAGCAAATTTCTTATGTTGTCCTCGCAAAAAAGCACAAAACTCCACAGATAAGTATTCCGTCAAAATAAATGAAGCTCTACTAAATGTAAAAATGTTTACGTCTTATCCTGAACAAAAAGCTAAACTGGAAATCAAACATAAATGGAAGAGTCACAAAGGGCATAGTGGCTCCTCTCCTGCAAAAGTGCCATTGGAAATAAAATATGTTCACCCGCTGGTTATGGACATCGGTCGTCAAACCGATATTAATGCACTTACATGGTAGGAGTACTGTGGTCAGCCTTTGATAAAATGACTTGTCGGGATGATCTTAACAAAGTTAAAGCCTGTATATGTTTGAGTGGAGCTCTCATCTCTATATTGCTTTGAATATACTTCTTAATCGCATGCCTCTCGATATTTATAGCAAGCAATTCGTCAAGAGGACAGTAAGTTGTGTCTCAACTGGGTATTCTATCATTCTATCATTTCGAGTTCGAATAAATCCCAAGACAGTGCCCAACTGGGCCCAACTGGTGTTCAACAATAGTTTCCAAGACACACCATCCCATCAGAACATCATAGGACGACCATGAAATATCTCCTACGAGACAATGCGATTCACTTTTATACCGATCGATGGTTCAAAAACCGAAGATTGAGTTGGTGGCGGGCTGTGCTTAGAGGAACTAAATACTAGTCTCCCATTCCGTCTTTCGAACCATGTTGGGTCTTCCAAACGTAAATTCTCTCGACCGAAGAGGTTCTATCTCGGCTTTGAGAAAACTTGATATCCACGTCAAATATCCATATTTTCTTAAATAGCCAAGCAGCATTAAAATCTCTCGAAAATGTATCACGAACCTGTCACAAATCTCGATCGTTTATTATGGAAATGACGGAGCATTCAAGTTTTCTGAATGAATTTCGGGGAATAGCAAGGCCTATGAGCTGATATGAAACTACCACACCAATGTCACCTGACAGGATGAACATTAGCACAGCTATCGCTACGTACGTAAGGATAAACATTCCATCTGGGAGGCTACCAAAAGGATCTGGCCAAGTCTACGTTTGAAAAGTACTAGATATTTGATTTGCCTAGTCAGACTGCTCCTTGCCGTAATCGGTATTATAGCTCGACACTTCTTCATTTGTAAACACAATGCAATGCTCAATGTATCATCGAAAGACGAGAAAACAGTTTTATCCTTTTGTTGTTCATTCCCTGACCTCTCTCTTAGACGTAAAATACATTTGATAAAGCCCTGCTTAATTGATACAAGTGATTTTCCGACCATGGACAAGGACATTCACTGTCTTAATCTCTTTGTCTTTATAGAAAGCTCTAATTGGTTCAAATGAGGTAATTCTTCTTGTATTCATACATGGTATCGCAATGGACATATTGCTGGTCAGTTGATTGCTTGGAAGCCATTTTTAACCTAAACCAACCGTTGTGTGTGTAAATGATTATCTCTTCAGAACAGATCAACCAAACATGGTCAGACATTCGAAACAATCTGTCAAGACTAAAATCTCATCTCATGTAATCAACATACCGATATATTTGTATTTGCGTACAATCTCGACGTCTTGTTCAATGAATCTCCATTTTTCTAAGCCAGAATTTTCGTCCGTTTTCGTTTCGAAAGATCATCATTTGGTTGGCAATTGTCATCTGTCAAAATGTTACACTTTAATTTCAATTTCCCATAAATGAAGTATAAAAATCTGTGAAAAAGAAGTTATTTGTAAACTAAAAGTATTTTAAGCTGCAGATTAATATAAGCGCCATCTTATTTATATAAGAGTCGAGTAAATTTGATTACATAAGTTGCTTATAAACCGAAAAATAAGTCCTTAAAGAAAGTTAATCTCTAAATGTTAAAAAGAGGATTACATGAAACGCCCCCAGAAAACCCAAAAAACGAGAAACGTCCCCCAAACCTAAGCACTTCACAGGAAAACTACACAATGACCTCTGTTACCGGCATAAGCGACACCAGAATGCAGGCAATCCTGATGGAAAATAACAAGGTTCTCATTGCTCAACTAGCTTCAAAGTCAGACCTACACGAACTGTTCCAAAAGATCCTGGACCTAAGTATACGTCAGGAGGAGATCTCCCAAAAGGTGAATCTTTTAGAATATAGGAATAAAAAACTTGAAAAACTCAGAGACAAACCTTGTAGTACGATTACCTGTTGAGGAACACACTCGTATGGATGAAAAAGCGAAATCCGTTTGTGCTGGGCTAATAAATACTAGTCAGCTAAATATGGTTGTTGAATCTGCATAATATGCTATCCACAATCGAAGCGTAAGCAATGCCACTGTGATTGTTAAAATGATATTCCGAGAATGCACGGGGAATGTGTTGAGGAACGCCAGTAAGCTGAAAAGATCAAACATTAGCATCAATAAGGATTTGCCATTCAACATGCGCCAAAGACGCTCGAAGCTGACTCCGATTCTAAGAGAGCTGCGCAAGCTGAATCCAAATGTCAAAGTAGCATTGAGGGATGACAAACTTCTTGTTGACTGGAAAACATTCACTTGGATTCCTCTAAAGGGCTAATTTATGGCGAACAAAATGGTATTTCTGTATTCAATTCAATTTATTTCCACAAATATATGTATAAATTACACTAATGCATTAAGATTTAAATCTTCTAGAGCGCTGGTTCCCAACTCATGGGTCGCGACCCAAAATTGGGTCGCCAAGCCATTTTCGGTGGGTCGCGAGCACATACTGACATTTTGAAAAAAAATCTTATAATTTAAAAAAAAAATACATATTTAGGTATAAAATAAATCTTATGCTGGCATATGTGTTGTGTCGCAATCGCTTGTGTGTATTTTATAAGAGAGCGAACACATTTGTCTTATATAATATACAGACAATCAGTTGCAACTTGCAACACAACACAACATAAAACACCACAACAAACAGGTGTGTTTCTTGTTTTAAGTATACTAATCACCCTTATTGGGATAGGCATTTCACAAAAACGCCTAAAAAATGTCATAGCTTCAGCCACGATAATTTTTGTTTTCATAAAAATATAAGTTCAGCCCTCTATCTGTTCCTCATTGCTCTTACCATTCCCTCAAAAGTTATTTTATTTAAAAGGCAATTGTGGCACCTAGAGGTAAGTCATTTTATTGGCGTTTTATTGAAACTCCATTCGTAATAAAGGTGAATTTGAACACCGCTAATAAAAAATTAAGAGTTGGTGTTTTTTCTATCTTCAAACTGTAAGTAGGTATGTATGTCTATGTATGTGCCACAGTGCCGATTTCAATGATGTCATTTTCATCGACTTTGTTGTTTTTTTTTTTTTGTAAGTAATCGCTGTAAGGCAAAAATCGTAACTGGATGCCAATTTCGTTAAATTTGTTCGCCATGCCGAATTTTTAAACTTTTCAATAGTGTTATATTTTCCTAGTCGGAGAGTGAAAAATCTATATCAAGTTACCTTTTTGTTTTATGAAAAAAATATTGTGAAGATTATTTAAAATTCGGTATTGATCTCGAATTGCATCGAAAAGCCTCAATGTGTTCTTTGTAGTATATCTTTTGTTTTATTCACATGTGGGGTGGTTTTCCAGAGGAAACACGATAAATCGTTTCTTCGAACTAAGAATAGAAATTCAAATGTTTTTAGACATGCGAAAAAAAAGAATTTTCAGATATAGTGTAAAATTATGACTGCTTGATTAAGATTGCATATTTGGCAGATATATTCGAAGAATTTAACAAATTGAACCTTTAATTTAAAGGACATGATATCACTATCACTAAGGACATGATATCACTATAATACAATTCAAAGATCATTTGCAGTGTTTTGTTGAAAATCTTGAAAACTGAGCACTGAGCATAACATAGCTATGTTTCACAAACTCAGCGAGACCCAATCCAAAAATGAATATGCTAAGGAAGAACTAGGAAACCTTATCATCAACCACCTGACTTATTTAAAACAGGAGATTGCTACATACTTCCACGATTTGAATAATGTTCAACTCACGCCAATCCGAAATCCTTTCTCTGCAAATCTAATTGTTTCTGTAATTCCGGATACTCTCCATTGAATTAAGAAATAAATCTTTTGCTAAAGATAATTTCGGAACAACGTCATTGATTGACTTTTGGTGCAGTGTGAGAGAAGTTTACCCAAATTTATCGAACAATGCCTTAAAACTGTTAGTACTATTCGTTTCGACATATCTTTGTGAAGTTGGATTTTCTCAGTTTGTAAATATCAGAACCAAATCAAGGAATGAATTGGATGTAAAACATGATATGAGACTGGCCCTAACAACAACACTCCCTAGAATTGATGAATTGGTATCTAAATGTCGATATCAAGTTTCTCACTAGGAAACTAGTTGCAAATATAATTATTTTTTTAATTGTTATTAATTTTCAAATACGCTATGTATATGTACATATATAAATATATAATTGTATAAATATATTGTATGTACGGCACATTCTCTTTTCATTGAATGAATTTGGCACTTAATTTATTTAGGTTTGTTTTGAAGTTATTGTCATTGCGAACTTTGAAAGTAGATTTCTAGAAAACTCTCCAGTATGTACCTAATATGTATACGTAGAGTTTTACAATTTAACATTTATTCAAATACATTGGGTCGCAGAGTTTTTCCAAAACTCCAATTTGGGTCGCTAGTTCTGAATGGTTGGGAACCACTCTAGAGCATCTAATAAATTTAACAATAGATTCTATATAACTTATGAAAGCAAAGAAAATGAAAATATAGGAAGATAAAGTAACTAATATAGTTAAAGAAGTAATATATAAGATAAGAACGATAGAGATCAGTGAAAAAAAAAGTAAAAAGTTAGAAAGTCGGAAAGTATAAAATAGATTTAATTAAGATGAGATAGGTGCAAAAATAATTTCTTCTTGAATGCCGCATATAAGGTAGTGCTCTGCAGCTCGTTTGGTAGAGCATTCTATAAACGAACTGCAGATACATAAAAGGATCGTTCTACAATACTGTGCGTGAAACGAGGTATAAAAGACAATTTTGGGAAGAAAATTGTAAGTCCCCTCCAAGGCAATGGTTGTGAGGAATGCTCTTTTTTTCTTTTAGGTCTTCTTATTCATTTGTTTAAACGTTTTTTATGAGGGAATAAATGAAAATCGCACAGGATAATCGAAAGTATTTTTGTTATAAATTAATCAAATTTGATATGTTGAGATCAAGTGATGTTTTTATGATCCCCTAAGGGGTCAATTAATGTATTGCACAGCTGAAACTCAACGGGAAAAATCACAAATGTAATAGCCACCTTCAGAGCCTCCACAGGCTACATGAGCCCAAGAGTCACATCTTTGACACTGTACCCATGGCTATGTCATTGGAATAAATGGTTCCGCACAACATACACGACAAGTCCGCGTTTTCAAGAACTATATTTTTTATACCTATCACTCTTACATGTAATGTGACTCCCTGGACCACAATATATACAATGTGATTGGGCCAAATTACAACTGTGTCGAATATTTAACACACGTACCAAAAATATTCAATGAAAGCTTAACTTCATATTTGCCTCTCAATTTCTGTAGGAGAATAGTTTCATGTATCCCATGTGCGAACACAAAAGCTTTTACTTTATATTTTGTTGTCTAAAATCGAAATAAAATCACATTACTCAAAACTTTCGTCGGTCGCGAGTTTCAATTTATTCGAATCGAACGTAGGGTAGACTGGGTACGGTTGAAACAAAGGACGGTTGAAACAACACAAATATTCTACGAACAGAAACCGGTACGAGAATGTTTCCCGAAGGAAAACGAAGCGAAAACATATGCGAACAATCGTCAGTCTGGCTTAGCACGTGGCAAGTGGCCACGTGCCCAATTTTTTGTTGTCCTGATAGTGCTAACAAACACAAGCTACAAGTTGCATTTAACAATATTGTTCGTTTTGTTTATGGTCTACGTCGTTTTGATCATGTTTCGGTACAGGCAGCTAGTGTTTTTAATATGTCTTTTAACAAGTATATGGATTATCAAACTTTGATATTTCTTTTTAAACTTCTTCATACAAAATCTCCTGGATATCTTTTCGAAAAGCTTAATTTTCCGCTACTTCGAAGAAGTAATATTCTTATCGTCCCTACTTTTAAATACAGAAACTCAAAGCAACAGTTCTTTGTGCACGCTGTTGGCCTTTGGAACTCCTTACCTGCCAACCTGAAAGGAATAAATAGCTACAAACGTTTCGAAAATTCCATAAAAAAACTGAAACTATTTCTTTATCTTCTTTCTTAAACTTCATCTTTTTTCTTTTCTCATCTCTTTTATATATATGTATATATAAAATAATGTAAATTAACTCAAGCACATTAACAAATATATAATTTTCCAAGCTTTATTTAAAAAAAAAAACAATTTTTTTGTTCTTTTCCTTAAATTCTTTTTTTAATAATTTAATTCTTTTTTTAAATAATTTTAATTCTTTTTTTAAATAATTACTTTAATTTAAATGTTCCATTTCTAAGTATTTCACTTTGTTTTAAAATGCTTATCGTTTAATAAATAAATACAAAATACAAAATAAATACAAATACATATAAGATCCTGAAAAAAAAAAGTGGCAGTTGTTTAAAAATTGATTTTTTCTTAATCGATAACCAAAAGTAAAATTTTTTGAGCGGTTTTTTTTTGCAATAACTTTGCTTCTATTCATGTTAGAGTTTTGGGTATGAGTTTGTGTTTGAAAGGAGGAGTGTTGAACGCATCGCAGTGACTTGTTTCAACGTGTTGCTAATATGGCCATAATTATATACATTTTTGTAGCTAAAGCGCGGTTGGGGACGGTTGAAACACTTTTTTTGGGTACGGTTGAAACAAAATGCTTACTTAGTTTCCTTGCTTTCCAGATGCCAAGAGTTCGTGTAAGAAAGACTTCAAGAGGACAGACTGACTTGACTACCTACAGCAAGGCCTATGACCGTTTTGGCGGGAGGGGCAATTTACTGGTTATTGACCAAATTTTTTTTTTATATTTTTTTAAAAAACAACTAGGCTACTAACTACCACACACTAAAGTGTTTTTCAAAGCTTATACTTTGTTCTTCAATGACATTTTAATTCAAGTTAATTAAGTGAATGATTTTCAGTAGTCAGGTGTAAAAGCCAAACTTTTGAAGAAAATCAAAAACTTTTTCTTTAAATAAAATTTTAACAAAGTCTGACTTGTGAGTCACTTTTCTTTCAATAATCAATGCTCTTATAAGTTTTGAGTAAAACACAGAAACTCAAACGAAAAAATCTTCTTTGGTTTCTGAGTAATTAAATAAAACAAAAGTAGGAACAATAGAATTATATATAAAAAATATATATATATACATATATATTATATATATATATAATATATATATAGCATACAGCTATACTAACTGTGGACTACAGTATGTAATAAGCATTGTCAAACAGTCTTATACTTATACTCAAAAATAAAAATTGCTAACTATTTCCATACGTTTCAACCGCCCCTGGTATGGGTACGGTTGAAACAAAAAAGATGTTTTTAAAAATTCCATGTTTTACAAAAAATAATGCACGTAGAACTAAACAGACAGACTCTTTATTTGTAGACGGAAATCCGTCTCATCCGAATCCTTCACAGCTCGGATTACAGAAATCAATGTTATAAACGATATAAGCGGAATTGTTTTAACCGTACCCAGTCTACCCTACAGCCTGTGCTGGATTTGTATGGTACTTATTAAGTATCATGATGCGAGCATCCCGTTGCACCATCATTACAATACATTTTCCACTAGCTCATTCAGTTCGTTCTTGAATCTTCTACTTCACACACTGCTATTTTTCTTTCAAATGGCCAAGGGTTTCCTCATCTGCTTTAGATAAGTCTTTGTTTCCTGGACGTTAGCAGGATCATCATGATCAAGGTCTTATAAATGTTTACCTATAGGTTTATCTAGAGAGGGTATTTTATTCCTCAAATGTCTTCTTAAACCAGAGAAGCAGCGGTTGGCAGGAGTAATTCTTCATTTGATCTTCGCACTGATGTTATAAAGTTAAACAGTTCAGCGCTCCTTAAACACACAACATTGTATAATCGTAGTTGTAGGTCTATTGAAGCGTATCTATAAGTCTTACAATTTAAGTTCTTATTGCTCATTTGCTTTTATGTTATAACATACAATTCTAAATTCCCAGCCTAAAATTTTAAATTCCTACAAAAAGTCATCTAGGGCTAACATTTGCTCGTTTTTTAATTAAATAATTGATATGTTCTCGTCGGGCGGTTTGAGCGGTGATGGCGGTCGTTGGATGTAATGGTAATGGAAAAGCAGATTAGTTCGAAATGCCGTCTTCGATCCAGAAAGCTGTTGCAGATCCGTGTTGTTGAATGGGTAATTGAGATATCGATCATCGGTTGCTGGGTTAAGTCCACTAAATCGATTAATTTACAAAACCTATTGAAGTATTCATTTGTTGTTAAAAAAAAGGACAAAAATATCAAAAACATCGTGACAACGAACATTTTACACAGCTCTATTTTTTCGAGTTAAGTGACTCGAAAGCTGTTATATGTAATGAAAAACCGTTACTTATCGTTTCATGATTTTAACATCTAAACTCAAATTAGGAGTTGACGTAATTTACACGATCTGCAACATGTCTTTAAAGAAATTTTTTTTTTTTTTATATTTTTGAATTTTTAATTTTCTTTAAAGAAACTGTTTTTGTTATCCTCCTTTGCCTACTTCGAAAAGGAGGAATGTCACTTTTTTGCCAATTTATCTTATCTTTTTTTTTTTGAGAAGTATCATAATTTAATTAGTTTTTTTTGCAAGTAAATGATGAAATTATGTTGATGTTTCTGTAAAATTCGGCCATGCACTCTTTGCAACTTTCCGTAAAACTTTAATTGCTTTTAAAGTCTTATCCTTATATCTTGTTTAATAACTATGCCTATATAGTATAGATATTTTTTTTATTATTTATCTTTGTTTTGTGAATGCTTTAAAATAACATGAGCATGTCATTTCACACTCCAAAATAACACATGTGTAAAGATTTTTAAGTTAAACGAACCTTTACTGGGAGTAAAACAAAACGAAAACAATTTAATTTTAATGTCCCATCGATTAATTTTAAACGCTCGTGCCCTGCAAGTCTCTCCAATGCAAGCATAGCTTCTATCGACAAGTTTATCTGCACGAGTTCGAATAGCTTTTTTAATTTGCTTAAGGCTTCTCTCAAACTAATCGATCTGACGGCCATCAAGATAAATCAAAAAATCATTACTCTACAATTTGTATATGTTGTGTGTTTCTCTACTTTTTTCTTTCTGTGAAAAATTGTCTCTGTAATTTTTCCATTATCCATCCACATCCTGCATTATAAATTTAAAAATAGAACCATCGTCTTTGTACATAGTTATGGATGTTGATGATGATGATGATGGTGATGCTGTCGATGATGTTCCTTTTTCCTTGTTCTCTATTGGGTCAGCCTCAAAAAGGCATTCCATGTTTGTCCTCACTGAGGGTCTTTGTTGGATACAGAGAAAATGATATCCGCAATATGTCAATGATTGACTCCTATATCCCGCCCCAATTAGTCATTGTTTGTGTGTGCAATGTGCATGTGAATGCATCGCAATGCACAATGCAATGCACATCTATACTTAGAGACGGAGCATTAATAAATCTCTTAGATTTTCAGCGCCCGATAATCAAAATGTTTGTCACGTCCGACACGATGCTGAATTCGGATTCAAAAGGAAAAAGAATTATTCTTCTCCATTCTCGACCACATCTCAGTTTGTCCTAACAGTGAACGAAAATTAATAAAGTGAAATTTTTTAATATGAATTCGAGTCTGCAGTGTACTGAGGGACAAAGGAAACCCATTTTATTCTGATGAATATTATTATCGTTTGAATAATGCCAATGATGAGTATGTGTGTAAAGAAAAATTTCAGTGATTAATTCATAAAGAAAATCAGTGGGTATAAGGAAAAGATACATTTGAGTTGGAAAACGTTGTGGGGTTTCTGAGAGGATATCCGTTGCTTTGTTGTATTTTGTGCCATGTTTGGCTTTTGAGCTAATGACACCATATTATACAAAGACGAGCAACTACACTTTGTCATCACTACTGACTTTTATTTTCATGAAAACATCGAACATGCTGGTAATTAGTTTAAACGATAATTTGATATGAGCCATAAAGTAGTAAGGATTGGTACTGCCTGTGCTACAAAGAACTTAAAAAATATTAGATTCAGTCGTGACAGACAGATTAACAAGGAAAACCAGCAACCCTAAATAAAAATTACGTGTCCTGGAGATTAAAAACATACTTCTTCGAATATTCCTTCCAACCTAAAAGAGATGCCACATAATGTTCATTGCAATAATTGGTCTTTCAATGTTAAGGGCTATAATTTCCATTTCATAGCTCTCTTTGTTTAAAAGCTATCACTCGCTGCTGAACATACTTTTAACATCACTATAGATACACGAATGGGAATAGAAACTAGAAAAAACAAGTGTTTGCCGTTCCTCTTCTGCTGACCCTGGCTGTGGATTGGAATTGGACATGGACATGGACAAGGACATCCTGTTCGCATTTTGTAAAAAAAAAAAAAAAGAAATGAGAAACAAGACAATATTCAACATCAACTGATTAGGATTGTTACCGAGTCTACTCTTCAAATTAATATCCATACATCACGTCCTCAGACTTCAAAGTTTTTCATCTTCTTTTTTCAGATATGCCGTCTACTATTGGAGAACAGATTGATTTTCCTAATTTTTCTTGTTTTTTTTTTTTTTTTTACTATTTTCTCATCTTTATTTGATGAGGAAGACAGAGAATTGCCTTGACAAGGATATTTCGAAATATTTTTCTTTTTCCTCTCGTGATGAGATGATTTTCACTGATCGGCTTGCTCCTTATATAGGAGTCAGTTGAGGATTCTGTGCTAGACATAAATGATGGTGTTTTTATTCATGGGCGCATAATTTTCGCTTGCCTGTGTGTGGTAGTTTCTGTTGGTTTGAATAGCAAGTTGACTGGTATTACACGTTTTTTATACGTGACCAAGTTGCTAATGATGACACCCAGAGTATCAGTAAAGTTAAAAATATTTGATAAAAATGATTCTTTAATACAAACACTGAAGATAATATACTAAAGAAATATGCACGCAACATCAGCCAAGCCCTACGAAATGGGTTTTATTTTTAGGGATGTTCATTCAACAGCAAGAAGTTGACAGTAACTGATTTTTATGAGTAGAAATGGTGATGTTTGAGACATTGTTGACGTTGTCAAATGATTTTTTAGAAAGCAAACTCATGTTAAGGCTGCATTACAATAAAATAAAAAAATGTTTGCTCTAACATTTGACTCAGTTTTGAAGAATTGTTGTCGACTGTGTGGCTCTTGGTATGTTTCGTGGGAGAAGCATTGAAGGAGAAATAAAACGAATCATTTCTTTTTCAACGTTCTTTAGAAGTAGCTTTGGAAGGTGGAGGTGGAGATATTTTTATAAATTGAGAAAAATAGGAAACTACTCAATTTGGTGCGGTAACCTATTGAACGCGATATACTTCTTTAGGCGTCCTTATCGTCCCAAGTTAATAAAGTCACGTCTTGAATGCCTTAGAAAAATATGTTCCAGTTGGTGCTAAATGAACTTGAATGTAATCTTTGTGCTATAGTCGAAATTCTGTAGGGACCATCATTCTGTTTCTGATCATTTCTTTGCATTTCAAAGTTCTGTGAATAGGTCGTAAAACAATCCGAGAAATGATAACTCATTTCATTAAATTAATTTTAAGTTCTATGAAGGATTTGTGTTGTGTTATTCGTTCACAATCAAGCTGATGTCCCACACTTTTAAGATTGTTGAACGGTAATAGGGCACAAAGCTGGTTCGAAAGGAAATACACGAGGTTGCGGTAGCTTGATGAAGCTAATGTTTGAGATTACTGAGTGGGTATGGGGTAGCCTAATACAAAAAGTAATAAAGCTATTTAACAAAGCTATAAGCGGGTTAGTCGAGGGTCAGTCAGCAACAGATTATAAGAATCTTAAAAGTTTACTGATTCATTAGAGGACTTGCCTGTTGTGGTAGTGAACAACAATGAAGACTTCATAGACTTTTGTACAAATGATAAAGAGTATGTATGTTACAGTCCTTGAATACCTTCTGGAGAATAAGGTAAAGTAAGGTTATTAGATGCGGTTGCCATCATATGGAGACCGACACACTTAGACCACAGAGGGTCCATTGTGATACCACTGAGACCAGAAGGTTGTTCACCTCTGGATTAAAGAGTTAAATCACCCTCTAATCGAACGTGGACTAACGAGTTAATCACCAGTTAGTCAAACCATTCAGATCCTTGTATATGAAAAGGGAGAGACTTTTACGGTCTTTGTTAGCTAGAGCGCTGGTGTCGTGAAAAAGTATTCATCTACGTGAATTTTCCGTCTTTTAGCGAGCACAGCGCATGAACAAAGGAGATGTTGGACTGTTTCCTCCTCGTCATCGTCCATGCAGCTTCTGCATAAGTCAATGGAGGAGATACCAAGCCTTTTGGTGTGTCTAACTGTAATACAGTGTCCTGTTAGGACACCTATAGTGGAGCTAATATGCAGACAATTAAGATTCATCAAGCTCTTTGAACTCTTCGAGTCAACACATGGCCAAATTCTTTTGGTCATAGGGCACGTATTAGTCTGCGTTTATCTGGTGCTCATCTTCTCAGATGCATCCTACTTGCAAAAGTTAACATGTAGCGATAGGTATACCTATGTTGTTCCTTTCAGGTCGAAGAGGAGAAGTCGTTCCTTTTTTGGCGAGTTCTTCTGCCATGCCGTCTCCTGGTATGGATCTGTAACCCACCACCCATGAAAGGTGAAACTATTAAGCTATTCTGACATTTTCTTTAGAGACGTGCGACAGTTTTAGACCGTAGTAGACTTTGTAGCGACAAAGGCAACAGCTTCGGGAGCAGATTTCTTGTATCTATTTACCATAGAAAGGTCCGTTTTAGAGGGATACAAATTACAAATGAAATGAAACATGTCAAAATGAGTTTCTCTGTCATAGTATTGATTTTACTTAAAAGATATTCGGTTCTACTGAGGTATCTTTACGGACCGGACAATTGCCCGCAATATCGGACTAAATCGAAAAATAACTGAAGTTGTCGGAAATCTCACAAATAAAGCTCTTGGTCGCACTTCAACGCAGTTCGCTGGAAGAAGATTTGAAGCAAAAACCTACCAATCGTAGAAAGTTGGGGAATTTTCCTCTGCGAACAGATAACTCGCTAAGGCCGTTTTTAAAACCAAAAACTATTTTGGGCATATGGGCCTCCTGCCTGGCCCGAATGAAATGTAATAACGAAGTACAATGTTCGACCACTTTTTCGAGCAACTGAGGACGTATATCAGCAATAACGATTTAAAAGCGTTGTTCAGAAGTAAGTTATTTCTTATTTTATAATAAATGAAAAGATCGGTAAAGTTTTTAACAGTTAAAACACTTATTTTATTTCCTCAGATGTACATTTCAGAAGCAATGCTTCCATCGTCAGTGAGATTTATAAATATTTATTTTATAAATCTCACTGACGATGGAGGCATTGCTTCTGAAATGTACATCTGAGGAAATAAAATAAGTGTTTTAACTGTTAAAAACTTTACTAATCTTTTCATTTATTAGATTAAAAAACACGTGGAATATCTCAACTAAAAAACTCATCTTATTTTATAGTTATTTATAGAGAATTATATGCTCTTTGTATGTTCATATTATTTTGAAAATCTGAATTGAGAGCTGCTCCCAGAAGCACATTGTCTGTTAAAAATAATTTACTAGTTGAGAACCGGTGAGGCATCTTACATTATGGCGTCACTTCAATTGAGGCTTGACAATCCAGAGAAAACTACCAACCAACGTTTGCATGAGAAATTGAGAAACTATACCGATAATAAGTTTAGACTAAAAGTCAGAAGGGCTTCATTCATTTTAAACTAAATTTTGTATGTTCGAATGAAACAAGGACTAATTATTTTCCTTTCCTTTTTTTTCTTCCAGGTAAGGCCAATTGAGTTTAATGCTAATCTTCTTATGGTGAGTGTCAGGATGTGGTCAATGTCGTTTAACATAACTTAACTAAACATATTTACAATTAATGCAAATGATTTTGGAATTCTATTTAATGAATAAATTTTTTCTTGTTCCGATAATAATTTTATTGGAACCAGTGCCTATTTTCTGTAACTCGCATCGATCGAATCCGTTCAGATTTGTGGTTCCAATTTTCTACTTTTCTCGACGAATTTTATCGATGCGATTGTTGCAGAATAGGGGAACAGGTCTTAATTCATTTTAATTTTATTCGGTCTGTTTTTTCTGAAACCTTTTTTAGCCTCTAAATATTTTGTAGTATGCGAACGATTTATTGTGATTTTGTTTCTTTCTTTTAACCTTTTTCTGCTGTGGTGTGTGTAGAAATCATTGAGTATAATGAAAGTTATATCAAAAACAAAGCTTCGCCATATTTCGAAAAATTTCGAGCAATATTAAAAGCACAAGCATATCTAATCGTGGTACCAATCTTAGACCGTAAAAGTGCTTTCAATTCATCGCTTTGTTCCGCCACTTTATTTTTTTATTTTATAATGGAAGAGAACCGCCACGTTGTTACTAAGTGGAGTGGTCTAATCGATCCAGATTGATAACAATTGTAGCCAATTTAATGAACCTCTCGAATGAAGGGGATTTCAATTTTTGCAGATTTCGAATGGTAAAGCGTGGAAACGGTGTTAATGACACTATTGCTCTCAAAGAACCTGCCAATTCTTGCCGGGAGGTGGCACTCGAAAAGTGTTTTGGATCTTACTATGGGCGTCCCACCCCAAACTCCTTAACAATATTCCCAACCAACGTATCCTTAGTATAGTCAAGTAATTTATTTCGCATATACAAAGCTAACTATGTGAAGAACCATCAAAACTCTTCCCAACGGAGTCGCAGCAGTAAGTGTGCGGAATATCGGATAAGCTAAAGCAAACTAACAGCAAAAGTAATAACTTAATGGAAAAGGGTTTTCATCAAGCTGGAAATATTTTCTGTTTTAGTTGATTACACGAACCAAGAGCTGCTACATTCAAAAATTTAATAAATAGGTAATTTTTTAAATAACCGTTTGGAAAGAAAGGATTCCTCAGGGTGTTAACGGGATTGTGCTTTTAACGAATAGGTTCACCAAAAATTAATTTCTCGACTGCTAAGCCTACTAAGCAGAACAACAGTCGAAGTAGTTTGTTGAGTCTGATAACTCCAACTAGATTTCCTTAAAATTTTGAAAAAGACAAGAGACATAGAGTTTAGATGGCTAACGAAAATTGCAGTTCCGGTATTACGAATACCGATCTTCTGAGATCCCAACTATTTTACGGATTCCCTGCAGCCATACGAAAACTTGGTACACTTTGCATTATGTGTTGACTTGGAAAGGGCAGTCGGTCGACCACAAAGAGATCTGCTATGAAGTTTTGATTATGGGTAACTCTCAGACAAGGAGAATTTGCGGAGGCATATGTGCCGGTGGTCCGTGAACCGCGTTATCTTAAAAAAGCAGCGACAAAGCTTAGATGTCCAGCTCGATTCACTGAGGTATTACAAATAACAGAAGAGTACACCATAGAAGCGTGCTCTGCTTTTTATTTTTACCTACTCGAAAGTAAAGGATACAGGAGTACGATATACATATATTTTTTGCAGACGATGAAACCATCATAATCTTTTGAGGTTGTTTACGAATTCGTGATGTTGTTACTTATCCTCCTGTCCTTGTCTCTTTCTGTGAGGGAGAAGAATCTTAATTTCATAACCTATAAGGCTATTTCTAATTCTCTATAACGAATAACCTTGTGACAGTAATAAGTCGTTCAATTTTACATAAACCCTTAGATATACCCAAAGCTTATAAAAGTTCCAATTAAAGATAATTATCTGGCTGTGAACCAAATCCATTTGCACACCCACACATGCACAGTACGTGATATAATTAATTCAATTTCTGAATAGAACCCTGCTACTTTCTAGGATAAAATTTCATTACCTTCTTCATTATATGCCATCAGTATTCCTTTTGTGTATTTCCCTTAAAACATTAAATAATGAAATGATGCTACGCACAGTTCTTGTTATACATTGAAAAGCATATTCTCGCTGCGAGTATAACGGAGGTACACACGGTCCCTACTATATTTTCTTTCAATTTTAGAACAATCCTTTGAGCCTCATGCATGCATGTAGGCGCTTCGTTTTAATTGGTGAACCCAGTGCCACTACACTATCACACACATCCTTGCTTCGGCTATTATAAAAAATATGACAGCTCCAAAAAAAAAGAGAAGAAGAAGGGAATACTTGTCAAGGCGCGGCGTGGAGCGGCAGGCGAAGCCTTTTTAGCCATCAAGTATCACTCAACGCATCCGCTTAAAGCGCAGAAAAACATGAACCCAAAAGAGGACGTCAGTTTAGAGGAAAAAATTTCATGAAAAATCTTTTTTAAGTGGCATCATGTTCATCAGGCCGAACGCGCAGTGGCCTGAAAAACGTTCACCATATAAATGAAAACGAATGAAAAACTGCTTGGTGGTTAGGAATAAAAAAAAAAACCAGGATTAGTGTCGGTTTTCTGCCTGAATCTATTTTTGCACACAAATTGCCAATTTAGAACGGATATGGGTAAACGTAAAAGGACTCCCGATTTATTATTTTTCTTGTAGAGTTGCTTCGCGACATTCGTAGCTTTTCAAGTGAGAGAGTGTCCTTTCTGCTTCAGCAGGAAATGATGTGCCGTGTGGGAATTTATACTTTTCCACATATCTTTTACCTTCTCGTGATTGAAAAGAAGTCCTTAAAATAATGAAAGTAACAAGGGACATCATGTCCTTGTGGAATAATGTGGATTTTTTCATCTTCTCAGGTTTTGGTTGTCTTCAACTCAAATTTTCTTTCTTGTAATTGTTTGACTGTAGAACCGTAAACTTTTTGAGCTTGTGCCAGAGTCGAGATAAGTTCATTCCGACTCGTTTGACATACGACATGAGAGGGAAACATTCCCTGCCCTGTTTTTGTCTTGACTGTCATAACTTTCAACAAGATATAGTATCTTAAGTTCCTTTCAAAAAAAGTCCTAAATCCATTTTTGAAACTGAATTAACTAGGATAAGAGGACAACAAAAGCTTTTCACATATGGACTCATATGTAACCGTCTTCCTCGCTTGCGTAATTAATCCAACACCTAAGAAGGTGATCGCTTGTCTATACTGGCGTTCAACAGGATGCTTCTTCTCATCATATAAAACTTTTTTTGTTTCTTCTCAGGTACGAGACCCCCCAGCAAGAGTTCACTTCTCAAATAGTTCGAAACTTCTTCATTCTTTCATCGTTGCGCCACAAACAAAATTTGTCTGAGTTAAAACTTGTTCCCTTTAAACTCTTTTTTTTTAAGCAATTTGGGTTTTTCTTACACGCTGATTTATTGTGTCACAAAGAACTTTACTAAATGTAGACCTGTGTGCGGTTGAAACTTTCAATTATGCTTGTCAAAGCCCAACAATATAAACCTATAACCCGGAAACCATAAAACCTATTTGCTGTCTAAACAGGAAGAAAAATAAAAAAAAAGAAAATCAAAATCTTTTTTCGAATGAAATACCAAAAAAGGACCAAAGTTTTACGATCATCAAACATATAACTTGTAGAGGGAGAATACCTTTGGGAAATTTCATTGTCATAGGGAATGCACAGGCAAAAGGTAGAGTTGGCTTCATAGGTATAAGTACGTCGTCATCTATGTGGTACTTTTAATTCGCTGTAATCACAATTCACCAGCTCTCACCCATAACTCACACTTATACCACATCCTGAAAGTTGCCCATCGACACGCCTTGCATTCTAAACTTGGGAATACTGGCAGCGAGATACGCCTTCTGTATATGCTTCCCTCTCTCCTTGTTTCTACATAATAATTTACACTTCACTTTTCAAAAGCTGGTTAATTTAAGGGGTTCTCAATGCCAAAATAAAAGAGGAGTCCGTCCTATTACACAAGATATCAGCACCGCCTCATACAAAGTAACATTGGAGTAAACTGTAACTGTAGTAACTTGTAACTCATAGTTGGCTGTGAAAGTTTTTGCCGAGAACTTTCTAAGACAAGACTCTTCTTTCCCAAACCATAGGTAGCGCAGCGCGCACATAAATTTTGTTGTACAAAGAAGAAAAAAAGCAGAGCCCAGCGAGCTGCACAACTAAAGAAAATAAAAATATAAAAAAAAGTGGAAAAAAACGACATCAAATTAAGAATTGTGAAGTGGTTAGCCAGAAAGAGGTCTGTAATTCGATGTCTTATCTTTTTGGTTGATGCATGCCTGAGACTATACAACCACCGAAAACAGATTCATCTATAGCAGAAGTTTGTATATTGTATCCTTGTGAAGTAAACTAATTGAAAGTTTTCTTATATTTATTAGGATTTTCTTTACAAAAGTAACGCTGGGTAAGTTAACTCATAGTAAGGGGACGCCTCCTCCGACTACAACGACGACGACGACGGAAGGATTTTCTTGCTTTTAATAGGATTCAACTATACGATGCGAATTCTGGTCTGTGATTTAGTTTTCTATTTTTCTTTTGGTCTTTGTTTTATTTGGTAAATAGTAAAGGTGGTGAAAGAGGAAGTAAGAGAGAGAGAGAGAAGCTATTTACAATGCGATGCAGGTTTGCGTCTTTTACAAAACTGTTCGAATGTTGTTTAATTGATGTACAACGGAGGAAGATGAAGGTATCATGTTGTAACGGGATAAGTCTGTTGGCAGTTTAATTAAGTATTTGTATCGAAACAAGATAAACCTTTTCTTTTTCTTTTTTGCTTATTTTTGGTTAATTTGATCGGAAAGTTAATCAAAACTATGGACGCTTTGAAAATCACAGGTTTTCTTTAAGGTTTTGAGTGTGTAACCATAGCATATTACGAATTCTTGCAATAGTTTATATTACCTCATAATGTACAAACATGAATTTTTTCTCGTGCACCACACATCCAACTTCATTTCAGCTTAAAAAGATTTTTTCAATCCTCTTGTTGTTTTATGGTATGTGGCTGGGCGTTCATTCCCATGAACGTGAGATCAGGCCTTCACAACAACGAGGTAGATTTCCAATTTTTAACTTGAAAATTATATTGTACAATGCTTTTCTAAAAACAACACCTATGTACGTTAAAAGACATTTCGTTTTTGGCTTATGAAAGGGTTTTACCTCTTCTCTCGGGTGCCTATCCGTTTGAGAGCTAGTTTTTTGAAAGTCAATTATAGCGAGTTTAATTGTTCAGTTTTGACGGATGATTTCCTGAGAGTACTTCCATGAACGTGCCCACTTGATATTCTCCTGCTAGTGGGAATTTGAAAGTAGTGAAAATGAAATGTATTCTAGCAATCGAAGACTTGCAGCTGGTTTAACTGTTCTGGCTCTGTTCGTTTAAAAGAAAGCTAAGGGTTAAACGATGGATTGATCGTGACATGGAGAATTTGGTGCTGGGCCTACTTTCACGATAGTGATTCAAAATGAAGATGCTCAACAATTCAGAGATTTTGTTATCATTGTATACTATAAAAACTGTACTAAAAATTCTTCTTGTGTTTCTCAGCCGGAATGACTTATCTTCACAAATTATGACTTTTTTCCGCCGAAAGCTACTCGCAAAATACGAATTATGTTGATATTCTGTAAGCTCATCTTCGATAGTGAAGAAAAGTGTGTCCAATCGCAGGTTACTAAAACCCCAAAGTCGATAGTAAAAGGTCAGCTCTCTATGGTACGCTGTGTCCACTTGGTACTTAGCTCCCGAGAGAAACCACATAGGGTACTTTCAGTGTTTATAGACCTTAACATGTTTGATAACGAGTCAACCATATTCCCTGCGCTAGGTCTTACTCCCAATACTTTTAGTGCACCATAAACACAAGAGGCAGAGCAAATCTAATTTTGCGCTCGTATATTTTTTTACATAAACATAGTGAATTTTTTACTCAAACAAAAAAACTCCAAAAGTACCAATAAATAGAATCAGAAGATTCATTTAAATCACCTGCATTGTCTTCAATTTATATTGAGGATTTGATTGCTTCTGTGGAGTTTGCAGTAGCTGGCTCAAGAAGTTCATACTATTGTTGAGTTTTCAAGAAGTGTTGGGTTAGATTCAAATTTTCAAACATGTGAGCGATATATCGAACAATGATTTCATGGTTTGATGCATCTGTGTATACTGAAAGACAATGTGTCTTTTGAGTCTTGTTCAAAAAATTGCTGTATATGTGATGTGAAAATATCGATTGCTTGACACTTCTTCTGCCATCACGACAGCTTTTCTATTTTAATACACGTCCGAACTATTTTTGTGGACAGATTCGACAGCTTGAATTTGAGTGTAGGTATCACATGGTGAGTCCACACTCCTTCCATTGGCTTATGTGTTTGAAAATTCCATGAGGTGCCCGTGACGTAATATTTAGCATATCTGCCTGTTACACGTCACCAAAAATGTTTTTGCACAGGCATCGCTTTTCGCGAGGAATTGGTAATCTTCCGATAATAAATTCATCAGCGCTCACTCGGTTAGACGTTCGTAATCGGCAGAAAAATGTTGGTTTCCTCCATTCCCTCACAAGGCATGGTTGTTAAAAATGCGCTAAGCCCCTCCGCGCGCTGTTGCGCCGTTAAGAAGCATCCAAAGTTATTTCATTGGTATCACCTTTGGCGAGAAATAATTACACTGCCATGAAAATTGGTTTCTAATTCACCTTTCGGCATATGCAAAGAATTGTGGGTTCCTGAAATGTGTTTTGGACATGAGACACTGCGAGCTTTGTTGTAACACTCTACTCTATTTAATTTTAAACTTTCAATGTAGAAACTTACGGAGAAAACATATTTTTGAAAAAATCGGAAAAAATACTACTTTTTCAAAGAAAAAAATGTACCTTTTCTTGGGAAAATTACCCAACCGTGCTAATTTCAGTAATAAGGATTTTTTCCCACGTTTATTATCACTCAGCAGAGGACTGGGATGATCATGTTCGTATAAAGGCAAGGGTGTTTTGGTTGTGTCGAGAAAGAGTTTTATTTTTTAATCACATTCTTCACCCAATAACAGCAAATGTGAAATAGTTATTTTCTGTTTGATTATATGTTCAACAATTATGAACAAGCCAAAAAAATATATATGTATTGAGTAATAAAAAAGTTGCGCAATTGTGAGCATGCTTGGAACTTGGACGATGACTACTCAATCCACAAAGTAGAGAGGGTTGCAGCCAGGCGACAAAGACCATTTGACAGATACACCACAAGACTAACTACACAAATATTACATAGAACAAGTAACAAATGACAACAGCACAACACATTCCCTCATCTTGACACTAACAGCGCTCATTCCGATTTAATTACGGTGGGAACGGACGCTTTTCGGTGGACTAGTCCGACATTATAAAGGTGGGCATTACAGTAAGTGGTGAACCTGGACCTCAGCCTACTTTTTTCACCAACAATTTTCGATTTCAGCGAGATCGTCGATTATTTGATTGTGTCCACGTCATTGCGTCACCTTGCACGAAGTTTTGCCATTTCGCGACATTCCTGTAGAGTGTTTTTGAAGATCTGTCGAGCCAGAGCTTTGGTGCTAGTCCGCTCTTCATGTTCCAACCATCGTATTCTTGTGACAACACATACACTTCGATGTTGCCTTTTCTTCTCCACACATCGTCTTCACGTACAGGACCAAAGCTCGTTCGAAGTGATTTTCTTTCGAACCGATGCATTTCTCATTCGCTTTAGAAAATGTGCATGCTTCTATGGACTAAGATCATCAGTTTAGCATGTTTTTTTATATTTTTTTTTTTTTTTCTAAGAGGAGACTTATCCTAATCTGGAGCACTCACACCTAATTTCCGGTTCATTGTACTACCCATGGTGGCAGCCTTCCCTTTTTGTGGTGCAGTAGATGGAAATAAGGTGTAACTTCACATATAACCTCAAGGAAAACTAGTTGCCCAGAGCGGGATTCGAACCCACGCGTTCGACCTATCTACTGAACACTCTAACACTGTTACTTCTCTCTCTCTCTTGTTGGAATCTCATGCGTTACGATTGTGATAAACTTTACATTTACTGAATTAATCTGATAAGTAAAATCTAACGTGAGTTGTGGTTAACTGAACGAGAGATTCAAAATTTCGGAAAAGTTTTTTTTTCAGTGTAACTGATGATATTTTTTGTTCAAAACCTCGTTTTAATCGAGGGCTCGAATAAAACACCTTTGTGTTTTTGTAAAAAAAATTTCTTGTTTCACCAAACATTTGGTTGTCCCACAAATTCCGTGCACCATCAACAATGTGTTCTCTTCCGCTCTGAAACACTCCTCTCAATTCCCATGTGACGTAGATAACTTTACCAAAAGAGTGTTTTTATTTCTAGTAGCACTCACATACTTACCAGAACAATGCAATTCACTTGCACTCAATAACCAATCCACTTCGATTTATAACCAAAAAAAAAGCAAAAAAAAAAAATTACTTTAAAATTAATTGGCTTCTTCAACTATATCTAGCATTCAGCTTCACACGCTTGAATTCCCTTAAATTGCTTTTCATCGGAAAATTTATGTCAACTGTAGAGCAGCTCCTTTTTCATCAACCCCCAGCCAGTCATCCACCCAAATCCAATTCACATTTTGGTGTACATCCACTTGAAATTCTGTTTTCCTTTCAATCGCACTTTGACTGTCATTTCATTTACATCGTTGAACGCTCAACGCATCATGTACTCTTCCGCTTCATCACGACAAGAGCATCAATGGAGAAAGATGTATCCGATCTAAAATACACCCACTGCACAGAATACTTCATCAGTATTCTGTCGCCAACAGTTCGTTTCAAATGGTAATTATCCTTTCGTAATCGATTCCGATAATTTTCCGTCCAGTCACACAAGTTGGCGGCACGAAATGGCAATGCGAAGGAGGAACGCCATCGCCATCAAGAATTCTCTCTCAAATCCGAACATAGATTTGCAGTCAACACCACCATTTTGATGATGCCATTTTAATGCTGCTGCGTCCTTATGTAAGTCGTTCTATCTTACTGCACACATCATTCGATTCATGGCTATGGTGTGTTTCTTCATTAAACCTCTTTACACGATGTAAGCTTCAGTTTCTACCAAACCGCACAGAACGGACGTCCTAGCCAATGGAGAATAGGATTAGTAAAACATCCTTTGCAAGATGCAACAGGACTCTTATGTTTAAACAAAAGAGGCCACACCAACACAATAAAAGACAACCACACCATCGATGTCTTATTCTGCTTTCAAAAACCTGGTTTCCATCATCCACATACAAGTGTAATATTTATAGATAGGCAAGGACACGTCAATTTATTGGCATTGCTGATGGTATAAAAAGAAGAAACACAAAAAAAAAAAAAATTAAACTTGTACTTCACTTCTGCCACTTTCCTTTGTAAGATTCGGTCAGTTTCGATCAATATCGAGGAACTGTCATTTGTATATTTCAATTCATTTTCTTCTTAAGTTCATGTCGAAGCAGGTAGACCTCGTATCATTTATTAGTTTTTGTTCCAAGGGCTTCTTTCGGTTAATACTCAACATAAAACGAAAATTTTACGACCGCAAATTTCGAGTTCAAATGTCACTTTGAATACCTATTTTAGGTTTGTTTAAATTTTTCAATTCAGAGAGAGCAAACCTCTTTATGAAGAAAACCTATACACGGTGAGTACATATATAGAGTTAGAGTACCTCAACTGACGAACAGAATTTTCATATTCAACTTCGACATTTTCGTTTTTCATACCGACGAGCGACGACACTCCCTTAATCGAAACTCACCACCATTTCCTCAGCTAATCATGAACATGTTTCTGTATAAGTGCTATCGAAATAGACAGAGTGATAGATGTTTCAGTGCCCCCTCGAAGTTAAACTGTTCGTGGTTTCTCAGACACCCTCAGAGCTCACAACAACCGTATAATAAGATACCGATCATTAAATTAACGCAACAAAAACCCCGAAATAATAATAAAAACCGAGAATGAAATATTGCCGAATCATTCAATTCTACCCTCATTCCCCCAAAAAAGTAAACTTCCTACGGGCATGTAAGCGTTATAAAGCAAGGTTACACAATCAAAGATCTCCTTTTTGGGGTAAAGCAAAAAAAAAAACAGAAAAAAAACAACATAAAATAAATGCTTTATGTCTTATCGCTCTGCAAGGACGACTGATGGTTGTGCGTAAAAAATGATGCGCTCGTGTATTTCTCTCATTCAGGAATCAATGTTATGCTTAATGGAAGGATATGGCGTGGAATGTGGTCTTTTTTTCATCTTGTCCACTCGCTGATGTCCTCAAGTGGTTTCGGGGATGACTTTTCTGCTCGTTTAATGGGGGCTGGTCCTGTTCGCCAAGGCTCCATATCTGTGTTAATTTCACTCCCCTCATAATTTCGAAGCGAAGGACGTTTAAAAAACTTCCTTACTTTTTTGGAAAGAGGCAGTTAAGCGATATTTATTGAGATTGGATAAGGATTTATAGAGCACCATGGTGCTCGACTCGAAACCGAAAGCTGATGCCTTGAGGTCTGTTCGTCTGGGAATTTGATTGGTAATTAATTTTTGACAATCGCAATCGAGGTGATCAATATTCATCCATTGGATTGAGTCCACTGGCAAGTTGAAATAAATGATGGTGGTAACCAATATTTGATTTTCTTTGATCTATAAATGTTTAAGCACTCACTGCGTTCATCACAAAAACGCGAAAGCAATTCAAATTCATGACTATCAGCTGATTGGATATGAGTAGAGCGACAAAAAGACCCGAAAAGTCTTACCAGAGTATTGACCATTTCCGTTGTAAAGTGAAACAAGTTGATAAGATTTTGTTTCTTGTAAAATTTTTAAAGTGTTGCTCGTTCTTCAATGCTGTGTAATTTTTTTTTTTTTTTTTGTATTAGGGTTAGTTAGTGAGTTTCTGCAAAATGAAATTTCTTATTTCTTTTACTTTTTTGGTATAAAAGTCTTTTATTTCCTTAGTCTCCTTTTAACTCGATATATTTTTTCTAACGTTTCTCCAAATTTTTGATGCCCTCGAAATAATACTTTTGCTCTAGTACCTCAAAATTAGCGTTTGTTTCAACGATGAACTCTTCTTTGGACCCAAAAATCTCTGATCTCCGAGGCATATTTTGTTTGGAAACAAGAAATAGTTGCAGATAGCTAAGTCTGGGGAATGGGTGCCGAACAACTCGCAGATTTCATTTGGCAAACGATGACCTCGCGGATGTCTAAAAAATTTTCATTTATTTCGCAACAGTCTGCTCGCAAATTGTAATTTCGTCTTGCACTCATCTCGCTGAAACATTAACTCGCACAAGTTATTATGCATTTTCTTCTTTTGCATTCCAATCAACTGGCTATAATGCAACTGGCTGATAATACTTTCGGATTCCCTTATCTCGCAAACAGTTAATTCGCCACAAGCTACTAATCCACTTGTTAATTCAATTCTTTGCACGCATTCTTTTTATCAGTTTTATTGATGTTTCATGCAGTGATCTTGTAATAGTCTTTTGGAGTAGATAGTATTGAACTACTCCAAAAGACTATTACAAATAAATCTAAAATCTTTTGGTAAATTTGTCTCCATTTGAAAACAAAAATGGATAATAATAACAATACAGAAAGAGTGTGCAGTGTATTTATAAATATCTGCTGTAATTAGTAATTAGGTACCCACTTTATTTTTTTTTTTTTTTTGCTCTTTCACTGAAACAATTGTTTTTTTTTTTTTTTTTAATAATAATGTTAATGACGATAAATTGTTTTGATATGTTTTCCTTTTTGTAAATAAAATAGTGTTGTACATAAAATACGGAAATTTTTGTTCATTATTTCATTCAGGTGGGTGATTTTTCGCTTTATGTTATTTGGCAAAATATTATTATTATTATTTTTTTAATTTGATTGGTTTTCACTTTATCTCATGTTTACAAATTTCGCGCGAAATTTGTGAACATGAGATAAAGTGAAAACCAAACAAATTAAAAAAATAATAATAATAATATTTTGCCAAATAACATAAAGCGAAATATCAAAAAGCGAAATAAATCAATGCGAGATGAGGTAAAGCGATTTAAGTAACAGCGAAATAATGAATGCGAGATAATCTTACAGCGAGATAAAAGCCAGACCAAACATGAATTTGCCAAACATGAATTGCGAAAAAACAATAAGCAAATTGTTGATATGCGAAACAAAAAATTGCGTATTGACCTTTGCGAAGTAAACGTTTGCGAAAAAAAAACCGCGAGTTGACCCCTACCCCTGGGGAATATACCTACTGGATTCGTGCGATCGTTTTGCTTCGAATCAGCTTCAGCTTCCCTTTCCCAATTGAAGTTCATAGTTTTGACTGTTCCTTTGATTCTGGTATGCTGTGTTTAATTCGAGCTTCAAAAACGGCCATGAACCAAGACAAAAACTCAGTCGAATTTTTCTCGAGCATAGTCAAACATACTTTTGATGTTGTCAAACAACTGCGTTTTTGCGAAAAGCATTTCCAAATAATTTTGTAAAATCGAAATTACTGAACCATGTAAGAGGTCTGTGGCCTCTTTAAGTTTGAGAACTTTCTCTCACCTTTCGTCCAATATCAACCCATGGATTTTGTCGACTATTTCGGGTGAGGTGACTTTAATAAGGCGATCAGTTGTATTTGAATGACGTCAGTTGTATTTGAATGACCGAATCTGAGCAAACCAGTGGTAAATAATTACAATTAATGATGTCCATAATGGTAATAATGGTGTAATAAAGTCCAAAAATTATTTGTAAAGCTTATGTTTGGGTTGAGTGATAGGTTTTTCTCGCAATTTTTTTTTTTAATTTAACAGAAAATACTCTTGTGGGTCTTCCTGAAATGACAGCCCACTGCAAAATTATTTGACAGATCTGTCCGAAAATTTCTGTGTGTTCTTTTAAAAGATGATTCTTGACAATATGATAAAGGACAAGGTGACGAGACAATATGTTTGTGGTGATTTTCAGAAACACATAGTATTAATCGTGAAGCAATTCTTACAATTAAGAATATAGTTGTAAGGCGTGTTTTTATAGACGTGTGGTTTTCGAGAATACATAAAACGCACATAATTTATTGCTATGACAAAAAATCTAGCTTTGCGGCGCGGCGGGCGTACCCCACAGGCGGATCACTAGTGTGAAGCAGAAAAGTGGGAGAGTTGTGATCGCTTCAAGATCACTACTCGTAACGCCGGAAATGAAAAGAAGAAGAAGAAGACCAAAAATCTAGCTTTATTATAAAGATAAGGGTGTGCCATTACTTAAGGTGGCGCTACAGTCCGGGTCGGACTAGGGCCTCAACCAACATGCTTCTCCAGCCAGCTCGGTCCCTAGCTAGCTGCCTCCAGTTTTGCACGCCAAGTTGGTTGAGGTTCTCTCCTACTTGCGTGCGCCACCTGAGTCGCGGTCTTCCTCTACTGCGCCGTCCCTCGGGATTGGATTCGAAGACTTTCCGGGCCGGAGCGTTGGTGTCCATTCGCTCTACATGACCCAGCCATCTAAGCCGCTGGACCTTGACTCGTTTGACAAGGTCAGTGTCGCTGTACAGCCCGTACAGTTCGTCGTTAAATCTTCTTCTCCACTCTCCATCTATGCAGACGGGACCAAAAATCACCCGAAGAATTTTTCTCTCGAAGCATCCTAAAGCGTTCTCGTCTGCCTTTGACAAGGTCCATGCCTCTGCGCCATATATAAGAACCGGGATGATAAGTGTCTTATACAGGGACACTTTAGTTGCTCGAGAGAGGACTTTACTACTCAATTGCCTTCTTAGTCCGAAGAAAGCGATTTGCAAGAGTTATTCTTCGTTTGATTTCAGCGCTGGTGTCGTTGTCTGAATTAAGGGTGTGCCATTATGCTTTAAAAATGATTTCGGGCAGGTGGTTGGCACGGCTTGCTCGAATAAATTTAAGCCGAGAAAACCAATTTACAATCACTTTTTGTAGCATTTTGAACCGTATGTCGGCCATAACGCGCCAAATATTCTCTTTCAAGGCGGTTATCGTCTCGGACTTATTTACATAGACAAGCTACTACTACAGCACAAAATACAGTCCATCGATGTTAAATCGCCCGATTGGGTTTTGTATCTGCAGTCCACTACGTGGCGTAATTCTTCACATGTCTGCTTGTTACGTTGGCTAGGAATTCTCGCCTCTTATAAATTTCCGTTCAAAATTTATTAATCTTTAAAGAATTATATAATTAAATTTAGGAGTTTTACAATGAAAATGTAATGCTTTATTTTACACCTACATAATATGTAAAAGTATGGTAGTGATGTTGTGGATCTTCAGCTATGTTATCGAGTTCCACTTTGCTTACAAGTACTTTGCCTTTATTTTAATAAATATTTTACATAATATGTACGTTTACTTTGATTGAAAAATTTCTTTGCTTCTTTCAATGTAAATGGTTTTCCTCGTCTCAACTCAACGTTCTTAGCACTTAAATGTATTTGCTTTTACTGTCACATTGTATTGTAAGGCGTAACCAAAACCGGAACCAACGTGTCTCTTAGTTTATACAGCTCACATTTACTTGCTGCACAAAATGTTATGAATATGACCAAAGATCATTGAAAATTACAATCAAGCAGACATTGTCTGCGTATCTATACTTTCATTATTAATGGAGTGATACCAAATTTTTGGCACGGTCCTCAAAAGTGAATTAAATTTCCTCGAGGACCAATAAATAACTGACAATTCGCTTTCTCAATTCAGATCACACACAAGGGACAAGATATTGTTCTGTTACATAAGGGTTAAGGGTAGTTAAAAAGAGGGGAATATTTAACGAAAATGAATGGAAAAATAAATTAGAGGATAGAGGAGACACGACTCGTGTGTCGTGTGTCGTGTGTCGTGTCTCGTGTGTCGTGTCTGGTCTGGTCTGATGTCGGAAAGCGGAATTGTAGTAGAGTGTGATTTTTTATTAAGAAATAAACTTTTAACGTTGGCTGCACTGGTTGGTGGTTGGTGGTAATGGCGTCCAAAACTCCAAACTTCATATGTCAAAGTGAAAAGTTTTCGGTATAGGTACTCTTCCATTCCATCATGGAAAGGCTTACAAACGAGCAACAATTGCAAAGTGTTGATATTTACTATCCAAATTCTTGATTTGTGCAAAATGTGTATTACATGTGTAACGATCGTATTATGGTCGTCATAATCGACCTGCTTATCAAATATTCATGTTATTACACAAGTAAACACGATTTTTAGTCTGAGTTCTGGGGTGCTGATTTTTATTAATTTTGTCCAACTAAACTCTTTTTGCCAGAATATACTGAAAAAAACATCAAAATTCCTACTGCACCTCAATAGGAAAACCCTAAAAACTTTGCACAGGAATACTAACCGGTCACTGTTCTTTAAAGAAACATCTTCACCAAATGAGGCTGGTAGCGGATCCCATCTGTAGACTCTGCCTCGAAAATGAAGAAACATCTCTGCACATTATTACAGAATGTTCAGCACTTTTCATCTCCTAGATAATCTCAAACTCATTCACCCACAGAAGATTGCTAATTTCTGGTTCAATTCAAATCATAATCAATTCAGGAGCAGGAGAACTGCCCTGAAACCTCATATGGGCTGTACCAGGTTTCATTCAGACACCGCAGTGCCCAGAGCTGATAATCTAACTAAACAAAGAAAAAATACTTTTATCTAATAAAGTTTGCTTTTGTTACAATCAGAACGAAATTTAAAATTTTAAGAAAATCTTAATATTTAAATTCATTAAAGTACAAAGTAAGAAAAAGAACTTCAATTTGTATGTTAATCACTTTTATTTAGAAAGAACAATAAACTTGGCAGTGGGACTTAATGTGAACTGTGCAGTCCTGTCTCATTCCTGATGCGTTAAATTTCGAACTGCCGCGGTAAATCCCATCCCAAACCAAAATAATATATAGAATGAGGAACCTCGATCAACACTATCAATAGTCGCTTTGAAGTCTATAAAATCTTCATACAATTATCGTCCATGAGTGAAAAGCCTTCTGCTAAGCTTTTAAGAATGCAGATGTTATCTGTTATGGAGTACCTACCCTGAAACCTGAATTAAATCTTAATCGAAGCTAACAGCAGGTTCTGGGATGCCATTTGCACCAACAGCAAATATCATTCGTTATACAAAAACAATTAAAAAACTTAAAACACTGAATTAAATTTCTTTTGCGAGACTTAAAGTTGTCGACTGAGGTGTTTTTAGCTATTGTTTATTCACAGATTAGTGAATTTTAGAGATTGTCGATGGAAGGCTCTATTTTTACAGATATATGATTGAAAGACAACCTGCACCGTCTGCTCCATGGTGATGTCAAAAATCCACTTTGGATCTACCTTGTTAGTCCCATGTGAATCAACTCATCTTTAAGACCTTTAGGCCTTACTCGTGAATTGCTGCATCCATTAAATTTTAAAAAACGAATTAATCGCACATATTCGTTTTGTTTTGTATTTCCATTTCGTAATTTCGCTTTGTTTCTTGAACATAGTAATTATTTGAAAGTTTTTTTCTTCCTAATTCTTGCATTCAAATCTCATAGCACCTAAAATTCGACGAAGTGCAAAATTATGTTTCTGTTTCTTTAACAAAGCTCACATGTAAATTCATAGAAATTCTTGAGTAAACAGCAGAAGAAAAAAAAATCTCAAAAATAATGTTCATTTGAAATTGAATGGCAATAAAAGAATGCAAATTTTTGGGACTAGCAACAATATCGCATTCTGGTCACGTTTCTGTTTTCCTTTGATTTTTTTTTTTTCTTGTTAAATTTCGAATTTGAATAAATAGGTGGTATCATTTTTTTTAACTCATCGTTTTTTGAAATCGCAAAATTTTATGAATGTACTTTGAAGGGTGTTTTCCACCCTTTTTTCAATCACATCTCCGTAAAGACGGGAGAGGTTATTGTAAAAAGTTACTTGGATTAAATAAAACATTTTAAAAGTCCTCGTTTGGCAGAATTTTTTGTGCTTTCCTAAGGCGGAAACCTATGGATTTTAAGTTAAAGTTAGAACTTTTAGCTCTCTCGTGAGAAATAATCTTTTTGTATGTTTCTTGCGGATGAAAGAATAGGTAAGGTAGTCATTTTTTCAATTCTTATTTTAAATAGAGAAAATCTTCAAATACACGGTGTTGCACAGATGGGACACTTTATTTATCATAGAGTTTGAGTTCTATTACACCATTTTATTGTCATGCTAAAAAAAAATACGTTATAAAAACAGTGTAAGCAGTTTGTAAGCATTTCCTCTCAATCTTCAAATTTAAATAAGCAAGTGTAAGCCAGTGTGAACATATCTTGTCAGTTTTATGTTTTAAATCGAGTTTAATTTTCATACACACATCTCATCTAATATTAAGAACTTTTGTTTTTGAAAGCCTATATGCATTTTGAATTGAATTGAATTTATTTTAGGAATTTTGAAAATGACTTCGGTGTTTAATGCTAAACTTAGCTTCATCAGCTTTTATAGTCAAATTTCGTAAAAGAAGAATCCACAGGCGGATAGCGTTGGGAGCTGAACCGTATACTATTAAATAAGCTGCCGAGCTTCTGTGTGAAAAAAATATTGCAGCGCAAGAATTTGGTACCGAAAAAGTTGACCAAGCAAAATATTCGTCGTTTGGTACTAAATATGAGATCAAACCTAGACATACCCAACGCTCAGTGAGCCAAAATACCCCAAAAGTTGGCAACAAATCAAATAATACCTAGGAACGTAAAATTTGGCATCAATACTCTTGATACTATAGTTAGTTAATTGTTAAAGCTTTTCCTGGTCACGTCCACTTCTTCGCCCACTTTTTTTTGCATTCAGGGGTTATATACAGTTAGAATTTTCAAAAAATTGTTTCTTTTTTTATTTTATTTTCTTAATGTACTTGTACATATATTTAAGAATACACACAGAAAATTTCACATCGTTGCGGTGAATGTTTTCGAAGTTACCCCCAAATTTGAAAAAAAAATTGTATCCAATGTAAAGTGTTTTTAAAACTTCAAATGCGTTTTTCTCAAAATGGTGTTTACAAAGACGGTGACCAACATTACTCGAAAACGGCTAAACCGATTAGTCTCAAATTATAACACGAGCTTCTTAAATATATTTTTTAGTAACAAATCGAAGATTTTTCTCACCGATTAATAGTTTATTTTTTATAAACAATTTATGGCCGGAATTTTGGTTAAAAATCAATTTTTTTTTTTTTGAGAGACCACCATTTAGTCAAAAAAATTTATTTTGCTTATTCCTTCGATTAATTACTTAATTTAACATTACTTTAACGAAAACTGTTTGATTTTTTAATTTCGGAGGATCCAGTTCAGAGATCACTGCAAAACGTCTTTTTTGAGAGGAGCTCCCGGAGATCAGCTGTAGCTCCTTTCCAAATAAATATTTTTACTAATACTTAATCTTAAAATACAGTTAAAAGATACCATAATATATGTACAAATTTTTAGATCAATAAATTTAAAAGTTTTCTCAGAAAAAATTCGGGAAAATTCGCTTTTTTCGGCATTCCAACTGTATATAACCCCTTCAACGAATGGTCAATCTTAAGAGAAAAACTTGTAAAATAACAGAATAAAGGTTGTTTTAAGCACAGTTTTAATACCCAATTGTTAAGATATACATATACAATACATGGTATCACTTATAGTTTTTCGTCACTCTAACTGATAAAACAACAACTTTCATTAGGAAAAAGAACAGATGGACTTTTGAGTAAATTTAGCGTTTCTGTCGGCAAATTTAGATTTAGCCCCTGCAACTATATCCTGTTCCAAATCTGAAGAAATGACTATAGGTGTTAAGAGATTTGGGTCGAAGGAAGAGGTAAGGAAATGAAAGGAATGAAAAAACTGGAAAACGCTGGACGTCAATGGAGATTTTGTTGAACAAAAAATTTTTTATTTGAGAAAAGCAATAATGGCATCATCTTTCCAGATATCCAATTTTTATGAACTGTGCATTTTCGTGCTCATGCAAAGACTTTAACTTATTGGAGACGTTTAAAAGAAAGTATGTGAACTCCAACTCTGATTCAGCTAACGATAAATTACAGTACTTCCTTTTCTCATTAGTGTTCTGAAGCACAAATACCGCTTATCAATTCTTAAAATGGCGTTCGAGAAAGTCCATAGAAAGTTTTGAAGAGGAATCGAATTACGCTTACCTTCCTCGTCCTTGTATAAACTTCGATTTTTTAAAAGTAGTTTTCTTAAACTTAGTAAATTAAATCACCTCAATCCTAAGAACATCTTGAGGAATTTAAAATTAAATTTTCTATCAACCACATAGCACTTGAAAAGAAATTACGTTCGGTTTTCTCATTTTTCTTAAGCTACTTTTTTTTCATGCGAAATGAGAGAAGAGCCTGTCAAAAATTTCAAGAACGCTTAAAACTTAACGTTCAATTTGTTAAATCAAAACACACAAAAAAAAGTCAAACGTGGGATGATTCGTTGATGGTGAATGTCTATGTTTCTCGTGTACTGGGGATTTAATTTTTCCCTCTTACTTTTCCTAATCTTTCTTTAGTGATGTGAGAGGCTTTAAGGTTCACATGCGACAGAATAAAAAGAAGGGAATAGGAAATTGCTATGGCGATCATCACGACAACATTGAATTTATTCTATTTTTCAAGCAAACGTAAACGTAACTGACGAAGGTGTACACAAAAGGAGAGCTTGGAAAACTTGTTTTCTACTGTGAAAGAATTTTAGCTTAGTGTCTCAACTTGAAATGTTTTTCATCCTCATTCACTGGAAGAATCTTTTAAAATTTTTTTTTTGTTCCGTATTCCATCAGATGTACAAGAGTATTTTAGGAAATTAAAAGGCACCAACCAAGGCAAACCGTGTTACTGGAAGAGGGATGAAGTAAATTTATGAAGGCAATGTAATGAAGAGGTTTTTAAGTTGACTGTTTTGGTGAAATGTTCAGAAAAAAAGTATGGAATTGAGGTAAAGTTGAGGGTGTACTTTTGTGAAAAAATAAAGTTACAAAAGAAATGATTCCTTTCGCATAAGTTGTTTCAGCTCAGTTGTAAAAGCAGGATAAACTATTACAGAGAATGAAACAAAACGCTCGGTATATTCGTATATACATCAAATTAAAAGTTTTTGAATTGCCTGCTGGAAAAATGAAAAGGAAGGAATAATATTATATGAATATATATACGAATAAGAACATAAAAACGGTGAGGTATCAAAAACGCTTGACAGAGTTCACATAACTAGCCGTTTTTAGCATTCTACTCCGTTTTGCGACACAGCATTGAACTGTCGCATCTGAAAGTGTTTTTGCTTTTATCGCATCTATCATTTACTATGTGTTGACTAAGTAGTTCAGATATAAAGCTGGTCTCAGCGTATTTTAAGCTAAAATAGGTTGGTGCAACAGAGCGATGAGCAATCCCAATGTCTCGCGAAAGGCGATACCTGTTGAAAATATTTTGTGTTTTCTGTTGGTATTTGAACCCCAAACCTCCCATGCAAACATGCAAGTTATTAAGCTATGGGAATCATATTTTATGCTGGGAGGTAACAAAGCACATATCAATGTCCTTTCTTATTTTGGAAAATGTTATGAGTATTGTGATATCCCGCTGTCAGGCACAATGCTGTGACGAGGACAATGAGTACCGTGCGTCCTAGATGATATAGGCTTTCCGTACGTTACGTAAGCTTAAATCTGATAAAACTACAACCTATACTGATATTTCCTCAGTATCAATTTGAATATATCGATGATTACTCGTATAAAAACGTTTTTGAAAAATTTTTAGTGAAAACCGAAGCCCAACAAGCATTGGTTTTCTTTACTGAAGTGGCAAAGTTGTAAGAATTAATGAAAAAAGTCTGTTTTTGTTGTGCTTCCCAAAAATATTAATTTTTTCCAAAAGTTTGAATATTTATATTAATGTTTCTACGGACTTCAAATCTTCTCAGTCTTCTAATGGTTTGACTTTTGAAGCGCAGACGGGATTAGCCGCATGAATTGACACTTCGTCGGCTTTTGAGAAATCACGGTTCCGTTGCTGGCCAACTGCAAGATGTGTTTCTGATGTGACCAAAAATCGTTAGCGTTTTCATCTTTAGACCAACAAGTTGCCATATCTATTTTAATAGTTTTTTAAAACTTTTGTATTGCCCTCTCAAATGCATGTTTGCCTTGAAGTCGCAGGTTTTTGAACTGTGTGTGGGTCTAAAATTGTTGCTTATGCAAGTGTGTTTTCTTGACATATTGTTCCACACTATAGACTTCGGAGGCCCAATTTCAGTCGCTCAGTAAATTAAACACTCTTGGTCGTTATAAATGAAAAATACTTCCTATGATCTTTGATCCCATTTATGAGGACAACATGTGGAGAAGAAAGGTACAACGAAATATAAATATTATAAATATGAGCTGTACCGCAACATATGAGCGTATAGCAAGAAAAGTACGCATCGGGAGACTACGGCGGTGGCTGGGATATGTAAAGCGGATGGAAACTAACTCCCCTGCTCGACGGGTATTCGAATAAGCATTAGAAGGAAGTCGCGGAATGCACGCATTCAAGTAGAAGAGGAGCTTAACTTACTTAGATTGCAAATCTGGAATTGTAATACCCACTCTAGTAAGTTCCTTAGTGAAGAGTCTTGTCTGGATCAGAAGCGGTGAGCACAGAAAAATAAAAATAAATAGCGTGACGCATCAGGTGCTATGTGCCTAGCACATTTCTCAAAACCATGCCTTATAAGGATATGAAATGAACCTACAATTTTCTAGCGCTTCCGAACGTTTTTCATGGCATGAATTTACGAATTTAGGATTTCCCAGTTCCTCGCGAAAGGCGATAGCCGTGGAAAAACATTTTTGGCTTTTGTTGGGACTCGAACCAAGAACCTCCCACGTAGCAGGTAGACATGCTAACCGTAACGCCATACGTCAAGCACAAATACTCAGCCCATTTGTACTAATACGGTATTTATTTCACTCCGCAGTGGTGTTGGATCCTAGCTTATGATATCTGTACTATCAGCGAGGAAGTTTGATGTGCTTTACTACAAAAATGTATTCAAGTTCTGCAGTATAGAGCAGATGACTTAAAACGATTTGAAGTTCTTCGGTTTTTCAATCTTTCTTTGCTTATCTTGGAATTGCTTCCTTGAACAAAGCATTGATCACCTACACGTAGGGTTGTCTACCATATGCTTGGAAACAAACAACATAATGCAAGAGACTGCAAGAGACTACCTAGGTTTTCGTATAGGTCATTATAATCAATTTGAATTGCATGTGTGACTATCTCAGCAGTCGGAAACCCGCATTTTTCATCGTAAAACGTCTACTCATTCACCGTTAAACGATCTTCATAATGTGAGCATGAATCTGTTGCGTTGCTAACGCATATTTCAAAACGCATGTGAGGCATAAAACGCTTTGCATTTTTTGGAGTTTGTATTCGCCAAATAAACTCTATGTCGAATACTTCCGTAAACTAAGGTTCATTCGACAGTTAAAATACTGTCGCCACCTAATTTTGTCGTCATTCGGAAGAAGGTGTCCTTGATTATCGTAAATGAATAATAATCTTTGTTGAACGGATTTCTTGAGCATTATTCCTGCTTCTGTGTTTTTTTTGCAGTTTTATGAATAAAATTCTTCCAGATTGTAATAAATTGTGTTTTTTTTAGACATGTGGTTTTCAAGAAGAACGCCTAAAATTGAATGTTATCGCCAAGAATTTAGCTTTAGTTTTTCATTATTCTTAGAAATGATCCCCCGAGGCTGGCTCGAATAAATTCCAGTTGAGATTCCTAATTTTTCATTCCTTTTTGCAGCATTTGGTGCTATGTCAATAATAACGCCCCGAATATTCCCTTCCCACTCCTCAATCATATCGGGCTTATATGTGTATACAAGCCACCTCACATAACGCCACAAAACATAATACAGCGGTGTTAAATCGTCGAACTGGAGTAACTCACAGGATTAAAACTTGAAAATATGAAAAAACCGTCGTCAGCAGCGAGACAATTTGCCGAAAGTATGCAGTGCCCAATGTCCGAGCGGCTTCAATTCTTCCACGTTGAAGTGGCAAACTGAACTGAGCATAAATCAAGTGGCAACTGTCAAAAAGACCAACTCCGAAAAAATCAGGAAATCCACATGTATAGAAAAAAATCCTTTATGTTTATATGGGGTTCATACAATTTGCTTTTCTTACAGCTTCTGTATTTTTTTCCAATAAGAAGTGGTGCATTTTAACCAAGCTTTCTTCTACTTTATCTTTTTTGTTTCATTAAAAACAACATGTGTACTTTGCATGAATAATGATCAATTCTGTGGCCCTTGTTAAAGCCTTTGGAGTAATAATTAGCATATATTCCTGTTGTTTGGGAGATTCGATGGTTCGGATTCACGAGTATCGCAGAATTTGTAAGTCTTTCGAAAGCAATTACACTCTCCCCTAAAAAACGCTTTATGATTTAGGCCCAAGGCTTCCATAGTTTTGGTGCAAGACCCTATTTATGGATTTGTTTATTTTAAAATAAAAAAATAATTAATTAATTTTAATTAACATACAAATCCAATCAACTTTTTACGGTCCAAACTTAAAAAACAAATCACCCCTATTAATCACCCATCACCCCTACAAATCACCCCTATTGTGAGTTTCACTCCGAAAACTGTTTACATGAAAAAAAATTTGATCACTTGGAATTTAAAATGTAATTGCGAGCTCCGCCCGAACGAAATTTCACATCGAAACCAGGGTGACATTTTGAAAATGGAATAGTTCAATTGAAGAACAAATAGAACTAATAGAACCATTTGAACAAATCGCAGAAAAGTTGAGATCGTTTTAAAGACTGACTTTAAACTCATTTGTAATGAGATTTTGAGCAATGAAATGTTTCTTTCTAGCTGTTCATTCAGTTTGAAGCTAAAAAGAAATATTAAAAATGCTTTAAAAAAAAATAGTATTTGAAACAAAAAAAAAAAAAAAATACTACATCTACAATCCTTTTTGGAATTCAATACTACATCTCATTTAACACAGCTAAGGCAAATATTTGACAGATGAGTAAAGTCGGAATTGACTTTTTATTAGAAGTGAAAGAGTGTGTCTCAAAGTTCCAAATTAAAAAAAAAAACCCCAACCTCAGGTAACCTTCATCTATGTCGATAAGCTTGCGTTACTTTGTTTCGGGAAGAAAATTGGAACACCACTTAAAATTGAAAATCTGGCAACCCTAAACCTGTGTAAGCTCAACTTAAATACAGTCTTAAAGATTGTTATTTCTTCAAAAAATTAAGTCTAAGATTAGGTCTCTATCATTAGTATTGACAGAGATATCGAATTTAACATAGATCAGGGTACACCAAAGTTAGCCTTTTTTTAAATTGTCAAAAAGTGATGTCAAAGTTGAGAATCGAGCTTTACTGTAGAACAATTTTTTTCTTAAAATATGACTAAGAATCACACCCCAAAGGAAAATACACGAAGTACGGGACACCCTGTATATAATAGTGCATTTTGCAGTCACAAAGCTAGTTTACTTTCCACTACGTAGTGACTAAAAATCTGATTGCGCCCATTCCTAAGCAATTAATCGTTCCCTTTGCTCAGTTTTAAATTACATTTTTAAATTCACCCCTGTAACACCTCATATAATTGAGATCGCCCCACATATATATGGCCACGTGAAGAATAACTTTTTCTAAACTACATTTGTTGCGTTTGCTTTAATCGATTTTTTTTTCTTTCGAACAGCACCGATAAGTTACACAATGTTTGCCTTTAACAATGTTGCCGTTAACAATTCTGTCCAGCAGTAAAAACTTCTACTACCAGATACTTTTAGTAGATCTTGCCTAATTACTGTCAATAAAATCACTTTTAATAGACTCACATAATAATTTCCAAACTATTCTGTTGCTTTGCCCCTTGTGTGCATTTTAGTTTCGTACCTTTTAGTTGCAAAAACCATCAAGCACTTTAACCTGAGTCACTGAGATGAAACTGGATCGCGTTATCTTTATTCTAGTTTGTAGTTTGTTTACGTGACTACCTCAATAAAAACTGAATCATCCCCTTCCATTTATTTGCTTTAAAATGTAAGTCCCAACGCTAGTATATTTTTTGTTTGAAAATGTATACAAACTAAAAGAAAAACCCCGGCATCCGATCTCGAATATCAGCATTACTTATAACTCAGAGAGCTATCGCGTGCCTTTATCTCTCAAATGAATCAGCTTCTTTACGAGGAAAACATTCAGCTGATAATTATTAGCTCAATACATACAAATAATTTTGTTATTTCCTCATAGCTAGTGGCTTAAAGGTTAATTTCATTTTGTTTACTTTAATTTTCTGTTTTGTTTTGTTTGAGCAAATCTCAATTAAATTAATTAGTTTGTCTTTCGTTTCTCTCCTCCTTGGTGGGCTTATATTAGCTGGATGGGATGAAATTTGCTAAAGCTGGTCCGTTAAATAGAATCTCATGAAAAGAACCACCTTAAATGGACCTTAATCTTTCTGGTACGCACTACAAAAAATAAATAATCCTCGGTTTTGCCCAGAGAAAAGGAAATTAACAAAAAAGAAAAGACTGCATAGAGATAATATCATGACAACGTGAAGGCTTAGCATAACCACATACTTCACATTGTAGTAAATACCACCCCGCAACGGTGGCTCTTCCCCTGAGCAATCATAAAAAACCGAGATGAAAACACAGTCAAAAGCCTCTGGGAAAGAAATCACAAAATTGATAAAGGATCCTAATATTCAGAAGGCACTTTCAGCACTTTCAGTGGTCCCCTAGAGTACCAAAGGGTTGCTCTCTTCTTCTTCTCTTTATTCATTGTTGATATTGTTATTGAATAAGAGGGGGAGGAGAAAAAAAGTTAAGTTGTATTGGTAACTGCTTGGCCATCTTGCCTAATTCTTTGATGATAACATCTCAATTCTAACGTCATCCGCATAAATTGTTTAGGGTTTAACGGTATATCAGTACAAAACGAACACGGATTACAATATACAAGTAAATCAAGAGGTCGCACCTTATTTTGTGAGTTCGTTTGGCGGTATATACACGTGTTGTAGGTACATATAAAGACATCGTCCTGTTATTGCCACTCAATACATACAATTTTTTTTTGTTTATGGTATCATAAAGGACCTTCTTTGATGAAAAAAGACAGGATATTATTTTTACTCCTTCGTGCTGTTGTTGTTAGATAGTGTGTCAGTGAAACTCTGTTCATGTCAATTATCTTCTTTGATAGCACAGTTCCTCTATACTATACCCTGGAAAGGAAGAAACATTAGACGAGAGATAAAGTAGAGACTAAATTAAAAGGATTCACTTGTTCTCACTCATCTATCACATCCTTAAAAGATGAACTTTAAGTGTTTTTCCTGTTCCAGAAGGAAGGCAACGCAAGGTATTGTTTAGGTTATGTCTATGTGAGTATATTGCGAGTAGGACTAAACTACTTTCTTGTGAGGAAACCAAAAAAAAATCTTGTATTCAACCTCTTTTGCAATTTACTTGTTAGATTTTAGATATTTAAAAAAACTCTAAGCTGCTTCCAATCGAATAATTATAAAAATTTGATATTGCACTTATTGGAGTGAAGATTTTACAAAAAAAAGACTGTTTTTGTGGATATGCCGTCGGATGCAATGTAGAACCATCTACTGCTCAATCTACGGTCATTTCTTGGAGACCCTCAATTAGGAAAGGACTTATCTAATTTCTTGGACGCTTTAAGGGTCCATTACCGCTTTGGCGATGGTGTCTTCGTTGAGATCGTTAGCATGACGCTGGAATTCATTCAGAAAACCAAAAGGCACAGGTAGACAGCCCACTCTTAAATTCCCCTTTTCCCGTATTCCAAGGAGCACTATTTATTTTAAGAGATCTGAGTGCAGTACTACGGCTACGATGGTTGGGACATGTAGAGCGGATGGACCCAAACGCTCCGGCTCGTCGGGTTTTCGAAAGCACATTGCAGGGAAATCGCGGAAGGGGAAGACCTCGTCTTAGGTGGCGCAATCAAGTGGATGAAGACCTCAACCGACTTGGAGTGCGAAACTGGAGAGAGCTCGCCCGAAATCGAAGTCGTTATAGAAGGATGTTGGTTGAGGCCCAGGTTCACCCCGAACTGTAATGCCCACCTAAGTAAGTAAGTAAGTAAGAGCGCAGTACTGCTGCCTTTAGAAGCACCCTGTTTTGAACCAAGACTTAAAATTGCTTTTGACACACATGCAACCAGCTTTCAACTAAAAACGGGATTCTATTTCAAATACACGTAGGTTTTTTTTTGTCTGTCAGAGGTTTTTAAAATACTAACTGCAGCACTCAAACCTAAACACCGGTCTATTGTACTACCAGACAGCAATCTTCTTTTTTTTATAGCTTCCCGGATGTTTAGAAAAAAGTCAAAAACGCTGCCATGAAGGAGCATAGTTTACCAGCTCTCACCATGTCTGTCTGTAACCCCATACGAGAAAACGCAGGACATTCACAGAGGAATTGATCCGCGGTGTCTTCATCTTCTCCACAGGATTCACATGTTTTGGTATCACTTATAAGCCTTACATGTTTAAGTGTTTGCCAAAAGAGAAGTGCCCCCTAGCAACGCCAATAAGCTTTCTACATTCTTTTCTGCTACGAGATAGCAAAAATGTTGAAGTCTTCTTATTATCGTTGGGGAGCATACGTTTGATCTGTCTGCATTCACTGGAGGCATGTCATCTACGATTGTACTCTTGACAGGTCCAATCGTTGATTGAATCCCTCACTGAGGATCCTTGCCTCGAAAGTCCATCGGCGATCTTATTTCCAGTTATGCCGTAATGGCCAAACGAGACTCAAAGAATTTAGTCTTTCGATCACATTCAGAGAGAACTTGCATTCCTGAATCACTTTCGAAGTAGTTAGAGAGTTGAGAAGGGCCTTAAGCATACACCTCCGCTTGAAGAACGCATGCGTATGAGCCTACAGAGGCGTGCAGTTGTATGTCATCGCTCTCTACAAAGGCACCAGCGCCAGATCCATCATCGGTTTTGCAACCATCTGTAAAGATTAAAAAAAAAAAAAGATTCGATAACAATCCTTTCCAGGCTCAGATTCTAGAGTCGACCAGTCCTGAGCCGAAGGAAAGTTGATTGTGTATTTTTGACGCAGTCTGAGCTGTGGGATCATCGTGTCAGAGGCTATATCCATTAACCGCGAGTCAAAAGATATGCTGCTTGCGAGTTCCTCAAAGCTCCCGTGAGAATCTCGCCAGAGACCACATCTCTTTAAACGACAAATGGTCTTGAGAGTGCACCCAATGATGGATGAAGATTCAAACAAATGACGCATAGGAGGCGATTGGTCTTATTATAGCAGTATAGATCCAAAGGACCTTTTTCGGTAAAAGACCCCATGTCTTGCCCTAGGCTCCCTTACATAGCCAGAAGATTGACAGTGCTTTAGTAGTCTTTATAACTTGACATGTTTAGACCAAAGAAGCTTGTTATCTAGGATTACTCCAAGATGTTGGACTTCGTTTGAAATGGGGAGGTTGACGCCCTTAAGTTTTAGTTGGGTCAATTTTCTACGTCTCGTGAAGAGACAACCTCGGTTTTAAGAGGATTGACAGAAAGACCGCTTCTAGCACACCAGGTGTCAATTAAATTGAGAGCAGCCTGTTCTCTGGAACTGACAGCTTGGAGGCTGGAACCAACCGAGAGCACGGCGACGTCATCTGCATATGCTTGGGCGTGTACGTCAGATCCATAGAGCATTTCAAGTAGAGAGTCGATCAACATGCACCACAAAAGAGTAGATATAACGCCACTTTGTGGGCAGTCCTTGTTCACTTCCCTATACACTCCGTTTCAACCTATCACTGTTCTATTCATTAGCTTTGCTTTGATCCACAAGACTAATATTCTTCCACAGCATGTTTTCAGGCAGCGTTAAGACTAATGGGTCTTAAGCTCTGGACTCTTGGTCTTGCTTACACGTTTTTGGTATAAAAGACACTCTGCCACGGGGTTGGAATATATGCTAGAGCTAAACTGCGAGTGAAAATATTTTACAAAGTAGGTAGCAAAAGGTTTATTCTTTCCCGTGACATAGCTGGATAAACGTTTTTTTTTTTTTTGATTCCTTGTAACTAAGGTGATGGAGACCACATTTGCTACATGAAATCGAAAGTATCTGTGGTAGACTACTGGCCCATGCTGTAAAAAATATGGGTCATTTGAACCACCTATCTAGAATGATATAAGAGCATAAAATAATAAGATTCAGCACTATGCCGTCACTTGTAAGCTGTTCAACTGAGTGCAGGTGAGAATTCGAAAGTACAGGTAGAGTGAGTTCATCTTGGTCACATATTTTTGTACGGCATTCTTACCACCGATAGGTCCATGGAAAATAATAAGAAAACGCACAGTGCCGTAAAAAAATGGTGAGCCACAAAGTCGGATTTTTTTTTTTTATTTTCCGACAATCACCAGGGTAAATTTGGTCATTTGATTTTATACGGCATCTATGTCATACTATTTCAATACTGCTTCTAATCCATTATTCCGCAACGCCGTTCAAAAATCATGCGACAAGGGTAACAAATCGAGGGTTGCCACCCCCTCTCTTTCCGTGGTCCAGGGGGTGATTTGAAAAAGTACGGCTTAGGTTCCACAACATTATCTAGCACTCAAAAGTACTATTAAAAATAATGCCGTCAAAAAATTATTGTTCATTTGAATGTATATCAATAACTATCTTCATTTCATCGTATCCTTGATTTTTATAGCTGTAAAATCTTATGATCCTGTACGGAAACTTTTTTTTTTAACATGATATTGTAAAATACAATTGTTACATAGTATTGCCGTTTAAAAGAAACCGTTCTAAAAAGAATTATAGAGAAATACAAAAACTGAAATTTTGCAAATTATTGTAAAAGTTTAAATATCATAGATTAATGAAATATAGCAGTTTTTTACGTTTTATCCCTTGTTTTAAATAGTATTAACATAGATAAATTAGGAAAAAATGATGCCGTACATTTTTATGCAGACCATATCTTTTAGGCTGATGAAAGTGACGCTACAATTTTAAGGGTACTTTATGGCCATCTGATACAGTACGGCATTAACATATTTTTGAAGAAAATAATTGATAATATGATAAAATCACTATGACGTCTAACTGAACTGAAACGGTGTGTATATTATGTCCAAGAATTGAAACTGTCAATCCCAGTATCAACAGTTTTATATACTTTTTGGTTTAATATATACTTCAAACATTATTGATACATACATATAATTGATTTGTTTCATGGTAATGATGTGAATAAATAAAACAATCATTTTTTAGCAAAATTCTATATATTTAATGATAATAATAAAAAAAATTCATTTTTTAGAAAAATTCGATCAATTTATTCAGTATCGGAATCAGTTGCTGAGTTGTCATCGGAATCAACGTCTTCATCGACGTCCGAATTATCTTCTCTATTATTTTCTGAAACATAAATATGTATTTGTCTAAATCAAAGTCTTACGTACAAATTAAAGATGTAAAGATTTATTTACCTATGACGTCATCATCTTCTTCGCCTGATTCCTCATCCGGTTCCGTTATGTCACAGACTTTTTGGGGGCTTTCCTCGCTGTGAAACCAATCGAAATCGTACCGACCGTCATTAACAACCCAACCATAGTTTATTGGAAACAAGATCGACGGTACTTGTTTGTAGGCATTACACCAAATCTGTGCTATGTAGGTACTTCTCTTCAGATGTTGCTCCAACTCCCGGAAACAAGGGGGAAACGATGTTGCTTCCAATCTCATAGCTGTCTTTTTGAAAGCTTCATTACTACTTTTCGGCGTATAAATCCTTTCAAATATGATACACCTTGCTTCGTTTACAGTTTTTCTTGCTTTTACGTTGTATAAAACGCATACATATTCTTGCAGAACATTAAAAGTTTGTTCCATGAGTAGTGGATCTGCAACAAACGTATTATGCTCCACCACGGTTTATTGTAATCAAGTAAATGAAAACGTAGATTTCAAACACACATCTACATAATTCAAAAAACTGTAAGCACAAATTCTTAAAATATTTTTTTTCCACTTATTCATTTCTGAAATAAAAGCTCAAATTTTACAGGTGTCTGCTAACTTCAGTGTCATGAGTACTTCTCAAAAATATGTTGTATTTTGGCATTATCAGTGACAACATAACTATATTTTGGTATAAATCGATAGTATACAAACCCATATTTAACATAGTTTGTAACTAGGAACCTAGAATCACGAAAAGACTATGAAAATTAGTACAAATAAACTATTTAAATGCCGTATAAAAAAAATTTCACCTTACATTTCGTTATATGAATTCTTTTTTTGATTTTTTCTTTTTCAGTTTTTTTTCCCCTTTGGACCAACGAAAATGTACGGCATATGAAAAAATATTATCTATGCATAAAATACTTTCAAAATAAATTTATTTCATGTTGTGTCAAATCACCCCCTGGACCACGGAAAGAGAGGGGGTGGCAACCCTCGATTTGTTACCCTTGTCGCATGATTTTTGTACGGCTTTGCGGAATAATGGATTAGAAGCAGTATTGAAATAGTATGACATATACGGCATGTATAAAATCAAATGACCAAATTTACCCTGGTGATTGTCGGAAAATAAAAAAAAAATCCGACTTTGTGGCTCACCATTTTTTTACGGCACTGTGCGTTTTCTTATTATTTTTCATGGACCTATCGGTGGTAAGAATGCCGTACAAAAATATGTGACCAAAATGTACTCACTCTACCTGTACTTTCGAATTCTCACCTGCACTCAGTTGAACACCTTACAAGTGACGGCATAGTGCTGAATCTTATTATTTTATGCTCTTATATCGTTCTAGATAGGTCACCTGGTGGTTCAAATGACCCATAATTTTTACAGCATGGGCCAGTAGTCTATGGTCCTATAGTGACACGTCCGTCAGAACTTTCTAATTAGTAATTTCCTTGACATATCTGTTCGATAATGTGTAGTCCAATCACTTTGTTATAACTACGTAGACATCCAAGACCAAGAATTTGATCTTTCCAGGCCCATAGCTCATGAATGACTACGATGTGTGATTATGTACTTTGCATTAAAAGCCTGTTAAATATGAGTGCAGAAGCAGCAAAAGAGTGCTGGAAGTTAATTTTCAGGCAACTTTCAGAGGATTTTCAGTTCCGGTCAGTGTCCGTGCACCAGCTTGACTAACAGACAGACCCGGTCTCCGACAGTTTTGACTGCGATGGTTCTTGACCGACCAGTGTCCGTGGATCAAATTTGTAGGCCTTGCGACTTGCGGTTTCGGTTTCATTCCCCTGTGTTTCGGTGGGACCACAAGGAATTTCAGCAGAGCCTCGCAGAGAAGGGACAGCTTCGGTTACGAGAAAATGTCGTGATGTGGAGGGTAAGACCTCTTCCGAAGTATTCCTTTTCGCTGCCGCTACCCGAGGGTTGCAGCTAGAATCAGTGTCTTTGGTGAACCTAGTGTCCTCTTTGCGCTGAGGACTCGCTGTTAGCCTTATTTCCTTTCTTTGCTGTCGCTTTGAGCGCCGTCCACCACGAAAAGCTGAATGATCGTCGAAAAAAGGAATAGAAAGAATTGATTCTCGTTATTTGTATTCTTAGCTTCTTACGTTCGAAAGTAGAGGTTCAAAAGCTCGGTTGTTTGTCTTCGTTACACAAGACTTGAAGTTATTATTGCAAACCCTCATCTAAACTCATACAATAATTTGATGCGCTGTATACGCTCCCCAATCTACTTACAATTAAAACGCTTATATTGTTTTTGGTGGGAACTGATTGCGGTTTTTAAAATAAATATGGCGTAAGTATTGCAGGTTTTGTTCATTCAAATTTTGCCTCTCGAAAAAAAACCCCCGAACGGCTATCGAACCCAGCTGTGTGCGGTTGGTTCTTTTAAAATTGAAATTTTTTGATGGTCTTTAAAATTCCCCATTGACTGCAATAAAAATTCCATGTGGTAGAAGTTTGGCAGGATACCTACAAATTCTACAAAACTTCAATGCACTGTTTAATTTGCTACACATAATACATAAATCCCCACGAAAAAAAGAAAAACACTTCTACAAACAGCTAAAAGGACTTTTTATTATGTGCTGTCGTTCAGTTTAATTTTGAAAACAATATATTGCCACAGAATCCACAAACGCTGTCTATCCTTTTCCTGCTGCTTTGTGTGTCAAAAAGATCAACAGTTTGATTATCAACCGCTGTGAGGACACAATCTCCTGTCAATATTACAAACAACTTTTACATTTACAGCAGTTAATGCAAGGGAAGGACAAAACTACAGAAACAAGAACAACAACAAAGACAAATATTATTATCAAACAAACCCAGCACTCTGCGATTAGCATATGGATGGGTAGACAACAAATGGCTTAACGGCACTAGTTGCTAACCCAAAAATACTCATCATTCGCGATAAGCATGCATGATACACCCCCGTCCTACCGTTAAAACAGAAATAAACACACGAAGAGGAAGAAAATAATCGTAAAACCCGTGAAACAAAAGGAATGTGTAGTAAAGGACTAAAAGCCGTAGGTAGCAGCCGATGACTGTTCACTGTTGTGCCGCATGTAAATGGAAACAACTATTTCGAGATGGGAAATTCATGAAACGCTTACAATTTGGTCACAATATGGGCGACTTGACGTTCATTAAATTTCGTTTTTTTTTTGCTTTGTTTGTTGTTGTTTTTGTCGACTCATTTCACTCGTTTATCTTTGAAATTGATTAGGGCGACGAGTGATAAAGGTTGGTTGAGGCGGAGAATGAAGAGGCAGTGCCAATGGCAGCCCCCATCTACTGTCACCATTACCACAGAAATTGAATATCCGCTTGGCTGGTCTCGGTAGCATGATCAACACCATAGCTTAATATCGTTTATGAGAAATGTCCGATGGAAACGCCTCCGGTTTGGTTTATTTTCGCAGAAAAGTAGTTCCGCTTTTTCAATGTTTCAGTTTCATCGCATCTCTCCGTTGTTAACGTTTGATTTTTTTTTTGTTTTTTTTTTTGCAATTTAGTTTTTGTTGGCTTTCTTTTGTAATGCAATGTGACGGGACTGTGTTCTTACAACTCGTTGGTATATACTTTTATCAGTTGCTTTAGTTCCTTCGGAAATAAGTACTTTCTTCTGTCCGGAAATGCTTCGACTATTGTATTGTAGTCAATAGGAAGGTAGTGTGAGTTCATTCTATCAAACTAACACGAGATATTTTCTCTCATTTTTTTTTCTATTTTTGTAGCCTGAAATGAGGGGATAAGGAAAATGGTTTTATGTGCTGGTACGGGTGCGGGTGCGGGTACGGGTGTCGGTCGGGGGTGCGAGACCAAACGCAAGTGTCAATTATCTCTGGCTTTTTGAGTCATCGTAACTAAATTACACTAGAGTTATCAGCTTCAGCATCGGGGGTGTTGAGATTGCTTTTTCGTTGATAATGCAATGTATGATAATGTTTCCGTGGGTTTTAGGTATACAGTAGGCTTAATTATATGTATACTTGTATGCCATACCCATAAACAAAGCTTGTTTGTGAAGGCATATAAAGGGAAGATGGGATCTAGATACCATAATGGCGTAGGGAATTTGCTAAACGAATTAGTGCCATCCCGTCTGACAAAGAAATTTTATGACTAACCTAAATTTTTGCCTTAAAGTTTGTTTGATGTCTTCGCCAAAAGAAGGCCTTTGCTAAGGGAATTAGGTGTATCTAAAAAGAAGTAGTTCTTATAGAGTCTTATAAAAGCTATTTCATTTGTTCAAGTTATATGGACGTCTATTTGGATCGCTTTCTTCTACAACGCATAGGTATATGTTTTTTGGAAAAGATTCATGCATGTTCTTTGTCATTGTTGATATGTAATTTGGTTTTTATGTCATGGCGGGCTTGCAATTCCTCATTGTGATTTCAGTTTCAGAAATTGATACTTGGGCTTTTCTCATTGGTAATGGTCATAACTTTCATTTGCTTCAGAAATACTACCACATTGTATGTTGAATTAGAAAAAAAAAATTCACCAAAGTAATTTAAAAACTGTAGTTATGTCCTGATGGACACATCTAAGGACCGATTGTAATGCAATTTTTACCTGCACTGATTTAATATGTTGATTGAGATGACCCTTTTTTATTCTTTGCCCATTGAATTTAAAATTCTATTTGATGTGAAAGCAGTCGTATGAACCTATGAACTAAAAAATCTTAATTTGTTTTTGTTAAATAATAAATGCTTACAGAAAACCGTCTGCTGTTCGTTTTAAAGGTTTTAGAAAGAGTTGGCTGTCGTATTTGAATGAAAGTATAGTTTCGACTGGAAGAGTTTCGACGTTTTGTCTTAAATACTTCAAAAAAAGTTGTATGAATTAATATTATTTAGACTCACCTTATCGTTGCTATTTCAACAGGTCAAATCAAATCTGCCCCAGACAAATAATTCTTAAAATTCTTCACCCTCAGCCTCACATTCATTTTATTGAGATGGATTCCTTTTGTTTTGGAATACCGCTATCATTCGCATTATTTCAGATCTGCCTTATCTGACCCGTTCTTATCTTTCTGCGGTGTACCCCAAGGCAAACTGTTAGGTGCATACCTTTTCATGATTTATGCATTTAAATAGGCGGAAATATTTTGGCATTAAGATGATGCTGTAATGGCCAACTTGAGGGTAGGGGTTAAAACTCTACCTTTGTGTTATACTTGGCTCCACAATTTTTGAACCTTGATTAATAAATTATTCATGCCAAAATGTATGCAATGTAGAAATGCGTACAACATTAAAATACGTTCGAACAACGTACAATGATGTCAACTCGCATGCGTAATATGTTATCAAACTTTGTTGAGTTGAACTGGTGTTCAGTTTGCACTATAAAATCGACCGAGTTTAACTTCATATTTAAACTAAAGTTCAAGTTCATTTCAAAACTTGAAGTGTGGACATCACGGGACGAATATTATGGCATCCGACATTTGCTTTTTTGAGAAAATTTCGCTGTTTTCACTACCTTGCAAAAACTGTAGTTAAACACCACGCTAGATTGCTACTACTTAAGAATTGTCACAACACGTCGTTCTACCTTGACGTTGTCTGAAACCTATGTGAGCTATTCGTTTACCGTGGTTTCTATACCAGACGTGCCTCATGGGAATAACTATGTGTCAGTGCCAGAAAAAACATTTCTAATGATATTCTGAGCGGTTTCTTAAATTTAGAAGGAATACAATAAAAAGGATTTGTTATTGTTAAAAATTTTGGAGTTGAATTGGAAGTAAACAAAAAGTCATGGAAGGATCAAAGAAGATCCAATGACCACAACTAAAAAGTTTTAGCGTTTCGCCCAGGTACGACAGTGGGCTCATCAGTTAGATGCTGCCGTACCCTTCTAAGACGCAAATTTGTTTCGGTTTCTTAAAACTTAGCATTTCCATAAATAACTTCAACCTCGGTTAAAACAATTGGTTAGACACTCGGATGTTATAAATCTCGATGATTATATTCATATTTATATGCACGCCTACAATCAATTTATTACATAAATAATAATCATCACATCTTTTATTTTTAAACCTTAAACATTTTATTATTTCTTTTCAGGTAAGCCTTAGAATCGATAAGTATATAAATTTAGAAGCTGGATTGGGTAAGTCCTCTTGTTTGTGCCACTGAAACTTATGGAAACGGTGTTTTTGTATTTGAAATCAATCTCTGAAATATAATCGAGCCTCTTATAAATTAATTATTCCTATCCTATTCACCATAACCTTTTTTTAACTGAACTGTATCGTTGTGGTACCCGTGACGTGATGGTTAGATTGTCTGCGTTTAACCTAGATGTTCGAGCCCCAACAGAGGCAAAAATGTTTTCCCAGGAGTATCGCCTTTCGCTAGGAATTGGCAAGTCCTCCGTTTGTAAATTCATTGCCATGAAAAGCGATTTCTTGATTAGCCTTTCGGAACCAAAAGAAAATTGTAGATCCCCTCCTTCACTTTCTGAATGCTTCTGAGAAGGTTTTTGAATTTTTGTATGAACCTTAATATTTTCATAATTGGAAAGTTTTAACTAGATCTTCTTTTTCAACCAACGTTTGGAAATATGAAACATACTTTACCAAAACATACTCGTAAGTTGATTTGTTTCATTATGGTGGATGGAGCCCTGTGGAATACCAGAGGTCTTTTTACCGCTGCAGTGATTTACCGCAGAGTGAACGAATATCGTAGTAACTATCACAATGTTACGTATTCAGAATCATACCACTTAAATTCTACTAAACCAATTGGTACGGCGAAATGTTTCGGAAATGTCCTTGATCGCGAACTGAGCTGGAAATTTAATTTAAATGAAAGAGAAAGAAAAGGCGAAATCGTTTTCTACACTTGCAGTAGAATTTTTGGGAAAAAATGGACGCCAATGCCCTATTCCAGAAGAAAAACTTATTAACTTTTCACTTTGCGTTTATCAAATTACATTGTTTTGCAAAGTGAAAAGTTCAAAAGTGTGAATTCTTTGGAAATTTTACTTTGAACTTTGCTGAAAAGAACGCCACGTACTTCCAAAGAGAATATAAAACTTGCAAAGACTTTGCAAATTACACTTATCAATTTTAACACATCACTTTACAAATTTTATACTTCTGAGGAACTTATAACATCGCAAATTGACGAAAAATTTGAAAAGTGCAAAGTGAAGAGTTGTTAAATTGTTTTGTGGAATAAGGCACTGATCACAAAACTATTCACGGGATGTACACACCCAGAATAAGACTAATCCATATGTTAGGATTAGCCTATGCCTGTTTGGTATAGTTTGGGGATCATTAGAGAATTTATCAAACCTCAAGTCCTTGACCAAAATCTAAAGGCTTGCATGCATTGGCTCAACCAGTGCCATGAGAATGACACCAACGGAGGCTCTGGTAACTTTCCTGTCGCTAGCTTTCCTAGATCTTTTTATTAAGGAGAATGCTGCTAAAACGTACTGCGACTCAAACAATGCAATTATTGGAAAACTGGAATATCAGGCCACAAAGCAATTATGAATTATTCTGATATTGACATTCAAACAGACTACACTCCCTCGTATACTGATTTTAGTCCAGTGGCCCTAACAATCATTCCGACAAGAGTATGCTAGGATGAAAACAGTGTTATAAAAACCAATCATGTCTCCTCCTTCACAAACGGTTCCAAAACGGACGAAGGGGTAGGGTCGGGTATTTTCTCAGATAACCCTCCTCTTTGCAGTGTCTTCCAAGCAGAAGTAGGTACTTGCAGTATGCGAAGCCGCAAAACATTCGGCTACGAAAAAATTTGTCAACAAAAGAATAGACATCGTCATAGACTCCAACCAGCCATTGAAGCTATCTCATCTATTGTCACAAAATTCAAATTAGTAGAAAGCTGTCACAGTAATCTAAGACTGCTGAACTCAACGGACACCGTATCTTTAATTTGGGCTCCCGGATCATCGTGACATAACCTATAACGAAGTGGCGGACAAGCTGGCCAAAATCGGGCCTTCACTCGAATCCAGCAAAATGAACACTTCTGTTCCCAATCCACTAAAGCAAGAAAAAATGAAAACAATCTTCAACATATTTTTCTAACAACCGCCAATGACAGGTGGTAATCTTTAGAAACATGATTGGTTTCCAAAAACCCATGGCCAGATATTTAAAAAAAAAAAACATCAGGCTAGCAGGCCTTGACTCTTTCTGTTAAGAAAAAGAAAATCACTCGATGACAAGTGTGACGTTGATAAACAATTGATTTTTTCTGGGATTTGAACCTCAAACTCCCACGTAATTGTGATATTCTTGGGTATGGTACGTTTCGTCATTTTTATCTCGTTTATTGTTGTTTCGCCCAAGTTGTATCGCAATTTTTTGTTTCGCATTTTGTTGTTAAATTTTTCGTTTGTTTCGTCTATCTATATTTCGATATTTCTCGCTTCGCTTTGCATTCGTTTCGTTTAAAGATTATCTAGCCTTTTATTACTTTATATTTGGCTCGTTTCGCTTTCTATTGTTTCGTTTTTCGATCAGTTCGCTTTTGTTTATATAGATTTTGATTGTTTCGCCATCGTTTGATTGGTATTTTGCTTTTTGTGGATGAAAAAAGAGGCTAGAGGTGTAAAAATTCGCGCGAATTTTTACACCTCTAGCCTCTTTTTTCATCCACAAAAAGCAAAATACCAATCAAACGATGGCGAAACAATCCAAAATTGAACTGTATACCGGTTTTTTTGTATTTTAACAGTTTGCTTAGCTTCTCATCAAACTTTATTGAAAATTGATTAGAACTTTCAAAGATATATCATATTTTAGAAGCATTTTCAGAACCAATTAGTCAGAAATAATAATCAAATTTCGAAATATTTATTAAATTTCTGAAAAACCGAACCGCGCGATTTCACAAGCAATAATAATCTGATAATGAGCGAATTAATTGAATGTCAAAACAATAGATTACCGTAGAGACAAAATGCGAAAAAACAGTTATCGAGATAAATAAAGTCTAAATAATCATTTGTAAGTTCAATGGAAATGCGAAAAAATGGTAAGCGAGATAAGAAATGCAAAGTAAGTGTGCAGCGAAATGATTGAAAATCCAAGTAACAGAAAAACAAAACAGGCAATGCGAAGTAAACAAAAATAACTGTGTCAAAAACAAAATAATAGAATGCGTAATAAAATGTGCGAATCAATAGGCACCCGATATTCTTATATTGAGGGGTTAGGCCACCCTAGAGTTTTTTTTAAATTCCAAATGGTCCCTATGGACCTCAAAAATGATGTCCCAAAAGATTATGGCCGAGAGAAACCTTTAGGTACTTGGTTTTCGAATTTTATTACATGGCCGTCTGGTCCCCAGCGAGCTCCTTTTGTGAGCGCAAGGGGGAAGGTACGTTAGGGGAGTAGAGCATGTATACGGCAGTTGTTATTGAAAATATTTATTTCCTGACCAGTCTAGACTAGAGTTAGATTTGTCGAACGTCTCTTTCCGGCATCGCAGATAAAAGGTATTGTAAAATTATTCATGATTTTCTATTATTCAAAACTTTAAACGCGTTTATCTCAATACTGTACTTTTCAAGTTGGCCGGACTCGTAACTCAAGCGATTTTCAACCGATTAACTTGAAATTTTAAACATGTCTTGAAATATACATTGTCTAAGGAAGTACGTAGGATTTTTTTTTTATTAGGTAGTTCACTTGTCATCATCAATTTTTCACTTTTCACTATCGCAAAAATCCTAACTTCTATAGCAGTTAGTATATATATCTAATCGGAAAAATCCATTTGCTCAGTATTATTTAAAAAAAATTACATGAGCTGTTGGCCCGGCCGTGGAGCTAAAAAAAAGGCGTCGTCGCAAAAACTCTGCACAGCTGCCATTTTGTAATAAAACACTAAAAACAAAATTATTGTATGCAGTAATTGATATAAATAATAAAATCACGTTTTTGTTATCTCGATTTATTTTGTAATATTTCTGAAAAAAAAGTCTATTTTTTCAGCCTCTAGGGTGGCCTAGGCCTAACCCCTTAAAGTTCTTTTGTCAAGGTTTCTTAATAGTAAAGGGTGTTTTTTAGAGGTAAAGCCATTTGTCACGATTTATTTTTGGTATGAGTTGCCATTTCATCGTTCAAGAATTGAAGAATTGAAGCCACACGACTACATGGCAAAGGGTTTTCATCCCGATTTTCACATAATTTCAGTGTTTTTAACCTCTGTGTTCTTCGCCGAAATCGTGAGCACCGCTAGACTACTTCCAGTGGGTCACTTGTTAAGTCACTTGTTTACACAGACCATCCAAAGGTGATTGACGGCTTAAAAAAACCAACATTGGGCGGGTTATTACCGATATATGACCCCCAAAGGTTGGACTACATCCAAACCAGCCACGGTAGCCATATGCGAAACAAATAAAAATGCCAAAGAATTATTTTTCTAGTAAAGTCAATTTTATGGCAATCTAAACAAACAACACCCCCTACAACCGGATCCACATCAGATATCTAGTGAAACGCGACTGCATTATGCGAGTTTGGCATTAGTGTGCACTTTATCGAGTTATCTAGTACCATAGATTTGCAGTTTTTTGCCAATTACAAAGAGGTTTCATTTATTCATCTGTAAAGGGTATTTTCTAAGAGTTTTGTTTTTAAATTGGCGGCACTGATTCTAGTGATCATCAATTATACAATTCCCGGCCTATTTGTGGTCACTATGTTTAGAGTTTTAGCAATAATTAGGCTTATGTCAGAACAGAGCTTGCAAATTTATATTGCCGACATACGGTCCGGCCCCAGTTGCTCGAAAAATTTAGACAAAATTGGACATTCCCTTTGCGCTTTATGAGGCCCATATGACCGAAATCGTTTATTTGTAAGCACTAATGGCATCACAATATTTTTCTAAAAAAAAAAACAAGTTGTAACACGATAGAGAAATTTATTTTGATTTTATTTTATTTTGAAATTGAATACCTCTAAAAAGTCACCCTTTATATAAAAATGTAGTACCTATGTCCTTTTAGGTCAAACTTTTTTCGTTAAGTTAAACTAAAATAAAGTCAGGCAGTCACGACATAATTACGAAGCTACTTATACCATATAAGTTAACTGCGAGACCATCATCATAAGCATTAGAGAAACTCAATCTTCTGAAAGAGTTATTTAATGATTAGAATTTTATATCGCAAGCAAGCAAACTAAATAAAATTCATTTTATGTTTTGCCCTTGGCTAGTGACTTCAATTACACTCTTAACGTTGCAAGAACAAAATGTAAAAAAAAACCAGTTTTGTTAAAATTCTTGGAAGTTGATTTTTCATTAAGGACAGAATTTATGAATACTTAATGCAAAATGAGAATAGTATAGACCACTTACTAACTTTTTATAAAAACTAAAAAAAGGAGTTCCTTTTATGTATGTAATAAGAGCAACCTAGATCAATGTAATATGATCCACACAGCCAGGCAATGTAATAAAGTCTTGAAGTAAACTTCTCCGACTCCTCAATATAAGAATATCGGGTGCCTATTGATTCGCACATTTTATTACGCATTCTATTATTTTGTTTTTGACACAGTTATTTTTGTTTACTTCGCATTGCCTGTTTTGTTTTTCTGTTACTTGGATTTTCAATCATTTCGCTGCACACTTACTTTGCATTTCTTATCTCGCTTACCATTTTTTCGCATTTCCATTGAACTTACAAATGATTATTTAGACTTTATTTATCTCGATAACTGTTTTTTCGCATTTTGTCTCTACGGTAATCTATTGTTTTGACATTCAATTAATTCGCTCATTATCAGATTATTATTGCTTGTGAAATCGCGCGGTTCGGTTTTTCAGAAATTTAATAAATATTTCGAAATTTGATTATTATTTCTGACTAATTGGTTCTGAAAATGCTTCTAAAATATGATATATCTTTGAAAGTTCTAATCAATTTTCAATAAAGTTTGATGAGAAGCTAAGCAAACTGTTAAAATACAAAAAAAACCGGTATACAGTTCAATTTTGGATTGTTTCGCCATCGTGGCTAGAGGAAGAGGCTAGAGATGTAAAAATTCGCGCGAATTTTTACACCTCTAGCCTCTTTTTTCATCCACAAAAAGCAAAATACCAATCAAACGATGGCGAAACAATCCAAAATTGAACTGTATACCGGTTTTTTTGTATTTTAACAGTTTGCTTAGCTTCTCATCAAACTTTATTGAAAATTGATTAGAACTTTCAAAGATATATCATATTTTAGAAGCATTTTCAGAACCAATTAGTCAGAAATAATAATCAAATTTCGAAATATTTATTAAATTTCTGAAAAACCGAACCGCGCGATTTCACAAGCAATAATAATCTGATAATGAGCGAATTAATTGAATGTCAAAACAATAGATTACCGTAGAGACAAAATGCGAAAAAACAGTTATCGAGATAAATAAAGTCTAAATAATCATTTGTAAGTTCAATGGAAATGCGAAAAAATGGTAAGCGAGATAAGAAATGCAAAGTAAGTGTGCAGCGAAATGATTGAAAATCCAAGTAACAGAAAAACAAAACAGGCAATGCGAAGTAAACAAAAATAACTGTGTCAAAAACAAAATAATAGAATGCGTAATAAAATGTGCGAATCAATAGGCACCCGATATTCTTATATTGAGGAGTCGGAGAAGTTTACGTCAAGACTTTATTACATTGCCTGGCTGTGTGGATCATATTACATTGATCTAGGTTGCTCTTATTACATACATAAAAGGAACTCCTTTTTTTAGTTTTTATAAAAAGTTAGTAAGTGGTCTATACTATTCTCATTTTGCATTAAGTATTCATAAATTCTGTCCTTAATGAAAAATCAACTTCCAAGAATTTTAACAAAACTGGTTTTTTTTTACATTTTGTTCTTGCAACGTTAAGAGTGTAATTGAAGTCACTAGCCAAGGGCAAAACATAAAATGAATTTTATTTAGTTTGCTTGCTTGCGATATAAAATTCTAATCATTAAATAACTCTTTCAGAAGATTGAGTTTCTCTAATGCTTATGATGATGGTCTCGCAGTTAACTTATATGGTATAAGTAGCTTCGTAATTATGTCGTGACTGCCTGACTTTATTTTAGTTTAACTTAACGAAAAAAGTTTGACCTAAAAGGACATAGGTACTACATTTTTATATAAAGGGTGACTTTTTAGAGGTATTCAATTTCAAAATAAAATAAAATCAAAATAAATTTCTCTATCGTGTTACAACTTGTTTTTTTTTTTAGAAAAATATTGTGATGCCATTAGTGCTTACAAATAAACGATTTCGGTCATATGGGCCTCATAAAGCGCAAAGGGAATGTCCAATTTTGTCTAAATTTTTCGAGCAACTGGGGCCGGACCGTATGTCGGCAATATAAATTTGCAAGCTCTGTTCTGACATAAGCCTAATTATTGCTAAAACTCTAAACATAGTGACCACAAATAGGCCGGGAATTGTATAATTGATGATCACTAGAATCAGTGCCGCCAATTTAAAAACAAAACTCTTAGAAAATACCCTTTACAGATGAATAAATGAAACCTCTTTGTAATTGGCAAAAAACTGCAAATCTATGGTACTAGATAACTCGATAAAGTGCACACTAATGCCAAACTCGCATAATGCAGTCGCGTTTCACTAGATATCTGATGTGGATCCGGTTGTAGGGGGTGTTGTTTGTTTAGATTGCCATAAAATTGACTTTACTAGAAAAATAATTCTTTGGCATTTTTATTTGTTTCGCATATGGCTACCGTGGCTGGTTTGGATGTAGTCCAACCTTTGGGGGTCATATATCGGTAATAACCCGCCCAATGTTGGTTTTTTTAAGCCGTCAATCACCTTTGGATGGTCTGTGTAAACAAGTGACTTAACAAGTGACCCACTGGAAGTAGTCTAGCGGTGCTCACGATTTCGGCGAAGAACACAGAGGTTAAAAACACTGAAATTATGTGAAAATCGGGATGAAAACCCTTTGCCATGTAGTCGTGTGGCTTCAATTCTTCAATTCTTGAACGATGAAATGGCAACTCATACCAAAAATAAATCGTGACAAATGGCTTTACCTCTAAAAAACACCCTTTACTATTAAGAAACCTTGACAAAAGAACTTTAAGGGGTTAGGCCTAGGCCACCCTAGAGGCTGAAAAAATAGACTTTTTTTTCAGAAATATTACAAAATAAATCGAGATAACAAAAACGTGATTTTATTATTTATATCAATTACTGCATACAATAATTTTGTTTTTAGTGTTTTATTACAAAATGGCAGCTGTGCAGAGTTTTTGCGACGACGCCTTTTTTTTAGCTCCACGGCCGGGCCAACAGCTCATGTAATTTTTTTTAAATAATACTGAGCAAATGGATTTTTCCGATTAGATATATATACTAACTGCTATAGAAGTTAGGATTTTTGCGATAGTGAAAAGTGAAAAATTGATGATGACAAGTGAACTACCTAATAAAAAAAAAATCCTACGTACTTCCTTAGACAATGTATATTTCAAGACATGTTTAAAATTTCAAGTTAATCGGTTGAAAATCGCTTGAGTTACGAGTCCGGCCAACTTGAAAAGTACAGTATTGAGATAAACGCGTTTAAAGTTTTGAATAATAGAAAATCATGAATAATTTTACAATACCTTTTATCTGCGATGCCGGAAAGAGACGTTCGACAAATCTAACTCTAGTCTAGACTGGTCAGGAAATAAATATTTTCAATAACAACTGCCGTATACATGCTCTACTCCCCTAACGTACCTTCCCCCTTGCGCTCACAAAAGGAGCTCGCTGGGGACCAGACGGCCATGTAATAAAATTCGAAAACCAAGTACCTAAAGGTTTCTCTCGGCCATAATCTTTTGGGACATCATTTTTGAGGTCCATAGGGACCATTTGGAATTTAAAAAAAACTCTAGGGTGGCCTAACCCCTTAATGTGAGCTTCCCTTTCTTTCGAAGAAAAAAAAGGACTTGTATCCTTGTCGCCTGTAGGTTTTTTAAAAAAAACTTTTTTACCGCACCAATTTTTTAGAACAACAGAAAGTAGTCTAGCGAGGTTAAACCACACGATATTGAAGGCTAACTCACAGGTCGAAAACGGAGAAATTACTTAAAAACCGTGATGAAAAGAGTCTTCAATTCGTAAACGGTGAAAAGGCAATTACATTAAGAATAAATCGCATGGCACAGGTGACAAATGAATGATAACATTGCTGCCAACATGAATAAACACCCTAAACTATTTAGAGTCTATGAAAAAGAACTTTTATATGAGTTTCCCATTTCTTTTTCAAAAATACTTGAAAAGCTCAACTAGTCATTGTCGTCTGTAGATTTTTAAAGTGATTTCCTTATCACACTAATTTTTCACATCAGTCTTTGATTGCGATTCAAATAGAACATTGATCTGCCATAGACTTTTTAGTGCCATGTCGTACGTTGTGGTAGGCGTTCGTAAAATTGTCAAAATTGTGATAATGACACATGTTCTCAAAGAACACAAGTCAGATTTTTATTTTTTGTTTCTTCTTATGTTAAAGTAATCAAATTTGAAACTGTTGTACTTTTTATCTTTCTGTTTTCGGATTCTCTGACTCAAAGTTATCAGTCCCTCCACCCAATACTTCCATAATACTTCTCAAACACAATCTCGCACTGCATATAGCCCACGTTTTCATTTCTTTCCAAAAAACATTCCTGATAAAACTGCGAACATGAATTAAATTCAAGAATTCTAGTCATGTCATCTCGTAACTTTTCCACTAAACTTCATTATATCGATGTGAAAACATTTGGTCCCAATTGATTTCCCGTACTGTTTTGCTTGCTATCAACAACATTTTTGCTTACACAACACCCCTCGCGCACATATGCATAGTCATAAGCCGAACAGTTTAGTTCGTTTTCATTAGAATTTTCGAATAATTAATGGGCGTCTCTGTTTATCGCCAGAAAACAAACACGAAATTCACAGTGATTGCATAGTCGATAAGGAAAAGAAAAACCGGCTCAGCAGCCTGGAAACTCCATTAAAACTATATAGGTACCTACCCAGTCTGTTATCAAATTGGTTGCTGTTAATGCCATTATCACAAATTATCCGATGAAATTCTTTTGGCAAGTGTATGTATACGAGTATTGTTTATTTGTTTATAAAATCCCCTGGCACGGAATGCGTGGGATCTCATTACTGCATAATGGTCTTTGTTTTTGTATTTGATTTTAATAATTTATTTGTAGGGTGTTTATTATTTATGAGTTATTCAAGGGGACCTACAAAATGTGGAATCAATAAACAGAAAAAAGTATACGATGGAAATTGGCAAGTTTTTTTTTTTTTTTTGGTATTCGGAGTCGTACCTTCCGCACATATTGCATTCAAGATCAATTCATGAGTAATGTTTTTTTAGTGTCGATATTGAACTCTCGGACATCACCATTTTGAATTTGGGTGACCTTCAAGAACAAAGTCGGATATAAATTTGAGTCGATCATAAGAACAACTACAAAGTTTGCAATTCATTCCTTTTCTTCAACTCTTTCATTTACGCCAGAGCTACGAAAATTGTGAAGGTATCACGTATCGCAATTCTTCTACTTGTATGCTTCACACCAGTGAAGCAATGATCCAGCTGTTGATCAGAAAACGTTAGCGATGCTCTCAGTTTTCAACTGTTCCTTGTCTGGTATGCCTTTCGATTACCTTCGCCATCATGTTGGAACGCTTTTTCGGCTGGGTTTTCCCGTCTGTGACTAACTTTGACTAACTTCGGTTGTAGTTTATTTTCTCTAAGATGTATAAAACTTGTTCTAGATACAGTCAATAAAATAAAACGTTCATAAAGTTCTGAAGTCGTCGAATGTGGTTTGCGGTCTGCCTTTTCTTGTCTTTTTCAAAAGACATGTGTAAATTTTAATCGACTACAATTTCAAAGCGTTAAGCAATCGAAATTTATTTTGGAAATATGTCTCTTGTGTGAATATTAACCTTTTTAGTTCTCATAAACAATTTCCAACACCTCTCCTCAAGTGTTTGTGACACAAAAAATGATTTAAATGATGATTAATTGACTAATGATTTAAAAATTTAATAAATTTTTTTTTTTTTAATTTGAGTTTTGGACTTGATTACTCTGAAACCATTCACTTAATTAACTTGAATTGAAATGCTTTTTGAAGAGGAAAGTATAAACTTTGAAAAACATTTTAGTATAAGGTAGTAAGTGGCCTAGTTGATTTGTAATAATTTAAAAAAAAAAAATTGGTCAATTTTTAATAAATTGCCATTCCTGCCTAAATGGAGTGAGATGGGCTCCGCCTTCCATACGATTTTTTTTCTTAAATATGACCAAAAATCAAATGTCAAGTATGAAATACGAAATATGGGACACCCTCTATATTATCTGATGAATCTGATTTAAAATCAAACAGCAAAAGTTTTTGGAACTTTATCAGTGCTGCAGGATTTGCAATTTGATTGGTATCCCAAATCTAATGCGTCATGAAAACATCTTTAGATATGTATATCTTTTTGCTTTAGCAATATTTTCAATATTTTTATAAAGGAAGAAGTTCGAATTCACGCTTCAAGACGAATCTAATAACTCTAATAGATCTTTAAACGTCAGTTATAAACAAAATTTAACAAAATTAAAAATAAAATTTAAAGTAGACACTCGACCTGATGTTGAAGGAACCGCTCCCATAGTTTTACAAAGGTGTTCCAAAGTTAGTTGCTTTACCTTTGGAAATTATTTTCAACCGTGGTGAGTTCTTATTGTAATATAAAAGTTCTTTGATTACACCAATTTATTAATCAGGAAATAGACAAGAAGTTTCTAATTATCGGTCAATTTGCAAAGCTTCAACAATTCTTAAAATTTTTGAAAAGTTCGACTCTGAAAAATATTATTTCTCCATATCAACATGGCTTTGTTGGTGGTAGAACAAGCAGCGCTAATCTTTTGAAATTTTCAAACTTTGTTTTTGAAAACTCTTCAAGAAAGAGTATCAATGCGATGTTGTTTATACGGATTTCTCAAAAGAATTTGATCGGATTGATTTTAATTCACTTTTTTGAAACTATGTAAATAAAATAGTTTTCTACGCAAAAGAGATCGTACTCAGTTTTTGAAATGAAAAATATTCTCTCTTCACCTATATTTGCAACCTCCGCCGGTGTGCCACAAGGGAGTCATCTCGGTCCGCTTTATTCTTATTATTTGTCAATGACATTCTTAGCGTGTTTTCAAACTCTGAATGTCTTATATGTGTATGCGGATGATTTATTCCGGTATATAAAAACGGAAATGAATTGCATCTTACTGCAACATAACCTTTCTATTCGTAAAGCTCCTTATCCCTTAATATCAGTAAATGTCAGAATTTAAACTTTCGGAATAGCTTCAATAAATTCCTCCTATAAAATAAATAACTCACTAATGTCTAAACTACCATTCATAATAATTCTTGAGGTTATTATTGACAAAGACCAAATTTTAATAAACAAATTGATTTTTTAGTTGCCAAAGGAAATTCAATGTGTTTTATCTTTCGCAATTCAAAACAATTCAGAGATCCTCACATATTGAAAGTCTATACTATGCGTTCGTAAGGTCTAACTTGGAGAATGGCAATATTATAAGGAATTCTATGAATGAAATTCACTCTTTTAGAATTGAGTAAATTCAAAAACGCTTTACAAGACTTCTTGTAAAAAAGCTTCACGAGGAAAGAGATTTTTGCTTTCTTATGAAACCAGGTGCAAGTTGCTTGGAATATTGCCTCTAAAAACTCGAAAAAAGCTCTCTGAAGTGATGTTCATTCGCGACTTATCCACTAACCGTATTGATTTCTCTGACATTTTGGCGTTGATAGGGTTCAGTGTTCCTGCCAACATGCTAAGAAACCGAGTTTTCTTTAAGATTCATTGCCACAGAACAAATTATGCAACCAATGAACTACTGACTAAACGCGAACTGCTAGTTCATTTCATGAAGTTTCTGAAATGATTAGTACGAGATGTATTTATGTCTTATGTGCCAATTTTTCTTTTATTTAATTATTTAATTATTTTTATTATTATTGTAATCAGTAGAGTATTGCATCCTTGTTTGATGAAATATACCACGTTACCATACCAACTGAGCCGATATTGATGGTGATGGAAGATTTAAGATAAACACTTCTACAGTGTTTCGTACTTCTAATTTTATAGTTTAAACATTGACAGTCGTATTTATAATCCCATTCCAAAGAATGTCTAACTTAAGACACCGAAATTGGTTGTCTTAACTGTGGCCAAAGTGACATTTGATACAACAAAAAACAATTTTGTTGAACATGTTATAAAACACTGTTGAGAGTTGTTGAGATCGAAAAAATTAAGTAGTTTGAGGTGCAAAAATACTACTTTCAACAAATTCATTTATAAATTGTAAAAATTTCATAATTTTATGAGACTTGGAAAAGCTGTAACACAAAGTCAAATCAGCTGTTTTTTTGGTCTAGTTCAAGTCCTACGCCACACTCTTTCAAAGCCTTTTATTTGTTGTACTCGTATATAAAAACACAAGCAATGGTACTGCACGGATACATCATGAACGCCACCATTAAATTTTTCACCGTCTAGCTGGACAGTTGTCTAAGGATGTTCTAAGCAAATTTTGTAAATATGGCTGTGAATGTTGGTTTTTCACTGAAAATCTCCGTCTAAAAAATGCGATAAACACCCATTTAATGATTTCAGCTTCTCACGTAGCAAGAGGCCAACTTTTTGCCCAATTAAGTATTTCATAAAAATTGTAATTCTGTTAAACGTACTGATTGGAATGTATATTTATACCTTGGTATTTACCTCTCAAACAAGTCTAACCGACTTTCGATAATGACTTTTAAACATCAGTGGAAGTTGGAGACGATTCCATGTAGGTATTCTTTTGAACACTCAATGAAAGAAAGACCTTTGCAATCGATTTCTACTGAGCTGAGTTTACAAAAACATGACATCAGTTGGGCCAATTTGTTGAACCCGTAGTTGTTAAAAAGATAATTCAAAACTGTCATAAGCTTAAAAACTGTACCTTTTCTTACAAAAGACTTGACAATTTCAATAACTCTCCTCATGTCACGCTCCTTTTTTTTTTTACTCTACTTTACTTTAGTTACTTAGAATCGTTCCACAAAAATGCCACTATTACTATGTTTAAGCTGTCTACCATACATAATTTACTTTATGTTCCCTTTAAGTTCAAACGATTCAAGGCAGCGCATATCGCAGCCATTTGTGAATAGAATACTGCACCCTTTTCTGTCTGCTTCTATCAAATTGATCACCCTTTATAAACCATTCAAAACTAAATCACCCTGATGTGCTTGCCAAATCTGGTTTTTCCACCCAAACCACACAATAATTGTGTCTCTTCAGCATCGTTTCCATATGGAAGAAGCGACTCATAGTCTACGACCTTTCCACAAAATAAAAATTATAGCAAAACGACCATCTAAAAAACGAGGAAAAAGAAAAAGAAAGAACTGAACACTTAACACAGAATCTCATTCTTTGCTATGGCTGTGGCTGCAGCTAGCTGGCAAGTAGAACTGAACCATAAAATTCCTTATTAACTTCGATAAACAATTCTCTATTATAGTTTTGAGTTCCGTTTGCCACTTTCACCATGGTCTACACTTTACAGTCTATAGGTGCCTACCTACTTTGTTGTAAGAAAAAAGAAACATCTGCTATAAATATGTCGTTGACTATAAATAAAATTCCTCCCTCGATTGATCTCACTACTTCTAATTATGTGCGCATCTTTCGAAGGGTTTTTCTCAAAACAATTATTGAACTTGGATTGTGTCGTCTGTAGTTTATTTATTTATTTATTTATTTTTGTGAGGAACTCGATAGATATAAAACTTATGTACGTACATATACATAGATGTACCAGTAAAAAGGAACGGGTATAAATTTTTATTAATAATAAAAAAAGCAATCAACCCCCCGCAGCAGAAGCAGAATATATACACAGGAAACAAACTCTATTAATGGGGGTGGTAAGTAAGGTGGCTTTGGCCGACACCATGTATGTAGTGTTGTAGGTTGGTGTGAATGTATAGAGAGATTGCTCTTTTGCACAAATACATTTATACAAACAAACCTTCTAAACTCTTCTATGGCAAAGGCAATTGGCAAACAATATACAGCTACCTATATTTTTCTATTTGTTTATCCACAACTTGCACACGGGAACGGGTGCAAGGTGGGAGTTTGGAGAACATTGTCTTTTGTCTAACTCCATGCTCCATCAACAAAAGAGAATCAAATTAAATACAAACTCTGACTCTGAGCAGAGTAGAAACTAGAAAGTACAATAAGAAAATAAGATGTCAAAAAACTGAAGAGCAGAATGATGCAGAGAGATAGAGAGAGTGATATAAAGAGGAGGAGAGAGTAAGAGGAAAAGAGCAAAGAGAGTGAATTTGAAAACAGAATATGTTTATGTACACTTATATAAACAATCTACAAAGTATAATAATGGTTGGATGTCTTCCAAAAGATAGGCATAGGCAATGCGAAAACATGTATTAGACCTACAAGGCAGGGTTGCTCTTGAGTAGGATTTGTTGTCTACCTAATCAGAATTTGTTTCTTCTATTCGCGAAGTAGGTGAAGTAAATGAAATTTTTATATTACTTTTTCAAGTTTAATTAAAAATAAACGGAATTTTTTATCAGAAAACGTGTAGAGAGTTATGTTTTTCTAGGACAGTAAAATAATAACTACTACATAGCTTTGATTACAGAGAATGTTATAGAAAGAGTCTCCTCGTTACCAATTTGCCTCTAAAACCTTTTATTGTTTTCTGAGGTGAAATTGAATTTTGCGTCTTAACAACGGCTATATCCGGCTACAACTAAGTTTCATTACTATCATAATTTTTAGTTCACTTTTCTTTTAAACGGCAAATAGTATGTTCATTGTGGCAACTTCGAATGGAATTGTCTGCACTCTCTCAAATGCCACAGAGACAAAAATACAGAAAAAACGTTCAGTTTTTTTTTAAATTGATTCGAACAAACTGACCAAATGAGTAGAGTTCCCAGCAAAGAGTAGTTAATACAGAATCCAACTCGTACCGATTTTACCTCAAACAGCCTCAAATATTTTCTGTAGTAAAACCAAAGATAACGTCTTTTTGAATTAGCGGCTATTTCCGGCTGCATTTGAGTTTTCTTATTTCTTTTTTAATCTAGTTTTCACTTCGTTGATTAATAATGTTAACTGGAGCAGTTTTTAATAAAGTTACCAACCAACCCAACCCAAAAATATGGATGAAACGCTCACTTTTTTTAAATTGTTTTCAAACCAATCGACAAAAAAAATGGCGGCGAAGGTCACCGGTCTAATTTAGCTTGTGGACAAATACCACTATATCTTGGTGCAGTTGACCCTCTAATTCAACTCTGTGGTTCCCCCTTGCCCCCAATTTAGATTGGGGGTGGGGGGAATTGACACTACCTTCTACTTGTGTGTCTCAATGATTAACCAGTGTACTTGAAGCCGTTAATTCCGTTTATAGAATATAAATTGAATCAAGTGAATGGGTTTGATAATCAAGTGAATAATAACGACTCATAATATTGTAACAAAAGCTAGAAAATGCTTCCTGCTAATAAAGGTATATACCAGAATTCTTAATAACCTTGCTTTGAAAATTGGTAAGCAAAAAGAAAGTAAAAGAATAAATTTGAAACCTGAGTAAAAATCAAAAACTCATATTATTTGGAATCCCGGTTCTTGTAAGGAACTCAAGTCAAAAATTTAGAAAAAGGGAAATGGGGACCTCTAAAGAGGAATTTCGTTTGAAGCGTCTAGCAACACTAATACGAACAATTTATTCAAACTTGAAGCCAATACCCAATTACTGCGGTCGACTTTCAACTAACTTCTACTGAAAGTCGAAGTTACTTTGACATGCGTAGCAATTTTCGAATCTATCTATCGTTGTGTCTTTTTTGTTTTTGACAGAAATTGTATAAAAGTGGGAGATCGAAATGAAAATTGTATTTTCTTTGAAATCTGAAATGAAGCGAAAAGTACCATTGATAATAATTCTTTTACTCAATTTCTTTTAAATTACAATGAATACCATTTGCTTACACAAATTTTCAAGAGATGTATGAAGTGCTTTCTTTTCGTTTTCGATAGGATCGGAAACCAGCCCCATCACAGAGTCAAATCGCTTTTTTCATTCGTAGTCGTATTTTCTTTTCTTTGCTGTGCTTTTAGAAAAAAAAAAAACCATCTGCTGCTTCGTCCAATGCAATGCAAAATAATTAAGCAAAAATAGCAAATCTCAAAATCGATAAGTGCGTTGATATATAAAAAATAATTTTATCTTAACGCCGCGCGCCGCCAGGGACGCCACACCCGTTGAATATACGCGTTGATCAAAATGTCAGTTGCGGCCGCTGAAGTCGAACGCGTGACAGAGTCATTGCGTTAAAGCCCTAAGGTTTTTTGTGAAATTCTCTTCTATCAGTTTTTATCTAATGCGAATGCGAGGAAACTTAAAAGTGTTTTTATTGTTGTTTTATTTATAAGTTTAAAAAAGGTCGTGCATTATCTCAATTATAAAGTTCATCTTTTTTTTGCTAAGCAGAATCTCATAAAAACTTCTATCCAGCTATTTTCAACAACGAAAAATGTAATAGAAAATTAAGAGAAAATCGGCGACCATCCCTGTTCTTCGATGAAAAATAAAAATAAAAAAACACTTCTGCCATCAAACTAATACACCCTCGAAAATAACTCATAGATACTCCGCAATCCGCATAGCAGAGAAATGAGAAACTGAGATACTCTCCGTTAGATATTCTCGCCGCCACCGCCCTCATCAACAACAGCCGTCTCCGTCTCAGCTCTCAGGCATCCACACTTCCACAAAGCACAGTTTCGTCGGTGTCGGCAAAAACTGTTCATTCGGCGAATCAGTCTGCTTTTAGATCAGCTGCGGTGGGGTCGTGTGCCGTGTTTACTCCGCGCTATAAATATACATATATATAGATATTGCTATTATTTTTTCTATTGTATTGTACAGTTGTATTAATCTGTTGTCGGTCGGTCGTTTTCGTTCGTTTCTCGTTGTTGATGTTTGTATGTACCTATCTTTTGGGTGGAAAAAACAGCTGAGCAAGGGAGAAAGTTCTCTCGGCTACAAAATTGCCTATCTCTTTTGCTCCTGCAATACTTGCACTTCCTTTTTGTCATTTGTGTGTGCCGTTATAGTCGTCGCGATTTCATTTTCACTTTTTACCGGCATGTCAGAATGTATAGGATAGCATATCTACTGTCTGGAATTTTATATGGGGGTGTTGGTGTTTTTTTTTTTTTTTTGCTTGCTTTCTTTCATTTGTATCGGTTTCCCTTTAATTTTGCTGTTGCTGCACCCTTGCGGTAAGGCGAAAACGCACCCCTAATACCCTCGTTATCGTCAACACCATGTTGGTGGATGTTGCTGAACTCTGTACAGTATCTTGCCGCTTGAGACAATGAAATGGCGCCCGTGGCGGTTTGGGGATATTTGAAACAAAATCACTGTCGGCGATCGATTACGTGTACTGGCTGTTTGATTTGTTTTAGGGTGTAGTTACTTCGAGATTACAAATAAAGAGAATGTTGGATTTACATTTCGTGTCCAACTCACCCCACCCGCATTGCCCGATATGCGTGCTACATCCGTTTGTTATCTGTTAAGTGACACATAATTGCAAATTATCATCAGACTCCCTGCCACGAAGTATCAGTAGTCACAGTTTCAGATTATAGTCAGAGTAGTCAGCGCAAAGAAAAGAAGAAAAAAAAAAAATGCTGATATCCATACTTTTGTCGTACATCCGGTAAAAGTCACGTTATTTTCATTTTTGCCTTCTAATTTGGTTTTGGTGGTGGCTTTTGGTTGGACAGCCACAGTCAATACCCCAAATCGATGGAAATATAGTGGTGCCTCGTTAACTAGGCATTAATTTTTATTAGTCATCTTCAGTGCTTTGTCACCAACACATATCTTCCTATTTAACCACCACCGCCACCCACTCCACCCCGTCTGCTGGCTTCAGTCGAAATCGCAGAAAAAAAAAACTTCCACTTGTAAGAGAAAAAAATTCAATTTTATTCGTCGAGATAATGTTAAAATTGCAATAAGATATTACTCCCTACCCTTCAGATACTTTATCGGTGAAGTCATCCCGTCAAGTTGTTTTTTGTGCTTTTCGTATACTTTACCATCTCATGTCGCATTTCCTTCGCTCATTTTCGCACTCAGTAAATGCCACAATCATCAAATGGTTAACCTTCATTCTTATCCAACAGATATATTCAAATCCGTGACTCGTGAGAGATACACTGGTACAGAATACAGTAGGTTTATTGGTATACGCAGCTCCAGCAATCTCAATTTCTAGAGATATATCGCTCGATTTAATTTTATTCTCTATACCGCCAATTGTGTTCTTGTATCTGGTTTCTGGTCGTCGTCAATTGATTTCTTTTATTGCAATTGTTGTAGTCTCGTCTGTCGTCTCTCATCTCAACTGTTCGTGCACTTTGCATGGTTGAATTTGAGGGTTTTTTTATCTGTCTAAGTACTTAACTTAAATGTTTTACAAACAAACGAGTCGGTGAATTTGAACTCTAAATTCATACGAATGTAATCACTTCTATAAATCGATTGAAGTAAAATCGGGTTTCTTACCTCACTCCTATCAACTTGTTGATGTCAGTGATATCGAAGTAGTTTCTTATGTTTCATCAAATATATTTCTTTATGACTAAAGAATACAAGTTTAGAAAAAAAAAATTAACAACTAAAACAAAATAGCACAGAAAAGCGGAAAGTTCAAAGAAGAGGAAGAGAGTCACTCATTTTTTTTAACAAGTGCGCGTGTTTTGTGTGTGTGTTTTTTTATAATATGCCTTTGTAGTAGTGGTTAATTGTTAATAATAATTCCTGATAGGAAAAAAAAAAGATTGCAAAAAAAAGTGTTTCTTATTTTAAAATGAAATTTTGTCTTTTTCTTCCACTGATAGAACGATAAAAATCAAATCGAATCCCTAAATGTTTAATTTGTTAACAAAAAAGTTTAAATAATTTAAAAAGAACAAACAAATCATCACTAAGCATTTTGCTGTTCATTGTTGGTGCAGACTTGGATTACTTCATTATTCAGATTTTATGTCATACGGTTGTGTGATTTGGGTGAGTCATGTAGTCATATTGTTTTGCAAGTAAAAATTAGAAATTTTTTCAACGAATGCCGTAAAAACAAAACCAAAAATAGAGATTCAATTTCACATAAAAGCAAATTTTATAAACAGCGAGCGTTGTTAGGAATACTCAAACAAATTGGCAATGTGTAAATAAAGAATTTGCATTTGTTTGGCTAAATTTCAATTAATTTTATAAAGTTAAGATTGACAAGATTTTGAATACCCTTACGTTTACACGTATCTATGAATATTGTTGAAGCTGTGAAACATTTTGATGGAAGGTATAATCGACTTGAGTGAGTTGTCGCCGATGTTTTTCATCATTCATTCATTAAAGGTATTTTTTCGGAAACATGTATGTATTGTAAAAATATGTAAAACGACAATGATTTATCTACTTGGATTTATAGTTTGGGTTTGAACACCAGTTGATCTGTTCTAATTGAAGCTTTACAAAAACGATTTTGCTGTTATGAATTATTTAAAAGAATATCAACGAGTTTGTAGGAATGATATTGATTTTTGACAGTAGGCGTGTTTTTTCACAAGGCTGTTTTATATATAAATATATTAGGGTGGTCCTTAGTTAGGTTTTGTCCGAATTTTTTTTCACGATAGTCCTAAATCGGTTCTAAATCTATCAAAAAAAATTCATCCCAAGTTAAAGCTCTTATTTTTAATTTTTAATTTAAGGTCATAGTTGAAGCATTTTGTGGGCCTGGTTTAACTACCACCGTAATATGCTTGTTGCTACAAGTGAATATTAATAATAATATTGCAGGTGACTTTTTTTTGGTCATACAAGTAAAAATTACACCTGCCAGTTTCGGAGTCTTCTTGTTCAAGTGAATTTCTTGGAAGAGTAGACAGGCTTTAAAAATTGATAACCACAAATATTTGATCGTCTGGCTGCGAAGAAAAACTGCAAAATTGGAGTTCTTTGTTTTTAATTTGTAGTTTCAGTCTTTTCTTGTAGCTCTGCCTTTAGTTTGAAAAAATTGATCTTCTGAGACCAGTAAAAAAGGTCCATGGTGAAATTGTGATACCACGTAAGATTTGAGAAAGAACCTCACTATTTAGACCACTGAGAGCTTTCTAATGGGCCTTTTCCTTAGACGTATGGTTTTCAATCTGCCAATTAGTTTTTCGGAGTTGTTTGTTTTAACAGTTGACACTTGAGTTACGCTCAGTTTGATTTTCCATTTCATCGTTCAAGAATTGAAGCCGCACGACCACTGGGCACTGCGAAAGTTAGGTAAATTGTTTCGAAACGAAGCCACTGTTGACGTCGATTTTTTCATAATTCATAGTCTTGAACATGTGAGTTATCTCCAAGGTCGGACGATTTAACACCGCTGGATTATTTTTTGTGAGGTTATGTGAAGTAGCTTGTCTACGCAGATAAGCCCAAGATGATTGAAGCATTGGAATGGAATATTCGCTCGTTATTGCTATCATACGGCCCCAAATGCTGCGAAAAGCGGTCGAAAATTGTGCCTCTCGGCTGGAATTTATTCGAACCAACCGAGGCGGTCACCAGTGTGAAATTATTTTTGAAACATAATGGCAATCCGTTATCTTTATGATTAGGCTAAATTTTGGCCATACCATTAAATTACATGCGTTTTATTTCAATTTGAAAATCATACGTCGAAAAAACACCCTTTATAAAGAGGTAGAGACGGGGAATAACCATATTCATTAGATCGCGTGTATGGGTTGGGGTCAAAATTCTGCCGGGGTCAAAATTCTTTTTTCAAAATTCTGCTTTCACAATTCTGCTTTTCAAAATTCTGCTTTTCAAAATTCTACTTTCCAAAATTCTGCTTTTCAAAATTCTGGTTATCAAAATTCTGCGAATTATAAAGAAAAAGAAGGTTTGGAAAATGTTAAAAAGCGCGCGCTTTTTAAATTTTCCAAACTTTCTTTTTCTTTATAATTGGCAGAATATTGATAATAATTGCAAACTCTTGCTTTCTAAAGAATTTCAAAGTAGGGAAGTAGTTTTTTGATTTCCTCATTGTCGCTCTCCTACTCAAAAGAATTACATAATTCAGTTAATTTATGATAAAACTGTGATAAGACTAGAGATGCATTCCCAAGAACGCAAAACAATGCAGAGGCTTAGAATCGTCTGCTTAAAGTAATAGTTGGCCTTGCCCGTAGCCACGCAGGTGTCTATAAATTTATTGGAGACCTACCGAAGAAGCATGGGGAGACGATTTATTTTTATTTTTATTTATTTCAATATCGTTAATGCTTAACAACTGTAAGATTTAAAATCTTATAAGGTAGTTGTAAGCTTATTTTACAAAAATAATATTGCTGAGCAAATAAAAGAAAAAGTTAATTTAATTATTAAAACTATCATAAGAAAAAACATCAATTATTAAATATTCATATTGAAAAATGAGATTAAATATTCATATTGAAAAATAAGATCTAAGCACTCTTTTTATGCTTGTTGCGTTCAGATTTTGTTTTATATTACGAGGTAAAGTGTTCCAAAGCTTAACAGAATTTACAAAAAACTGACGTTCCGATGTTAAATATGTGTAAGAAGGGATAATTAGCTGACGAGATCTGGTTGAGGACCCAGTTCTTACTCTTTCAAAACAATATTGTGGTTGGCGTGTGAGGAGTATATCGGAAAGCAGAATCAAACTACGAAGCTCGAAATATTTATCGAGAGGCATGCCTAGTAAGCGCGGAGCAAAATCAGATATCCTATCGTATCTACGCAGTCCAAAAACGTAACGAACGATTGAGTTGAAAGCTACATTAAGTTTTCGCTTGCTCGCGAAATTGCAGTTACAATAGATTTCACAACCATAGACCAGGATAGGAATTATCAAAGTTTTAGCAAGAAGCAAACGCGTTTTTAGTGGAGTGAAATGTTGTGCTACCCATAACGTACGAAGTGAACCATAAACCTTGCCAACGAGTCCATTGATATGATCATCCCAATTCAAAAAACGATTAAAAGTCACACCAAGGTTTTTTGCTGTTACCACATATTCGATTGGAGCATTACTCAGAACAATCGGTGGAAAATAAGAAAGGTCAAGAGATTTTCTATATATGACAAGACATTTAGATTTTTTTGGGTTCAAAATTAGTCCGTTTGACAATGACCAATTAGCCACTCTCTTCAGGTCTTCATTGACGCAGAAAGCACCATGTTCAATAAGGCCAAGTGGACAGCTGAAATACAGCTGAACGTCATCAGCATACAAATGAGAGCTACAATTTACTAATGAAGATGGAAGTTCATTTACATAGGCAGAAAACAAAAGAGGACCCAGTATTGAACCTTGAGGTACACCAGTTACGTTCGGCAAAAAATTTGACAGAGAGTCACCAACTTGCACTGCTTGCTTCCTATCAGTTAAATACGAAAAAATTAACTTTGTTGCACTAGATGAGAAATTAAAATTTCGCATGAGCTTTCTACATAGATTAACATGGTTAACAGAATCGAAAGCCTTCGAAAAATCCAACAAAACTAGAAATGTAACCTCGTCTTTATCCACCGCTTTTCTAATGTCATCAGTAACATTTAAAAGGGCAGTTACACAGCTGTGTTTCTTCCGAAAGCCAGATTGATAAGGGCTGAGTAATGAGTTACTAGATAGAAAAACATTAAATTGCTTTTGAAGGATCCTTTCAAAGACTTTTGATAAAAATGGCAATACAGAGATAGGTCTAAATTCATCTCTATTAGCGTTTTTGGGAAGTGGAATGATTTTAGCAACTTTCCATAACTCTGGGTATAGGCCGGTCGTCAAAATAGTATTGAAAGCAAAAGTGATATATGGTAATACAACTGGCAATATCATACACAAAAAGGAAGGATGTATACCATCGAGCCCAACAGCTTTTGACTTAATGGAAAGAACACTTTCGACAACATCAGTACTATCTACTGCAGAAAATTCAAAACCAGGCGCGTTACGATCGCGTTGATCAGTGAAACAAATTGGAGGTTGTGAGACCTGTGACGGTAGGGAAGAAATGAATTGTTGGTTAAGTTTGTTACCATCAATTTCCTCGACTGTACCAAATTTTGTTTTACCGATTCCGATTCTGCGTAGGTCTTTCCAGAGCTGGCGACCATTTGAACTTGCGTTAAGCCGCTTAGAAAAATGTTGGTATTTGGCCTCGCGTATCTTCACTACTACTTGGTTACGAAGTGAACAAAACACACGACGCAGCTCGATTAGTCGATACCTTTTCCAATTCCTGTAAGCGTCATCTCGTTTTTGCATCAAATCTCTAATCGCGCGTGAAAACCATGTATTATTTCTTTGTTGAACAGTTTTTGTTTTTAAAGGGACATGGATATTGAACAGCTCAGAGATATTTTGTGTTAAAAATTCAATCTGGTCATTAGAAGAAGGCAAATAATATATAGAATCCCAAATTGTTTCTCTTGTATGAGTTTCAAGTTCTTGCACATTTATATTATAAAAATCTCGATAAGTGATTTTTTCATCAGAATAAACAAGACTAAAATTGAATATAAGAAAAATCATGTCATGCTTTGAAAAAGCAGGAGCCGAAAGTTGATCATACAATGCAACATTGTTCTTGTCGCTTACAAACATAAGGTCCAATAACGAAGAGTCCCTTCCGAAAAAGTGTGTTGGGGTACTGGTGTTAACTGGTACTAAATTGAAAGTTAACATGTGATGTGTGAAAACATTAGGATTCAAGAGATTGCAGTTAAAATCACCACAAAGTACAATATTAGGCGAGCTCAAAGAGATTTCTTCCAATACGGCATACAGCGGTGAGAAATCAATACTTCTATTTGGCCTATAGATGGCACCCACGAGTAAATTTTCCTGACTACCTATGATTTCAACAAATAAAAATTCAATAGCACTCTCGCCAGTAGCTGAAAGTTTGAGCTTGCATTTAATTTTGCTCCTAACATAAATCGCAACGCCGCCCCCAATACGATTCATACGGTTAAATCGAAAAACGCGATAACCCCCTAAGCAACAAATATCGTCATTTAACTCGTCCCTTAACCAGGTTTCTGTTACACATATTACATCCACGTCAGAACCAATAAAAATATCTCGAAACTCATCTATTTTCGGTAGTAAGCTTTGCGCGTTAATGTGACAAATGCGGAGCCCACATTTCTGCCGGCTCAGGATTCTCACCATCAAACGTAGTTCCATATTGTTGGACATGGCTAACCACAACAAGACACAAAAAAAAATGAAATGCAAAAGAAAGAAGAATTGAAATAGAAAAATAGAGAAAAATTACAGCAAAATATAATGAAAATTATAAAAGTTAACAATTTATAAAAGCAAAAATTAAGAAGAGTGAAAAAAAAAAAGAAAAATTTAAAGAAATAAGATTATAATAGAAATAAAATGAATCAAGTGAGAAATGAATAGAAATTAATAATAGAAATGTGATAGAATTAATAATTATCATTCGTTTAATGTTGATCTGGCAACGTCTTCAAGTCCCTCGACGCAGTCAATGGGTACAGCAGTGTCATTCGCTCCCCGTTTGATATAAACAACTCCCCGTGCAGAGAAAACAGATGATAATTGTTTACATCTTCTTAATTCGAGTGCCCGTTGCATTATTGCTTTATTTCGTTGGGTCAAACTCTCGCGTATATGGATAGAAGAAGATGACGCAGAGGGATTTTCGGTGGTGAAGTGAATGTCAGCTAGGCAGAGCTGTTTATTGTTTACTCTTCGGTGTTTAGCAATAGAGGTTAAAACATAATTTTTATCAAACGGAGAATTAAATTTTATTTTAATCGCAGAGTTTAAGGAGTTTTTCTTCGGTCGTGTGCGGTGAATATTATTTAATGTCGGAGGTTTAATATTAATAGTGTCGCAGATTAAGTTAAAAACGGATTTAAGATTTTCGTTTGGCAAGAACGGAATACCGAATATAAAAGCATCGCATGCAATAATTTGGTTTTCATAAGTGTTCAAAGTATGTTTGAGATGGAAAACATCATCAACGACGTGATCATAATTATTGCTTACGTTGGTTAGTTCATCGGAATTTTCTTTTAATGAAAGTTTAGTGTTTGTGCATTCAACGGTGACATTAGCAAGTGATGTTTTGAAGTTTTTTAGTTCATTATCAAGTGAGGAGATGTGCGATTTTATATCAATATTAAAAGTTTCCAATTGTTCGACACGGTTGTTAATGTCGTTTAAACTGTTTTTAATATCTTTGATTTCGCGGCCTAGCTCCTCGGTTATTCTTTTTTCTGTGTCTTCAAGTTTTTGTGACAGTAAATTAATTATGAACTCACTTTGTTTACGCAGTTTGTCATCCATCCAGGAATGATCATCACGCTTCCCGGTTTTAGCTAGGGGTAATCCCTGTGAAGATGGTTTATTAGCGGGTGAGTCTATTGTGGCAGAGTTTTGGGTACGGGATGATGAGCGTGTTGTTGTTGACATAATTAGAGGTGTTTGGATGTGTGTTAGTGATTTGTATATAATAAAAAACAAAACAAGCACTGGATGTAGATGTGAGTGGATCAACTGAATTATGTAAATCAAATTGTGTTAGTGGAGAGAGTCTGATTGGAAAGTCACTGAGTGGAAATGTTTTCTTTGTTTGAATAAAAAAAATTTATGGAATGTAACCAAAGTGCATTAATTTAAAAGTATAAAATACACAATTATTTAACACTCTTCCGAATTAAAACTCCACGGTTATTGTCAGTATGTTTTAAGCTTTCCGCGCACTAATTTAAAAGAATTGACAGCAGTTTTAGATCAAAAAAAAATATAAGAAACAATGTCACCAGAATCAAAGCACGTCTACTCAGCAGAACATTGAGGAAAAAAAGAGTATAAAGCGCGCGCTTAACTTTTTCTAAACCGTCTTTTTCTTTATAATTGGCAGAATATTGTAAAATTGTAAACTCTTACTTTCTCGTGGCTTTCCTACTTTGTTTTTGTTCTTCTGCAAATAAAAAAGAATATGAAAAAAAGTAGAATTTTCCTTTTAAGAAAGCCAGAATTTTGAAAAGCAGAATTTTGGAAAGCAGAATTTTGTCAGCCAGAATGAAAAAAATACAGAATTTTGAAAAGCAGAGTTTTCGTTTTAAAAGCAGAATTTTGAAAAGCAAAATTTTGAAAAGCAGAATTTTGACCCGCTCCCCGCTTGTATTTCTGGAAAAGAGCACTGTGAAATACTGATGATGTCTTTGAGAGAGGGCGAGTCACGAAAAAAGAAGATGGGTGTTGTGTGACAGTCTCATCTTTTTCCTCGTTCATGCAGCTTTTGCGGAAATCATTTTACGGAAAACCGAGTTTTGAGGGATGTTTACTTACGTGGCAGTAGTGGTCGGTTATAACGTCAATTCCGGAGCTTATGTGCAATATGCTTAACGAGAATAAGAACCTAGTACGTTTTGGATCCACATTTAGGCAGATATTTGTGGTAACCATCAGACATGTAGTGATATGTGTCCACCTAGTGTTTGTTTTCTCTTTGGCATCTTGCTTTAACTTGAGTTTACATATGGCGCTTGTGATACCAATTGTTATACTTTTGGTTGAGTTCTGAATTAGTTTGGAAGTTTTATTTTTGACGAGTTCATTGGGTTTGCGATTTACTCGTACCTTCTCTGTGCTTTGATACCCAGAAATAGCAAGTGTTGAACTGTTCTGTCATCTCTGAATGAAAGATTTTGCGGGCGGTTACTGAGTTTGTGGAAGGATTGCCAAGTGATTGCTTTGATAAGATCTCTTTGATTGCCAGAATTCCCGATTGGAAAACGCTACAGTGGTTAGACAAACGAAATGAGAAACTTATGTTTAAACCGTATCTTTGATTTTATTTTTGATTCATCGGAAAAATTAACTGAATCACCGCTCAACAAACCCTTCTCATTCCATGTGGAGCTTGAAAGGATACTGACATTGGAAACTATTGTCAAAAACTAGTTAGGTGAGGGTGGGGTGTAATCGAAGGACTTTCTATTGATCCCAATGAATTCTGAATGATAGAATTGAGTTATTGCTATTGTTATATTGAGATTTGGCTCTGAGTCGAATGGCTATGCTCACAGCTAGGTTGTTGCTTTTTAAAAATATAAAGGGGTATGAGATTAAGGAGATTGTTTGATTTGATTTTTTCCAAATTTTCTTTTCCTTATCCTGAAAACAAAAAAAATTGTCGTCCTTGGTTTGAAAAAATCGTATGTATTATCCCACCCCTCAAAAATGTCAAATAGGCTGAAAATCAAACAGTAAGCCATTAATTGTCACTTTTCTTACTTTCATAAGATATTATGAAAAATATTTTGTAACGTCGCCCTTTTTTTCACGGCTCTCCTTACATGTGATCATTTTAATTTTGAATTCACAAGTACATATATGGAATACAAAATAATGAAATTTGGTGCATTTCGTGGCTGAATCGAAAATAGTCTATAAGGAGAACCTCTAAACGTTGTATAATATTGCCTTATTGGTGCGGGATGCTCTATTGGGGATATTTTTGACATTAAAGCTTCCTCGGATCTTGGTATTTCTAACACAATCGAGCTATGTTATCCCTGCCTTCGAACATATTTTGTTCATTGTCCAAAATTTTCCCATCATAGATGATGGTGAAGTGGTACCCGTGTCGTGATGGTTAGCATGTCTGCTGTTAACCCAGAGGTTAGTGGTTCTAATCCTAACAGAGGAAAAATGTTTTTCCACGGGCATCGCCTTTCGCAAGGAATTGGCAGGTCCTTCGTTAGTAAACTTATCGCCATGGACAGCGCTTTCTTGATTAGCCCTTCGGACCGCCAAAAAATTGTAGGTCCCCTTCATTCCCTCACAAGGAATGGTTGTGAGAAACGCGTGAGGTCCTGAGGCTCCTCGCTCTGTTGCACCAACCCTATTTATTTATTTTAAGATGATGGCGAAGCTTTATCGGCATTACACCCACCCTTTACTTACTCGGTAATGTCGTCATCAGAAGTTTGTTTGCTATTGATCATAAATTCCAGACATTTAAACTTTCCATTCAAATAAATGTCTGGAATATGCATTTCTGGGCAGAAACCTGTAATACAAGTACAAGTAGGTTCTCGTTTTTTAGACTAATGCCACTACATTCTAAAACTTCTATAAATCCGTCAAGTGCTTGTTGCGAGAACTTAAGATCTTCGCTGATGGTAGCCTTCTCGTTAGCAGCTTCATGGGTGTATACCTGTTGTGACTTGCAGTGCTTCGATGACTCCAGCTCGACATCTTATCTTCGTCACTGCTCCTTCATACATATCCGTGATCATTCACACATAGGTCTCTAGAACTCCTCGTTGTCTAAGGCACCCAGCTTAGATCTCTGGTTGTCGATCGAATGTTTTCTCGAAGGCAACCCGCACAACATGAAAATCCCCAAAGCAATCACAATGTTCTTTAGGATCCTTACACTTGGAATTACATCTGTTGTTGACTTACCAGTGACGAACCCGCATCGATTGTCAGTTTGTTCATTGCTCTTCATCTTCAAAGTGTGGGACACTGACTTAATTGAATGGTAACTATCGCAACCCAGTGTGTCTCCCTTTCCTTCTGACAATTGCTCAAAATTACAAGAAACCAAAATTATAGTTAGCTGCAACTTTTTTTTTCCATCTACTCTCAAATATTTAAAGATTTGGCATAGTCGTTCTATGGGTCAGTTAAAATTTTAACAAATACAGAAACGCCATTCTTAAGATAGTTTTAACTTACATTTACTTATTGAGTCAGGTAGCTCTTGATGTGACCCTCGGCGGTTTTACATAGGTGAACATTTTTTTCCGTACGATCTCATTCATGATTTTGAGTAATCTTGATTGAAATTTGAATTAGTTTGGTTCAATTTCGTATGGTTTCATGGTTAATTTTGGCAAAGTGTGGGTATTTACATCCCATTGGTGATTCTTTTGTATACCCTGAAAGTCACAACTTCAATTACTATCAATGCAGGCGTTTGAATATTTTGGCTTCAAAATATTATTGGCTTGGGAATAAAATGCGGGCTCCTCGAATGATTTTGACCTTTTGAATCTATTCAATAGATGATTTCAATTCTCCGATACTCAAGGGTATGAGTTATGGCGGTGAGTTGTTTATTGCTTTGATTTATTTCCCCGCATCCTTAGATGATAGGTGCTGTCGACATTTCCGATGAATAACATCCGGATGATTTATTTGTGACAATTACCTTACGCCGGAATTGTTTTATCCGAAGGTGTGTTGAACTGCATTCAATTAAAGAGAAGATTTTCATTCAATTCTAAGTTCATATTTAGTCCACAAAGGAAAAATGGTGACAAAATTCTAATGAAAGAATATTTACTGATAATGGGGCTATCTCGTAACCAGATAATTGAATAAAAACAACATCAATACAAGCATTTCTATGTAAATAACGAATTCAAAAGCCATTCCAATAAATTGTTTTGTTGGAACCATAATTAGCTCGTATGAACAAACAAAACATTTCAAAGTTGACAATCTCAAAAGCAATAAAAATTAGGTACAATGAAATAGCGAGAAGCAAATGCATTGACGCATTGTAGTGAGTCATGGGTTTGTTGCTGTCTAAAGGTCCTCTCACAATCTATAACAACTGTTTTGTGTATTTGTTTTCCAAATGGACAGCTAAAAACTAGTAACAGCTGGTTATAAAAAAGTATATTAAAATAAAATATGATTATATTTGAAGTCAGTTGACAATTTTCAAGGCTTTGGCCGGTAATGCTATTGGTTTTTATTCTATCTTTGTTATTTTAATTGTTATCCACTTTGTTGGAGTTCTTTTTTTCAACAACTTTGAATGGCCATGAACTTTGCTGCAATGGAGGCTCATTGGATTGCAAAAAAGAAAGTAATTGGCCTTGAGCTTTGTGACAGTTAAGGAAAGGTCAAAAATAAATCAGTCAAATTTCATTATCTTAAATATTGCTGCGTTGTGTTCTGCAGGGATCAGTGCACTGAGTTCGTTGTCTATATTCGATAGCTTGTCAGAATAATTTATTGATCGCTGATTGTTGTTTTTCGTTTCGAATATTGTTTCCAAATTGAGTGATATCTGGTCTGCATTTCTGATACTCCAAACACTTAACATCTTATCGGTATTTGCACCAAATAACGACAATGCACTTTTACTTAAACTGTTGTTTTTGACGTTTTCTCAAGGAAACTCAGATTGTATGGATTTAGAATTGTGAACCTAGATTTGCTAGAGGGAGTTGCTTTCTAAACAAACATCTGCAGTGTAGAAATCGTATGTGAAGACTGCTCATAGACTGTTGTAAGTTCGTGTCAGTTTTGAAGTGACATATCCCTGAGTCGAAGTTTCTTAAACACGTACAAAACTTTAACTCAGGGATATGTCAGCCTGAAACTGATCTTTTGGAATGTCTTACACAAAAGCTCGATTTAGGTGTCAATTTCCTTGAAAAATCAGTATTACTCTTAACATTATTTAAATAAAATGTACAACCAACAGACGTAATATTTTGGCAACATCTGCTTAGGGTTGAACATTTTGTCCACTGTTCAGATCGATTTAGTAGACATGTTAGTCGGTTTTCTTAAATTTCTTAATTTATTTTCAATTGCCACAAAAACACACTATCAAATGAAAAGTCTTGGCCTTACTGCAATGTAACCTACAAATATACTTACGACGGAGACCAACAATACCCAGAATATGAAAAACCCATTTGTTTTTTTTTTCCAGGAGGTGTAGTGGGCATAACCAGTGAATTACAGCGAGGTTTTAATGCATGTCACCCTCAAAAATTACAGTCGACTTGTTTTGTGAATTTGTCGTTTGTCATTCATTTTTTATATTTGCTATTTGTAATGACCTCCGCTTACTTTGAAATACATTTAGTTAGCCCACCCCATTTATTTTTTGATGATTTGGATTATCATTCGTCGCTAACGACACAAGGTCCGATTCAAACCTTCTTTGGTCATTTTCGCTGATGAGAGAACAACCAGTCGAGTCAGTGGTTTGATATTTATAATTTGTGTAACCATGACTTTGAAATAATTCAAAGATAATTGTAATTTGCTTTGTTTTGGATATTTGGCGGTGGAAAAAGCTTAATAAAAGCTTCTTTTATTAATTCTGAATTAATGTAAGTAAACAGCGAAAAAATCATAATCAGGAGTTACTTAGTTCTTTGAAAACTTAGCTCTTAGAGAGCTACGGTCATTTCGGGAAATAATAATTAAAGAGTCACAAACTCAACTGGTCATTCTACTATACTGAACTTATTCGGATAAATACCAAGTCAATCCAACTACACCGTTCTTCAACTGGTTTTCGATAAGAACTTTCAAGTCACAATCCCACCAAGAACCACGTGAGACGACAAGGATGTCTTAAAAGATGATTCAATTCATTTTTTACACAGAGGGCTCGAAAACCGGAGTTGGTGGCGGTATATACTCAAAGGAACTAAATATAAGTCTAACATTTAGACTCCCAAACCACTGTGGCGTGTTCCAAGCAGAAATCCTGGCGATGAAAGAGACATGCATCTTCTTGTATAGTCAAGCAGCACTTAATGAGGGGGGTAAAATACTTAAAAAAATTTTAAATTTTTTAAATAAATGCATAATATCTCAAGAATATTGTGTTGAAATTTCAAGTCGGTCAGAGTAAAAGTATTTGAGCGTCTATTGCCCCATGCCGGGTTTTATACCTGGGTCGGAAATTTTTTTTGGTAGGGTTTAAGTTGTCAAAACGAACTAAAACTCTTCTTCGGGAGATGTCGAAATGGTGATCCTCAAAGTAAAATCTCAATTGTCTATTTCAGTTCTGTTATGAAAAAGGTTTTTCTTTTTGCAAAATAAAGCAAATTGAGTTGCTCAACAGAGCCTGGGAACCGGCATTTCTCTCAGCCATAACTTGTAAGGTCTTGTAAGGAACCTATAATTTTTCGCCGATCCCGAATAGCTTTTCATGGCCGAGTAACTACTCTCGAAGAACTTGCCAATTCCTCGTGAAATCCCGCTCTTGTGGAAAAACAATTGGATGTTTGTGGGATTCAAACTTCGAACCCACACGTGAAATGTAGAGTCAGTATTCCAGCATTTACAACTTGTTGAATGAATGAACGGTTTGGGTTTTTATATTGCACTGTATAATATCTACTGTACCCCCTGCTTCTTAATGGTGTTTCTTAATTAAATTACTTCATACATGTTAGTCGCTTTGATGAAACTAAGTATCTGGGTTACGCTTAGGAGTTTTAAGTCTCTCTTGTATGAAGTATGATCCTAGGCACTTCTTCCTTTGATGTATGAGAGCTTCGCAGTCTGCTAAGAGGTGGAGTTCCTTCCTGTTCATTTCAATATATATCAATATATATTGATTGACATTGTACTTTGAGGTGTTTCCTTAGCCTGCAATGTTCAATTAGGAAACCGGCCAGCATATATATTGTTCCTGTTCAAGTTTATTGTATCTTTATAACGTTTTGAGTTGAAAGTGCCGAAGAAGCTTGATTTGACGCAATTTCGGGAGTTTTAGGGTTTAACTCGATTGTTTTCCTCCGAGTTTTCGATTTCGTTCTTGATGTTGCTCTCCATTGCTCCAAAAGAGGTTCCGGTCCCATGAGAGGTGATTCGGCTCTTGTCTTTGCTAGTTTAGTTTTAGTTTTAGTTTAGTTTAGTTTAGTTTAGTTTAGTTTATTTTAAGTTATGCTATACACATTAAGATACAATATCTTATATAAGTTGTGTTAGCTTTATAAAGTTCAGTTTAGGTATAAAAGCTAATACTGACACCCAGTAGATTGTTACCTTATTGTTGCTGACCACTTTGTTCATTGCTCAAATCATTAGCGGACAAGTTTTGAAGTGATTGGGTACGATCTTATGGCCTTAATTTCACCTTGGCTGTCCGTCATTATTGTAATTTGTTTGTTTTCATATTTTCTGTTCAATTTCCCGCATTCGCGTTTTGCATATACTTCAGGAATATGTTTGACATCCTTCCCATTGGTACTGAAATTTTTGTTCCTGGGCCAAAGACTCCGAAGCTTACGCCCGATGATGGAAGGATTCCGAAACGCGTCACCTATTACACTTTAAAAATAATTTGTGAAATTAAGCAAAGTAGCTTTTTAAAAATAAAAAATCTAAAAAATTTGTTTTGTTTTTTAAACTAATTTTATAGTGTTTTTATTTACATATTCAAAGACTCCTGCTCCTTTACCTTCCGTTGTTTTTGAGCCATCTGTATAACATTTGATTGCATTCGTCAGAATTTACTTTGCCTTGACTTTTTGTTACTTAGATCAGAACACAAAGTGGCATAGGTGTTAGGTTTAGAAATACTTCTTAAGCCGCGGTTGGACAACTACATCTTTTCAAACGTATTTGGAAAAGTGTTCTTCATATTCATTGGTTTTCTTGTTTTTTGTCGTTGAAATCAAATTGCTGGATTTCTTGTGATGTTCAATTGAACTCCTTCAAAAAAGACTTAGTTTTACACTGGCGATCAATGTCAAACGTATTCTTTTTTGCATTTTGTAGGTTCTTTCACAGTCACACTTTTCAACAACAAAAAAATGTAAGGGTAAACCATTACCGCATTTGCCTCTATGGCATGGTATGTAGGTATGCTTACCAAATCTCAATACTCAGAAACCACCTAAAAAAACTTGAAACGCCAAAAAAACTTACAGCTACATTTTAAATTCATATCTCGTGTGAACCGCTTTGTATATCGGACTACATTGCCAAATAAAAAATATACAGTAAAACTCTACTCCTCAAAAGCTTTTTCTACAAAATCCTGATAAATGTGTGAAAAGGCCCGATTTCATTCTTTTCATTTTCCCTGTGACATTTACCAGGTATGGTACTTTAGCTACTTGAAAAACTTATCACAGCGTAAACGTCACATATTCACATGTACATTGATCTACATTTAAATGCTAATATGTTTTTTGATTTCTTTGCTTTTGTATCACAAAACCCACTTCCCAGGACAAATAATGTATTTTTTGTTCGTGTCAAACGAATCAATACCTGTACCTACAAAGATTTATCAGAATTTTTTTCAGATATTGAAGTTTGTGACAACAGTTACCTACTCTGTTCACATTGCGAAATGTGAATAGAGTGCTTGTCTTTTTGTGTTCTCACAAGCCAAAGTCAGCACTATATGACCATGAAGTCATATAAAGTAGATTTTCTTATTCAAATAGGTACACAAATTGAGACGTGACTGTCGTTAATTTAAATTACAAATACAATTGCTCTGTTTGTATTGGTTGAGGGTTGCAAATTCACATCGTCTTCATTTTCAACAATCACCCCCTTTAGTGAAAAGGTGCGGTACGACAAAAAAAAAACAAAGGTAGGTACGAAGTGGAGATTATAAAAAAGGAAAATGTATCGCACTTACAGTTTGAATTTTCCGGTCACGATTCTCAGTGATCCCATTACGATTACAATGGTTTTGACACATGAACAATAGGGTGGCAACAAAACGTCAAACCGACTGAAATGCCACGAGGAATCATTGTCGTCCCTATTCCTTTAGTTCTTAAGGCTTAGTAGGGAGAAGTACACGCAACATGAATAGTAACTGTCCTTTATGCGTACCTATACGAAGAAAAAGTAGCATAGTTCAAATAATGGTCATCCTCACGTTAACTTCCTTTTGAGTTTGCCATTGTTGTTGTCTAATGTCTAAAATGTCCATAGCCTCAACGACGCGACGCTTACCAATCTGGCGTTGAGATGAATGAGTGTGTTAAATGTTCGTATAGCGTTCGTATCGTGTGGTGTAGTGCAGCTACATTAATGCAAATCCACTTGACCCAACCCATGGTTTTTTATATCTACAAATTTGTATTGTCAACTTCACTTCGTCTGGCTGTATTGATTTGATTGTTACCCACTGGTCACACTGTCTGAATGTGGTGATTCCGCTGGTAAGAGAAGTATATGATAGATTAAGTTGAATTCTTGAGCATTATTCTTTCCTTTTGTGTCTACAAATCCAATCATATCTGATAATAAAATTAAATGGGTTAAGGGTTGGGAAAATCGCAAGTGATGCTCATAATGCTATAATGTGCTGCTCTGCAGAAATAACAAGCGAAGACACTTGACTATTTTAATCAAGTCCTTTTGATATTTGAATTTCATTGCTTCTAAGCTTGGCGTTGTTTGTGAACTTTTTCCACAAATATTTCATTGTATCCGAAAGAGATTTGATTTGATATTTCCTTTCTTTTCGGACGAAGCTCGCCTATTATTGCTAGTTTCATTGGGTTTTAACCCCCAGCCGATTAGTCACGTTTCCCAAGTCATAAGTAAGTGTAAAACAAATTTATACAAATCACTTCTTTTTTTTTCCAAAAATACGATTCAAATGTATGCATATGGTATCGATGACGCATTTTCCAGATGTTTGGAACGAATCAAAAATTATTCCAATACTCAAAGCTGGTAAGCCCCCTGAAAGTACCAGTAGTTACAGACCTATCAGCTTATTGAGCAATGTAAGTAAAGTATTCGAAAAGGTTTTGAAGGAGAAAATCTCTAAAATCCATTCTGCCGAACGAGCAATTCGGCTTTAGGCAATTTCACAGTACTTCGCACCAAGTTCAAAGATTGAGTAATACTATCAAGCAAAATCGAGCCTTGATCTCGAAGATCAAGTGGAATGGTTCTTCTTGACATCGAAAAGGATTTTGATTCCGTTTGGCATAATGTCCTGATTCATAAAATGATACAATTTCAATTTCCGTTGTATTTGTGTAAAATAGTCCAAAGTTTCTTGACCGGTCGTTGTTTTAAAGTGCACGTAAATAATGAATGTTCGAACACAGTCGGCCCTATCGTGGTAACCGTCGCAGCGGAGTTTTCTCCGCAACGCATCTTTTTTCGTAGATTCAATTTTGCTTCGAAGTAGTTGTCGTCGTAAGAAATTTTTCACAAATGCGGCAATGCATTGCATTCCCAAAACTAAAATCTCCGCAACAAAAACTTATTGGAGAACGTCGGATCGTCCGATCGGCGAACTACCACGAAGCAAAATGTCTCCGATCTGAGAGAATTCCGCTCCGACGCGACGGTTACCACGATAGGGCCGAGTATTTTTTAGTTTTGGTGTTCCTCAAGGGTCGGTCTTGGGACCACACTTGTATAATATATACACTTCAGACTTTCCTAGTCTTCCAGGCTGTGAGTCAGCCATCTTTGCTGATGATACAGCAATAATATCGTCGCATAAGTTCGCTCTCAACATTGAGAGGAACCTTAAAAATCATCACAGATGGAAAATTAAGCTGAACACTGGAAAAACTCAAGCCATTTTTTTTTGGAGGAAAAGAAAACCTTGTTATCTTCCAGCCAATCAGCTCCAAGTTAGTGGAACCAATATACCGTGGGATACTACTGTAAGATACCTCGGTATTTATCTCGACTCAAAACTCACCTTTAACGAGCATATATATCAAACCCTCAAGAAGATAGGAATTGGAATAAAAATGCTTTACCCCTTCATCTGCCGCAACTCGCACTTAAGTAACGATAATAAAATCATTATCCACAAAGTTGTATTTCAAGGTATTCTTTTATACGGATGTCCTGTATGGGGTAGCGCTGCTAAATGTCATTTGAAAAAACTTCAAACTTCTCAAAATAAGCTACTAAAAATGATGTTAAGACTTCCTTGGCATCATTCTACTTCTGACCTCCACATTAGAGCGAATGTTGAATTAATTGCTGAACGAATTCTAAAACTGAACACAAAATTCATTCAAAACTGTGAAACTTCCGATAACTCACTTATTAAAAATATATACTCTTGATCTGTAATAAAAATATTATTTAAAACATTATATATTATTTGTTTTTTTGTTATTTGTTATTTGTTATTTGTTATTTGTTATTTGTTATTTGTTATTTGTTATTTATTATTTATTATTTATTATTTATTATTTATTATTTATTATTTATTATTTATTATTTATTACTTATTATTTATTATTTATTAACTGATCTGTGATAATTCTTCTTCTTCTTTTCACTTCCGGCGTTACAAGTAGTGATCTTGAAGCGATCACAACTCTCCCACTTTTCTGCTTCATACTAGTGATCCGCCTGTGGGGTACGCCGCGTTGACCTCAGAAAGCGTCGGCCAGCCTCCAGGTTTTGGATTGTTCCATGTCTGAGGCTAACCAAAAGCTGCTGTTTTTGCATTTGCTTGTATCAGGAGTGTTTTGGCCTGCCTTTTCTTTTTCGTCGCGAATTTTTTTCTTTTTGATCTGTGATAATTCAATCTATTTTAATTGAATCCTTTGTGAACTATTTTCATTTTTAATCATTTATTCTTATACTTTGGTTTATATAACTGTATACAATTTTGTGATTATTAAAACTCATTTCTATGTGTTCATTATACTGAATATACATACATATTCCATCTTTATATATATGTAAACTCATATAACATTTTTTTTTTTGTATGAAGGTTTTGCTCGTGTTTCCTTCAAGATGATATTAAATATCTAACTCGTTAATTTAAAAATAGTAAAAGATAATATTTAAGAAGAAAGATAATAGCTTTCATATCTCTATATTGTAAAATGTGCGGTGACAATACTTTGTAAAAATATTAAACGAAAAATAAAATATATATATGGTAGCAATGACGCAAACTATTTTCTTCTTCATAAAAAACAAGAATTCAGTTCAATGAACTCACAACTTTTAATCAAACGAGTCAGTCAAAGGCACACTTGTCAGTGATGGAACAACACTTTCCATCAAAATAAATTCATTGAAAATCAAAATAATAAAAAATAGCAAATTATTTGACATAAGCAATAAACAAGATTCCCCGTTTTTTGTCTTTTTTTCTAATCGAATATTCATCCACTATTTTCTTGGTCCTCTTATGAAAAAAAAAAAATAATTTGCCAAGAATGTTTTTCTGTTAAGAATGTGAGAGACAAGTGACGAAACCGCATAATTACAATGACATATTTCTGCAAATATTCCGATGAAAAAGGCTTGAAAAAAATGAATACAGAGAAAAAGTTGATTCAAACCGTTTAGACAGAGAAAAGCATTCCATTCACTTTACTCGCTAGCTTTATTGATAAGTGAATAAATTATTTGAATTCACAGGAGTACCGTTCTCAAAAGAAAAGAAAAAAAATTGCACAAAGAGGGGCTACTCTACTTATTCAGCCTTCAAATACCCAGAAGCAACCAGAACTAGAAGTATGCCAATTATTGTTATTTTCTGGAGAGTAACATTCTTGTTCTAAAAATTTTGTTTTCATTGCAAAATCGATGTGAAATGAGATGTAGAGAGGGAGAGAGAGAAAAAGGGAGAGATATAAATAGCAAGACAACGCACGGCGTAAATGGAAGCGAGATAATCTTGGATAATTTTTTATTTATTAGGTTGGGCATTGGACTTTGTAAAATACAAATGGGGTTTCTTTTTTTGTATGTGAGTTAAAGTGGTGTTCGCGTGAATGTCACGGAATTGTTACAGTGTCAGTCAATTGATGTTGGTATTACGATTTGATTTTTTTTAATCCGGATTGCGATCAAGTTCTTTTGATGCCTTTGTGATTCCAGTGTTAGAAGCAAAGGATACACTGATGGATTTGTGAAAAGTAAAAAATCAGTAATAAATATCAAAAAAGTAAGAAATAACTAATTAGCGATGAATAAATTAATGCTGAACAATGAAGATTGAGTAATAAATTTTTGTTTTCTTCTTCTTCCTTCGTTCCTTCGTAGTTCGGCGTTGCGAACATTGTAACCTTGAAGAGATCAAAGCTCTCCTACTTGTCTGTTCCACACAAGTGATCCGCCCGCGCGTTGCGCTGATAATGAATAGTAGAGTTATGAAAAATGAATGATGAATAATGAATAATGAATAACTCTAGTTTGAAAAATACCGGTTGGTAGGCGAAAAAAGCCTGTATATATGTAGTTACTTGCTGATCTTGATGGTATGATTCATTTTTTAGGTAAGCTCATATAAAAGTGGCAATTTGTCCTAAAACTTTTTTTTCTTAAAAACAAGTGGCACATTTTATTCCTCTATCCAATAACGGTTCCATATGTGCCTCTGGAAAGGCACTTATGAATATATCTTTGTATAAATTATTGACGTAACTGTTTTTGTCAATTTACTATAAGTAAAAAGTTATTCTCAACGATAGTCCTCCCTTCGGTTATGACCTTGCATATTATTCCATATCATTGGTATACCAAAAGGCATACCTTTAGTTCTGCATTATTTGCTTTTGATAAATTAAATAAATTAAATATACTTTTTTCCAGCAAAAATTAGAGCGTTCATCACATTTTATTTTCTTAGATTGACTGAAAAACTTATTCAGCTTTGCATTACACGGTCATCTGTACTTAATTTAAAATTGGAATAGTATTGGAAATAACTTCCTGTAGTTGCTTCAAAGAAAGCTAACAAGAGAGCTGTTTTTCAAAACATGTTCTTATTAATACGCGAATAACACTAACTTGAACAAATCTCAATAAGTTAACAATTTTCTTTTGTCAACTTGCTTGTTAAATTACCTTCAATAAAAACTAAAATTAATCAGTCAATTTTGATTACACGAGTACGCGACAAATGGTTCGACAAGAAACTAACCGAAAAACACCAAGTAAATCCCAATTGTAAGGCTAGCTATTTTCTCTGATGTGACGGCTTTTCTTGACTGGTACCCGTGGTGGTACCCTTTTCGAGATGGTTAGCATGTGTCTGTTACGCGGGAGGTTCTTGGCTCGAGTCCTAATATAACAAAAATGTTTTTTCATGGGTATCGCCTTTCGCGAGGAATTGGCAAGTCCTCCGATACTAAATTTGTTGCCATGAAAAGCGCTTTCTCGACGTTCGGAATCGGCCCCCTCCATTCCCTTACAAGGCATGGTTGTGAGGCTCCTCGCTCTGTTGCGCCACCCTATTTATTTTAATTTTATTTTTTCTTGACTAAAACAGTTTATTTCTAAAAACTGTCAACTGAAAAACTTAGCGTCTGACTAAATAGAGGCCGAAAAGAGTAATATAGTTTTTCAGTGTGTTACAAAGCCATGCTAACTGACTTTCTTTTGACTGAAATTAATGACATTGATTTGGATGGATTCTATTTGATGTAGAATTGTGTGCTAGGCATGGCACCACAATTGATTTCGTCACCAAATACCCGAATCGGGGTATAATCCCACTTGTTGATGTCGATTGGAGCTGTGATTCGACCCCTTTGGACTTTTATATGGGGGGAACCATGAAAGATCGATGTTATTCCAACAATACGGAAATAAAGCTAATTGCGTCCTTGTGCTAAATTTGTTCGGTCTATGCTCGAATATGCACGTCAAGTTTGTTCTCTTCTTTGCCTCACTCACTCTCATTTTTTCGTTTTTTCACCCTTACAGATGCACATATGTACTCTCACACCCTACAAAGATCGATGCAAATTGATCAACTTGCAATCCCTTGAACTACGGTTTCATCAGTTTTTAGCCGGTAATTTTCTTCTTCAAAAAAATTTACCCAATAATATTTGATCCATACCTACTTTATTCCAAATTTACTTTCACCGACCAAACTATGGTAGCAGTGAACATATGACGCGTATCCTGGGGATACGGTTTACATAACTTATTTGACTACCGCCTTAGCAAAGACAGTCTCAAAATCTCTCTTCAGAGATCCTTTCATCCTTCTCAAAACTCTTCATTAATCTTTATTTCAAGTTCTAAAATTAGCCTCAATAAGTTTTTGAGATTGCTTGTATCAGGTTAATATAAGCTAAACAAACTCTAGTAGCTGAGAGGGGGTGCTTTCCCAGCTCTCTGTCGGATGCTGTTGCTAAATAAGTAAATTGATATCGGTCGAATTACCCTTTTCTCAGTTGATGCGTATATCCGTTGAAGGTGTTTTGAGTTTAGGTATTGTTATTCAAGTGTTTATTACTGTTGCGCTTGTATAATTTTTCAAAATTATATCACTTACATTGTGTCGTTACTGTTACTCATCTTGTGTTTCCTAATTTTAATAGTCCTTCAATCAAAGATATTGAAGTTATGCGTAGCACCCAATAGACTTTGTCAAATCTGTTAACTACTTGACTGAGGTCGCTGTCAAAACGAATGAAATCATGTGAGCCTAGAAAAGCTATAAGAACGATAAATTAACCTAAAGTCTTACCAATTATTAATTTTGTCAAATCAAATCAGTTCCCAGGCCACACCCACACTAATGACGATGCCAATTCGTACCTGCATTGGTTTTCCACCTTAACAGCGAAGTGGAAATTCAATGAGGATAATCAGAACACCTGAAGATCATACACGTATTCCACACCATGTTTCCTAATTATTCTCAATTTATTTGCCAAAACTATTTCATTCAAATCAGGGAAAACTTTCCTGGGGCTGAAAATCTTATTCAATTGAACATTCCCCGTGTGCTATTGCCATCTTCAAACTCCTATCAAGGACATTAGTTTGGAATTGAATCGATTTTCTTCTGAACGAACGTTGCCAAAAGCAACCCTTCCAGCCAGACACAATTAAAAGGAAAAAAAAGAAATATTTTTCGTGCCGAACTTGAATAGTTTTGCCGATGCAGCGTTTTTGTAAAATCGCACACAAACATATATCTATGTACGCGAATCCTTCTGGATACAAATTAAAAGTCCAGACTCCAAGCACCTTCATCATGAGGTATTCCAATAAAGCCTGCTGCATCGTATAAGGTGGCATGGAGATAAATTTTAGGTTTTTCTTTTTTCACTCTATTATACCGCATCTATCTGTGTAGGTTCCTCTCATTTATTTGTTTGAGATTTATTCCTAACAAACATTTCAAAAACTCTTGCCATCTGGCGATGTCCTCGAAAAGCGTGTGTAGGTATTTTAAAGAAAGGACAACAGGAGCGAGTCGAAAAAGAAATTTAAAAAAGGAAAAAAAACGTGTGTATAGTTGTAGAACTTCCGTTGGAGATTAAAACTTTCCAGATATACCTACATCCCTCCTCGTGTACATTTCGCCTATCTCCATTTGCTTTAATATTAAAAAATATTTGTTGGCATTTATCCAAATGCGCTAAAGAGCTATCCAAAGCGGTGTGGAAGCATCACCAGGCAAGGCTATCAAAGGGGTCTTTTTAGAGGAAAGGAAACTATTCTTTTGTAATTTAATTGTTTTTTTTTTTCTTAGCCTGCTTCTTGCTGCTCATTTTCATTCTTTCCCGGGCGTTATCATTTTAATGAACGATTAAACGACGTGAAAAGGAATTTCTCTGATAATTCCCCAATTATGAAACTTGCGTCCGGGATTTTTAGCATTTTATATTATTTTTTGGCCATACTTTATTTTGTTTTTTTTTTTTTAGTAAAATGTGTAGTACGCTTTGGCTTATATAGACAAAGTTAAAATCACCCTTCGGCGCAGCGTGGCGCATTATTCGCTTTAAATTTTTGATAAGCGGTGTTTGGTGGAAATTAAAAGAGGATATTTTGAAGATAATGGCTCTGTGTGGAGGTACCTAGCGTATAGTGATTATTGGGTTTTGTTTGGAAAAATTTAAATTAGTTGGTTGTGTTTCCGTTCTTAGATTAAAATTTAATCAGAAATGCCATTGGAATGAATATTTTTCGTTGATTCGGGTAGGGTTGAATATTTGTGGAAGCGAGGTGGGGTGAATTTTGATGCCGTTGGTTTATTTATTTTATTTGTTTTGTATTTTGTACAAAATTGAAACAAGATGGTAGCTTTCAAGTGTTGGTGATCGGTATGAATTTCAAAATCACAAACTAATCGATAACAAACAAAGCTTTGGTGGAAAGTAACTGTTATTTTTAGTTGAATAGTCCATCACTAATTGTGACCTGAAAAGTTTCAACCTAGTTTAACTTAGTATTATTTTTCGCCTAATAAATCTTTGTTTCCGAATGCTTACGGACTGTGACGAGTGGTTTGATAACAAGAGGATTACGGAACTCTTTGGACCATCTCCTAATAAAGTCAAAGCCGGAATTAGCTCTTGGTATAACTTCGTCAATATAAGAGGAAACATTCTCGCAGTTTATGGGAAGGTTCTGAAGATGATAAGGGCCTGTAATGCAAAGTTGAAGACAACGAGTCTAGGCCCACTTGTAGGATTATGTCTATTACACTTGTAGAAGATCAAGCAAACTTGTAGCTTTGTGCTACAGTCGTAACTCACTTTTATTACAAGTAGGTACTTGTAGTTTTGTGTTCCAACAGGCCCCTGACGGGTGGTCTTTTACTTTTTCGAGATGAAGTTAGTGGCAATGCTTAATTCAATTACATTTTAACTACACCAATCGACGATTGAGTTGAGGTCACTTTGAAGTAGTAGAGAATATCGATTAGAGGAGATGATTATAAAAAATTTTGCGTCACCAACCAAAAGAAAAACAAAAGAATATTGCATCGAAATCATTAATGGCAAGGATCACAATGATGGGTCTAAATTGGCTACCTTTGGGTTCACCGGAGGTTTCTACAAAAAGAACTGTAAGAGCAAAGGGAAAACAAACTGTATATTAGCGGTTGTCTAGAAATGAAAAGATAAGACTGAATCCAATAAAGGAAAGTTTAAAAAAGATTGAAATGTGAGAGATTTCGTCAGAAGCCTTGCTCAAACCTGTGCTACTGACGTCTACTTCGTTTCTTTTTTCCATCGCAGAGAGTGAGAAGGAAACAAAACTAAACTAGATTAGTTGTGGTAGACGTTCCAGTACAAAATCCATGCTTTTTGGATGATATCATGATATCATGAAACCTTTATTTGAATCGATATAATTTAATGTTTGAAAATTAATTCATGCAAATGAAATAAGCGACCACGCCTCAATCACTACTCTTTCCAACAATGTAAATTTGGTCACAATTATCCGAATAGCCGCCTCGGTAGGTCGATTAAACTGACTGAAGAAGCGCGCGATAAAGTTTCTTAAAAAGCACGAATTTTAATAGTAAAAATCAATAATTTGCAAGCATTGCTCGTTTGTAAAGCTAGTGTGTCAAAAAGAAAGTAGAAGAGAAAGAGGAAAATCACGCATTATAATCTTTAAATTAATTCTGATACTATCCGGAAATGTTGATCAGAAAAAAGATAGTCGAGAGTCTACTAAACTGGGCCAAGATTCTCCAACTTTTAAGACGATTATCGTTCAATCGGTGATTGTATCGACAGATGATTATTTCATGTTACTTTGCCGGGATAGCATTTTTAGTAAAGTCTTTTAAATTTAAGCATTTTTTTTAAATACGTTTTATTGTTCTTCGATTTCCAAAGATAGTCTTCTTTAACGTTACGGAATCTAGGGCCTGTTGGTAACCGCGCGGCGTGATGGTTAGCGATGGTACTCAGAGGTTCGTGGTTCGAATGCGAACAAAGGCAACAAAGGCAAAGTACTTTCTCGATTAGCCAGCAGAAAATTGTAGGTCCCCTGCATTTCCTCACAATGCGTGGTTGTGAGAAATGCGCAAGGCCCCGCAGCTCCTCGCTCTGTTGCGCAACCCTATTTATTTATTTATTTTAATCGAGGATCTGAGTTTTAATTCATACTTGTACGATCACTGACTGAGTTAAGTTAGTCAGTGGACTCAGTGTGTTCGTGGTTTTTGAACTTCTGATGGCTTTAGATAAAATTTTTTAAAACTTTTTACCATTTAATGTACTTCTTAGAAACTCACTAAATAATTATTTTTAACATCAATTTTTTCGAATTTAATTTCAGTACGGACAAAGAGTCCCAACAGCCGCATCACCTAGCAATACAAACTCAAGCAGTTCATCAAATACCGGCTCACAGAGCGGAACATTAAGTACTAGTCTGAGTAATACCAATACTAATACAACAATGGGTCCTAACAACACACAACAACAGGGCGAGCAGCTATCGAAAACAAATTTATACATCCGGGGCCTGCAACAAGGCACTACTGATAAGGACTTAGTTAGCATGTGTGCACAGTAAGTGTATTGATTTATTTTTTGTTCGTTAAGTTTTATTCTAGTCTATTTTGGATACTTTTCTTTCATCTGCCCGAGTGAATATACATAAATAGCTCTTGCTTTTACTTATCGTTCTATAATCATGGTTGTTAGTTCTCTTCAAAGCTTAACCAAGATACCCCCACAATTGTCTCAACCACACCCAACGTTCGAACCCCATTAAACTCAGTCATTAATTAAATGAACAAAAGAAAATCAAAGTTAATACTCATTCCAAATAATTTTCAATTATCCGGGACAGGAGGAAGATAAAAAAGTAAAAAAAAAACTAAGATCCATGGGCTTGGGGTGAAATGACCCCAGCTCTTGATTTATTGTCTCATTGGTTCTTCCTTTTTTTCAATAGCTTCTGTCTTTTGGCTCTTTGCCAGAATTGGTAGAATTTGTAGAACATCCTGCAGCAAAAGCAGTAGCAGCAGAACATTCTGCGAATACATGCACGTGTGTTTGTATGTAGGTATGTAGATGCGACAATCCTTTCATTCCTTCATCGATATTCAATGATTTGTTCGATGATGAAAAACGATAGCCAAAGGCTAGGCTTGCAACCAATGATAGCAAAAGAAAACGAGAGATTCGTTGGCTGTGGAAGGAGGGGATAATTGCGATGGATAGTATATGGAGCACGAAGTACAATTCTTTGGCTGGCGTTCATCGCTTCGATTCAATTTAAACTGGATTGTGTACGGCAGCGGGGGCGAGGAGGAGAAACAAAAACCGAAAAGGAAATTGATTTAAAACGATGGTTCCGAGGTATTTTTAATTAAAGTCAAACACGATTGGAAGTTTTCACGCGCTTTATTTTATCCAAATTTTTATACACACTTCTGTATGCGTGTTCATATAGAAGAGGGATAGGTTTTGGTCCTTTTTTTATGAAACTCGAGTTCATCTTAATGAAATTTTTTTTCTAACATTTTTAGCGTTTTTTGGTATTTTATGCTATTTTAGTAAATACGTGTGTGAACCGGAACCGGAACCAACATCAAACTCAAATGATCTCAATTTCTATTGAGCTATTTCCAGTTATTTTTTCTTAATCGGCCTGGTGTCTTGTCGGTGACTAGTCTGCATGGTTTCTCAGATTGTTCGATAGGAAATTTGCCTCAATTTGGCTTAGTACTTGTCCGCGTTTACCTCTCCATGCAGGTTCGTTTCCGTATAATTTTTCGGTTTTGATTGAATCTTCCTCTCCATGTGCCTTCTTCCGTCTTCCGTCTTCCCAGATGGAACTAAGAATTTTTTTTCGAAATGACCACTGGTGACGAAATCCATGCCTCTATTCTAAGCACATGTGACATCACATTTGCTTCTTGCAACATGCACCTTCAAGCGAGTAGTTGGTAGTACATAGGCGGACTACAGACCAGCTTATGGCTCTATAGATAATATTCGAGACCAATATTAGAAATCACGCTTTTACTGACATGGATTGCTTCTCAAATGATATTAAGAGGGCATTGTAATCCGACTTTGCTCCGCCATTCTGTATATTTGTTGTCGTATTTTACGATAGTTCTTTTCTTGTACCCATATGACTGCTATTCTCAAATTCTTTGATTGTTCGGGCATAGATTCATTAATGCTTAAGACGACTAAAGTCTAACTTCTAGGTAATAATAGGACATGTTAAAAACCTGAACAATTGACCGAAATTCATAAGACGACAGTAAAATTACATTTCAATCGCTGACATTGATGTTACATGAAAGAATCTTGTGACAATGCAATCGAAGATAGACGTCTAAAAAGTTACCGAAGTCAAGACCCAGCATTCACGGAACTAATCAGTTCACTACCAACAGTAAAAAAAAAGTTTAAATTGCCTTTTGTGATAAGTTATGTTAAAGGAAGAGGTATAGCAAGCCGATGAGTTTCTAATGAGGACCACCTGTCGTTGGCGGCTTTGAGAAATGAATTCTATTTTCCTTTCGATCTAGAAACATTGTATCTGCCGGAGTTCGATTTGTGTCCCTATTTAGGTTATCTTAATTGCCATTTGTTCAATGCATTGAAAAATTGTAGTTTGTTCTGTGGCAGTGCCAATTACTTTAGACCTCATGAAGTTTTTGGAAACAACTTTTATGGCCCGTTGACTTTTCTATAACTGGCCGGATTTTTTGCGGCTTCGTCGACTTCAGTTGGGAAGACATATTTGATAGCCTTTTTGTTCTTTGTACAATTACTAAAGGGTTTTGGGACAGAGTCCCCATTTTTCCCTAAAAATTTACTGAAAGTGTAGGAACCTATCGAAGCCTATTTCTCTTTTTCTTTTATTAATATTTATTTTATTTCCTTGGCTCAATTACTAAACCTTCTAAGGGCTGTTTTCAGGACTTAGGAGCGCAGAGCGAGTGAGGGTGAATGTTGTTAAGGACATTATTAGCATATACCACGGCCTAGGCACCACTTAATTAGTTCTTGGTAAAAAGTGACAGATATCGGAGAGGAGACTAGACCTCTTCCTATGAATTTCTTCTATCGGCTTAGCTGTTGTTGCACTATCACCTATTCTGACTTTTATATCAGGAAAAAAATCTAATTTGATAGCGTTTTATCGATATTGGTGCAGCTAGTTTCTGTTGAACATTTTTAAAAACCACATCTGTTGAGAAAATGCTTCCAGTGTGTATTCTTTGTTTTGAATGCTCAATCATGCTGACCCGGCGGCGGCGCGGCCGAACTTTGATCTCAACTAATTTGTTTTCACACTCATTTCCATGTCTTCCTTGGGTCTAAAGAAGAAAGGAAGTTAGGCTCATATGCCTAGAGCCTTGATTGGTACAATTGTCAATTTGTGTTGTCTTACCGGTTTTTGGAATGAAAATGACTCAATCTAATGAAAACTTAGATGTTTTTGAAGAATCCTTTGAAAAAATATCCACAAGAATCGGTACAATTATGTCTTTAGACGCATCCTTTGACTATTGAACTGTCAATTTATTCAGCAAACTCAACATTTTTCACCATCCTAAAGAACACGAACAAGCAACGTTTGCAAAATTATAAAAGTTTTCAACCGAAATCTGGTGTTGGTGACCGTAAGCGTTAGCTCCAATTTTTCCGCGTTCACTCCATTTCCCGCTTTAGTAGACAGGAAATAACAAGTTCATTGCAAAAATATGAGTCGTGATTTTGACGTGGCAGTGAGACATCGGGTTGGTCGAAGTGTCGAAAACAACGCTGCCGTTCAGGCCTCCGTAGCAAACGATCCAAATCAGTCGATTCCACGACCTTCTCAAGAATTGGACGTCGCTCAGACCACTTTATGGCGATCAAAGTGACTCAAGAATTGGAACCGATGGACCATTTCACGTACGTTCTCCGATTGGGCTCTGGAGAAGATGCGCCAAGATGATGAATTTCATCGCAAAATCATCTTCAGTGACTACCTCATTTTTGGTTTAATGGGTTCGTTAATAAGCAAATATATTTTATTGGTCGGTTAAAAAAATCCACAGGTGCTTCGTAATTCACCACTTCATCCACAAAAGAACAACTGTTTGGTGCGGTTTGCATGTGGGTGGCGTTAGTTGGCCTCATTTTTTCGTCGACGATAGCGATCGTCAAGTTTTTGTGAATGTATGAATATCTCAGAATCGAAATGTGTGGCCGAGTTATCGAAAATTAGCTCCGACCGCTGAAAACGTGCCAACATGAATGAAGTCAAATTCCATTCATAAATGTTTTGATTGTACTTCAAACCGATAGTAAAGTCAAGTCCTTATTGGGAACCCCGATGCATACATCAACTGACTCCAAATTCAGATGGTTTTTTCACTGTTCAAGTTCTACATTTGGTTCTAAAGTATGCAGGAACATTCTTACATTCTCTGTAAGTTTCAATATACAGTGAAATATCCACTTTTAGGAATAACTTTCGGTCTCTGTTGATTAGGTTGTAAAGCGAAAGCTTCGACCGATTACAATAGCTTTTCTTTTGAGCTTTGCTTTTTTCTGCAAATTAATAAAGACGTTCAAACTAAGATATTCGATCAATACAATACAATAGACTCATATTTTTGGTCAGAAGAGCTCCCTGTTTTATTTTAGAACGCCAACACTTTTAAATTGTTCTAAATAAATTCCAAAGTTTACTGATTATGTTTTGAAAGTTTCTTGATCATTTTTTACTAGAAAAATGTGATGTGTGTAAAATAATCAATCTGCTTATAGAATGTTTCACCTTAGAAATAAACAATATATTCCTTTTCTAATCCTAGCCTTTTTTTGCTTCTTTTTGCAGGTACGGGACTATAATATCAACAAAAGCGATCCTAGATAAAACAACAAACAAATGTAAAGGTATTTTTTTCTTCACCTTTTGTCATTTATTTATTTTAAGTTTGTCTTAAGTTCAAAAATTGAAAATTAAAAAGCTTAATTTACATTTTTGCTTAATTTATTACTGATCTTAATTTTCTTTAATTTTCAATAATTTATTCAATTTTGTTTTTGTTCGATTTACAAACATTTGGTTGATCTCTAAAAATCTTTTCTTTTCTGTATCAATTTGGTTACCTTAAAATTTTTCGTTCATTTTAAAGCACCTTAAACTTAAGTAGACTATAGTAATAATAATTGATCGTAGAAAACAAACCAATTAAGATACCGTTATATTGACTACATATAAATAAATTAAGCAAATCCGTATTTTTCCTTAATACGAAAATGAACAACCTCAAAAACAACTTTATTTTTTAAAAAAGAAATTCCGAAAATTATTGCAATTTTGTTTTTTTCTCTCTTTTCTCTCCCCATTTTTTTTTTTTTTGACTTGTGGTTTGTTTTCCATTTTACGTGTATTTTATTTTTGTATGTGTCGTGGGAAACAACACACAATTATCTATTTACAGGCTATGGATTTGTAGATTTCGAGCTGCCAACATATGCAGAGGGCGCTGTTAAAGGTCTCCAAGCGAAGGGCGTTCAAGCTCAGATGGCCAAAGTGGGTATCTGGGTGCTTCATAGGCCGGCCATTGTACGTTTGTTTGCATGCAAGTAATACTCACCCCTGTCTGTCTATCTATCACTCTCTCTCTCTATCTTTTCTATACATATCTACTCTTTCTTTCTCTATTATCTATTTATTTATTTATTTATATTTTTTTTTATGTTCTCTTATTGAATTTTTATTTTTATCGACGGATAACAATTTGTAATCATATATCAAAACAAGCAACAAAAAAGCAACAAGAATTTCTTGAGTTTGTTCACAATTCTGTTTGTACAAAACTTAAATTTATTTATTTTTTCTAAGTTCAATTACTTTTTGTGTATTTATTAGTTTTTTGTTTTTATATTTGATATATATTTATATATAATGTAAAACTATATAACCAGTAAATTTGGTGTCGGAAATGTTTCGGGTTAGCAAATTTGCTCGACCAATTGGCAAAATAACTTTGCATTCTTAGATCCTTTCTCAAAAGAGGATGTTATACTAATGATACCCTTAATGTTTTACTAAAACAAACAAAAAAAAAGTTTTTATTTTGAAGTAAAAAGTCGTTGGATGTCAGGTAAAAATATATAAACTGTACTTTATTGTTAGAGATTTTAATTATACTTTTTTTATTTTCCATTTTATTCTTAACTTCGTATGAATTTTGTTTTTATTTTAAATTAATAATTTAAACTTTTTCTTAGAACTTCTAAAGTATACTACTATGCCTTTCCTTCCTTATCCAACCCCTTAGATTTTAGAAACATTACATTTACATACTATAGACAGAGTTTATTTAATAGTTTAGAATCATTAAATAAGTTATATAAAATATAGTGTTGGTAGCCCCATCGATTTTAATATTTAAATTTAAGTTTACCCCCATTAAATGTTTTTAGTAAGACAGTTAAATACCTTAAATATATATTCTTGTTAATTGTACCTTTAGGTAGTTTGTATCAATTTTAACAAAATATTATATATTTATATATTAGAAAGTCGAATAATGAGTAAATATTTTTCGTCCCGTTAAATATAATAGATAAATGTAAAAATGAGTAGAACGTTCCAGTTAACCCAAAGTTGCTATAATTGTAAGTAATTAATCTTTTCCAGTGTAAATACTAACCAAGCAGATTATATTTATTTAAAGAAACGCAAACCAGGATCTGAACAAGTTTAATTTTTCAAATTCATTTTATAGTTATGTATGATTTTTTTGATTTTTTTGGTACACTACATTCACAAACACATTGAAATTGACATTTGATCAAACCGATGAAATATCAGTCCTTTTTACTCAAAAACCCGGCCACTAATGTATAATTTCAACTTACAGTTTGAAATGAACATTTGTACTGAACACTTGTCAAATTTGCCAAATTTGAAAGGCTAAACCGATAGTTTCGGTGTGGTTTAGCATTATAGTTATAAGTTCAGTTACAGCGTTTTCCAATGGGTGGGTTCGGAGTCCCCAAAGATCTCATTATACGTAAATCCGCTGGTCCAGATAGTATCCCCGCCGTTATTCTGAAGAGGAGTTCTTCTAAGCCGGCAAAACAACTGCGTAAGCTTTTCTATCTTTCCTATTCTTCACTTCTTTGTCAAGCTTAACACGCAAATTGCAAGGTTAAATCAGTTGAATGGGCTCTACACATGCTGGTATGTACAATAGAATATTCGCTGCAACATAAGGAGTCAACTATGGTTGCTTTCCTAGACATCAAAAGCGCCTTTAACAACGTCAAAACATCTGCGGTCTTCCCGAGCAGTTACAACTCTAAAGGTGCATCCCTGACTCGGTGAGTTGATTGAAAGACTCCTTGAAAGTCGAATCGTAAACTCAACACTGGGAGAGGCTTCTACCAAAAGAGGTGTAAGTAGAGGCACTCCGCAGGGTGGAGTCGTTTCCCCTCTTATCTGGAATTTGGTGGTGAATGAACTACTGATAAACCTAAAGTGGGATGGCTGCAGGGTTACTGCCTATTCAGACGATGTTGCTAATGCAGTCACAGGAAAGCATCTTGGCACATTAAAAGCACTGCTTCAACATGCGCTAAACAAACTTTCAAAATGAATTTGGAATAAATCCTCATAAGACTGAACTGGTACTCTTCTCCAGGAAATTCGAAATTCCGCACATAAAGCCTCCTTTAATTTTTCTACTACTTCCAACGAGGCTAAATACTTTGGTCTAGTTTTAGATAGAAAGTTAAGTTGGAAGCCAAATATACAGGAAAGAGTGAAAAAAGCTACAGTAGCTCTCTTTTCATCCAAAAAAGCCATAAGAAACAAGTGGGGTCTTCAACACCGCATCACACATTGGCTTTACATCTCGGTCATCAGACCTATCCCAGTATAGTAGACCGCACTAGATAAAACAATTTATCGAGGTGCCTTACGCACCACTCCTTCAGCAGCACCGGACATCCTGTTTCACCTAGTCCCATTCCACTTGACATATACAGTAAACAAAAGGCTGCGAGTTAGGTTATTCGATTACAAGAAGTCTCCCAATGGACCAACAACAATATTGGTCATACTGACATTTTGCGCAAATTCCATCCAGAACAGATTGTGAGGACCAATCATTCTTGGAAAACGAATACGTCCATTTTTATACGAATGGTTCAAAAACAAATGAAGAAGTAGGTTGTGGTGGCTATTCAGACGAAATGAAATTAAACATTTCGCTTCGTCTTCCAGATCATTGTAGCGTATTCCAAGCGGAGTTGATGGCAATAAGCGAGGCTCTGTCTTGGCTAAGAGAAAACCTGATATCCAAAAGTGATATGTATGTATCTTCTCAGACGGTCAGGCGGCCGTCAAATCCCTGGCGTCAAATTCCTTCAACTCTATTAACATTCACCTGTGCTAGGTGCCGGGGCATAGAGACATTCCATGAAACTGCAAAACAGATGAACTCGCCAGAAACGGAACACTTCTGCCCTTCTTACCGAAAACGAAGAGTATTGGCATTCCAATCGCTACACATACAAACTCCTGTTCAAGCAGGACGCATACAAGAAAACTAATCTGAGATGGTCAAGCAGTTTAACGTGTAACGCAACGAAACAGATCTGGCCCAAGCTAGATTTTAAGCGGTCGAACGGCTTGATCTTTCTCAACAGAAAACACATTAGTGCGACGATAGGTGTCATTACAGGACACTGTCTTATTCTAAGACATGCCGCAGGGCTAGGAATCACCTCAAACGATTTTTGCAGAAGCTGTATGAATGGAGGAGACTTCGAAACATTCTCTGTTCATGCCCCGCTTTAGCTCACAAAAGTAGGATTCAACTAGGTTTGTGTTTCTTTAATGACCATAGTGATTTTACTCACACCGACGCCCTGCGTCTCTCTCGCTTCATTGTAGGCTCAAAATGGTTCCATTAGGATGAGGATACATAAGATCCTCCGTGGTACCGTGGTCCGTCAGCCGAGCTGATAGCCACTTTGCCCTAACCTATTCTTCTGGGTTCTTCCCGATCAGATGGAAACAGCATTTGTCCAGCCAGTCCCTAAAAAAGACGAATCTTCATTTCCTTCCAATTACCGTCAAATTGCAATAACGCTTTTCTTTCCAAGGTCATGGAAACGTTGATAAACCGTCAGCTCATGAAATCTCTTGAAGAACAAAGCTTCTTTATGACCGACAGTACGGCTTTCGTAGAAAAAGGTACACTGGTGATTTAATGGCATATCTCACCGAAAAGTTGAACCAATCTTTACACTGTTTTGGAGAAAGTAAGATTATTGCGTTTATTATTTCTAATTCATTTGATAGAACATAGCATCAAGCTCTCTTTTGGTATCAATGAGTCTCTTCTTCGTTGAATTAGAAACAACCTTTCCAACCGTTAAATATAAATTGTATTGGATGGTTTCAAGTTTGATACCCACTTTCAAAAAGCTGGTGTGCCACAGGGCTCTGTTTTGTCTCCAACACTTTTCTTTGTCTTCACTTATGATCTCTTGTCTGAAACTTGTAATCCCCCTAATTGTTTTGCTGACAACTCAACCATCAACTTTTCACATTCGTTTACAAATCCACGTGTCCCTGATATTCTCAATGGTACCTGCATCCCAGAAACCGAAAAGCTGTCAGTACTTGGTATTTAGGTAAAAGGTGATCTTCGTTGAAATGACCACATATTTGAAGCCCTAAATGCTGCAAAATGCCTTGGTTTTTTAAGAATATGCAGGAAACTTATCATCCTTCTTAACTGGCTACAATTTATTAGGCCTATATCCGCTCATAACTTTCCAAACAGGCATCACGAAAGTCTTTAGTAGGCTTCAATTCCTGTGTTACTTGAAATTTAAAGGTCTTAAGATATTTGATATATTCGGTGTAATTTCATTGGTGTAATACCTAAATCTATTGACAAACCTATAGCTAAATAACCACCAACGTTATTAAAGAATGTTTGGCATTAGCACTCGCGTTATCAAGCAATCTAGTATCAATTGCGCATTTGATTATATCTGTTACTGATCAAAACTTTATTCGATAGATCGAAAGGCGAATGATAGTGCGTTCAGCGCTAATTTTGAACGAGAAGTTGTAAGAACTCACTCGATGGGGCGGTAATTTGGCCCCTGGGTTTTCCTCAACACAATGAGCTGAAGTAGTAATATTCTCAGCTGCCTTTGAGTGACGTGTACAAGTTTGATTCTTCATCACTAAATTGTCCAAACGGCTCAATATTTTCAGTCAGTTTTACAATTGCTGGGCGAGAAGGTGCTTCAGGGCGAAGAAAAATGCTTTTGTCCTGCGATCTATGGCCGTGGAACTCTAACAGTTGTGAGTTTTAATGATTTCAAAACTTTGTTGAACTGTATCTTATTTATATCGTAGTTTTGACTTTCCATCTGTCAAGTAAAAGCAAATAGAGTCATGACATCTGTTGAACTAGCGGTCTATTCAAAAAGAAACCTTTAATTAAAAGACCGTTTTCAAAAGGTGAAGTGAGAGCTAAGAAATTTTAAATATTTTAAATGGTTATTTAAGATGATTGTTTAACTTTTCAGTTGAAACTGTGTTCATTCGGCCAGTTTAAAGTTCGGAGCAATCGGAAAATTTTTCTTGCAAACTGAGTTCAAAAATGTAGCAGATGAGCCTTCGATGCAAAGACATAAGCTCCAAACTTAAAAAAGAAAGTGCTTCCAATGAGACTGCTTTGTGCATCTTTGTGCCAGATAAGCTCATAAAACGCATCAGTACTTTATTGTACATTGGACTTTTTTGTTTATTTCTTTTTACTGTTATTTTTCAACTACATACATACTTCTTTTAATGTCTATCGTTTTCCGCTGATGTGAAACTAACGTAAACTAAAATGTATTTAAATACTCAAGACTGAGTTGAAAATTCGCATGTAATGCAGCTGCATTCGTACTGTTTAATCTACGCCTTGAAACTCAGTCACAATTCTAACTGCAAATTGTTTCTTAGGAACGATATCCTCCTCTTTAACTATCCTTTCAATTTATTGCGAAATAATCGGCCTTTGTTCTTAAAAGATTTAAAACTATTGGGATATTGAATAACAAAACTTACATTTTTTAAAACAAACAAACACCTGCATACACCATTTATAACACAAAAAAATACAATCTTATGTTGCCTTTTAGAGCAATGATATTTGAAAACTTTAATTTGTACCCTCAATCAAAGAACACACTCTTCGATTCTTTAATTAACAATTGTAATATTTGTTGTATTAAAAAAACCAAAGCTTTTAACATCATAAAACCCTTCGTAAGACTTTCCAAAATATATACTCTAATTTAATATAGCTCATTGTATACGCTCGTTAAAACTTTTGTAAACTGAACTCATTTCATATTTTTATCAGTTATTTATTTATCTAGTTTTTTTTTTGTACAAAAAGTAATTGAATTAATAAAAAAAAAGACCAATTTCTCGGTAATAAATACAAATCTGTTTGTATTTTGTTTTAAACAACATCTAGCTACTTAACTACTGTTTACTACCTTTTTTTAAATAAAAATCTTTTTTTAATTATGTTTTATTTTAAATATTATAAATAATAATGTTCTATAAATATATTTTTACACAAAAATAGTGAGCCGGCCATAAATATATCTTCTTAACTTTTAAACAAAATATTAAATTTTATGTATAACTGTTTTATATATATATAAAGTTATATATATATGTTAGTTAGATTGTTAGTAGCATTTTTTTTTTCTTTTTTGAGAAAACTAGTTCCTTAGGATGTGTTTCTTAAAAAAAAGTAATAATCTGAAGTGTGTTTCTCAAAGAGTGCAGGGAGTTGCTTTTTGTGTTGTTATCAATTGAGAAACCGCAGGATATATAATTTAGTAGGACTACAAAACATTAATTTCTTGAGACAAAACAACATAATTTGAACACCTTAGTCATTGATTAATTTATTTCAAAGTTTCGTTGTAAGGTTTATTGATTCATTCTAAAGACCGATATCCAAGAGCTAATTTAATAAAGCAAAGAGTCTAAATAAGTAGAGCTCCAATTATTGTTTGTGCAGGTTCGATCTCAATTTCGTAAACATCAACCTTGATGAGTCCTTCAATAATTCTATCGAAGATATACTGTGGCACAGGAAGTTTGTAGAAGCTTCTTTATCATGTACTCGGAAAGAAATGGTTTTGAAATTGATTTTGAACTGAATTGAAAGTTCAAATTGTTACAAATTAGACTTTCAACCATTACAATTGGCTTATTTAACGAGTTGGTTACCGTGGCGTAGTAGTTAGCATGTCTGTCTGTTTCGTGAGATTGCGGAGTTCGAATTGCAGAAACATTGTTTTTCTATGCTGTATATCCCCTATATTTAAGGAATTGGCAAATGGCAAGTCCTGTGAGAATAACTACACAGCCATGAAGCGCTTTCTCATTTAATCGTTCTAAATCAGCTAAGTATTGTAGGTCCCCTCGATTCATATCACGGTATAATTGAGAGGAATGTCCTATGACCCAGGTTCGGCGCGGCGCGGCGTCTCCGAACTCCATTATGTCCTTCTCTTTATCTTTTTGTTTATTTATATGCAATATCAATAACTTTATTCTAATGCCTTTCGGCCTAAAGATACCATATATTTTTCAAACTATAACTAATACTAATCACAAGATCTCGGTGACCTTTTTTTTATAATTAACGCGCACATCCTTATAATGTTATAAAAACACAGTGCGAGCATTTAGGAAAATAGGAGAGGATTTGAAAGGAGACACCGATGCACGTTGCTTTTGAACTTCTGTGAATGTGAACGCAATGCAGGGGAAAAACAGGGCCAGGTAGAGCATTCCACATTCGGGTGGTGCGACTGAAATACGAATCTCTATACTTGACTGTACGTCCGAAGTTGGGCTCAAGGTAAAAGGTAAAACTGATGAGCATTCCTAGCGAGGCGGATGTTGCGGCTTAATTGTTTCAGGGGAGGAATGCAACTTGCTACTTCACTAGAGCACTGTTTGTGAAAAAAGCAATAAAAAAGAGAGAGACAGGTAACGTTTCGACGATGTTTAAGAGAATAGTTCGATTATACGATTGAACTATCACCTATGATCTATCACCCTATGTGATCTCATGCTCCGGAAACTTTTTCGTAAAAGATCGATGGTTGTGGCACTTATAAATCATTTCCGGCCATAGAAACTCTGATGGCGCAATCCATTCACGACAACGCAAGTTGTGCTCCAACCTCATTTTCGAAAAAGTAAGGGCCAATCAGTTCGCCGGACCATAAACCGAACCAAACAGTTATATGTTGAGGTTGAATAGACTTTTCATCAATCTTGGGCCCCAAATGCGACAATTTTGCCTGTTGACATAGCCACCGAAGTGGAATCAGTCAAGATGATTTTTCGATGAAATTCTAGATCATTTTCATGCAATTCAAGGACCCAATCAGCAAAGCCACAACGTTTTTGATGATCGGCTGTTTTGAGTTACTGTGTTAACTGCTGTTTATAAGCCTTATAACCCTAGTCTTAATGGAAACCACTGTGTAATTACGTTTGTGGAATGCCCATTTCCAAAAAACGGCGAGGAATGGACAAACCTAGTTTTTCTTCAAAACTTTTGGTTACATCAGCAATATTTCTAGTTGTTCTTGAGTGACATGCACGGGGTTTATTCTTCACATCACTCACTTGTCCCAACAGCTCGAATTTTTCCACTAATTTCTATGTTGCGGTGACAAAGTGCTTCACGACGACCCAAAAATGATTTAGTTTTAGTCTCTGCCAAATTTTCATCATTTTTATAATGAATTTTAATAGTTTCAATGTGCTGTTGAAACTTGTATCGTTCCATTTTTATTAATGGCGTAGTTTCTACTTCTCAAATGTCAAAAAAAATTACAGCTTCAAAAGCGACAGCTACTGATATTCAATATTCAATATTGGAAAACCCTTAACGAACAGCAAGCCTATTAGATATGAGAGTTTTTGCAATTTTCGTTTGGTCTTTCTCAATTTGCTATTTCGTTCATTATTTATTCCAAGAGTAAATGTGAAATGAAAAAGGAAATTTTAAATGGTTTAAGCTACTCTAGCGCTATGCAAGTGTGCAGAAGTGAATTTTGAATTTTAAATTCGTCCGGGCATCCACGATCACTCCCTTACGCTTTCGTGAAGGCCGGTCTATCGGATAAAATGTTAGAGGGGTTACTGAATACTGCTAAATTGTTGATTTCAAACAATTTTAAATATTTTCCTCTCGCCAGGAGTGTTTTTCATGAATGAACCTGCATATCCAGCTTTAACTGCAATGAATAACTGTAATTGAGAGTGACTCGAATAAGTGATCAGAATATCTGAAGACAATGTGGGAATGAAAGAAATCATTCGAAGAGCACTTCAAAGAGCACAAAAATCTTCATCAAACCGGTGAACAGTTACTTTCAATCCTTGGGAAGATTACAAAAAAGCACTTAATTATTTGAAGTTTTTAAACGGTTTTGTTCTTTTTTTTTTTGTCAGTTGTGTTGTTTTTTAACACCTTCCAGAGTTCTCTTGAAACCTCAAAAACGCATCTTCTCTGTGCTGTTATTGGTTTGTTCTTTACTTGTGCTATTCTGTGTAACTTCAATTTCTGTGCTATTCAAAATAACTTCTCCTGTAAGCAAATAACCCAAAAAGTTAGGATTCAGAATGCTCCACAAATAAAAGCAGACACATTTCGCTCTTAACGTCTACTTCGATGATCTTGGTAAACTTTCAAAAGGAACGATCAAAGATCTGTTGTCTTTTCTTAACACGATAAAATGGCTGTGAACGAAAAAAGCTAGCTTTGCTTATCTGAATGGATGGCCTTTTATTTGGTAACTTAAAACACAAAATAAGCAAGGCAATATAGGTAATAGCCTTAAATTAATTCGATTCCAGGTTACACTCTATTTGACCATACCTCGCAAGCTTGCTCTTTTTATTGGCCTTTGCAGATTTGTTTTCTTTTTTTTTAATCTAGGCAAATAAGTACCCAACCTTAACTAATAAAAAAAAATACAAACTTTGCAAAAAGCTGCCCTACTTTTCACTTTCTATCTATAAAATGCTGATTTTCGTCGTTGTCCTTGATGTGCAAATCGTTTCAGATTTAGAATTTTAATCCATACGATAACGCCGAATCGATTCCCTCATTCAAATAGAAAATTCTCGCTAATTCCTTATTCTTTATTCATGTCACGAACGGATAAAGGCTTTTTAGAATAATCAATCCCTACTACGAAATTGACAGAAAGGAAATATTCAACAGTACACACAAACTCAAAACGTAGGATTAGTATCTCGTAGGGATAGGCTTAGCTTGACAAAACACGCTACACACAATGAACACTACCAAACACAAGAAAAAAATATATATATATATAAAAACACTTGCAGAACACACATACCACACCAAACCGCAATTGTTTGAAATAAAAACTTAAAACTAATATAAAACTTTTTTCCCTCTCTATATTTCCATTCACTTAAACCACAAAACGAAAAAAATGTCGATAACAAAATGTAATCGCTACGCTGCATTTGGGTGTACTTTTATTTAAATTTTGGGTGTGAATTCAAAAAAATAAAAAATCGCGACCTTCCCCAATAAAACACTCGCTCTGGTGATTTGGAAAATCTGCAGCAACAAGAACAGGATCCTACAAATTTGTACATCGCAAATTTGCCACCACACTTTAAGGAAACGGACTTAGAAAATATGCTGTCGAAATATGGACAAGTTGTTTCCACACGTATCCTCCGTGATCAGCAGTGTAATTCTAAAGGTGAGTGTGATTTAATTTGTTAAGATTGACCTAATTTAATGAAAACATGTTGAACAAAGATGTCAAACCAAGTGTCAAGATTTCTTGGGTTTTTTGATTTTATCCTTTTATCTTGAGTCCTCATAACGTGCTACGCGTTTCGCTTAGCATAGATACACATCATCTGCAGACTATGAGAAATTAACTTAACCTTTACCAAGTTGTGTTCGAAGCTATGTACCTAATACTTTGAGTATTTTGTTATTCTGAATATCATTTCTGTCAATATTTGATGGTTACTTTGTTTTCATGACGTTTTGGTTAGTCGAGCGAGAATTAATTGATGGTTTACTGATATTCTACATTTCACTAATGTTTTTTTTTATTTTTTCAGGTGTTGGCTTCGCTCGCATGGAAAGTCGCGAAAAGTGTGAACAAATAATTCAAATGTTCAATGGGAACCAGATACCGGGTGCCAAAGATCCACTTCTTGTTAAATTTGCTGATGGTGGACCCAAAAAGAAGAATCCTTTCAAGAGTCCAGATCAAAATGCTAGGACGTGGCGTGATGTAGCTGCCGAAGGCATACCAGTTGCTTATGATCCATCAATGCAACAAAACGGAGTGAGTGTTAATGTTGGCACTCCAATTGGGGTACCATATACACGATTTGGTGCACCTCAAGTCGGTGCATATCCAATGGCTGGTTCACAATGGATTCCAAGTTACATGATGACACAACCAATCACTCAAGTAGAGGATCAAGTGAGACAATAAAATAAATTTAATTTCAGTTTTTTTGTCACCACCACATTTTTGTTTTCAGTATATGCAAATGGCACCTCAGCTGGGTGTAACACCATACAAGACAGATGGTGTCAACCAGGTTCAACCACGTGGCATTTCAATGATGGTTAGTGGTGATACAGTGCCATATGGAACAATGATGCCACAATTAGCCACATTACAAATTGGCAATTCGGTAATTTTTATATTTCAATGAAAACGAAAAGCATTTATTTTAACAAGTTAAAAAATAAATGATGGCTAGAAAGAGAGCGAAGCCTGGATGAAGAAAAAGTATTGAGAGTTTATTAGTCGAGTCTTTTGTGTTTGTGTTCGGCTTTTTAAATCTACATTTCTTTCTGTATTAGAGCTAATTGACAATCAAACATACTCCATTTCATAGAGTGCTCATAAACCAACATTTCGCAAAGCGATTATCGTTTTTCGTTTCGATAATCACCTACACTACGAATGCCATATGGAAAGGGCTTCATCAAAATAAATGACAGCAGATGTTTAGAATTTGCTAATAGTTTTGATTTTATGAAGAACATCCACTACGAGAGCGTCTATGATGCTTCCTTTTCGAATTGTTACGACGGGCCTTGTTATAGGGGCCAATAATTCTCATAGCGCTCGATAATCACATGAGTTGTTGAGAGGACTCGCAATGCTGCCTGGTTTAATTCGGGACCAATTTGTCTTCCTAACGATAGTTGCGGGTGCCTTCTCGTTTTTTCAAGATATATGATGGTTTCTCCCAACTAAGTTATTTTAACGTCGCATAAAATCAATAGCTTCGTTCGTTGAACTCTTCCCAGAGTTGAGCTATGTTTCCTTGAAAACCCACACGTTTTTAAAAAACAGTTTTTGATTGTTTTTAAACGCTTAACAACGAAATCACTGCATATGCTTTTCGCTTGAGAAAAAATCTTTAATTAAATCCGCCGCCGCCGCCGCTGCAAAACTTAGTGCTAATTTGGGGTGAGTTAAGGGCTACCCCGGGCTCCAAGACACTCAAATTGAGATTGGAGGTGAGATTGTGTTTTTCAGAAACGCTTTGTGCTGACGCAAAGGCAAAACCAATGCTTCAATGAACGAACTTAATGAGAAGTCTCCAAAACAAAAAGATGCTTTTGACTTTTACGCTAAGTACCGTCCTAGGTGATTTGCTTTGTTGTCAAAATGCTGAAAAGATATTCAGGGAAACGAAAAAAGGTACTAAGATCTTTATGCTACTTAAGGAAGAAAATATTTTAAGCACAAGGCATTCTATGATCTCATACCAACAGTTGTTGTCTTTTCGTCGCCCCTGAAGTTCTTTAGCTGTCTTAAAAAATACACATTACCACTGAATACAAAAACTGAGCAAAATTGAACTAGCTATTTATCCCATTTTGAATTTCTATATATGACTCAAGTCTCAAGCATTAGAATAAAACTCTAGTTTGTGAATACAACATTTATTCTCCTTCATCTTCTCAAATACTAAAACTAGAACAATAAAGAGGGATACTTACGTTTTGTTGCAGTTGTGTAGAGATTTTTAATCCTATTCTATTGGGTTAAAAAGACAGAAAGAATATGAATTAGACGAAATGTAAAACAAAAATTGGACACTTGTCCTTCACTCAGCCTGCAATTAGGTAAATTTGTTGCCATAGTCATAGTTGTTTGCTAAGAACTAAAATGAGTGCATCAATTAATTCAAATAATAGTTGGGCATTACAGTTCGCCGTGAAACTGGGCCTCAACCGAATCTTTCGATAACGAATTCAGCTTCGGGCGAGTTCTCTCAAGTTTTGCACTCTAAGTCCGTTGAGGTTTTCTTCTACTTGATTGCGCCACCTAAAATGAGGTTGTCCCCTTCCGTGATTTCCCTGCTATGTACTTTTTAAAACCCGTCGAGCCGGAGCGTTGATGTCCATTCGCTCTATATGGCCCAGCTATCGTAACCTCGCTATGCGTACTCTTCTAGCTACGCCCATGTCGTGGTAAATCTCATACAGCTCGTTGTTGTATCTTCTTCTCCTCGAATTGTTTTCACATACGGAACCAAAGATCATTCGGAGTATTTTTCTTTCAAAGCGGCCAAGTGATTCCTCATCAACTTTCGATAAAGTCTATGCTTCCGCGTCGTAAAGCAAGACTGAGATGATTCAAGTCTTATAAAGGATTGGTTTTTCTAGATAGTGTTTTTTTTCTCAATCGCCTTCCTTACCCCAATTTATTCAGATATACTGACTATCTAATTACTGAGTTTGCGACAAAAACGCACTTTATATTGATTTTTTTTTATTTCCTGTTAAATTTTATTTTCATCGCTATATCTTAAGTGATTAGCAGGACTGAATCCTCTCAACAGGAACCTTGTCAGTACTATGATAGATAAAACACTCTGTAGACATGCCGAAACGTGACACTTGTGGCCGTAAGCATAGTGACGTCTGTTTGTTATTCTGTGTTATGTACATATAGGAGTTTGTAGCTCCAACCCACAAACATAAAATTATTTTTTCATGTTGAAAGGATTCGGGAAGTCCTTCGAGAGTTCAAAAGAAAAAAAATTGTAGGTCCCTGATATCCGTTAGGACTTGGTTCGCCGAGCTTTGTTGTGCCACCATATTTATTTAATTATATAAACATGCCCAACAATTTGTATAGCTTCGGACGATGTATCTTGACTCTTGTTTCTTTAACGACCCAAGCTATCTACCCACTTTGACGCATCCATCACTGCAAACTGCAAATGGCTCCACTTGTAAGAAAAAAGCTAAACAGACTGGCTGTCACCTAAACATTTAATCGGTATCGGTAAATCAACGAGAAAGTAATACTTGCATTTCAGATTTGGTTTAGTTGTTACTATTGGCGAACGTTTCGACATCAAGTTCCATGAAAAATGTCCACCTCAGCATCGTTTTCTCATTATTAACAAAATGAATGTCGTAAGACATCTGATCTCTAACTAGAGAAATTAAATTTGTGTTCTTTTTACTTTGTTCTTCATCCATTGTGTTTGTTTGTTCATCATTTCGCTTAACTTTACTAGTTGTCATTCATGATAAAATAATAATATTTAAATTTGAAAGCAACTTTTAAATAAAATTGAATGTTTATTTATTTTTTATCATCCGCATACATTTATGTGATTTTGTTGTAACTATATATATTAAGGCAAATATTTTTTTCTTCTCTTTTCTCTCTTCCCGGTCTTTTTTTAAAATCCACGATATATACTCCCTGCCCTTGATCGGTGCTTGTGTGTATGCGTGTGAATTTTTATAGAATTTCTCTCCATCATTACAGTATATTAGTCCATCGTATCCTTACTATCCACCACCAACGATAATTCCAACAATGCCAATGGCTGATTCCGAGCAGGCTAGCACGGCTGCATCCCCCGATGAGGCATATACACAGTATGCGCATCAAGCTGGACCGAAATAGGTCATCGAGAGGTAAGTTTTAGACTAAGATTTGATTTGAATGCAAACATGTTTTACATTTTTTTCCTTTATTCCGACTGTGCTTGATGGAACTCTTGGCTACTGTCAAAATTGCACACTTTATTTCTAAACGCTGAATCCTTTTCATTTTCTTGGAAAAAAATTGGTATAAGCAAGTAACTCTTTTCTTATTCCTATGGGGTTTTTGTGTTGCTTCATTTTTATTTTTCCTGTGTGACGTGTGGCAAAGTTCAATCTTTTTTCTTGGTTTTTGTTCTTTATTGCAATGGAATTCAAATTTCATTTTCAATTTTCGAATGAAAGAAGAATGTTAACGTCGGAAGAATTTAAATTCAAATTCACTGAAAATTTATTTCTCCTATTATTCTCGCCAGGAATTGATGAATACTTTGCAGAAAAAAAATGAAGAAAAAAAAAAATGTATTAAGTAAGGGTGTTCGATTGGAAAACGTAGAGTTATGGCATTTGCATATTTTATGGAAGTATTTGGCAAAGAAAATGAGTCGGAACAATCGGGTGGTAAAAGAAGTTTTGCAAACGCCTTCGTATTTTATTGAGAAAAAATTTAAAAACAAACAGCCCGCGGGCAATCAAATTGATGGATGAACTTTTAAATTATTGACCGGTGTTTATTGCGGAAGTTAATGGCAGTTCAAAAACACAATGCTAAAGGATATAAGACAACTCTGATTAGACAAATCTCTGAAATAGAACTTTAGAACTTCAACAAAATTGAAAGGAGTGCTGTTATACGTTTGCTTTTGAATTTTTGTAATTTCTTCTTGTCTAGGAATTTATTTTTCTAGTTGTCAGATCATCGCATACTACCACACAATTTGGTTGTCCTTAGCTTTGTGCTATCGATTTTACTTGAATGACTTTCATCATTGACAATAAGCAGTTGTAATAATCACGGCGTATTTTTTTAAGAATATTTATCGTGTTTCGTATTTTTGAATGGCTAACCATTGCCTAGTAATGTTGATGTGAGAAGAAAGATTGAAACGTTTGTATTATAGTGAAAAAAATTTTTCGCATGATAATTAGGGTACCGGTGTTTCCGTTTGAAAACACTGTTTTAACTCAAACGTCAAGTTACAATATTTGCTACTTCCAGATCTTTGTGTACCTACCTACCATTTACCATATTATCTATGTTCTTGTAACATCTCTGAGCTTCATACTCATACTTACGATAGTAAATCAGATTTGATCGTAAGGAGTGTTCGTTTAAAGGTATACAAATTCAAAATAAAATATTCGGTTTTGAGCATTGGCCCCACGACTGACTCTAATAAAACGGGAATTCCAATTTTCGAGCAACTTTGACCGTTATACCGGCAATGACAATTTGCGTGTCTGAAGTAAATCTATTCATTGTGAAATGACAAAACGTATTGACCACAGATATAGCGCTGCCAAATTGAAAATCACTAGAAATATTATAACCAATTTAAAAACCAAACCTCTACAAAAAAAAGCACTTGCTTACTCATATTTAATTTTCTGTTTGACAATTTCCATTGGAAAGATTGTATGATGATTTATTTTTGCTGTATAATTTGGCGGGAGTTCTATTGCGACATATACATAGACCTTGAATTAGAAGCCTTGTTTAACTTCCCAAAAGACAATTCTTTGAATGACATGGAAAACACCATTCTAAATGAGAAGAAAAATTTTTTGAAAAATTTTGATATTTTGTTTAATGATTTTTCTTACTTATTTAGGTGGCCATTACAGTTCGGAGTATGAACCTTGGCCTCAACCAAATTCCTTTCATAACGACTTCGATTTCGGGCATGCTCTCTCCAGTTTTGTGCTTTAAGTCGGTTGAGGTCTTCTTCCACTTGATTTTGTCACCTAAGACGGGGTCTTTCCCTTCCGCCATTTCCCTGCAATGTGCTTTCGAAAACCCGTCAAACCGATGCGTACTCTATTTTAGCTGTGCCCATGTCCCGATATATCTCGTTGTTGAATCTTCTTCATACATTGTCTTCGCATATCGGACCAAAAACCATTCGGAGCAATTTTCTCTCGAAACACCTAAGGGTGTCCTCATCCGGTTTCGATAAGATACATGCTTCCGCGCTGTAAAGTAGAACTAGGATGATCAAAGTCCTAAAAATGAGTACCTTGGTTTTTCTAGAAGGGGTTTCTGTTTCTTCTTAACCCAAGAAGCAGCCAGCGGTTGGCAAGAGTTATTCTCCCTTTGATCTCCGCAGTGATGTTGTTTTCCTTGTCAGCGGATCCTAGGTGGGCAAAGTTTTGTACTAACTCGAAGTTACGTCTTTCTATTGTGATGTCCAATTCGGCCGATGTTCTCCATCTTATGATATATGCTATCATCAAACCATTTCTACTAAAGCACCTATGACACACGCGTCGTCTGTGTAAAGCTAGTCCTAAACGACGAACATGCTCGCCGAGCATGCTCGTTTGCATTATCCCCTAGACGACGAGCACATTTGCCGCACATTCATTTCATGTTGATTCCCCACAGTGTAAACACTTGAATTCTTCTATTAAATTGTGGCTGTCTGTTGCCTTTTTACTTTATCCGCGATATGCACACGACGACGTCCACAGCAGAAATAAGGTTTGCTTCATAGTAAAAAAAACCGGTTTGCTCGCTTGCATGGCCCTACATGGCAAACATCGAAGCCAACGAACATAAGAAAATCGCAAATTTTCGCCAACTGCTCGCCAACCAACCCTTAGACGATGAAAATACGGCGAGCACGAGCATGCTCGGCGAGCATGTTCGTCGTTTAGGACTAGCTTAAGCGATAAATTGTACAGGCTTTTGAAAAAATATTCCTCTGGTGTTGATGTTTGAGTTCTGTTTAATTTTTTCATGATCGCGACAGTTTGCCGCTTTCTCTGAAACCTTTGTCGACATCAAAGGTCTCGGTGTTTTCTTTACCGACCTTGACGGGTCATCGTGATTTCTCCAAAGTCATCCGGCCTATATGGATATTTTATAACCGGGTTTTTGAAGATCTTCCGTATGGTGAAAATATGGACGATTGTCTACTTTTCTGGTCTAAAACCACATTGATAAAGACCTATCAAATTGTTGACGTGAGGTCTTAGACGTTCACATATTACAGTAGACAATATCTTATACGAGACGTTAAGGAGGCTCAATCCTCTATGATTGACGCATTTGTGAGGGTCCCCCTTTTAAGTATCAGACATTCGATTCTGAGGTTCCATTCATCGGGCATATTTTCTTCCGACCATATCATACAGATCAGCTGGTGCAAAGTTCGGCATCTAGGCCATCTGCACCTGCAGTCTTATTGGATTTAAGTTTGCATATGGCAAGCTTAACTTGTTCCAGGTTTGCAGGACGGCATTCTTGATCATCGTCCAAATTCAATGGGGCAATCTGCCTGACAGGGGAACTAGTGTCTTCATCGCCGTTAAGCAGTCTATAGAAGTGGTCTTTCCAGATCCTCAGTAGCAAAGGCGATTCTATTACTGTTTCCCTGCTGATCTTCACAGTCTTGAGTTCGGTGCTTGCCACCCTGGCAGGATCTTTTTACCTTTCTGTAAAACTTCCGAATCTCGTTCCTTTCGGAGCACCTCTCGATTTCGTCAAACGATCACTTCTCATGCTGCTTCTTTTTCTTTTTTAGAATTCGGTGTTCTTCCCTTCTTTTCTCCTTGTCAACATTGTTATACTGGGCGAAAGCAGCACTTGTTCTCTTCCGCATCAATACTTATCGTGCTTTTTGTTTGGATGAATTTGCCTGCCTACATTCTTCATCGAACGAATACTTTTCCAAGTTTTAAGAATCTCGCTTTTCGCTTTGTTGATCCTGTTTGGGGTCGATGTCGATAATTGTCCTTCACATAAATTGGATCATTTCAATTAACTTTGATTAATTTGTAGGAATGTGGTCTTGGGAAAAGAACCTGGAGTGCTTCTTTCTGGTTTTGCATAGCTTTGAGCACAGATATGCTCTCAGAGCAGACTATTTCTCTTCTTTGAAAGCTGTCTTCATAGCTTCAATGATGACTGTAAATATCGCAGTGAATCTAGTCCAGATAGTGGACCCATTTTCGAGTAGCACAGCAATTGATGTCTTTTCAGTGTGGTTTTCGGAATCGGTAAAAATTGTAGGTCCCATCCATGCCCTCACAAAGTATGGTTGTGAGAAATGTGCTAGGCCATGGGGCTCCCCGTTCTGTTGCATCACCCTTTTTATTTATTTCTCATTGCATTTTTAATTTTTGCAAATAGCTTCAAAGTAATTGGATTTTATCGATTTTCGGTGATCGGTAATCCTGCTCAAGCTTATATCTTAATATAAACTATCGGTTTAATATTTTGAAATAAATTTTTTTTTTTTAATTTTAAAAACCCTCTTCTCTTTTCAGATGTAATCACCAAATACCTCATAAACTACATCCAATAAAGGTGATTGTGTAAACGGACTTCTTTTAAAACAAATAAAAACCAACAACCGATTTTTTCCATTGAAAAACAATATTTATGAACTAAACAAAATTAAAAACAAAAAAGATCACATTACTTCCTTAATGAGGAGTGAAATTGAAAAAAAAACTCAACCAAACCAGACACTAACATCTATTCAAGTAAAAAAAAGAAAAAAAACATATGAGTTAGAAAAAGTGATAGTAAGGGAAAAATAAAACCAATGAAATGGATTAAAGTGCAACCTATTACAAAAAATCGTTTTGAAAGTTTTCAATTCACTCAAAGAGAACAACAAGATTTCTTTCATCAAAGGGAACACCTAAACCGCATTGGTAAACAAAACAAAAGTAATATGAAAACAGACGAAAATTATTTATTGTTGGAACTGTCAACACAAGCAAATTGTTATATTAAACATTATTTTCGTTTTTTTTTTCTGCGTATGAAAGAATAACTATTTTGTTTTGATTATTTTTTTTTTGTTTACTTTGAACTAAAGTAAAATACTATTGAGGTGTAAATGCATGAAAAAACTGCTTTTTGTATAAAACTTAAACATACACAAGAGTCAATAAAAGGGTAATCTAAACAAAATGCCATTGTGTGCTAGGATTTTGAAACTAAAAATAAATTATCTCTCATTTGCGCCTATAGTAATATCCTAAAAAAGAAAGAAACAAAAAATAAACGGCATTGCCCAATTCAAATGTAAAAAATCATTGAAGAAAAGTGAGATGATGATGAGAAATGAATTTGGTTTTTTTTTTATAAAAATTCATTTTTAAGTTTAGCTTAGACTTGAAAACTTGGTTTTTTTTAACAGCAGACATAATTTTTATGTTACCTAGGACAAATTGTTTAAAATTGGATGTGAAGAACGAATAGTTTTTCGGGAATATTAGCTGACAAGAAATGAAGATTGTAGAAGTAGTTATCTGGTAGGAAAGTGGAACTTGAGTTAGCGAGTAATTTGGTGGATAGTAGTAGAAGGAAATATTTTAGTGTTAGTTGATAGATTGTATAATTGAGGAATGTGTTGTTTATATTTTTATGTTAAAATGATCCTCTCGTTTTTGTTGAAGTGAATGTTAGTTTCGTTTTAAAATTTATTTATTTGTTTTTTTTTTCTTATAATTTTTTTCTTAATTTGCGGTGTTAATTTTGTTTTAAAGTTTATTTTTGTACGGCAATGATAATAAAAACTGGGTGGAATCCAAATATCTAGAATGTTTTGCCTACCCTTACCAAATCAATGGGCTGAAACAGATATTTAAACAAAGTGAAGAGTCCAATGCAAATACCTGCAAACATAAGTGTTTATTCTCACTCTCAACAAGACAGGTTCCACAGTCTTGACAAGAAAATGTGATAAAGTATGATACATTGTAGATAGTTTTTATTGTTATTATTTTTTTTTTTAATATAGAAAATCACATCACTATCGCTGGAGACAGACCATTTTTTGCATCACGCAACTTTAATAAACCATGAGAATCTCAGCCATATATCGTATTTACGGCCTTATAAATAAGGCAATTTCAATCCTATTCACACAAAACTTAAAAAAAATCAATCAAATCAAACATTCACATTTAACTAATCTGGCCATAATTTTTACAATTTATGTTTCCTAAATTAAACAACTGCTAAATTTTATTCCAACATTCCCAACAAAAAAAACTTTTATTATCCTTTCTTTTTTTAACTTCAATGAATCGATTCCTAGAAGCATTGCAAATATTCTAATACCGCAGATAGATTCCAATTTTTTTTTCGGTATCCAAAAATTTTTTGTTTTATATTTTTATTTCATTTTTTTAATGTGTTGTTGTTTTTAGTGTCTAAGAAAATTGGAAATTAATTTAAACGCAAAGTGAAGGTAGTTGATAGAAAAGGAAATATGAAAAACACGAGGTAAAGTTTTAGCTTAGAAATATATAAATGTAGTGCTGATTAAAAAAAAAACATAAAATTAAATCACATGATGAAAGGCTAAAGAGAAAGAAAAAAATTTCACGTAGGCAGAAAGAAAAATCGATAAAAAAAATTAAAACAAAAAAACTTTAGTGCATAAGATCTTTTTTAGCTTTTAAGTGATTCAAAGATGAAAACAGAAAGATGAAACTAGAGTAGTTGCTAATTTTTCTATTTGTCGATTTTCTTATAATTCTAAGTAGTTAATTTATTTTGTTTATTATTTAGAAATACAAGTAAAAAGCAAACAGAAATTTAATGTTTCTTTTTTTTAATTTAAGAAGAGTTATTTAGTTGTTTTTTTTTTTATCTCTGCTTTTTGTGCGAATTAAGTAAAAACATTAAATCAGACTGTAAATAAAGTAATTTTTCTTCAACATAAGATTTCATGCAACATCTTATATGATAAGAGAAGAAAAACTAATTTTGATGTTATAAAAGAAAAGATAAAAAACTGCTTTCAAAAAATTAAAAAAAAAGTGAAATCTAGTTTTTTTTTTTTTTTTTTTTTTTTTTTTATAATTAACGCGCACATCAAGGGGTTATGACTACCCTTATAATGTTATTAAACACAGTGCGAGTATTTAGGAAAATAGGAGAGGATTTGAAAGGAGACATCGATGCACGTTGCTTTTGAACCTTTGTGAATCGTAATGCAGGGGAAAAACAGGGCCAGGTAGAGCATTCCACATTCGGGTGGTGCGACTAAAATATGAATCTCTATACTTGACTGTACGCCCGAAGTTGGGCTCAAGGTAAAACTGATGAGCATTCCTAGCGAGGCGGGTGTTGCGGCTAAATTGTTTCAGGGGAGGAATGCAACTGGCTATTTCACTAGAGCACTGTTTATAGAAGAAGCGATAAAAGAGAGTGAGACAGGTAACGTTTCGCCGATGTTCAAGAGAATCAATCGATTCTACAATTGAACTATCACCTATCAATTTTAACGCTCTATTATGTACCCTATCAAGCAGATGCAAAGATGTTTGAGCGGCACCTGACCAGATATGGGAGTTATACTCCAGTTTAGGGCGGATGAAGGCCTTATAAATTGTAGCCAGATCAGAAGGGGTGAAGAATTTCCTGCATCGTCTCAAGAAACCTAAGCATTTAGCAGCGTTTTTGGCGACTTCAAATATGTGGTCGTTCCAACGAAGATCATCGTTTACACACATACCAAGTACTGACAGCTTTTCGGTTTCTTCGATACAGGTACCATTCATGGATAATGGCAATGGGGGAATGTTAAGCTTCAACGACAAGAGACAGCATTGAGTTTTCGAAGCATTGAATTCTACTCGGTTCATAAGACCCCATGCAACAATGCTGTCAAGGTCAGAATTCAATGAGCTTATCATACGCAACCGTTCCAATTCCACATCCGAAGAGCAGGGACGTGAATTTGGAAACGAATATGAAAAGCTGAGGGTCGAGTCGTCAGCAAAACAGTTAAGAGGATTAGAAGTTTCAGACAAGAGATCATTAATGAAAATGAGGAAGAGAGTCGGAGACAAAACGGAGCCCTGGGGCACACCAGCATTTATGAAGTGGGTATCAGACTTGAAGCCATCCAACACAACTTGTATTGAACGGTCGGAAAGGTAATTTCTAATCCAACGAAGAAGAGACTCATCGATACCAAAAGCACGCATTTTCGATAAAAGAGCCTGATGCCAAACTCTATCAAATGCTTTAGAAATATCAAGCGCAATAATCTTACTTTCTCCAAAACAATGTAAAGATTGGTTCCACTTTTCGGTGAGATAAGCCATCAAATCACCAGTGGACCGTTTGCTACGAAAGCCGTACTGACGGTCATTAAGAAGCTTTCGTTCTTCAAGATATTTCATAAGTTTGTAAGACTTAGTGGTTTTATTTTGTTAAATGAGAATAGTAGAGTTATTCGATTTTGTTTTTCTGATTGTTTTTCATGTTATTTTTTTAGGTATTAAGAGCTAAGGTTTTATTCTTTGTAGTCAAAAGAAAAAAAAAACTTTTGTTTTAATATTATAAGTAAAAAATGAAGATTGAAGAAGAGAATATATTTTTTTGAAGAATTTTTTAAGAGTAAAATGATGAAAATGAAAACATTTAACGAGAAACAAAAAAATTATAAATTGATTTAAATCAAAGCTTAAATGTTGTGAAAAAAACTATATTAAAAGCTAAGTATGTAGGAAAAAAAAATAACAAAAATACATACAATTCAACAAAAAGAACTAAATTCAAATGAAATGAGAAACAATAATATTGTACATTTGCGCTTGTTGCTATTTAGCATGATTTAAAAAAAAAAATACTAAACAAATCATTATTTTTTTGCAGCAAAAATAAATTTCAAATGAGTAAATAATAACAAATTTGTATGATCAAAAACTGCAAGCTTTTTAAAATGAGACGGAAAATTATATTCTTTTCTTGTTTTAGTTGTTAAATATGAAAATTCTTTTTTTTAAGGAATAAAAATGATAAAAAAAATTGTTTGTTTAAGTAGGTAGAGTGACACACAAACACAAATCGCTGAAGGATTTTTAAGAAAATTTCTTTTTAAAAGCCTCTTACTGCGCTTTGTTTTTCTAAGACTAAGATGAAATGTGAAACAAAATTTCAATTTAAGAAAAATCTTATTTCTTTGTGTCCTTTAAGATCCTAAAATTCTAGTGTTGTAGTGGATAGGAATTAAAATTAAAAAAAAAAAACATTTTTTTCTGAATCAATAAAAATTGATTTTCTGTAAGAAAACAAAAAAAACTAAAATCAAACACTCTTTTTCATTTATGTTGAATTTTGGTTTCGTTTTTGCCTCATTTTGAATGTGATTGCCTTTTTAGCCAGCTTATAAAAACAGAGTTGGTAAATTTGCCCTAGCTTGTGGGTGACTGCTGATGAGAAGAACTTTATTTTAATTTTTGTTTTAATAAATAAGTTGGTCTAATAGAATGGTGGATGAAGAGAAGCTTGCACTTAGTCAAGCTTTGTTTGGGTCGATTGTGGTACTGCATCAACATTTAAGGATTTACTTTTATTTTTTGAGTTAAAGGAAGTCTTTGTTGGTATTTCACTTTATAGTCTAGGTGATCTTGTAAAAGAAATAAAAATGCTTAAACAACGCAAACACATTTGCATTGGCCCATGTCGCTATTCTTAATTTCAGAAACTACACATGTTCTGTAGGATTGAATAGTTTTGGGTTTTGTAAAGCGTTGCAACATAAGAGTAGGTCTCTTGTGCTCGTTTTCGCGACATTAATATTTATACAAATTTTTTCAAATTTGTTTCTTTAGTTTTTAGTAAATATGCAAGAACATGGACTAACACTGTGAAACTAGCACCTTTTTTGTTAATTATGAATCTGAGCATTAATTTCTTAAATGTCTAAAATGATAAAATCCCACAGCCAGCAAGGAGCTATTGAGCAGTTTCTTCCCTTTCGTTGCAGAATCAGCTTTTTGTTTTTTTTTTCTCTTCATAGATAAGCTTTTTTTCTAAGCCTGTAATGTCAAGTTATAAGTCAAGCTAATAATCGAGGCAACATGCTACCATAATGCACTTAAGAAAATTGTTTACATTTGTTTGAAAGGTGCGAAATTAATACGTTCCCTAAATTAAATGAAAGCAGGGGTCTGTTTCATAGATCTTACATCAGATACAATATGTGATTTTTACTTTGAAAATGTAGTATTTTGAATGCTCGTTGTTTTGTTTGTATGTATGTTTTATGAAATGTATGTGATGTATGAAGTATGATCTATGAAATAGCCCTCAGAATACTGAATACTGAGCAGTTTAATATTATAAACGTTCAAGTAAAATTCAAGCATTCGCTCATATACCACTTTTGCAGATCGACCTAATTTCGAAACCTGGTTACAATGTTTGGTACAACTACGTTCCTGTCTCTTTTTTATTTTATTTCGTTCCTTTGCATACTTGTTTTTCGCTAAGAAATTTAAAATCATTCTTGATTCATGCGTAATGTGTGTTTGGTGAGAAGTGTTTTTGTTTTAAAACCTCGAACACGCAGTTTTTTATTGGAAACCTTGAAATAAACAGAAAAAACTATTTTTTAAGCTTAAGCAGGAAAAAAAAACCAACTTTTTGTCGTTAAATTACCAGGATTTTCTGAACTTCCTTTTGATGAAAAACAGATTCGTGAAAAGTTTCGAAATCTGCTGTTGACATTTAGTTTAAGTAGCATGAGTGTTAGGTTTGATTCCATTGTTTGCAAATACATATGTATAGGTATATTTACTTTGGTAGATACTTAAATTATTATTATTATTATAATTTTATTGAACGTATAATAAAAATATATACAATAATGAGAAGGAAAGCGCTACCAAGGCTTTTGCGATCTAGATACTTAGATTATTTTTCTTATGAAGTCAGAAAATGTTTTTTTTTTTTTGACAATAACTGATTTTTAACAGGAGCTGGCTCTGTGGTCTTTTTGTCAATGCTGTCTAATTAAACTCAATAATTCTTATATTTTTGATGTTTGCCAAAAGTTTTAATGAAATTGGTGCAATATCAATACATTTCTGAGTCAGAATAATATTCATGTTTACTTAGCCGTTCACTGCACATAGTTCAATATAGTTTGGACCTTCCAGTACGTAACTTGAAACTATCGAATAGAGTTTATTGTCACACATAAATCGAATAGTGTTCAGTAGACTATAGTTTTGAAAATGACGCAGTGGAAAAAACACATAATTATGTTCGCAGTTGGTTAATGCTGCAGATGTTTCGAGACACAGAAAGTATGTATTATACGAGACTAGCAGACACTCAGGCCCGCCAAAAATGGGCTAAGCTGAAGGATCACATATCAAAAAATTTGCTACCACAGAGGGTTTAGCACAGCTTTTACTTGTTGTTCTTCAATGGGGCTATGAGTGTTTTGGTCTCAATAAAACCTCAGCTCTCTTACTAACCTGCTACATAATTGTGATTCCCCTAACTTTTGCCTCTGCAGTACCTACTCCCAATTTCGAAAAAGTTTGTGTCTACGACAAACTTTTTGTTGGTGTAGTCAATTTTTTCGTGCCTGGAGTTTTTGTTTTTTTTTTTTTTTGTTTTTTCTTCTTCCCTGTTCCTGATTGTGTCGGGCATCATATTGCCTTGTTCTCTGAATCTCTCTTTTAGCAGTTCTAGCTTATTGTTCTATTTTTACATATTTTGGAACATGTTATACGGTCAATCTTTGTTACACCAGTTGTCATATGAATCTTCTTCAACTCTGCTGCTTTGAACTTACTCTCATGCTTTCGTACATTCTCCATGCCGGACAAACAACTGCGGTATAGAGTCTTTCCCTTCAGCTAAGGATAAATTATTCGATGAGAACAGTCTTACATTACTTAGCAGTTCTGATAGCGAAGTACGTAATTAATGCATTAAAAAAATTGAGGGGCAAAATTTCAAGGTATCGTTTTTGTGGTAAATTGGTTCTGCATATTGCCTACACAACTGTGTGTGTTTTATGTGACCTACGAAATTATACTTCTTAGACGACATTTACTTATGAAAATATTAATCCGACGTCAAAATGACATCAAAGGCACACTGCTATATCTTCGTAACCGATCGGAAAAACCTACAATCGGAGACAAGTGCAATAATGATTTATTTTCTTTGTGTAGTCCGCTACTGTTTTGATTTGATGTCAGAGACAGTCAGAAAAGGCACATTGCATAGAATACATTGGAACTATTTTCGAAAATACGTTCGGTTTATCAGCCAAAATGATTACCAGGAATGATACATGATATTAACTTAGTACAAATCTTAGAAAATTTCGTTTCGATCAAATACGATGATAAGACAGATAAGTCTGTATTTTTACTGGTCGGTTACATTAACACATTTATCATGTTAAATCGATATTGATTTTGTGCAGAAAAGCGCTGCAAAATTAACTTTTATTGTATCGAATGTCAAAAACAGAGATTTTAACTATAGAAAGTGTACATAACAATCAACTCCACTACGTGACCCGCTAGCATCAAAAGTCTTCTCATTGTGAATGTTTTTGCACGAAATTCGAAACTATTGATCAAATTAGACTCTGATTCTTAGTATCGGTTATTGGTAATGCAAGGGCATCTTCTTTTTTACTACAATGGGCACAACGATAGACGTTAACACTTGCAATACTTGATTGTTTTAACATTTTTATTTTATTTCTTGCAAGTGATCATGAAATAATTGGCAATGTAAGTTTTAAAAACAATTTTTTTTTTTTTAAATTTAGTTGAATTTACTTTATTATTTATTTTTGTTTTATTTTAGAGACCCGCACTTCTACAACACTGGAATAAAGGATATCTCGGAATGCGATTGTATTTGTACGTGCAATTTGAACCAAACAAATCAAAAACAAATAATGAGCTAAGCACACATTTATTTTGCAATAGAAATTTTCGTTAGAAACAGTTTTTCGAAAATAAAACACATGTGCCAAAGAAGGTATACACCCATCTGAAATCATCATGATAAATATTAAAAGAACTACTTACATATATTCAAATGCAAAATCTACTCCGAAACAATCAGAATTAAAGAGAGAGAGACAGACAAAGTAAAAACTCACAAACACACAGTTAATAGCAACAATACAATGAATTATACGAGTAGCAAATACAAAATAAATATTCTTTTTTTTGTAAATAATACGTTCGCAATGCAATATTCTTCAACTTGCGTATAAAGAAAAGACCAGTAAACCAAAATACGGAACACAAGTAATCGAATAAAGTTTTAAAAAGTATTTAATAAAACCAAATATCATTGAAAGAATGCATATTTTTCCATTGAAAATTAAAATGTGAAATGAAAGATTATTTAACGATACCAACAAATGTAAAAAATGGAATTTATTTTCATATACGAAAATGTAAAATAAAAATGAAAGCAAAAGAAAAAAAAAATAATAAATAAATAAAAACAACACAGAAGCTAATAATTTATTTCCAAAATGTTCTCTAGATTAGTATAGGAATAAAAAGAAACAAAACATGAAAATGGCTTACATAAATATAAAATTTATTTTTACAAATCTACGCAGATGCTAATATTCCATATTTTTGTTACGTTAATTTTAAAAATAAATATTTATTTAGTCAAATTGATCGCTAATTGAATGTCGTGAAAGCATCTAATTTTTTGTTTACCTATAGCAAGTAAGGTTAATTTTAAAAAATAAACAAGAGCAAGAAAACTTACATAGATTAAGTAAAACAAGTAGTTACAATGAGAATAGAAATTGTAGTAGATTATAAGTTTTCATAAATTAAGATGTTTTTTTTACGAAATTTTATTTTCTTACAATAGCCTTCAACTTAAATTTTTATTTCGAATTCTCTTTTTTACATTTAACTTCTTTTTCCTTAAATTGCATTAAGAATTAAAGAAAACAGAAAACAAAAAAATACATATTTTCTAAGTAAAGAATTTAAGAAACGTAGAAGAATGACTAAGAAAATTTACGTAGATTGATAAGTTAGTGCGCTTAGATTTTAAGTTTAGCTCAAAGAGATATTTTTCTCTCTCTATCTTTCTTCTCTTTTAGATGTTAGAAGAAAACTTATTAATAAGAGAAAATAAAAATAAAAAAAAAAAAACAAAAAAAAAATTCTTTTACCAGGAAAATTTTACAAAGACAAAGGATGTGTTCGTTTAGTTTACAAAACACAAAAACAAACACCTTTTTTGTGTGCGAACGGTTTATAAAAATTATAAATAAAACATCTTCCAGACTTTACTTTAAAGATAAAATTTAAAACAAAAAGAAAACATTTAAACCAAAGAACTGTAATAACAAGAAACAAACATAAGGGATTTATTATTTCGAAAATGTAAATTCTCAGGAATATTGTATTCCATTTATTTCAAAAAAACAAAAAACGAAACACAAAATAATTGATTGTTAAACTTAACTAAATATGAAATAAAAATACTAAAAAAAATTGATAAATATTTTATAGTTTGTATATGTTTATATTTTTTATTTAAAACAGTGCCTTTGGCGATTTCCATGGCATCATTAAAAAGAAAATAATGGATGGTTATAATAGTAAAAATATTACTGTGACTTTTCTCAACATTGTTATGGCAAACTTTTTCCATTTAACCTCTCCTCTCCTTCTACATAGCCCCGAAAAAAATGTATGTTTATCTTCGAGCATTAATTGTCATCATTTTATCAGTCCCTAATTTATTTTCAATTTCAAATATATTTGTTGCATATATTTCATATAACTTCACTAGTATTATAGGCCTTAAATCAAGTGCTTTTTTATGTTTTCAGTTCAAAAAGTCAAAGGCCGTAAGGTCTTCAATTTCTTTTTCATTTGGCTTGTTTTGAATGTTTGCGACTTGAGATGTATCGCTGGAGTTCTTGCAATTTTCTTTTGAATCACAAGATCTATTCTGATATACTTATTTCATTTGAATATAAAGTTGACGTGAAAATGACGAAATTCTAAAATCGGTTCACTAGTTTTTGAGTTGAGCATAGTACTCACTTGTGAACCATGTCGTGAATCCATACAAATTTGTCATTTTTGTTCACTCGTGACTTGCTCGTGAAGCCGTGTGGGTCGATTACAACAAAAAAAAAATTGTGTGTAGTGAGTATCAGCGCGTTTGGTTACCGTTTCCGATGATTTCTTGCTCTAAAAATTATTTTGTTGCTTAAACGAAAAACGCTCACAACGCATTCCCTAGTGTGCACTGTCGAGAAATGCCAAAAATTCATTTTCTCCACTGCCAAACGTTCACTTCATGAGGAAGTGAGTACAAGGCTTTGACGCTTACAAAACATAAAAAAGTATTGTCATATTTGTTACTGTCTAATGAAAAGCCTAAAAATAAGTTTCTAGCTTGTACAGTGATTACGTAACAGACCTATGTACTTCCGCATCTAGAATGTTAGAAAGAAAGTAAGGATTTCAAGCTGATTCTGAATTCAGAAAATAAAGTTTTGTTTGTAACATCAGCTTCTACTGGAGACGCCGTTGTGTGTTTATAAGTTCTTGATCCTTGTTATAATTTCTAAACGGAAGAAACATTCTTGAATGTCTTGACCAATCTGAGCATGGTTGCAATTATTTCCCAACCAGTTTTGAAATCCAAAGCTTGCGAGTTCAACAATACAACTTTATATTCAGTTTTACAAGACAATATTTATAGCCACAGATAGATGTGATTACTAAAGCAACAATGTAAACAAAAGGAAACTGCCCGGCAAGAGGAGTCAAGAATGTTAACCCTCGTGTTACTGTTACTTTATTGTTAGAAGCTTCAAATTGAAATGTTGCCTACTCTTTTTGCTCTCCTTCTTGTTTGAATTTCATCTAGATGGTAAAACCACTCAGCCGAATATGTTCACTGTTCATCTCATTGTAGACATCAGAAAACATGCATCTCTGTGTCTCAAGCCTTACGAGTTAAGACCATGTTTAATTGATATAGATTTAATTTTTTAAACTTTCACTATGAACGTATGATCCTTAACCCAAAGAGACCAGAATGTCTCTTTGAAGAATCAAAATATTCCTGGAAAACATCACAAAATGAATGAACCTTAGTAAGAATTTTATTGAATACATTCATTTATATTTCGTCATCATAAAATATCCCTTGATAATCTTATTTCTTTAATCTTCAATGTTGTATTGGTATTACTTTGGTATCCCCATCGGCAAGCATTTAAATTCATATTAAGTTTGTAGAATCTCCCTTTTCATCATTTTTCGTTTAAAAACTGTACTACCAAATTATATCCATAATTGTAATTGACACTGAATACTTCCAAGAACAAAAAAAATATATATTTATATATTTTATTGCGACAAAAAATACGAATAAAAAAGCACGTTTAATACGAAAACATATATACATTTTGCCAGAAGTAACAAAACAACATTCATATACGACAAAACTGCACGTACAGAAAAGAATATTTATATTTTTTATAAACGAAAACAAAAGCAAAAAACATAAAGAACTTTTAAAACAAATGAAGAAATAATAAAACAAATTCTTAATAATTATTATCGAATGTGAGATTTTTTGTAATCAATCTTTATTATATAAATCTGGAGGAGTCAAACTCAATGTGGAATAAACAAGAGTAATGAAATGAAACACTTAAAAGATTCACGAATCTTAAAAATAAAACAAAACACAAAATCTAAAAAAAATAATTTTCTATAAATTTTTTTTAGGAAATTAACTATTAGAATTTTTTTTTGAGAAGATTGTACTTAGTAGATAAGCTAGACTCTTAATGTAGGTGAACAAAAAAATTTAAACAAAATATATAATTGCAACCAAAAAAAAATGAAATGTAGTTTTTTACATTAGCGAGGAGAATAGAAAGCAAAAAAAAAAAAAATAAAAAACAACCATAGATGTAGTAGAGTTCCCAAGGATTTTAGAGGAACTTACATAGAGAGACTTTTTTGTGTTTTAAAAATGAAATATTGTCTTACACTTAAAAAAAAATTTCTTTTTTAAGAAAACACAATGAAGTGAACACATATATATTTGAAAAATGTAGCTAAACGTAAGATAAAACAAACAAAAAACAGATCATGAGTAGTGCTTTGAATTGATTGATAAGTTTTAAGTTGAAATTGAATTAATTGAAAGGAAAAAAATATATCAGTTGGACTGTTTGGTGTTTTAAGCTGAAGCTGAATTCTTAAAGACTAGCAAGAAAAATATATCTTAAAAATAAGAAAGAAGCAAACCCAAATGATCATCGAAGTGGCAGTTAGAAAGTTAATATTAAAAATAGCTACAAGCTGAAATAAAAAGCAAAATACAGAAAAAAAAAGAAAAAAGTAGAACGTAAGTAGTTAGGTTTAAAAATTTAAGTGAAATTTCAGTGAAATTCTAAGACATGAGAAGTATTGGAATAATATTAATAAAAGTAAAACATAAAAACAAAAAATATATATAAAAAGAGATTTTTGTGCTTTTAAACAAAATATAAATGCTATTTCCTTAAATAAAACAAAAGCAAAAAAATGTGAAATTCCTTTTTTTACAATTGATTTGCTTAATTTTTGTGAAAAGCTATTCATTTGTTCCCACTATTTTCCCTAAAAAAGTGAATGAAAAAAATCTTAGATGAAAAAACGCAGATGAAAAATAAATGTTAATTTTTTAAACCACACACTTGTTGTTTTTCATGAAGAGTTTGGAATGAAGTTTAGTGGTGAGTGTGAATCAGCCCTATCACAGATTCCATCGTAGAAAACTTCCACACGGAAAGCTAAGTTACGATCTACGAAAATTTGTGATCACAAAATACGAATGGAATCGAAGAAAGCATTTCCAGTTGCCACACTAAATACCGCCATGCTGGTTATCGAAATCAGCTGTTTTACACCAAATGTGCAAGATCATTCATATTTTTCTGCAAAACACAACTTTTTTCGTATATAAGGACGACGATTTTACATTCCACTTGGATTTGGTGATGCTGAATCTACGAATTTCGAAATTCGTTCCACTTCGAATGGATTATGTGATATTAACATCGGGAAACTTATGTCGTTTTCCATTGGTCGTTCGGAAGCCTTCTGAACGCTTCTCAAACCGTTCCATTGGCATCAAATGACAGTTCCTCTCCTCGAAAAAAGAGAAATTTGATTCTTGATTTGAAGAAGGAAGCGAAGCCAGAAGCACTCAAACACTGAAACACTGTTGACGTCAAAATTGACAAAAAATATCATTTGACACCTCTAAAAATTTAAAAAAAGTGACCTGAAAACAATTATTAATTAATTAATTTTGTGAGATGTGTTCTAAAACCATTTTAAGACATATTCCTGTGGTTTTAAGTGAATTATGAAAAAAATTAAAAAAGTCAATGAAAAAAAAATAGCGCTCGACGTTTCACACCGATACACAATACAAGCAACGAAACATCAAAACAAATAAAAGTGTTACTTTGGCATCCCGGATCGGAGAGTTTTTCCGGATTACCAATGGAAAACGACATTAGACTTTTTTCGATTACGATGGAATTTGTGATAGGGCTGAATAACCAATTTAAATTGATATACATACATACATTGTATAGCGGAATATACTTACTTCAGAACGAATAATACTCGGCATAGCATACTGTTTAGAAAGGACACGAGTTAAGCTCACAAGCATTATTAAATAAACGCTTTTGATCGAAAGCTCTAGTATACATTCCGAACAGCATGAACATATACAGAGTATTTTGCCTAAGGTGCGACAAAAGCCCAAGACGGAGAGGTTGAGTCGTGACAAGAAAAAAATCGTTTAGGAGGGGGTGGGTCTGTTTTTCTCCATTGAGTTGGAAGGGCCAATTTTGTAAAAAAAAAACTGTTTCAAATCAACTGACTCACTTATTATCATGTGCCATAGTTTTATTTAAAGCTAATCCTTCGCTCCTTATTAAACAATTTACTTACTTAGGTGCCAGTTATAGCGATCAGGAAATTGAATCACGAAAAATTTTCAAATGGAATAATCACTATGTTTTCGTTAGAATTGAGTAACAAATGTTATACCAACCGATAGAAAATAACCCAGAGAATTTTTTTGCCAGAGAAGTGATCAATTGAACAAATTTTTTCTGTTGAAATTGTATTTTTCTACTTTCTTGATGAAATTGAATCAGGAAAATAGAAAAATGCAGTTTTAACAGAAAATATTTGATCTATTATACGTTTTTGGGGACAAAAAATATTTTGAATGATTTGCGATCGATTGGTATAACATTTGTTGTTCAATTTTAAGGAAAACATAGTTATTATTCCTTTAGAAATTTTTTGCTGATTCGTTTTCCTGATTGCTATAACTAGCCCCTTACTTAGGTGGGCGTTACAGTTGGGGGTACACCGAAAAAAAAACCTTGGTGATATCAACTAATATCCTTGGTTGATTTTGCGTCAATCAATGGGCATTGTTGTTTCAACAAAGCCTGCGTGATCACTTTATGATAAAATTATTTATCAAAAACTGATCACAAACATTGTTGATTTCATTGTTGGTCAACCAACTTACATTGTTGGCCAACCAATATTCATGGTTTGTGTACTAAATTTATTTACTATGTATTACATAAGGATTATGTTCTACGAAAATTATTAAAACTGATCACGAACGTGATTAATATGCCAAGCTTTTACAACGAAATCAACCCAGCATTTACCACGAACGTGATCAATTGACCAAGCTTTTACAACGAAACCAACCAAGCATTTACCACGAATGTGATCAATTGACCAAGCTTTTTTAACGAAACCAACCAAGCATTTACCACGAACGTGATTTATTGACCAAGCATTTACCACGAATGTGATCAATTGACCAAGCTTTTACAACGAAACCAACCAAGCACTTACCACGAACGTGATTTATTGACCAAGCATTTACCACGAATGTGATCAATTGACCAAGCTTTTACAACGAAACCAACCAAGCACTTACCACGAACGTGATTTATTGACCAAGCAATTACCACGAATGTGATCAATTGACCAAGCTTTTACAACGAAACCAACCAAGCACTTACCACGAACGTGATTTATTGACCAAGCATTTACCACGAATGTGATCAATTGACCAAGCTTTTACAACGAAACCAACCAAGCACTTACCACGAACGTGATTTATTGACCAAGCATTTACCACGAATGTGATCAATTGACCAAGCTTTTACAACGAAACCAACCAAGCACTTACCACGAACGTGATTTATTGACCAAGCATTTACCACGAATGTGATCAATTGACCAAGCTTTTACAACGAAACCAACCAAGCACTTACCACGAACGTGATTTATTGACCAAGCATTTACCACGAATGTGATCAACTGACCAAGCTTTTACAACGAAACCAACCAAGCACTTACCACGAACGTGATTTATTGACCAAGCATTTACCACGAATGTGATCAATTGACCAAGCTTTTACAACGAAACCAACCAAGCACTTACCACGAACGTGATTTATTGACCAAGCATTTACCACGAATGTGTTAGTTACTTTTCCAGTTAGTCACCTCTATCCACCTAGTCCGACCTACTACAGTTTGAGTGGTCGTCCTTCTGTACTAGATTTCTATGTTACTAACGTGCCTTCTCTTGTAACTCAACCCCTATCGCTAAATAAACTTAGTTCCGATCATAACCCGGTATCATGTCAATTACTTCTGTCAGGGACCGAAAAGACTGAGTATATTCTCGACTTCAAAAAAGCCAATTGGAATACTTTTCGGTTTGAGTTAAACGCCAAATTGCAGAGTTCTACAACTAACCTAAATAATGTATTGTGCAAGGAACATGTTGATGCTTCTATAGATACCTTTACAAAAAGTATACTAGAGGCTGTTGAAAAAAGTGTCCCAAAGATAACTAAAGATGTTCATACTGTCAAACTTCCGTCAAATATTTTGCACCTCATCAAAGTAAGAAACTCATATAGGAGACATTGGCAAAAATACCGCCAAACATTTTTTAAGGATCAAGTTTCCTTCCTAAACAAAATAATTTCAAAAAGTATATTTTTGCATCGAAATATGGAATGGAATAAGAAGCTAGAATCTCTCGAGAAAAACTCAAAACCCTTCTGGAACATCTCTAAAGTTTTGAAAAATAAAAATAGACACCTGCCATTTCTGAAAGACGAGAGTAATTACTTTTTTACTGATCTAGAAAAAGCAAATGCTTTTGCTTCTTATTTTGAAAAAAACCATCAGCTATCTTCAAATCTCGGAGATAGAGACACAAATATATTAGTACACAACACAGTTAGTAGTGTGATAGAGTACAATAATGAACTCTCCGCTTCTGATTATGTTACTGTAGAGGACATAGAATTCATAATCAGTGAGCTCAAGTTACGAAAAGCAGCAGGGCTTGACACAATCCGAAATCAATTTCTTAAAGAATTGCCGAAAAAAGCTTTATTGTTTCTAACTTTTGTAATCAACGCCTGCATTAAATTAGAGTTGTTCCCCGATGCATGGAAGGATGCCAAAGTCATTCCGATCGCTAAAGCCGGCAAACCTCCCGAAAATGTCAATAGCTACAGACCCATAAGTTTATTGAGTAGTTTAGGAAAAATATATGAAAAGGTTTTAAAGGAAAAAATTTCTAACATTATCTCAGAATCGAATATATATCCCAATGAACAGTTTGGCTTTAGACAGTATCATAGCACGTCCCACCAAGTTCTGAGAATATGTAACCACATCAAATCAAACCGTACGATGGGAAAATCTACAGGAATGATTCTACTAGACATTGAAAAAGCTTTCGACACGGTTTGGCACGAAGGTCTTATTCACAAAATGAAAAACTTTAATTTTCCTGCTCATCTATGCAAAATTATCTACAGTTTTTTGTCTGGTCGCTCTTTCAAAGTGCATGTTAATGATAGTGTGTCAAATGTTGTCAATTTTTGTGCAGGTGTTCCCCAAGGCTCGGTCCTTGGTCCTGTCCTATATAACTTGTTTACTTCAGATCTTCCTATTATACCAAATTGTGACTTAGCAATATTTGCTGATGACACTGCAATATTTTCATCACATGAATTTGCTCTCGACATTGAGAGAAATCTACAAAATGCGATAAAAATATTAAATTCCTATTACACTAAATGGAAAATTAAACTGAACCATGAAAAAATTCAAGCCATCTTTTTTACTCGAAAAAGAAAATCTTGCTTCCTCCCAAGTAGTCAGTTAGAAGTGAACGGTTGTTATATTAACTGGGAGCCCTCTGTAAAATACTTAGGAATCACCCTAGACAAAAAACTAACCTTTAGTGAACACACTTCAAATACACTGAAAAAAGTCTCTATTGCGATCAGGATATTATACCCCCTTATAAATCGGAAATCTTCTCTTTCAAAAAATAATAAAATTATAATACTAAAAGTGATTTTCCAGGCTATTCTCCTCTATGGATGCCAAGTATGGGGAAAATGTGCAATGTGTCACCTAAAAAAATTACAGGTGTCACAAAACAAAGTTCTTAAGATGATGTTAAGTTTACCTTGGCATCACTCTACCTTAGATGCGCATCAAAAAGCGAATGTCGAATTGATTTCGGATAGAATTGAAAAGCTGAATAGACGCTTTATAGAACGCTGTACGTTTGCCGATAATCCTCTGGTAAACGAAGTGAGGTTAGATTCCTGATCAATTATATACTAACTTAATTATTTACATTCTAATTTGTTGTTTTCAATTCTTAATTTATTTATACACTGTTTATCATTTCGTAAATTTATTCGTTTGCTTATTTATTTCATTTGTTTACTCATTTGTTAAATTATTTATTAGTTAATTATTTTATCATTATAATTATTTACTGCATTTATCTTTTAGACTATTTATTTATTTCTTATTTATTCATTTCTTTATTAATTTGTTTATTTATTTAATTATTTATTTATTTATTTATTTATTTATTTACTTACTTATTTATTTATTTATTTATTTATTTGCGTATTTATCTTTACCTATTTTTCCTTATTACTTATTTATTTATTTGCTGGATAATTAATTCTTGTAATAAGTTCTGTTACTTTTTGTGAATTTATTGTCATGCTTCATTTTTGTTTTTTACTGCTCACTCCTGCTTAATATTTATTTATTTATTAAATATTTCATTTGTTTTTGTAAAAAAAAAAATTGTCATTCCTTGAGTTATCAAGTCAACACCCTCTGTGCAATATTCTTTATTTGAAGGTTTTTGTTCGTGTTTTCCTTCTAAACTCAAATCATTACTCTCATCGTCTTTTGTTTTTCTCTTAGTCAAAAATACTGTTTCAGAAGCAAGATAAATATGATATTATCAAATCTCTGTTTTATATAATGTGTGATAACAATACTCAAATGTAATTTATAACGAAATAAAACTATCTATCTTTACCACGAATGTGATCAATTGACCAAGCTTTTACAACGAAACCAACCAAGCACTTACCACGAACGTGATTTATTGACCAAGCATTTACCACGAATGTGATCAATTGACCAAGCTTTTACAACGAAACCAACCAAGCACTTACCACGAACGTGATTCATTGACCAAGCATTTACCACGAATGTGATCAATTGACCAAGCTTTTACAACGAAACCAACCAAGCACTTACCACGAACGTGATTTATTGACCAAGCATTTACCACGAACGTGATTTATTGACCAAGCATTTACCACGAATGTGATCAATTGACCAAGCTTTTACAACGAACCCAACCAAGCACTTACCACGAACGTGATTTATTGACCAAGCAATTACCACGAATGTGATCAATTGACCAAGCTTTTACAACGAAACCAGCCAAGCTTTTACCACGAACGTGATTTACTGAACAAGCTTTTACCACGAACGTAGTCATTTTACTACGAACGTGATAAATAGAGCGTGATCAATAAATCACGTTCGTGGAATACGCGATTTTGATCACGTTCGTAGTCAAATTACCTTCAATCCTGAAAATTCCAAAAAGATTAATAAAAAGATTATTTTATTTATTTTCAGTTTTTTATTTAAGTACCTAATTAAATATATATCAATAAATAATAAAAATTAATACTTTTTTCATAGCAACAATAATAAATTTTAAATGTACATTTTTTAAGAATTTGTTATGTTACACTGTACTTTACATTACATTATTTCAATTGTTCTAATTTTATTTAATGTTAGCATCAATAATTATTTTCAACAAAAATAACATAAATATTGTTACTAGATTATTTTTAAAGACTAATCAAACTTATAATAATCAATATTTCCTTTTTTTGCAAATTAGATTATTTATTGAACATTTTCTTTCGTTATTTGACCTTAGGCTTATGGACAAAGAAAGATAGCTTCGAGTTATGCTTTTATAATAGTTCTGAATCAATCCCAAATATGAAAAGCAAAAAATAAGAAAATGGAGGGAGGACTCAGAGGACCACCGGGGCTCAATCAAATAGAAATTTAAAAAAAAATTAAAAAAGGCGTGAGTGTAAAGTGTAATTTTTAGAGGATTTCGAAAAAAACTATTGGTTTTTGAATCGTAGACAGTGGATATACATAAGTGCAATGGAATAGAAAGAATTATTAATCACTTTTTGATATATTTAAAAATTCAGGAAAAATTTTTGAAATGAAAATGTAACTTTCTTAAGAAAACAACAATGAGCTTTTATTTCCCAAGAACATTGGAGAATTTTTTTCGGAAACGCATTTTTAATTGTTTGAAACCCAATTATTTTTAATGTACAAGTAATTTTTTGAACAAAAGTTTTAAGAGTGAGAGAGATAAGAGTGATTGCAATTATTTGCTAAATGCCTACATGTAAGGCAAATTTGAGAATTATTTTAAAACTTCTTTCAAAAAAATTTTAAAAATATATAATTTTTACCATTGGGGTTTGAAAGTAAGGAAACAGGCGGACCATCAAATGTATTAATAATGTAAATAAAGTAATCATGAGTGCTTTTAAGGACTTCATAAGAATTAAAATGATCAATGTAATTGGAAACTATTATTTTCTCACAAATTACGTATGGAATAGTTTTCAACAAAACTAGACATTCAATTCTAAAAATATTTTCAGAAAAGCCAATGTAGTCATTAATCTTATAGCAAAGTTTTTGGTACGTTAGTGAATTATAACAAAGTGCGTCATCAAAATGAATTTTATAAGAAGAAATATTTCGTAGTTTAGAATAAAAAAAACTTTCTTTTATTAAAGTCCCGTCACTTTTTGAAATATTTGAAATTTCAGGAGAAATTTCTGAGATGCAAGTTATTCTTTTAGAAAACATCAATGAGCTTTTAATACCCAAGGACAATGGAAGATTTCTTCGAGAAGTTATGCTATTACAATAGTTTTTAAGCTCTTTATGTTTTGATTCAAATCTAAATGACCAAAAATGTTTAAGAGGACCGAGCATACGCATAACATAAGGATATTGAATCATAAAATGAAATTTAGGTTTTAAATTTTCATTGAATAGTTTGATGTATGTCGAGTGATGCTTGGAAATTAAAGTTTGCAAATTATTGAGGTCAACTTCCTTTAAATCAGATTTTAAGACAATATCCAGGATTTTGTTGAGAAGAGTTAATAATTCCCAGTGATTATTTTTTTCTGGGACAAGATCACCAATAATAATTGGTAAAAATCGGGAAAACGTCCACATTTCTTTTGCTGACATGTTTAACTTTTGCCTTTGGATGTGTTCGGGTTTGATAATTGGGGCGATATTACCAATTTCAGATTTACTGTATTTGAAAAGTTGCGTTCTGTTATTCAAAACGTCTAGGGAAAAAAATTTGTCAACCAATATAAATTGATTGATAATCTTGCATAAATCGTAGTGGCACACACCCTCAAATAAATCATGCATAATATCTACTGTAACATTATGTACTACATGAAATGATGGAATATTATTGAAAACTGATTCTTCCCTGATTCCAGTATTTATCATTCTCTCAGTTGGTTTTGAAAACTTCGCTAAATCATTTTGGTATCCAATAATTGTCCTGTAATAGCTACTCTTATCGGAACAAATTACATAGTTTTGAGTTTTTGAACAAGTGCAAATACGACAGTAATATTGTGAATTAAAGCTTTTGGAGTAACCAAGAATTGTATTTAAGCCTAGGTTATCTCCTGTTATTAATCCTAATACAAAGTAAAAATGATCTGTCTCTCCAGATTTCAATGTAATTGTAACTCCATTTTCTTCCAGAATTTTTATTTCTTCGACAAGGTGATAGAAAATCGAATTTTCCCCAAAGCACTTATATTTGGAATAAAACAACATTGCAACAAAAATGTTGTTTAATTCAGAATTAATGTGCTGCGGAAGACTTGGAAAATTATAGTATACGGCTCCAATGGAATGAGTTCCACCGTGAGAACCTAGAGGGTTATTTGATTCAAAATCATCGAAATACAAGTTAAAAGGGATTACTTTGGAACGTTTTTCTTCTGGGAATTTACCTATTCTTTCTTTCCAAATGTCAGTTGTTATCAAATGAGTAATGTTGTTAGTAGTAAGATATTTCATATTTTGTATAGTAGCCTCATAGATTTCAGGTAATTCAAAGAACTTCTTAAACTGAAATTTCAACGGTAGTATAATACCATCAGATTCAACACTATCTAAAGTAGGGGTCGTTCCACTCTTAACGCAAACTTCTTTATTTATAACATAGCTTGAAGGTTCATGATAAAAATTTTTATTTTTTGACGTTTGAATAAATTTGTAAAAAGTTTTGACTTTTTGAAAAGGGTTCTGTAGAAAAGTGAGAATCTGTTTAAATTTATCTTTCATATCAGAATTAATATGTTCAAAAAACTCTTGGTTTAATTTTTTGAATATTACTGAAAAAAATTCTTCTGTTAAATCTGCAACTATATCTTCAACAATTTTACGAGATAAATTAGAATTTCCGTACAAGTTACAAAGAAATCTTGTTGCAGAAGCTTCAATATTTTCAAAAATATTATTTTGTTCAGGTAGTGTTTTTTTCATTTTCAAGGTTACTATTTTGAATATTTTCTTCAACAGAAAATATATTTTCTACAGGTGTAGAAGAAGGTGAACTGATATTTAAGCCCTTACAAGATCTTTCAAAATGTCTTTTAAAACTTTTCAAATTATAGATTTGACTACAGTTAAAGCATTGATAATCATTTGTTGCTTTAAAATAATGTTTTTGTTTATAATGGATAACAAGTGTTTTAACATCTACAAAAGATGTTAAGCATAGATGGCATTTATACATTATTGTTTTTTTAAGGATTCAATGAGAACTAGAACATCTGCTGAAGTTCTTTCAGAAGTGTCAATTTCATAAAAATATTTTTGGATGAAAATCCAAACAGGTTTACAAGGCATAGGATATTTTAAATTAAGAACAAAAAATATTTTGAAACAGCTTTCTAATGCAGCCAATAAATCATTAAATTTATATTTAACTTCATTAAAATAAAATACATAGGAGTTGTCAAAATGGCAACGAATTATAAGTGGTTGCAAATTTTGACCAAGTGCTCTCACCTTCGTTGCAAATTGGTCAATCGTTGGATTGAAGTTGTTTGCATCATGTACCTCGATAATAAGGGCCTGCTGCGAATCCTTTATTGTTGGTTTTAAGAATTTTTTCTTCGCTTGTAAGGAAGTTGTTGGGTGTCGATCAATTTATTAATAACGATGATCCAATTTATTAATAACGTCAATAAAGTTTTATTGTGTTTTTAAGGATTCAATGAGAACTAGAACATCTGCTGAAGCTCTTTCAGAAGGATCAATTTCATAAAAATATTTTTGGATGAAAATCCAAACAGGTTTACAAGGCATAGGATATTTTAGATTAAGAAGGCAATATATCATTAAATTTATAATTAATTTCATTAAAGTAAATTACGAATCATCAAAATAATTGGGCTTGAAAGCAAGGAAATAGGCGGACGATCAAATTTATTGATAATGAAAATATAAAGTTTTATTGTTTTAAGGATTCAATGAGAACTAGAACATCTGCTGAAGCTCTTTCAGAAGTGTCAATTTCATAAAAATATTTTTGGATGAAAATCCAAACAGATTTACAAGGCATAGGATATTTTAAATTAAGAACAAAAAATATTTTGAAACAGCTTTCTAATGCAGGCAATATATCATTAAATTTATATTTAATTTCATTAAAATAAACTACATAGGAGTTGTCAAAATGGCAACGAATTATAAGTGGTTGCAAATTTTGACCAAGTGCTCTCACCTTCGTTGCAAATTGGTCAATCGTTGGATTGAAGTTGTTTGCATCATGTACCTCGATAATAAGGGCCTGCTGCGAATCCTTTATTGTTGGTTTTAAGAATTTTTTCTTCACTTGTAAGGAAGTTGTTGGGTGTCGATCAATTTATTAATAACGATGATCCAATTTATTAATAACGTCAATAAAGTTTTATTGTGTTTTTAAGGATTCAATGAGAACTAGAACATCTGCTGAAGCTCTTTCAGAAGGATCAATTTCATAAAAATATTTTTGGATGAAAATCCAAACAGGTTTACAAGGCGTAGGATATTTTAGATTAAGAAGGCAATATATCATTAAATTTATAATTAATTTCATTAAAGTAAATTACGAATCATCAAAATAATTGGGCTTGAAAGCAAGGAAATAGGCGGACGATCAAATTTATTGATAATGAAAATATAAAGTTTTATTGTTTTAAGGATTCAATGAGAACTAGAACATCTGCTGAAGCTCTTTCAGAAGTGTCAATTTCATAAAAATATTTTTGGATGAAAATCCAAACAGATTTACAAGGCATAGGATATTTTAAATTAAGAACAAAAAATATTTTGAAACAGCTTTCTAATGCAGGCAATATATCATTAAATTTATATTTAATTTCATTAAAATAAACTACATAGGAGTTGTCAAAATGGCAACGAATTATAAGTGGTTGCAAATTTTGACCAAGTGCTCTCACCTTCGTTGCAAATTGGTCAATCGTTGGATTGAAGTTGTTTGCATCATGTACCTCGATAATAAGGGCCTGCTGCGAATCCTTTATTGTTGGTTTTAAGAATTTTTTCTTCACTTGTAAGGAAGTTGTTGGGTGTCGATCAATTTATTAATAACGATGATCCAATTTATTAATAACGTCAATAAAGTTTTATTGTGTTTTTAAGGATTCAATGAGAACTAGAACATCTGCTGAAGCTCTTTCAGAAGGATCAATTTCATAAAAATATTTTTGGATGAAAATCCAAACAGGTTTACAAGGCATAGGATATTTTAGATTAAGAAGGCAATATATCATTAAATTTATAATTAATTTCATTAAAGTAAATTACGAAACATCAAAATAATTGGGCTTGAAAGCAAGGAAATAGGCGGACGATCAAATTTATTGATAATGAAAATATAAAGTTTTATTGTTTTAAGGATTCAATGAGAACTAGAACATCTGCTGAAGCTCTTTCAGAAGGATCAATTTCATAAAAATATTTTTGGATGAAAATCCAAACAGGTTTACAAGGCGTAGGATATTTTAGATTAAGAAGGCAATATATCATTAAATTTATAATTAACTTCATTAAAGTAAATTACGAATCATCAAAATAATTGGGCTTGAAAGCAAGGAAATAGGCGGACGATCAAATTTATTGATAATGCCAATATAAAGTTTTATTGTTTTAAGGATTCAATGAGAACTAGAACATCTGCTGAAGCTCTTTCAGAAGTGTCAATTTCATAAAAATATTTTTGGATGAAAATCCAAACAGATTTACAAGGCATAGGATATTTTAGATTAAGAAGGCAATATATCATTAAATTTATAATTAATTTCATTAAAGTAAATTACGAATCATCAAAATAATTGGGCTTGAAAGCAAGGAAATAGGCGGACGATCAAATTTATTGATAATGAAAATATAAAGTTTTATTGTTTTAAGGATTCAATGAGAACTAGAACATCTGCTGAAGCTCTTTCAGAAGTGTCAATTTCATAAAAATATTTTTGGATGAAAATCCAAACAGATTTACAAGGCATAGGATATTTTAAATTAAGAACAAAAAATATTTTGAAACAGCTTTCTAATGCAGGCAATATATCATTAAATTTATATTTAATTTCATTAAAATAAACTACATAGGAGTTGTCAAAATGGCAACGAATTATAAGTGGTTGCAAATTTTGACCAAGTGCTCTCACCTTCGTTGCAAATTGGTCAATCGTTGGATTGAAGTTGTTTGCATCATGTACCTCGATAATAAGGGCCTGCTGGGAATCCTTTATCGTTGGTTTTAAGAATTTTTTCTTCGCTTGTGAGGAAGTTGTTGGGTGTCGTAGTGGGAGAAGTATAGCGTGGAGCAGGGAAATGATGAGAATGTCTTCTGGATCTGAAAATAATTATTTATGTATAAAATTAAAAAATTTAAATACTTTTATTTTATTTTATTAATTAAAAAATCTCTTTAAAATAATTATTAATTTAATATTTTACTTTATTTAACATATTTCATTTACAGATTACAGATATGTTTACCAACCTTTTGTAAAGTTTTTGTTATTTAGGTTGTAGAGTAGGTCTAGGCAGTTTTTATCCTTTATTTTCACATTGAAAATAGGAAGGATAGTGGTTTTGAATGTGTCCCATTTATCAATTAGGTAGTTTTCTTTTCCAGGATATATTATTTGGAAGTCAATATTGATCTTAAATTAGAAAAAAAATAGTAATAAAATATATTATTTTTCTTTTGTAAAACCAAAACAAAAAAAAACAAGAGCAACAATAAAGTGCGTTTTCATAATGTTTTGAAATACTCTCAAATTTAAAAATATAATTTTTCAATCAAGAGTGTTAAAAATTGTTATTCTTTTGATTGATTTTATTGCAATTTGATGACAACAACTATACTTTAAATAAAGTGTAGATTTGTTGGTCCAAAAAAGGATATTTTAGGTAGAGGATTCAAAAGGTTGATAAGGTTAATTCAGAAACTCATCACTGCTCACATCAAACAGAATGGAGGCAAAAAAACTCTATCTGCTGCTATCAACTGCCTTGTATATCCAAACCGGAAAAAAGCAGTGTTGAACTTTTATAAACCTACACGTAATTTATATTATTTACCAATGTCATTCCTGCTGAGTGCTTCAATAGAGGCCAATTTAATAAAACATCGGGGAAACTTTGTTTAGAAATATCGAGTTGTCTTGTTTTATGAGTTTTACGCCATTTAGATTTGATTTCTTCCCAAGGCTCTTTATAAATTTGAAGCCATTTCACATCCGCCAAAAAGTCATCTTTAGCAAAAAATCATAATTGAAAGAGAACTAAATTAAAATCAAACTATTGAAACTCAAACTAAAAGAAACATACTATTTAAAAACTCAATGTCTTCTTCGTCTGGAAAAGGATTTGCAAGCATTGAACCAGAAATAGATTGTGCTTCCTTTTCCTGTGTATCAAAACCAATTTTCCTATAACGACGCTTTATGTTATAGTATCGACAGTATAATCTTCCAGAAGGATTTCCTTTTGACCCGCTGTTGGGTTTTGTAAAGTATATGTTCTTTGTCCGAATTAAGGCAAAAATGTGTATGTATATGAATTTTGTTGGCGACCAAATTTTCAAACGTATATTTGTAGATTTATTTTTTAATAGCCAGGCTATTTTGGTTTTAAATTAAATGCAAATAAAAAAAAATTTTTTTCATCTGGTACTTATTCAATTGGAAATGCGTAGCCTAGTAAGCTACGCATTAATAATAAATAACTACCTGATTTCAACTACACTGTGATAATTTTTTGTTTGTCTTTTTAATCTATTAATCTCTTTTTTTAATGTTAATTTATTAAATTATGTATTTATATATATACCTACTGCTTACTGTTAATACAATTCCAAAACAAAAAATGCTATAAAATTATGTAAACTCAAACTAAAAAAAAATATCTATTAAGAAACCTCTGAAGAAGTCGCGAATAACGACGAAACGTTGGGAAAAGATGAACTAATTTTTTTTTATTTGCATTTAATTGAAAACTAACCAGAATAGCCTGCCAATGAAAACAAAAATCAACAAAAGATTCTTAAATTCACTTCATTAATATAAAGTAAATCAAAAAATACATTGCTTTAGTTCTATTTATTACTATATTCCCATGTACTTCAACAATTACAGTATTTTCCACTTGATAAGGGCTACATTTGAACACAGCTTTCGTTTATATATATATTTTTTTTTTTTTAAGGTATATTCAGAATTATAAAATTACGGGGTCTTCGTCAAATCGATCATGTATTTGTGTGGAAATAAATTGAAAATCTCGGCGAGTTATTGATTCTTTTTTTGCTAAAAGCCAATTTGTCAAGCAATCTATTAAAATAGTTCGTGAGGAATCACCAATTTTCTTATACTTTTTGAACTCCTTGATGACGAAGTTTCCCGATGGGAACGAATTTAGTATTTTATCGATATCCTAAATGATGATTAAAAAAAAATTATTACATTATTATATTATTATTATTTATCGATATCCTAAATGATGATTCAAAAAAAATTATTACACGTTTAAACTTAAAAGTGATCCAAGACCCAAGAGAGATGATTTCGCAAATTAGATGAGTTCTAATTTCAAATTAACTTAATTTCCTATACGATTTTACATTCGAAATGATATAATTTGCGAAATTATCTCAATTGGCTGTAGTGAAAAGAGGCTATAACTAAATTAATTTACGAGATTCCCAAAGCCAATACTGGGTGATGAAGGATTTGAAATTGAAGCAATGGATGAAGGAGTTGGTGACAATGAAATTGCTGAAGACTCGCTATGCAAATCGGAACAACTGTTTGCTGCTAGGCGTTTTCTTACTTCCTCTTCTACTAAAATCTTAATACTATTTAATATTTCTATCGATGGATCGAAATCGGTTTCAATGTTCTAAAAGAAATCAATTAAACGTCGAGTTAATTAAAGTTTCATTAAGTATATTACATTTTCTCTTCGCCACGTATGAAGTTTATGTTTAAATTCAACTCTTATTCCAAGTGATTTATCTGCAAAAACTTCTTTTAGGTCTTCATTGGATATATACTTTAAGATGTCAACGCTTAGCTTAAGATTTATAAAATGATCATATAAATCAACAAATCCCCAAGAAGAGAGCAAATTAAATAGTTCACAATCTAATATTTCTTCTACTACTTCTTTACTGGCACCATCAATATCATTACTATCTTCATCTTCATCGAAATTAGATTTTGGGATTTCACCATTATTAAATTTATTATGAAGCGTAGTATAAGTGGGTTCAAGTTGATTTTTTTCAGTTTCATGATCTAGTTCCTCAGAGAATTCATCATCAGCAAATTGTGTAAAAATCTCCATTGCGTTTGTACCAATGCAACCAAATACACTAGAAGAGAACTTTAATATTATTTTCCGTCATGTTTTTTTATGCAAATGAAAATTTTTTGAACCTAAGACTGAATCACATTTACAGCGCTGCCACCCTACTACTATAGCAGTAGATCTACTGCGTTTTGGCCCAAACGAAAATATACTGCGCAGCAAAACCAATCTACTCCTCATTTTAGAATTTTGAAAAAAAAAGTATATTTCGTCACTCAACGTGAAAACTTTGATAATTTAAATGGGTGCTGTGTTAAAGATTATGTGTTTGGCTTGTTTGGACCGGAAGTTAATCAGACGTCCTTACGGATTCCATTAAAAACTACAGTTCACCGTATGGACACTCAATTGTTGTGTGATTGGTTTCAAAAAGGATTCTTCAAAAGCATTGTTTATGTTCCAAAACTGGCTGAGAGTTTTAAGCAAGTTGTCACCAAGAACATCAATGATGTCCGATTGGCTTTCAAATCTAACCAGACACTTATGGCACTTTCCATTGGACGAAAAGAACCGTCCAGGAGCGTTCAGAAGCATTCTCAAACCGTTCCATTGGTGCAAAAAGATCGCTTCTCATGATTCTGAGGAGTGACAGCCGCTTCTCGATTTGAAATGAGAATCGACTCAAGAAGCACTAACACATGTTACTCAAATGTCAAAAAGAAAATTTTCTTCAAGGAATATTTTTTAAGAGCCATAGGTGTTTCACTCACACAAAGGCAATTACGTTAAACTGAACAGAAATTATTTTGGGTTTTCCATTGGTTTTTAAAATGAGTGCTTCCAAAAGTGAAACCAATGGAAAGTGCCATTAGACACCTTTTCACCAAACTAAAGATCAAAATGGACAAAGATAATCGCACTGACGTTACTTATAAAATAAACTGCAAACGTAAACCTGACGAACCATGTAACCTTTGTTACATCGGAACCACCAAACAATTCTTGCACCAAAGATTGTCCAAATCTGACATCAATATCAGTAACCCAGCTAAAACCGCATTGGCGGCCCATTCAATAGAGAAGGGTCATTCTCCGGATTTCGACTATTCGATTACTAACTCCATATTTTCGAAGCAAAAGATTATAATTCTATAGTCCTCAAATTATCAAAAATTATTAAAATGAAGGATTTAGAACTAGAACATCTGAATCACTAACTTTGTGAATCTCAGAATGCCTATATAAAAACAAGAACGACATGATCCAATGTCCATCTTTTGATGAAGATTTTTATATTTTTTGCAAAGGCATCATTTTTTGCATAGAAAATGTGATTTTTTTTTTGCCAAGAAATCAAAAAAATTGACATAGCGCTTGTTCTTTATTTTTAAACATACTGGTTTATTGATGGTACCTACTTACTTGAAATATAATGCTTTCAATTTTAAAATCAAAACAATATGAATCGCAAGCAAGACACACAGAGTATATCATCTGTATACTGCTCGCTTGTTGCCTCATAAAACTTTTCTCTTTCTCTTTCTTTTAGTTACAGACTTAACTTCTTAGTTAGGAGTTGTTTTTGTAAATTTTAAAAAAATTTAATTGTTAAATTGTAAATTTTTCTTATTCTTGTTGTCCATAATATTGTACTATGTGTTTTATATTTCATGTGCAATAAAGTTCCCTTGAGGAAGGCAGCAAACCCTGCCGAAACGTCGGGAAAAGCTAATGTAACAGCCTTTTGTTCATTGCAACGATTAAAGTGACCAAAATAGCCGAAGGAAAACTTAATTCTTAGTAAATACACACGCAATTTTTTGTTGGCTTTTTGTATCTATTGGTATTGCATATTTTAAAATCTACTGCGCTTTATTTCAATCTACTGCGCTTTTTTGTTGAATATACTGCGCTCAATTGTTCGAAGGGTGGCAGGTGGCAGCGCTGATCACAACTATAGACCACAATTTTTCGACGAAAACAAAAAATTATTTACTCCATATTTTCGAAGCAAAAGATTTGATATTAATAATAATATGAAGGATTTTGAACTAGAACATTTGAATGACTTACCCGCGAAATTTTTTTGTTTCTGTCCTTTACAGGTGAAAATTTATCTGCAATCAAAAAAATTGAATAGATAAGTAGATTGCAGTAATGAAAGTAACAAAGGGGCGACTTTCCTATACCGGATTCTATGTTTTTTTTTATTTTCTTTGTTTTAGCTGTTAAATAGTGAGGAAACACTACTGGGTATATATTCAAAACTCAAAATGTCCTCAAAAAAATAAAAATATTAATTTCCGACAAAAAAAAACAGGGGCCCAACTATGTAATTCGATTCTATAATAAAAATGTTCGAATTCGAGAAATTCGAACTATGTTATTCTATAAGAACGTTTCAATATACTGCAATCGAACAGCACAAGTAATACCAACTATGTTTTTGTGTACTTTCGGATATTCGAGGAACTACCAATCTCGAAAGTAGAAGGCAAATCGAGTAAGAACATTCGATATCAAATGTGTTTGCGAGTAGAGCTAAAAAGCCTCAAAATTGTAAGTACATAAATAAAAGAAGAAACTGAATGATTGCATTAAAACTAACTACCCAACGACTATCTTTACTTTTTATACTTTTTATTTACACCACGCAATGACAACTTGAAATGCTGGTCAATTACATGATTGATGATTGTTCATCGGGACCTCCTGTTTTCAAAAATTTCAATGCTGCTGAAAGCATTATCATATTCGAAACAGAATTTAGCTTTCTGCAAATATTCACATGCGAAGATATATCTGTGTCTAATTCCTTTACGTTGAGTTTGCTCCTATCGTTCCCGATTTTCATATAAATCAAACCAAATCGCAACGCTGTTCATTTGTGTAATTATTAGTTTTATTATGTTTGTTTTTTTTTTATTTTGAGAATGTGTACTGTCAGACAGCTCAAGCATCGTTCGAAAATCGAACATTTGTTGAAAAATAGTTGGCATTACCGGCATTCGATTCTGTTTTTATAAATAGTACCAATTGAAAGTAGAATAGAAAATTAGATTCGAAAAGAATCAAGAGTAGAGCCGAATTACGAATTAAGAAATCAAAAAATTGACATAGCGCTTTTTCTTTATTTTGAAACATACTGGTTTATTGATGGTACTTACTTGAAATATAATGCTTTCAATTTTAAAATCAAAACAATATGAATCGCAAGCAAGACACACAGAGTATATCATCTGTATACTGCTCGCTTGTTGCCTCATAAAACTTTTCTCTTTCTCTTTCTTTTAGTTACAGACTTAACTTCTTAGTTAGGAGTTGTTTTTGTAAATTTTAAAAAAATTTAATTGTTAAATTGTAAATTTTTCTTATTCTTGTTGTCCATAATATTGTACTATGTGTTTTATATTTCATGTGCAATAAAGTTCCCTTGAGGAAGGCAGCAAACCCTGCCGAAACGTCGGGAAAAGCTAATGTAACAGCCTTTTGTTCATTGCAACGATTAAAGTGACCAAAATAGCCGAAGGAAAACTTAATTCTTAGTAAATACACACGCAATTTTTTGTTGGCTTTTTGTATCTATTGGTATTGCATATTTTAAAATCTACTGCGCTTTATTTCAATCTACTGCGCTTTTTTGTTGAATATACTGCGCTCAATTGTTCGAAGGGTGGCAGGTGGCAGCGCTGATCACAACTATAGACCACAATTTTTCGACGAAAACAAAAAATTATTTACTCCATATTTTCGAAGCAAAAGATTTGATATTAATAATAATATGAAGGATTTTGAACTAGAACATTTGAATGACTTACCCGCGAAATTTTTTTGTTTCTGTCCTTTACAGGTGAAAATTTATCTGCAATCAAAAAAATTGAATAGATAAGTAGATTGCAGTAATGAAAGTAACAAAGGGGCGACTTTCCTATACCGGATTCTATGTTTTTTTTTATTTTCTTTGTTTTAGCTGTTAAATAGTGAGGAAACACTACTGGGTATATATTCAAAACTCAAAATGTCCTCAAAAAAATAAAAATATTAATTTCCGACAAAAAAAAACAGGGGCCCAACTATGTAATTCGATTCTATAATAAAAATGTTCGAATTCGAGAAATTCGAACTATGTTATTCTATAAGAACGTTTCAATATACTGCAATCGAACAGCACAAGTAATACCAACTATGTTTTTGTGTACTTTCGGATATTCGAGGAACTACCAATCTCGAAAGTAGAAGGCAAATCGAGTAAGAACATTCGATATCAAATGTGTTTGCGAGTAGAGCTAAAAAGCCTCAAAATTGTAAGTACATAAATAAAAGAAGAAACTGAATGATTGCATTAAAACTAACTACCCAACGACTATCTTTACTTTTTATACTTTTTATTTACACCACGCAATGACAACTTGAAATGCTGGTCAATTACATGATTGATGATTGTTCATCGGGACCTCCTGTTTTCAAAAATTTCAATGCTGCTGAAAGCATTATCATATTCGAAACAGAATTTAGCTTTCTGCAAATATTCACATGCGAAGATATATCTGTGTCTAATTCCTTTACGTTGAGTTTGCTCCTATCGTTCCCGATTTTCATATAAATCAAACCAAATCGCAACGCTGTTCATTTGTGTAATTATTAGTTTTATTATGTTTGTTTTTTTTTTATTTTGAGAATGTGTACTGTCAGACAGCTCAAGCATCGTTCGAAAATCGAACATTTGTTGAAAAATAGTTGGCATTACCGGCATTCGATTCTGTTTTTATAAATAGTACCAATTGAAAGTAGAATAGAAAATTAGATTCGAAAAGAATCAAGAGTAGAGCCGAATTACGAATTAAGAAATCAAAAAATTGACATAGCGCTTTTTCTTTATTTTGAAACATACTGGTTTATTGATGGTACTTACTTGAAATATAATGCTTTCAATTTTAAAATCAAAACAATATGAATCGCAAGCAAGACACACAGAGTATATCATCTGTATACTGCTCGCTTGTTGCCTCATAAAACTTTTCTCTTTCTCTTTCTTTTAGTTACAGACTTAACTTCTTAGTTAGGAGTTGTTTTTGTAAATTTTAAAAAAATTTAATTGTTAAATTGTAAATTTTTCTTATTCTTGTTGTCCATAATATTGTACTATGTGTTTTATATTTCATGTGCAATAAAGTTCCCTTGAGGAAGGCAGCAAACCCTGCCGAAACGTCGGGAAAAGCTAATGTAACAGCCTTTTGTTCATTGCAACGATTAAAGTGACCAAAATAGCCGAAGGAAAACTTAATTCTTAGTAAATACACACGCAATTTTTTGTTGGCTTTTTGTATCTATTGGTATTGCATATTTTAAAATCTACTGCGCTTTATTTCAATCTACTGCGCTTTTTTGTTGAATATACTGCGCTCAATTGTTCGAAGGGTGGCAGGTGGCAGCGCTGATCACAACTATAGACCACAATTTTTCGACGAAAACAAAAAATTATTTACTCCATATTTTCGAAGCAAAAGATTTGATATTAATAATAATATGAAGGATTTTGAACTAGAACATCTGAATGACTTACCCGCGAAATTTTTTTGTTTCTGTCCTTTACAGGTGAAAATTTATCTGCAATCAAAAAAATTGAATAGATAAGTAGATTGCAGTAATGAAAGTAACAAAGGGGCGACTTTCCTATACCGGATTCTATGTTTTTTTTTATTTTCTTTGTTTTAGCTGTTAAATAGTGAGGAAACACTACTGGGTATATATTCAAAACTCAAAATGTCCTCAAAAAATAAAAATATTAATTTCCGACAAAAAAAAAACTGTTTATTTGTGCTTTATTAACGCGTATCTATCGATTGAGACCATTTTCATCTTCAAATTCAGAATTCGGTATGGGAAAGTCTCCATCTTTTGATGATGAATTTATATTTTTTGCAAAGGCATCACTTTTTGCATAGAAAATGTAATTTTTCTTTTGCCAAGAAATCAAAAAAAATTCATAAACTGAATCTCAGAATTCCTATATAATAACAAGAACGACATAATGCAATGTCCATCTTTTGATGAAAAATTTTATATTGTTTGCAAAAGCATCATTTTTTGCGAACAAAAATGTGATTTTTTTTTTTGCCAAGAAATCAAAAAGATTGACATAGCACTTGTTCTTTTTTCTTAAACATACTAGTTAATTGATGGTACTTACTTGAAATATAATGTTATTAATTATTTAATGGAATTAAATTGCCTTTTTAAGGCCACAATTGAAAACTTTTTCTGGACACTGCACTGCACGGCACGAAACGAAGACGAACTAAAGACTAATCTAACATGAAATGAAATCGCATACATTTACATGTTTCATTTGGCGCGTCGCGTCGGTTTCAACAACGAACGTGGGTTGGCCAACCAAGAAAAAACCACGTTCGTGATCACTGAATGCATTGACTGAGTTTAAGGCCGCGTTTAGACTTCATTAAATCAAAAATTTATTCTTTTTCGAAGAATAGGAAAAAAAAGGATATGATATATATTATTTTGGATTTATAAATGTGTCGTTCATAATGATAGTATTGTAACTAAATTTAACTACATACACACATTATTATTGAAGTACAATATTTGATATTGTTTTGTACCTTTCTACTGGCAAAACGCGATAAGTTTCAATAACACAGCCACACAATAAAAAGGGTTACCTGGTGGTGCAACTAAGTTATAATATGTTTTTCGGATCGCTGAAACCGAATCCGAAGTCCATTTTGCCCAATCACGTCAGGTTTTCAGGATAACCCCAAAAAATGTCACAGCTACACAAAAAAAAGTTGTTTGTTCTGGGGATGCAACTATGTTAATAATATGTTTTTTCGGTCACTGAAAACGATTCCGAAGTCCGTTTCCCTCGATCACGTCAGGTTTTCAAGATAACCTAAGAAAGTGTTCACAGTTACCTCGAAACGAGGAATTTTGACTTTTTTCTACGAAACTATGTAAAATTTAGCTAAGCTAATTTAAAAAATAAATCATATAAACATGTTTTTCCACATAACGTGGGAAAAGAATTAGTATAAGTTTTCTTCAGCACAAGAAATCTGTGAAATCTATTTATAGACAAGTTGTTACGGGGCCTAAAATTTTCTTGTTGCCGGCAAAAAATATGGCGAGGATGAGCTAATTTTCCATTGTATGTGTATGTGTATTTCATTTTCACATTGCAAACATTTCGTGTAGGTATACCGCGTTATAATTTAAATATGGCGTGTCGCGTCGGTTTCAACAACGAACGTGGGTTGGCCAACCAAGAAAAAACCACGTTCGTGATCACTGAATGCATTGACTGAGTTTAAGGCCGCGTTTAGACTTCATTAAATCAAAAATTTATTCTTTTTCGAAGAATAGGAAAAAAAAGGATATGATATATATTATTTTGGATTTATAAATGTGTCGTTCATAATGATAGTATTGTAACTAAATTTAACTACATACACACATTATTATTGAAGTACAATATTTGATATTGTTTTGTACCTTTCTACTGGCAAAACGCGATAAGTTTCAATTACACAGCCACACAAAAAAAAGTGTGACCTGGTGGTGCGACTAAGTTATAATATGTTTTTCGGATCGCTGAAACCGAATCCGAAGTCCATTTTGCCCAATCACGTCAGGTTTTCAGGATAACCCCAAAAAATGTCACAGCTACACAAAAAAAAGTTGTTTGTTCTGGGGATGCATAACATAGCTTTTACAACGTTTATTGGTTGATTTCACCGTGAAAACTGGGTTGGTTGATCACGAACGTGATCAGTTTTATTTTTTTTTATCTATTTAATATTTGTTTTGTGCTTAAGATGAACCATTCGTTTATAACATAGCTTTTACAACGTTTATTGGTTGATTTCACCATGAAAACTTGGTTGGTTGATCACGAACGTGATCAGTTTTATTTTTTTTTATCTATTTAATATTTGTTTTGTGCTTAAGATGAACCATTCGTTTATAACATAGCTTTTACAACGTTTATTGGTTGATTTCACCATGAAAACTTGGTTGGTTGATCACGAACGTGATCAGTTTTTTTATTTTTTTTTATCTATTTAATATTTGTTTTGTGCTTAAGATGAACCATTCGTTTATAACATAGCTTTTACAACGTTTATTGGTTGATTTCACCATGAAAACTTGGTTGGTTGATCACGAACGTGATCAGTTTTATTTTTTTTTTATCTATTTAATATTTGTTTTGTGCTTAAGATGAACCATTCGTTTAGAACATAGCTTTTACAACGTTTATTGGTTGATTTCACCATGAAAACTTGGTTGGTTGATCACGAACGTGATCAGTTTTATTTTTTTTTATCTATTTAATATTTGTTTTGTGCTTAAGATGAACCATTCGTTTATAACATAGCTTTTACAACGTTTATTGGTTGATTTCACCATGAAAACTTGGTTGGTTGATCACGAACGTGATCAGTTTTATTTTTTTTTATCTATTTAATATTTGTTTTGTGCTTAAGATGAACCATTCGTTTATAACATAGCTTTTACAACGTTTATTGGTTGATTTCACCATGAAAACTTGGTTGGTTGATCACGAACGTGATCAGTTTTATTTTTTTTTATCTATTTAATATTTGTTTTGTGCTTAAGATGAACCATTCGTTTATAACATAGCTTTTACAACGTTTATTGGTTGATTTCACCATGAAAACTTGGTTGGTTGATCACGAACGTGATCAGTTTTATTTTTTTTTTATCTATTTAATATTTGTTTTGTGCTTAAGATGAACCATTCGTTTATAACATAGCTTTTACAACGTTTATTGGTTGATTTCACCATGAAAACTTGGTTGGTTGATCACGAACGTGATCAGTTTTAATTTTTTTTTATCTTATTATATATTTGTTATGTACTTTAGATGAACCATTCGTATACAACAAAGCTTTTACAACGTTTATTGGTTGATTTCACCAAGAAACCTTGATTGTTGGATCACGAACGTGATCATTTTTTATTGATCACGTTTTACCACGTTTGTGATTGATCAACAATGCAATCAACAAAGCACCTTGGTGAAATCAACAAACGTTCGTGATCAGTTTTTTCAAGTTTTGGGTATTTTTTGCCAACAATCCTCCATTCGTTGAATCAACAATGACGCCTTTGTTGATATCACCACAAAGCTTGGTTGATATCACTATTTTTTGGGATTCGTTGGCCAACAATGAAAGATTGTTGATTCAACCAACGTTTTTTTTTTCGGTGTATGAACCTGGGCCTCAACCAAAATCCTCCGATTTCGGGCGATCTCTCTCCAGATTTGCACTCTAAGTCGATTGAGGTCTTCTTCCACTTTATTGCGCCACCTGAAACGAGGTTTTCCCCTTTCTCGATTTCTCTGCAATGTGTTTTCGAAACCCCGTCGAGGTGGAGCGTTGATGTACATCCATCGTTGTCTCGCGATGTATGGACATCAACGCGGTACAACTCATGGAGCTCGTTGTTGTACTGTCTTCTTGTTTTCGCATACGGAACCAAAGATCAGTTGAAATACCTACTTTTCTGTCGAAACGACCAAGGGTTTTCTCATCCGCTTCCGCGCGGTAAAGCAGGACAGACATTATTAGGGTTCTATAAAGGGTTGGTTTCTCTGGAGAGGGTTTTGTTTTCAATTGCCTTCTTAACCCAAAGAAGCAGCGAATTGCTAGAGTTATTCTCCGTTTTATCTCCGCACTGATGTTGTTATCCCTGTCTATAGCGGAACCTAGGTAGACGAAGTTCTGTACTACCTCAAAGTTAAGTCTGTCTATTGTGTCGTTTTGTCCATTTCGTCGAAGTTCAGTGTCCATGTTTGATAACAACATTACTTCGTTTTAACCTCATTAACCATCAAACCCATTTTTGCCTCTTCTGTTTTAATACTCGCTAAAGCTAGCCCTAAACGACGAACATGCTCGCCGAACATGCCGACTGTTGCCATTTTACTTCATCCGCGATATGCACATGACGACGTTCACAGTAAAAATGAGGTTAGCTTAATAGCAAAAAACCAGGTTTCCTCGGGAGCGTGGCCTTATATGGCGAACATAAAACCCAACGAACAAGACAAAATCGAAAGTTTTTGCCAACAGCGAGCGGGTCGCGAGCTGCTCGCGAGCCAGCCCCTACACGACGAAAATACGGCGAGCACGAGCATATTCGTCGTTAAGGGCTAGCATTAGCGAGTAATTGTTCGTTGAAGCCCTAGGGTCGCCCTGGGGTCGCCACAAAACTAAATGTCAAACTTAGTGTTTTTTCAACACTAGGGTTTATCTGGGTTTCGCCCTTGGTTTTTGCTGTGCCGATTTATTAGAAAAATTATTAGAGCGAATGTAATGTTTTGAGACGATCTGCACACAATAAATATTAAAATGCTGAAAAATGTCTGGTACAGAATTTATTAGTTCATTGAACAATAACGTGCCAATATGATTTCCTTGTGGAGCAACTGTCCAATTTTACATTCCTCCAAAAATTTACTAGTCTTAACAGAGATATTGAGAATCATGCACAATAGTAAAGCAACTGAGTCAGTACACTTTCTTACAACTTTCGGTAAGGTGTCCATCTTATCTCTTTAAAAGAGAACATGTTCTCTTTTTTAGGTCCGATCTTTTTTACACTATCTTTTTTCGTTGGGATCTTTTTTTTTCTTTGTATATCACTTTTTTTATTCAAATTAATTTAATAAATTTTTTAACACCTCAATTAAATGTAATCGTGGTGTAAAGAATTATTGCATTTCTTTCTAATACATTGGCGTGATGAGATACAATTTTTCATACTAAAAAAAAACCTTAAATTCAGCTTTTCTTAAAGACGTCAGTTTTACTACTACTTCGAAATCAATTCATCTCACTCTCTCGTGCTATATTTCCTGTAAGCAAGGAAGATAAGCAACAAAGCCATATGCAGAAAATGGCCATTGCTACCACATACTACACGTACTCATGGTATGTAAAGTGAAAGCCGGTGGTGGTTGTTAGATACATACATACATGTATAAAAGATCACTGTCTCTATTCCTCTTAAATTGTGCGTTGTGCGAACTGCGGCTATATTTTCAAAATAAGTTATAATTTAATAATAAACCAGCTTTAAATATTCTTTTCAAAATGAATTAATGTATTCATGTACCTAAAAATTTTCGATTTCATAGAAAACTAATGCGATAATCACAAAAAGGGAAAGCATTTTTCCGACGAAATGCAAAAACATTGTACAAGTTTCGTGAAAGATTCAAATTCTAAATGGGATGCGCAGTGTATTATCTCTGCAAAGTAAATGTGAATGTCTCAAATAAAGAAGAATACAACTCCTTAGAGCAACAACTTAAGACAAATTCAAAGAGTTAAAATTTTAATAAATCACACTCAATGTCAGTTGCAAAATGGACGAAAGTTTTTTCATAGTGTGAATTATCCAGAGCACTTTTCAGAACTTTCTAAAATGTGTGCGTATTTTTGTAATCCCAGGGCAGAATCTTAATGTTAAGAAAATATTTTCTCTAATTGAGGGTCAATGGACCAAAGAAAGAAATAGACTCAAAATTTCGACTATCAATTCTATTCTTTGCTTGGTTTATAATCAAGACAGCCAAGCTGCCCTTAAATCTCTTGCCTCTGTCTCTACAAAATCCATCACGGTCCAAAATTGTCAGATGTCTCTGAGGGAGATGTCAAAATCAGTTTAACATTCACCTTTCATGGGTACCAGGGCACAGGGACATACCAGGCAACTGTATGGCAGACGAACTAGCCAAAAAGGGCACGACCACTTTCCTACGCTCAGAATGGAACAACATAGGTGTACCTATCGCTACATGTAAACTCCTACTTAGACAAGACGCTTCAAGGATAACAAACACTAGATGGACTGAGAGTAACCACTGCCTTGCAACCAAAAAAGTTTGGCCGTGTGTTGACTCAAAACGCTCGAAGAGTTTGTTGGCCCTGAACCGTCTGTATCTAGGTTCTACCATAGGTGTTCTTACGGGACACTGTCTAATAGGGAGACACGCCAAATGACTTGGTGTGTTTTCCAATGATTTCTGCAGAAGCTGCATGGACGAGGAGGAGGAAGAAACCGTTCAACACCTTCTTTGCTCATGCCCTGCACTACTTCATAGGAGGAAAACTCATCTCGGTGAATTCTTCTTCGATGATACTAGCGACCTAGCTTACATAGACCCTAAAAGCCTTTCGAAATACATTAAAAGTTCCACGTGGTTCGACTAGCAGGTGATTAACCGGCTAGTCCCGTAATGGAAGATTAATAAGTGATCAACTCGTTAATCTTACATCGGGTTTCTGAGATCAGTAGGTGATTAACTTGCTGATCTCTGTGGTATCACAATGGGCCCTTGCGGCCTAAGTGTGTCAGGCAATGTACTCATTGACTGACAGCCACTTCCACCTAACCTAACCTTATTTTATAATAATAAAGAAAGCAGCAGTCAAGATTTTTATAAAAATCTGTAGATAAAAAAAGCAGCACTACAAAAATAAAGAAAAAAGAGAAATATGAAGATATCGATGAAGAAGAGAGTTATTATGTTGAATAGGAAGCTTCGTAGTATGCAACTTAATGAATAATGTGATATGTGATCCGTATTTATATCTAAAAGACTTATAAAATAATTGTTAAGCTATCTTTTACTAATATATTTATTGACATGTTAATCTGCTTTTGTTTTTGAACTGCATTGTTTTTAATGTTGTTAACTTTAATAAAAAATATATCAAAAAATATTTTTTTATTTGGTGTTCTCTTTTTGTTGCGGCGTACCCCACAGGCGGATCACTAGTGTGAAGCAGAAAAGTGGGAGAGTTCTGATCGCTTCAAGATCACTACTCGTAACGCCGGAAATGGAAAGAAGAAGGTATTCTCTTTTTGTTCTCTTTAGTATTTTTTGAATGTCTCTTTTTTTTTGGATTCTAAGCAAAATGTTCTCTTTTTAGACAGACCTCAGATGGACACCCTAACTTTCGGAGAAACACAATCGGATATTCGCTTTTATTTTCAAAAGCTTCTTCGAAGTGGATCGGCGTTGTGCTATTCGGGTAGGCTCTCACTGGTGCCAACTTGGCCGCGCCCAGATGTTGCAACTTATAGTACACGTCAATTGTGCTTACTATACCTCCTCGCGGTATCCACTGGGTCCTGGGATGCTCCATCCAGAGCTGACCTGCTAAACTAGTAAGTGCGAGTGTTGATAAAGGAATGCGGATAAAAGAATTGTGATCAACACTATAATTGCTCTGCAAACAATGACTGACCGCACGAATCTCAGTAGTCTACGAGAGCTTTCGCGTATATGTCCCAGCGGATGAATTCGAATGACAGAATCAACGGTGGACTTCAGCAATCAAAAAAAGCAGAAACCCCTGAAGGAGCTACTCCAACATATTTGGATTGAAGTAGAGATGGTGGCGGATGAGGCAGCACTCACACCCCTGCAGCAGGGTTCTGACACTGGATATTCCAGCCATTTGTGCAATGCTACAATCGCAAGAGATTGCCAATGCCTTTTCCAATCGAGTGTCCCTTCAATTATCCTTGAATCCCATGCCGCCAGCATTAAGCATTGAAGACCAGTGGCAGCAATCCCAAGAAGCCATCAGACCGCTGCCTCTGAGGTTCTGGGTTTCACTCGGCCACCAAAACGAAACCCATGGTTCGATGAAGAATGCAGGCAGGCAAATGCAGCCAAACAAAAAGCACGTCAAATGATGATGCAAAAATGAACGAGGGCTGCTTACGATCAGTATAACGAGATTTACAAGGAGAAAAGAATAGAGGAACACCGAATTCTCAAAAAGAAAAAGAAGCAAAATGAGAAGCGCTCATTTGAAGAAATTGAGAGGTGCCATGACAGGTACGAGATTCGGAAGTCTTACCAAAAGGTAAAAAGATCCCACCAGGGTGGCAAGCCCCGAACTCAAACCAGCAGGGAAACATACTTAGTTGTAGAGTCACAGTCGCTACTGAGGATCTGGAAAGATCGCTTCTGCAGACTGCTTAACGGCGATGAGGACACAAACTCCGCTGTCAGGCAGATTGCCCCATTCAGCTTGGACGATGATCAAGAATGCCGTCCTCCCGACCTAGAAGAAGTTAAGCTTGCCATATCCCATATGCAAACTTAAATCAAATAAGACTGCAGGTGTATATGGCCTTGATGCCGAACTTTTCAAGGCAGCAGGAGACCAGTTGGAAAGGAGCATGCACCAGCTTATCTACATGATATGGTCGGAAGAAAGCATGCCTGATGAATGGAACCTCAGTATCGTATGCCCGATCCTAAAAAAGGGAGACCCTCACAATTGCGCCAATTGCAGAGGGATAAGCCTTTTTAACGTCGCTCATAAGATCTTGTCTGCTGTAATTTGTGAACGTCTGAAACCCCACGTCAACAACTTGATAGGTCCTTATCATTGTGGTTTTAAACCAGAGAAGTCCACAATAGACCAAATTTTCACATTACGGCAGATCTTGGAAAAAACCCGAGAACATAATATCGATATTCACCACCTCTTTATCGATTTCAAGGCCGCGTATGACAGTATTTACAGAGACGAGCTGTACAGAGCCATGTCTAGTTTCGGTATCCCTGCAAAACTCGTACGACTATGCAGGATGACTTTGGAGAATTCACGCTGCTCCGTCAAGGTCGGTAAGGAACTCACCGAGACCTTTGATGTCGAAAAAGGCTTTAGGCAATTCGACAAACCGTCATGCGATTTCTTCAACATCATACTTGAACAGATTGTAAGAAACTCAAACGTCAACACCAGAGGAACAATCTTTCAAAAGTCTGTACAATTACTCGCCTACGCAGACGATATTGACGTAATGGGAAGAAATAAGCGTGATGTCATAGTTGCTTTTGCGAGTATCTATTGAAACAGAAGCGGCAAAAATGGGTTGGATGGTTAATGAGGGCAAAACGAAGTATATGCTGTCATCAAACAGGGACACAGAACATCGACGAATTGGACAAATCGTCACAATAGACAGACATAACTTCGAGGTAGTACAGGACTTCGTCTACCTAGGATCCGCTATAGACACGGAAAACAACATCAGTGGGGAGATCAAACGGAGAATAACTCTTGCCAACCTCTGCTTCTTTGGGTTAAGAAGGCAATTGAGAAACAAACCCCTCTCTAGAAAAACCAAGGTGACCTTGTATAAGACCTTAATCATCCCAGTCCTGCTTTACGGCGCGGAAGCATGGACCTTATCGAAAGCGGATGAGGAAACCCTTGGTCGTTTCGAAAGAAAAATTCTCCGAATGATCTTTGGTCCCGTATGTGAAGACAATGTGTGGAGAAGAAGATACAACAACGAGCTGTATGAGCTGTACCGCGACATGGGCATAGCCAGAAGAGTACGCATCGCGAGGCTACGATGGTTGGGTCATGTAGAGCGGATGGACCCAAACGCTCCGGCTCGACGGGTTTTCGAAAGCACATTGCAGGGAAATCGCGGAAGGAGACGACCTCGTCTTAGGTGGTGCAATCAAGTGGATGAAGACCTCAACCGACTTGGAGTGCGAAACTGGAGAGAGCTCGCCCGAAAACGAAGTCGTTATAGAAGGATGTTGGTTGAGGTCCAGGTTTACCCCGAACTGTAATGCCCACCTAAGTAAGTAAGTAAGTTCGACGCTTAAATGATATAAATATAAACCACATTTACTGATGGAATCTCGTAGGGTTTCATAGGGTCATACACAGATTCAAAAAAATCAGCAAAGTAGTTACAGTCATATTGTGACCATGTCACTAAAGGTGAATACAGTGCGGCAATCCTGTGTTATTTATTTTAGTTTTTATAAAATTCCGAACATTTTAGCTATTTTTTTCAATTTTCAACTCATCAGCTATGTTCTAGGCTCCAATGAACTTTAGAAAACATTTAGTGCCAGTTGAACGTTTTGGTTTTTTGGTCTGTAGTTATGTGATCTTTATACCCTTTGAAAAAAGATCCGAATTCAAAATTTTGTTTACACATTTAACTGGTGTACCAATTTTATAACTAACTGATTTTTGTTAGACATTTACTTCAATTTGTATTTTACTTAATTATAGCACGGAAAAATACAGATATAAAGCATAGCTTTTGATTGAATATACGACGTTACATAAGTAATGTGATTCGAGGCATAAGTCAGGTATTGAGCTTCTTGTTGACTTAAAACACAAAAAATTGTTTCAGGTTCGGTGGTTAGTTTCCTAACCACCTATTTTTATGTGTTTAAAATTTATTTCCACGCCATTTATCGACAATGTGCTGAACTATGTTCTTTTCAAGTTGTTGTGGACTTTTTAGTTTTATTCAATTAATTTGAAATAGGTGTGCAGTGCGTTTTTTACACCGGAGAATTTCAAAATTCAATAACAAAGGTTAGAATGCTTATTATATTATAATTTCTGTATTATTCTATTACTAAGTAATGGATTAGTTGATGTTTAACATAAAATACAGGTTTCGGTTTTTATAATTTTATAAATAACGTTAATAATAAGGTAAGTAAGGTGTTACCCGTGGCGCGATGGTTAGCATGTCCACCTGCTAACCCAGAGGTTCTAAGTTCGAATCCCAGCAGAGCCAAAAATGTTTTTCCACGGGTATCGCCTTTCGCGAGGAACTGGCAAGTCCTCCGTTAGTAAATTCATTGCCATGAAAAGCGCTTCCTCAATTAGCCGTTCGGAACCGGCAGAAAATTCTAGGTCCCCTCCATTCCCTCACAAGGCATGGTTGTGAGAAATGCGCTAGGCCCAGGGGCTCCTCGCTCTGTTGCGCCACCCTATTAATTTTTATTTATTTATTTTATTTTAATAATAAGGAGGTTAGTTCTCTAACCACTGTGACTATAGAAGGTTTTGTTTTATTTGTTTTGTGTACTTGTTTACAGAAAAACTCACGTTCTAAATGATAGTGAAGTTCAAGACGTTCTTATAGAAGATATTCCTTCAGATAGTGAAAGTGTGTGCAGTGTGGAACCAGATGAAGAATACAATAATAGTATGGAAACTGAGATGGTGCTCAGCGATTCACCGCCACAGCAGTCACGGTTTAAAGAGGAAATTGACTCCGACGATAACGTACCTTTGTCAGAATTTGCCAGCACTTCAGATAATCACGTACCAACTACGATTGCTTCAGCCAGAACGAACTAATTCCCGAAGATGCTCCAAATGCAGAACTTAAAAAGATCCAGCACGAACTGTATGGCAGTGCAGTACTTGTGAGGTTTCTCTTGATATCCTCAAAGATAAAACATGCTTTTTAAATTATCATAAAAAATTAATAATTTGTATATTTATGTTACTTATTTTTTACGAACGTTCGCATACTTTCTTTTGATTATTGTTCATGTCTACCGTCATTCCATCACCATAATCCTCAAAAGCCTTATGTAGGACTTCGGTTAAATATTTTTTTTCTTTATAGTTAAACAGTAATAAAACCAAATACGCGGTTGTTTTATTTATAAAGTAAATAAATGAAAACTATGGCTGAAAGAGTTAAAATTGCAGTTGTCAACACTTAAATATAATGCTCTTGTTTTTTTGAAAATTAGACTTGTATTGATTAATGTGCTTTATAGATCAAGTCATTTAAACTCACATTTATTGAAAAATTTGCACCTGAACTCAAAGCTCAAAGAAAACAGTATTATTGTAGTACAAAAAACAGGTCTTTTCAATATTCATTACAAGTTTCGAAACTAGGAACGCAGCATAGGCTGACCCGTGCAAGTACATTTTTTGTTTTGGATTTGAACCTCGAACCTCACACTTTACAGTCAGACATGCTAACCATTACGCCACGGGCACCACAACTTAGGTAATGTAAGTTCAAACAATTTTTCTGAAATTGTCAACTTCTTTAGTGCCAAGCACTGGCTTCTTTTCCCAAATCGTGAGTTGCTATAGGAAAAATACGCTGGGAATGGGGACTTTGGCTAAAGAAGAAGTTGTACAGCGACATGAACCTAGCTAAAAATAATAAGAATTGCGACATTGCGATAGCCGACACCTGGGGTCTGGAATACAAACCTACAAGTATTTGTAATGAAAGTGCATTATTTTAACCCGTGTAAAAAAAAGCTGCAGTTTGCTTGCTCTTCCACAAGAGTACCTAATGGACATAATCCTTTTGAATTATGTGGCTATTGACTTGTAGACTTATAGTCTTATGTTATAGACCCCAGGGTATAGGGGTCTGCAATACAAAGCTACAAAAACAAGTGCACTATTATGACCAGTGGGAAAAATGTCTGTAACACAAAGCTTTGCTTCTTCGTCTAAAAGTGTAATGGAAATAATTCTACAAGTGTCTCATAACTTGTAGGTTACAGGCTCCAGCACTCCACATCTACTAGCCTTCGAAAACGCACAAGAAGGAGATCAAAGAAGAGGAAACTTGTTACAGGGCGACTAAATCTACTGAAGTGTAAAATATGTACGAGTATAAGAGACAACTATTACGAAATCGGAATAGTTCTCGAGGTATGTGATTTAGGCTCTCCCCAAATTGTAGTTCCCACCAATGTAAGTAAAATAGGAGCAAGTACATATTTCACCTTTCAGACGATAATTACGCAAGACTATCGTTGAAACTTAATCATCTAACGATTCTCATTATTCTGTAAATGAATTGGTAGAATCTTGTACAGGCGCTTGCACGAACTGTTTGCAGGTTTTATTCAGAAAAAAGAGTTTATACATTTCTTATTCGTTTAAATTTATTAAAAGTCTTGATATTTTCAAGTTGTCTTAACATATTAAATACATATTATATCTAATTTATCTAGTCAGTGAGTTCTTGTGGTTGTTTAATGACAACAGTAACATCTTCCATGAACAGGTCCCTCGTAGGAGTATTTTGGAGAATTGCCACACTTTGCGTCTCTTGCTCTCCAATCGTTAAGCCAGCAATCATCCTTACAACCCGCAGCTGAATGTACAGCGGTGCCTATTGCTGTCCCCAGAGCTGCTAATGCTATTGCGGTCTCAACAACTGGTTTTGCCAGGATAGTTGTGACGCCAATAAGCACAACAAATAAAACAGCCCAAGAATTACTATTCATTATGTATACAATTGATTTTTAATTAACCTTTAAAGAAATATGACTCGCTAAGAGACTCTTGTGTGAATGAAATTCAATCGCATTAAGGCCCTCTTTTATACTAGTTTAAAAGCAAATGCAAGATCGTCTGAAGTTGATAAAGGCTATTCTTGATTGCGCTTGCTGAGAATTTTTGCGATTGAATCAGAGCCGGATTGAGGTGTTTTATAATTATTCAAGTGTGCCAAGTCATACATTGTTAATTTATGAATAACACAGGTTTTTATTCATAGAGAATTTTACTACTTAACTGAATTGTCCAAAATTATTTGGTTTTAGCACCGTTAAAACTCAGAACAAATCTAACAGCAAACAAAAAAAGTATTATGGATATAATTAGTAATTGAAGATAGATGGAGATAGTAACGGCAATCTTGGCGCAATTTTTTATTTCAAATCAATTTGTATTAAATATATTGATGTAGAATCCGGATGAGGGTCGGCGAACTTCGGCGGCATCTTAGAATTTAAATATTAGAACTTATAAAATAAAGCTAATTTGTACCTTTAGAAAAACACATCTTATTTCCTGTCAACTGACATTTTGAAGCTTCAGAATACAAAAACCTTTGCGCATTTTATGTCAAATCAAAATCATCGAAATTCCTATGATCAGACGAAGAAGTTCTTATGGGAGCATTTAAAATATCACCCGCAACTGTTTTTGTAGACATTTTGTTCTGATCCCTAATCATGATGGTTTATTCTAAATTACAATAACTTGTTTGCTCTAGTATTTGCTTCAAAGGTTTTGTATAGCATTCAGCTCGGAGGGGCTTTCAAAAATGCTTAAAAGTTTTGATGTTTCTGATGTTATCATGAGCGCCTTGTTTGACTATTATGTTGCATTCGGCCCTGTCGCATTTTCTGAGACAGTTTCAGTTGAAATGAACTGAATTAAAATATATAATAATGATCAGAGGTTTTCCCGTTCTGTACAATACATGGAACTTTTAGTCGCCTTTCATAGATAAGAGCGTAAGCCTTCAGTTTGGATTTTCCAGAAAGTGATCCGATGTTGGAACTTGATATCAATAACCCTGTTACGTATTTGTTGAAGTCTCTCTGAGATAAGAATTGGTGCATTTTGTCTTAAAATTAGTCCCCTTATAGCTAACTAGTAAATGAAATGAAAGGAAAATGAAATATGTCTCCTCAATTCAACTATGTATGTGTGACATTTCAATCACTTTGTTTTGCAAAATATTTCTCGTTCAGAAAAGAGAGGAAGGTTCCAATCCGGCAAATCATTAGTCAATTAGTCTTTTCGAGTATCAGAGGAAAGTAAATTTAGAACCTCAATGGTACGAGTCTGAAGGGATACGAAAGCTGGTGATCGCTGATCTTCGTGGCTATTTACTATCAACCAGGTAGTAGCCAAGTAACTTCACCGTTGGCTAGGTCAGTAATCTATATTTCAACAAACATATATGGATATCGTTCTGGTAAGGACTAGCAGAGCTTTCGCACTAACAAAGTAACTGTTATAGCAAATAAACTGATAGCAGGCTACAACTGATTTGTTGCATCTTGCATGGCTCTAATAAGTTTATAAGTGTACACTGTCCAGTATGGTTTAACGTTACGGTGAGAGTCTCAAATAGAAAAAAATCGGTAAAGAGCACCAGAGTTTAAGAAGATGTATATAAACTCGTAAAAGTAGTATATGGTGGGTTGAGCTTGCGCATCTCTGGGCACTGCGGTGTCAAAATGAAACGTATTTTGCCATCCAATGCGAAGTTTCAGTGCAGAGCATCTACTGTTGGTGGATGAGTTTAAATTTCACTAGAAAGATGATCTCTTAGTCAAGTATTTGCTTTCTAAGGCGGAATTAATTAATTAATGGGGCAACAGAATCGACAATTTTATATGTTACTAGCTGACCCGCCCGGCGCACTATGGGACGAAATTAGCTTTAGCGTCTCATAAATGGATTTGAAAAATTTTACAATTCGAAAAATCTCAAGTCTAAAGATGAGGTCTTAAATAGAAAACCAGCTCTTTTCGAAACAGTAACTGTTTTTATTTTTTTTTTTATTTTTGGTACTTAAATTGCTGATCAAACCTGTCACTTTAATTTGATTATAATTTCCCTCTAAAGAGTACAAAGTTTGAAGTGAAATATTTTGTAGCTTCCTGAATATAAGTAATTAATGCTATATATTTTTGGAAAGGTCGTTTTTTTCTTTATAAAACAGTTGTTTTCATTTTGATTTAGTTCAACAATTAATTTAAAAAAAAAAGAAGAAAAAGAACCTCTTTTGTGCTTTGTGATTTTTTCAATTAAGGTTTTCTTTGTTACCTCCACCTGCCTCCACCTCGGGACCGATTTTTTTGTATTTGTTTGTTTTTGTAGATTCAGAATCAAAAATAACCGCGTCCGCATACGTCCGCCCTTTTTTTTATAAGCAAAAATGTATAAAAAGTGAATTTTTCTTTATGATTTTGAGTTTGTTGCTCTTTAATTTTCATTACAATGATATAAAATATTGAAATTCTGCTCATGCTCACTACCTAAGTACTAAAAAAATTAATAATGTTTTAAAAAAAATCATACGAAATGGTTCTCTCCTTACACCATACAAGTCATACAAGTGAAATAGTTATTACCTAATTTCATCACAGTTTTTTTACCATGGTTGCTCCAAAACAAAAGCGAAATAATTTTTAATAAATAAATTGAAGTATCACTTTCCTATAATAATAGCCTCCTTTCAACCTCATATGAAAGCTAACCTAGAAACTGACCGTTAAAACAAGGCGATAAGAGATAAATTAGTCATCCAGCGATGATAAGCTCTAGAAAATGTTCACGATCAGCTACTAACGAAGATGTTATTCACACTTTATCATACACATCCGATCCTTTCATTTCAAGTCTAGGAAAAACCAGAACAGATAAAGTGAAATAGCTGTTAGATGAAGCTTAATTGCTTTTAGAAACGGAGGGTTAGATATTAGTGCTTCCTGAACCTTCTAAAAGCTTTACGATTCAAAAAATCACAAAGTGTTCTATGCTAGTGGAAAAGTATGTTGCAACAGGAAGTTTCTTAGAAAATGAGAGGGTATATGCGTTTACCTAAATATCTTAGTTTATATGTTCAGTATCAAACTTCTGTGATACTTTTGTCATACTAGTACTCTCTAGGCGTCTGATACTGAACATACAAACTATGATATGGAAACGCATACCGTCTTATATCATAAGGTACTCCCTGTCCTACTAGTATACCAAATTTCAATTTGCTACGATGACGGCAACCCGTGTCGACCTCGTTCCGAAACATATTTTTGTACATTTGTCGGTCGATGGTAACCTAGCTTAACTTAAATAATCTCAAACTGAGTTTTTTTTAGAAATAACTACTTATTTCACATGAAATATCATTAAAGCAACAGTTGAGAAAACCTCAAAAATATAGGGGTCCCTGCTACATACCTACATCAAATTTTCTAGTTGAAAATTGTTGGTTTATGGAATTAAAATAAAAAAGAGGTTTAAAATGACTCTTGAAACACAAGTTAGGATATTTATATATAACCCTGGGTTCAAAGGCCGAAGAATTTACATTTTACCAAAAAAAAATTTTTTAACCAAAAAAAAATCAAAAGGAAGCTATGGCAACCCTACCATATCAAAGTTTTTTGCTTAATTAATATTGATACTGCCTAGAAAATAAATAAAAGGCTTTTTTTACATTAATATCTTCTCTTGTTTAAAATTTCAATATAAAAATCATATTTTATCATTTCGAAAATTTTTTTATACCCATGACATTGGCGAATCTCAAATAAATTTATATTAACTATATATTCAAGATGATATGTTTCAAATTTCATTTAATTCGATGAAGGAACAAAAAAGTGACAGATTTATGAGACGCTCAACCTCGTTTCGTCCCATAGTCGGCGTAGCTCAGGCCCTAAGAACGTTAATCGAATTAAGTTTAGTTAAGTAGTTTCCAAGTTTCCATTCTAGTGGGAGAATGGGGATGAAATATAGTTTATGTTACTCAGGAACAGTTAAGCACTCCAACGATGACATAGTTTTTGGAATCGGCCCAGTACTGTAAACGTAAAATACGCATTGAAATCAGTAGAGTGTTTTTTTTTGGATTCCCGTTCCCGTTCCTGTGGGAAAATGGTGATGAAATATAGTTTAGATTGCTCAGGGACTACGTGTGTAAGTCCATTATTGATTGTTGTAGATGTAGCTGAACGTGGTGTTGCGTTGATTGAAGAGTATAAAAAATGTCTGACGAAAAACGAAGAGCAACTTCTGTACTTACTATTGGCTATTAGTGAATAGAAAAAGATTTCTTATTTGTAACAAAAAAACTTAAATGATCTTAAGGCTGAGTAAATGGTTTTAGTATTCGCTCTTCATAATGTATTTGGTGTTACAGGGCTGTCAACTACACACTGATTATGAAAATTGAATTAAATCACTTAAAATATTAAAAAAATTAAATTAAGTATTCCAAAGGTTTCAATCGAAAATCTAAAAACGCCAATCTTTTGCAATTGCTAAAACATATAAACGCTGAAAATTTATTCAAAATCGTTGGACCAGTTCCTAAGAAAAAACCGTTTATTATTTTTATTTTTTTTAAATGAGTTTTTTGGAAATCATGTATGCGAAGGTAAGATCTTGTCAGAAGTTGTTTAAAAAAAAATAAAAAAAAATCAAATTTAAGTTATTTCAAAAAACTAAAATTTTTTAAGAAAAATTCAAAAAATTTCAAAAATTTAAATTTTTCAAATGTTGATATGCAATCTGTCTTAACGACCTTAGGACTTCTAAAATACACAATTTTGTCAACATCGTGTAAGCCATTAACGAGAAAGTCGGCTTTGATAAGACGGTACTATGGGAGGTACCGTTTTTAGACATTTTCCAAAAAAAAAAATTACATCATTAAAGGACAATCTAAAATTTATACTTCACACAAAATTTAATCGAAATCGTTGGCGCCGTTTTCGAGAAAAATAAGTATTATCATATCGGTTGTATGGCAGGTACCGTTATTTCATGACCTAGAGACTCAATTCCAAAAACTCCTTTGGAAGTTGCTCAATAGTTAGTTTTTTTTTTTTTTTGTTGGAGGTTTTTAAAATACCAGCTGGAGCACTCAGACCTAAATACCGGTCCATTGTACTACCAGATAGCAACCTTCTATTTGTTATAGCTTTCCAGATGTTCGGAGAAAAGCCAAAAGACGCTGCCATGGTAAGGAGCCTAAGTTACCAGCTCTCACCATGTCTGCGCCGAGTATCTGTAACCTCATGCGAGAAAAAGCAGGACATTCACAGAGGAAGTGCTCTGCGGTGTCCTCATCTTCTCCACAAGATTCACAGAGTGTGGTATCACTTAAACCTAACACGTTTAAATGCTTGGCAAAAGAGAAGTGCCCGCTGGCAACGCCAATAAGCTTCCTACAGTCTTTTCTGCTACGAGCTAGCAAAAATGTTGCAGTCTTCTTACTAACGTTGGGGAGCATACGCTTGGTTTGTCTGCATCCAATGAAGGCATGCCATCTACGGTTGTGTTCTTCACAGATCCAATCGTTGATTGAAGCCCTCACTGAGGACGCTGGCAGACCTAGCGAGTTCATCGGCGATCTCATTTCCAGTTATGCCGTGATGGCCTGGAACCCAAATGAGACTCAAGGAATTTAATCTTCCGATCGCATTCAGAGAGCTCTTGCATTCCTGGATCACTTTCGAAGTGGTTAGAGGGTTGAGAAGGGCCTTAAGCACAGCTTGGCTATCGCTGCAAACAAAGATACTTCTCCCCGTCCATCCATTGTTCGTTACGTGGCTCAAGGCCATTAGGATAGCATAAGCCTCCGCTTGGAAAACGGATGCGTATGATCCCAAAGATGAGTGCAGTCGTATGTCGTCGTTCTCAACAAAGGCACCAGCACCAGAACCCTCGTCGGTTTTGGAGCCATCTGTGAAGATACGATAACAGTTCTTTCCAGGCTCAGATTCTGGAGCGAACCAGTCCTGAACCGAAGGAAAGCTGACTGAGTAATTTTGACGCAGTTTGAGCCTTGGGATCATCGTGTCAGACGGCATATCCATTAGACGTGGGTCAAAAGATATGCTGCTTGCGAGTTCCTCAAAGCTCCAGTGCGAATTGTGCCAGAGACCACATCGTTTTAAACGAGAAATGGTCTTGAGAGTACACCCCATGATGAAGGTATCAAGGGGAGGAAGGTTCAACAGTGCGTCGAGAGCAGCACCCGGTGTGCTGGGGAAGGCCCCCGTAACACCCAGACAAATTGTTCTTTGAAGTTTGGCAAACGAGGCAATAACGTATTTACGCGAGAGCTTATTCCACCAAACGACTGACGCATAGGAGATGATTGGTCTTATCATAGCCGTATAGATCCAAAGGACCCTTTTCGGTGAAAGACCCCATGTCTTGCCAAAAGCTCCTTTACATTGCCAGAAAACTGACAGTGCTTTAGTAGTTTTAGACTCGACATGTTTCGACCAAAGAAGTTTGTTATCCAGGATTACTCCAAGATGCTTGACTTCATTTGAAAAGGGGATGTTGACGCCTTTAAGCGTAAGATGGGTCAGACCAGTCAATCAATAGTTAGTTAGTTAGTTAATTTACTTTTTATTATTTCAATTTGTTTCAACAATATTTACAATGTAAATAAAATAAAAATAAAAATAAAAGTATATGGTTTGGCCTGAGGCCGTCTACCAGATTGACAATAAGTTTTTAATTTTCTATATTAAGGTTTAATTTTTAATATATGATTCAATTATTATACTACTACATATATAAGTTTTGCTACGATATCGAAGTGCGTTGACTGCATAATTATACAACAGATCCCAGCCTTGTTCTCCATTTAAGATTTTGACTACTTTGCCTTCGTCTATGAATTTTGCTCCCAACCACCTTAATCGGATTTCTTTGAAAATTGGACATGACCCAAGAAAATGAAATACGTCTTCCCTTACCTTTAGATTACAGATGCTGCAGAGTATTAGCAAGTCTGGTCTGTGGGGTACGAAGTTTAAATTTGTAAGTTCGCCTCTCAATTTGAAGATCGTACTTATTAAGTTAACTTTACTTGAATTGACGAAGTACGTGTTTGCTTCCAGATTGTAATTCAGTTTGCTGTAAATCATCCTATACTGGGATTCTTTGGCTTCCTTTTTGAACTGCTCGTACATCCTGAAACCGGTTGCATTCAGAAGATCGGTGAACTTCGCCTTTACAATTGCTACAGGTTCATCCAGTTCGATTTTCCAGTTAAGTTTACCTACTGCTGCTTGTCCAATTCCTTGACAAATCCTCTTCTGTTTACTAATAAACTGGTTAAGATTATTTTTGGCAACCTTTCATTTTTCATTTCAAGTATCTTGACTACATAGTCTAGGTGCATTTTTAAAGTGTCGAGGTATAAGGGAGGTACTCCAGTCTCCAAATGTAGCATGTAATTAGGTGTGCTGTTCGGTAATATGAATAGTCTTTTCAGAAAGTAACGAAGAAATTTTTCATACGTTTCAAACGCACTATATCCCCATACTTGGGCTCCATAAAGCAGTATTGACAAAGCAGTTGCTCTGAATATTTTTTGCTTTGTACTGTGTAACACGTTTTTGTTATCTATACATTTATTCCACACCGAAGAAACCGCTCTTTTAGCTTCCGCAAGTTTATTTTCAAGATGTTTGTTCATATTAGCATTCGTGGTGAATCGGATCCCCAAGTATTTGTATTCTTTTACTATTTCTATAGACACTCCGTTGAGGTACCATTTTTCTTTTAGCGAAAATCTTCCTCCTCCACGTCTGATAATAATCATCATTTTAGACTTCTCCAAGTTGATTGTTAGGTTCCATGTTTTGCAGTATTCTGCCAACCTATTGATCATAAGCTGCATCCCGTCTACTGTATCAGCCAGGAACACAATGTCATCCGCGTACAAGAGTGCTGGGATTTTTATCCCGTTTAGCTCGATTGCTCCACGAACTGAGTCAGTTATATCGTTGATATAAAGATTGAAAAGTAGTGTGCTCAGTGTGCATCCTTGTTTCAAACCTATAGATGTTGTGAATTCTTCAGATACGAATTCCCCGTCCCAAACATAGGCCAAGTTGTTTTCGTACATGACTTAAAGTATTAATAATTTTACTTGAGAGCCCAATTCTGCTCAGTTTGTAAAATAATGCTTCTCGTGGGATTGAGTCAAATGCAGCTCGAAAGTCTACAAATAAGGTATAAGGCTTTTCATTCTTATTTTGGTATATCTCCGCTAAGTTAAAAAGTGTAAGAATATGATCAACGGTAGAGTAATGTTTTCTGAATCCAGCTTGGAACTCCAGCAGCACGTGCCTATTTTCTATCCATGTGGTGATCCTTTTATACAATACTGAACTAAATAGTTTTGTGGATGTGTTGAGGAATGATATACCTCTGTAATTCCCCGGATCTTCCAAGTCACCCTTTTTATGTAGCGGAAAAATTAGCGTCTTTTTGAATGAATCCGGTATATCTGTTGCTTCAATTATTCTGTTGAACTCCTTTGTTAGAGCTGAGTAAAACTCCGGAGTACAATTTTTGTAGAATTCAAAGGGGATCCTGTCATCTCCTGGTGCTTTGTTGTTCTTTGAATCTTCAATAGCAGCTAGGACTTCTTTCAACTCAAATGGTGCATCTAAAAACTCGTCAAACGTTAGAGGAGCTGCGTATTGAAAGTTCAGGGATGATTGGGCTGTATTGAGGAGCCCGTAGAAGTGTTCACGGAGTTCGGCTGCATGGAGTGACCTTGCGATGTTATTGCGTTTTCCGTTTATATACCGTGCAGCTTTCCAAAATTCCGCAGATGATCTTGACATGTTGATCTTTTCAATCATATTTTCATCATATGCTCGTCGGCAGATCTGCTTAAAGTTTTTGTTTGCTTCACTATATAATTTTCTGAAAATATCAGAATCGTATATTCTCCATGTCTTAAGGAACGCAAATGATTTCATTCGAGCCTTTTCACAGTCCCTATCTGCTGCTCAATAGAAACTAACTATAAAATTTGAAGAAAATCGGTCCAGCGGTTCAGGCTGTAGACCCATATACAGACAGACAGGCAGAATTTTTTCTTGTTCTCTATCATCGTAATGTCATGTTTAATTGTTATCTCAATTTCTTCAAAAATTGTATGCACGATTTTCATTCTCATCATTTGAAAGATTGTTTAACTTTTCCAACTCACTTCAAGCCGACTCTGGTGGAAAAAGATTAATATTCCATTCAATTAAAATGGCATATTTGATTAACAAACAATGAAAACGTGTTTCCGTAGCATGTTAGGGTATACACATTACTTTAGATTACAATTCCGTAAGAGCAAGCTTCGTTGCTTGACCTTCTCTGAAAGTACAAAATCTGAGTCAGAAATACTTAATCCGTCTGCAATAGAGGGGCGCTCACTGTAATCTTCTAAAGCTACAGTTTTCTCAATTTTAAACTTTATTTGTATTTTCATATGTAATATACGATGAACCGCAGTTCTTGGATTGTTTTGTTTGTTGTTCTAATATCCGGAACGGGCACTACTATTCTGGCGAAACCAATTGTTGGAGTTATTGGAGCAATTATAGCAGCAGCAGGAGTACATACTGCCGCAACGGGAAAAGGTATCGATCTTGCAGCTTGTACAAGGGGAAATTGCTGGTTAAATGACTGGGAAGCAAGAGACAAAGTGTGTGACAAGAAAGGACCAAGATTTTCCTACCCAGGACCTGTGCATGGGAGATGTTATTGCTGCGGATGAGATATTCGACAACATTTAGATCAAATAAATAGTGTTGAGTGTTGTAACAGTAAAAATATTATTGAAAAGAAGTTTTATTAATAAAATGCTACAAACAATTACGAGAGTACGGTTAGTGAGCTTCTTAAGAGTTTACGTAAAACTTTAACAAAATTTTATATATGTATATTGCCAAAGTGTTATCTTAAAATTGAGTTGAGAAAAAACAGACAGACAATAGTATCAAACTACTATGGCACAAATTATCTCAATGTAAGCAGTGGCGGTGGCGTAGCGTGTCATTTAGGCGCCCGGGGCGGGAGACCCCTTCTGCCGCTCCATCCAATTCTTATTTAAATTAAATTTCGAGACATAACTTCACAGACGATGAGATATTTTTTATTGAAGTTGAAATAGAATCAGCGATTTCACAAACAATTTCTACGGGCCTTACGAGCAGCGAAGTCAGAAACAACTTTGTCAAAATCAGCATTGTCAGCCAATTCTTGTTTAAATCGCCATTCGACAATACAGCCAAATTTGATAGTCTAGTGATATCAGATAATTTTAAATCAGCTTCAACTTCGAAAAACTTCTCCCACAACTAGCGACACTAATTTTCAAAGTCAAATATATACGAATCAAGATGTTTGGAACCGAAATTCCCAGATTGAGTTTTTGAATGAAGTGGAGGAGCTCCAGTGGTGCTTCACCCCTTATTTCTCCCTCTGATACAGGACTGGCGACAATTTGCTGGAGACGTTTCCGCTCTATCTAAAACTCGTTCTTGTCGATGTCTTCTATTTAGAAGGATCACACTCGGACGTGGTGTCCCAGAGTTTCGATGGCGTCAAAGATCCGAACTTGTCCGTTGTTTTTTGAACTTGCTGGAATCGAGTCGTCATTTCTTGAATGATCTTATCAAATGATGCGAACAGCTCTCGACTGAGTTCCTGCTCCTAAGACGTAGCTGGATCTGAGGATGCATCAACATCTATGGGTTTTTTCTGCGAGTTCTTCTAGATTGCGGCTTGGGCGAAATGGTCTCTGCCCTCCACTAGGAAAGCTTTTAGGGCGCAGAGCTTCTGAGCACTTTTATCTACACTCAGTCCTCATTGCTGCAGGCAAATCTATGCATCATCTTCTTCAGAAAGGACTGCAACCCAAAAGAAAAGAAAAGTGAGGAAGTTGAATGAATGCATGGCTATCAGAAGAAGTCTGGCACCTGCTCTTATTTCAGAAGTTTCAATTCTTTCAGTAGTTCAAGTACTTCCTCAAATTTATTTTTAAAGGTAAAGACAGCTTCAAGTCCAGTGCTCTAGTGCGTTTCAGTGATTCTTTTCACTGCTTGACCCGTCACAGGCAACCGTCTAATCCGTCTGATGCTATCTTCAAGATCATAGCGTTGCTGAGATCTTCTGAATTATTTCCTTTTGGTTCGAAGAAGTCGATGAAAGATTCCACCACGGCGACCTTTTCTTCTTCCACATGTAGGTGCGCATCGTAGAATCTAACTTATTTGGTCTTTGTGGGAGATGTCTGGTGTACTGTCGAAGAGTATGTCATAGTATTTAGCTTCTTGAATGCGACGGAAGATCGTGGATTGAACTTGCTGTCCCAGTAAGTTTTTAAATTCATTCTGGGTTTCTGGAGATAGATACGAAACTGGGACTCTTGCTCCCAGCTCTATCTTGTCAGGAATTCCATAAGAAAAGGGGATAATATTAAGCTTAATATTAAGGAGGTGCACTAGTACCAGAATGTTTTTGCGATCGCCACTATCAATACCTCGAATGTCTTATCTATGTCCTGTGATACTGTTTGGCTAAGAACTTGATAGTATTCACTAACCGGTAATGCACATTTTCCCACTTCTTCTCCTCACTTTCAAAAACTGCTTAATATTTCTGATCGATGGTTGCTCTACGGTTTAGGCGGATTTCAAATTCCTTCCATTTAAAGACGCTCTGCTCATGGCCCAGACTGTTCTCATGGTCTCCGATTCTTGAAATTGCCAAACAGCTTGCAACAGAAACAATACAAGAATTGCTTCAAAAGCGGGGACACCATCTCACCATCTGTGTTCGGAGAACCCTTTCACCCTTTCACTCTCTGGTTCGTAAGTTAGTGGAAATCAGGTGAGAGCGTCAATGACGAATCACTTGCAGGGTGGCAAACTTCAAACTGACGTCATTGTTTTTGTTGACTCGTCAAACGTTCTGTCATGAGATATATGATCATATGAGGTAAAGTTATCTTCTGTCCATATGTACAAAACAAAGAGAGATTCACGAAGCTGTGATAAGTACCATTCGATCAAACTAACGCATCAGAAGAGGAAACTTATGTATTGAAGATCGTTGAGCGGGTATTGGTTGGCTGACTGCTAAAACTGTGAGTAAGTCAACAACAGATGCAATTTGAGCTGGCTAACTTCGAAAAAGCATTACCTTTCGAAAAATTGAGACCAATATTCAATTTAAGAAATTTGTTTTAATTGTTTAAATTTTAGGCCGCTGAACTAACGGGCCCCCTTAAGGGAAATAGGATAATCACGGCAGTACTCGTAGTCAATTTTTAAAGGCAGTTGGACATTGGAGGCTTTAGGGTTGGACATTGCCACATAATCCCCCATTGCTATGGCCGTGAGACAACATGAGTAAAAAATGCCTATTTTTTTTTTTTTTTTGAAAGCCAGAATTAAAATAAAAACGTAAAAATATTGTATTCCGATTTTATCTATCTTTTCAACACTGGGTGGTGTATGTGGCGTAATGGTTAGTATGTCTCATAGGTACGCTGGAGGTTCGTAGTTCGAATCCTAACAGAAGCCAAAATAAGTTTTTCCATGGTAGATATCTTTCGCGAAAAATTGGTAAGTCCTCTTTAGTAATTTCATTACCATGAAAAGTACTGTCTCGATTAGTTGTTCGGAACCTGCAGAAAATTGAGGATACCCTCCATTCCCTCACAAGGCATGGTTGTGAGAAAAGCGCTTGGACACAGGGCTCACCGCTCTGTTTCGCCACTCTATGTGATTATGTTTTAGATCTGGGAGAGCTTCATTTGTACACTGTTTTTTTTTGGGAAACGAAAAATTAAGTATATAATGACTTTTACAAATAAAACTTGTGGTAAATGCCGCTTCATACAAAAATATGGATTATACAATAGAGCCTAATCTCTTCTGGATTTTGATAAAAGCTCTTAAAGTTAAATAATTTCGATTGATAATTTATATTACTCTGCTTTAAATGCAACAAAATACCATTTCTGCTCTTTATTTCGACTAAAGTGCCTTCATACAAAGTGCTCTTCATGGAATTTTCATTGTGTTCATGGTTCTTCGATATAATTAAGCTTTAAATATTGCATATATCACAGGTCTCACGAGGTTGTGCTGGTGTTCATTTTCTTATGCTTTGATGTTTAAAAAAAATGCAGAATAATTGCGTACGAAAATATTTAACATATATTATGCATGATATTCAATTTTCGAGTCTTAAAAATAAGCTTATGCTAAAATGAGTTGCATCTTGCACTTCTTGTTGCTGAACATTTTTTGTTTGACGTCAAACAGGCAGTTACAGGAAGAGGTATTGTACCGTATCATCTCTGGAATTGAGCGAAATTGATTAGAACTTAAAGAAGATTAGATTTTGTTTTTATGAAAGGCTGTTTTATTAACAGATAAACAAGAAACACCATTAAATAGAAAATAATTATGTTTAGTTGCGTGCCCTTTACCAAAACTCAGCATAGATATGTAAAGTTTTTTTTTCTATAAGATATTGAGGACAGACATTAAAATTACAAATGAAGTTCACAATAACAAATCAATAAATTGAAACTCATGCAACAAACACCATCACCATAAGAGATTAGTAAGGTTAGCAAAGTTTCGTTCAAGCGAATGTTAGATCCGACATTACATTGTTGTCCTTTCCTTTAATGCCACACATTTTAAGAGAGAGAATAAAAGTTAGCACACATATATCAGATAGTATTGTCCGTTCTGATAATCGTCTGAATTGAATGTAAGTTATAGGTATGCATAATTGCAAAGCAGACATGCGAAAAGTAGTTCATTTAGGTTATCAAAGTTACCTTCTTTGGATTAAACTTTATAGACGTTCTGTCATCTCTTCTGAAGTTGGTAAGGCCGTTCCATTTTTCATGCAAAATCTATTACATTTATTTTTAGAAATTAAAAGCCTTGTAATTGTTATATTTTAAAAAATCAATAAATATCTTTTTGTTTTCACTTATTTCCAAAAAGGGACCCAAACGCATTTAGTGCTTCCTTATTTTCGAAAAGAGGTTTAATTTTGAATAACCCTCTTGTTTTAACAGTTGTAGACATGACTGAAGTTATTTATATACCTACATAAATATATCAAACTGATATAACCATGCCCGTGGCGTAATGGTTTGTTGCGCGGGAGGTTGGTGGTTCGATTCCAGAAAACAAAAAATATTTGCATGTTAAAACCTTTCGCGAGGAATTGCCAAGTCCTCCGTTAAGTAAATCCATAGCAGTTCAGAATCGGCAGAAAATAGGCCCTGTAGACCCTCTCTATCTCCTCACAATGCATGGTTGTGAAAAACGAGCTAGACCCAGGGCTTTGACTCTGTTGCGCCTCCCTAATTACTTGTTTTAGTCTTTGAAACTATTAAAACTCAATATACAAAAATTCATAGTCAAAATGTTTAAGTCACAGTTCGCTAAACCAAAGCATTTCTTGGGTCGCCGTGAAGGCACCTTCGCAGCCAGGAAAGAACAATTGGATGTTTCAGGGATTCGAACCTCGAACTCCCACAGAGGAATATGCACAGCATTACGCCACGCGCACTACATTTCCCATAGTAGTGAAGAAACCTCAGTCCAGCTCTCGTTTTTATTTAAACAAATATTTCACTAGATTTTGCATATTAAAGACGTGCGATTTATGGCTATCAAAGTTTAGTAAACGCAAGAAATCAAGCCAGCCTACCATTATGTTAATATGTTTGTGAGTTTGAGATCATTTCCACCTTAGAAGCTGCGTTAACAAGCAGAATTGTTACATTTGGGACTCAGAAAACCCAAGAAATTTTGTTGAAAAGCCTTTATTAACAACTTGTGTGTGGTTTTTGGTTATGAGTCATTGCACTTTACGTTTATGAACAAGAGGCTGGAACGATCGAAAATGAGCGATGAGCGCTTATTAAATGATCGTAGGAGATCTTGTGATTTAAGACCTTTTATAATTTTTCTTTGTAGCTTTGTGAGTTATAAGGTATGCCAATGGGCCACAATCAATTTATTACCTCAAAAATTAAATTCGAGAAGTAATCGGGTACTTTCCGGTCGCAAATTGTTGACGAATATTTTATGAAAAAAATTTGGTCCTGAAAGCGTATCTGTGGGGACTAGCGCTGACAACGTTTTTCATTAAAAGTGACATTTTACCTGCTCTTTTTTCCAAATATTGAAATGGAACCTCTTAATGGATATCAACCCTGTGAAAGCTGCTTTAACCTAAAAATTGTTACATTTTGTGATATTCAGAGTCAAGTTTAGTTATCTATAGGACTATTCCCTGCACAAAAACTTGAATCACTGAAAAAAATTATTAATTGCAACTATGTGTTTCCACAGACAAGAAAAGAAAACATCAGTTCGATCTCATCTAAATCTTGGCTACATTAGAAATCTAAAGAAGCTTCACTCTGAGTAATCCATTTTCTCCGACATTAAACATTTTCGTAGGCTACAGTTAATAATTTTATAAAGAAAAAAATTACAACTATCTCAATTTCATCTCATGACCCTTGGATTCCTGTAAGTCAAAAAGCTCAGAGATTTACCTGTTATAAATTACTTTACCTTCTATGCAATTTCTGCCTTACGGGCTTCCTTAGAACGAATAAACAAAAAATGATGAAACCTTGAAGTCCATTCAAAAGATCGGTGATTATGAAAATGTTTTTGAGCCAAGAATCTTTTGGTACCAAATAAGAAAAAATCTCCGCAAACCATGTGATTCCCATCAATATGAATAATCGAAGATACGTAAGGAACCTTTAAAAAAATACACAAGCAAAGTTAATGTTCACAATAGGTAAAAAGCGTATATGATACTTAAATTTTCCAAATTTTAATGCACTAAAAGAGAAACTAGAACTGTTTTTTCATTGGGTCTTGAAATACTGGAGCATTTAGACAAAATCCGATCCAATCCATGCTTTGCAACCTTCTTTGTCCTTTTACATTAACTTTCTACTACTTCGTAGTAAAACCGAAGTAATGTAGTAATGAGATATTTGAAAACCCGAAGTAATGTAGTAATGAGATATTTGAAAGCCATAGCATCTACAAACAGATTCTAGAAAACGAAGGACAGGGCTAGCTCAAGAACTTATATCATATTAGATACTAGAACTTTCGATACATTTTAGAACTATTCAGATACCTTTCCAAGATTGCTGTCGAAAAAAACTCTGCAACATAAAAATTCAACTCTTAAAAGCAATAAGAGATCAAAGATATCGAAAAACAACAAACAACTTTGATACGAAAATAAAAAGCCAACACGAAAAGAAACAAAAGTAAATTTGCTATCAGTAGATACCTTGTATAACTTTTTGCGGTACCCGTGGCGTGATGGTTATCATGTTTGCATGTTACACGGGAGGTTCGTGGTTCGAATCCCAACAGAAATCAAATCAAAATATCACTGGAATCTTCTCACTAAACTTAATTTTAATTTGCATATATAATGTTAGAAAATTTTCGATTTTGAAACACTTTGATTCATTCTCTCTTTTCTTCCCATCCCTTTAATTTTGTTTTATAATTTTTAATAAGACATTAATTTAAAAACTAATTGTAACTTAAAACACTACCTGTATTATTATAAGAATTTATTCTTACTATACAGCGTTTTCTATTGAAATAAATAATAAAAAATCTATATCCATATCTATCTATATCTATTCATATAATAAAAATGTAAGAGTTTGTTTGTTTGTGCACGCTAATCTCAGAAACGGCTTATCCTATCTAGATGGGTTTTTCAGTAATATATTGTGGTTCAAGCTTTACTCAACATTTAGTTTTCATTTCATGTCAATCGGTTGATAAATAAAAAAGTTATGCCAATTCTTGCGGACGAAGTCGCTGGCAAACCTAGTACTAAATAGATTGGGGGCAGAAAAGTCCACTCCATTCCGTTACAAAGCATGGTTGAGAGGAATACGCTAAGCCCCGGGGCATCCCTCTCTATTTCGCTACCATATTCATTCATTCAGATAACTTGGATAGGAAAAGTTTACCATGAACATCGGATACACCTATTTAGCTTTTTATTAACCAAATGTTTAAAACGAAAACATTAACAAAAAGCTATAGTTAATGAATGCGCCGAGTTTGCCTGCGTTTGTTCCGCATCAGTGTAAAATTATTCTTTCCAGCCACTAACTTCGTTCGTTGGGACTTCCCTTCCCTTATAATATTATAAAACTCATAGTGCGAGGATTGAGGAAAGGAGGGGTTTAAGGAGGAAATACCGATACACGTTGCATTTAAGATTTTGTGAATGACAGTCTGGTAAAGCATTCCACATCCACATACGGATAGTGCCACTAAAATATGAATCTTAATGCTTAACTGTACGACCAAAGTTTGGCTGAAAGTGAAACAGACGAGTATTCCTAGCGATTTGGATGTTGCAGCGGCAATATTATAGGAGGAGAGGAATGAAATTGGCTACTTTTAGAGCACTGTTTGTCAAAAAAGTGATAAAGAGAGTGAGAAAGGTAGCGTTTCGATGGTTTTCAAGAGAATTAATCAATCGTACAATCCTACCAGCCTTAAAGCTCTTTTCTGTAACCCTATTACCCTACCAAGGCGCCTACCTAAGCTCATGAAGCCAGATTAGAACTGATAGAAAAATTCCTGAATTTTTTTCAGAAACCAAGGCGTTTTACAGCATTCGATTTCGTTGATGCAAGTAACATTCATGGATAATGATAATGAAGGAATGTTAAGCTTTAACGACAAAAGACAGCACTGGGTTTTGGAAGCATTGAATTCAAATCGGTCTATAAAGGGTGTTTCTTTAGACGTGCGGTTTTTAAAAAGAAATGAAATGCATACAACTTAATATCGTGGTCTAGAATTCAATAAGGGTTTCCCCTTATGTTTTAAAAATGATTTCGAATAATTTCGAAACTATTTAAGAAATCGGCGTCAACAGCAATCTCGTTTCGAGACAATTATTTACGGAACGAATGCAGTGCCCAGTTGATAAAATTCTTCTACGATAAAATGGCAAAACAAACTGAGTAAAAATCACGTGACAGCTGTCAAAAAGAGCAACTCCGAAAAACATTGCCAAATTGAAAATCACACGTCTCAAAAACACCATTATTGATTACCTTATTTTGTTATTGAATGCTGTCAAAGTTGGGTCATATGCAACCGTTCCTGCTTCACATCCGAAGAGCAGCGACGTGAATGTTAAACTGAATTCTGAATATGAGACGCCGAGAGTTTATTTGTCAGCAAAATTTTGGACAACTCCAAATGACCAATACCAAATCGTTAGTTGTAAACATTTTCACAGTTGTCTTGTAGGTGACTAACTTAAGACACTGAAATAAGACCATACTTTTTATATTTCGTATTAATGATTAAGTTTAGCTGGAATCGAAAGACTCGATACAGAAAATGTTGATTTCCTACAAGTCGGAGCTACATATGCAAAGAGCGAAGACACCATCACTCTTTTACTGAACAAAGTTTCCTGACTGTGTGATTTCTCGAAGAAGCGACAACATTTGACCAACGAAATCTTGTGATTTGACAACTTTAAAATTTTTTCTTTTTGACTACATCTAGGATTAGCTATACACCTTTAGCCCTCTATTCAAGATTGATGGATGGAATTCGTGAAACTATTGAGGACATTATAGCCGTAAATGTGCGATTCGTTGATTCAAAATTTCAAGGAAAGACTGCTGTCCTGTTGACTGACTGACATTGTTTTTGGTTTTAAATGATACACAGAGTTTAGATGATTTCCCTTATAAATGATACCTCTTTCTGGAACCTGTACATGTATATTTCTCGAGGGTAGTCAGCAACTTTCTGTCATTTTTGGGTTAGTATAAAACTTGCCATGTTTAGCCAAGTAGCAGCAGTATTTGAACACTCATAACTCCTTGACTATAGTTCGCCAAGATAAAGATAACTGTAATTACCGCGCACATCAAGGAATTATGAATACCGTTATATAGTTTTAAAACATAGTGCGAGTATTTGGGAAAACAGCAGAGGATTTAAAAGGAGAAACCGATGAACGTTGGTTTTGAATTTTTGTGAATCGTAATGCTGGTGAAAACAGAGTCTGTGAAAACATTCCAACATTAGTGTGGTACTACTAAAATATGAGTCTCTTTACCTTACAGCACATCTAAGGTTAGGCTCATTGCTCTTCGATTGCCCCCCTTCGTTTTCGTTCTAAGAGGAAATCTTTTTCACTTTGAGGGAAAATCATGTAAGTGTACAAGACTAACAGTTCTTAGATTTCTTAGTGCATTAAAACAGTGGAAGAAATAAAACATCAATCGTCGGCAGATTTGTGCTGATAATGGACTCCTCATTGACTTACAAATCTCTTTGGAAGTGATGGCGTTGATCATTCGACGTAATAAAGTTTTTTTGTTGTTTGATTTGCAGAGATATCAACACAAACATAACTGTGTTGAATATAATTACAATTAGGATTGGTCCATAGAAGTACACGAATGCAGACCAGCCGGTCTTAGCTAAAATTACACAAAGTCATATAAAAAGTATTCTTAAAAGACTTAATATTTTCATACTTACTATTAAACCAGCAATATTCAAGACCGCCAATAAGTGACTTCCATTCTTCTGGAACAAAATTTGTGTTCTGTGCAGTGAACGTTAATATGAGGAAAACAAGAGCCAATCCCCAAGCGTAAAGAGAATACATTTTAAATGTTCTGATTTCATCGTTGGGTCGAGAGCCTTTAAAAGTCGAGTGTAAGTCAAAACTTATCACACTCAGCCATAGAAAAGCAGCTATGAACGCGTAATATGCCGTGTGTCCTAAAGAATTCATATGATAAAAAATTCAATCGCTGGTTTGCCTTTGATACTAACCGAGTAAACTGCATTCGAAATTAGTAAGATTTTGCATTGGAAGGAAGATTAAAAGTGCCATAAATAAGTAACCAATACTTAAGCTTATTAAATAACAACAAAATGAGAGGCCCTGCAGTGTCCTCAACTCGGGAATGAGAAGGTAAACAAATACTGTCAGTACCATGAACGGCACCGAGATTAGTAAACCTGCAAAAAAACATGAAAAAAAATTAAAATGTAAGGCTTTCTGTAGCCTTCTTACCAACACCATTCAGCTTTAATTGGAAATTGTTTTCGGCATCTAAAAAACAGTTACCAGGTACTAAAAGCATTTCCCCCCAACCGGTGGACATCTGACTGAAACAATAGTCCTCCTTTTCCACATAAGCCATGTCGTCTAGTCTTAAAAGTGTGCCGTTCTTAAGATAATAAAAGATTTTTATGTATTTTGACGTTAGATGTTGTTTAAAAACAAGTGCTTACCTCAAACAATGTGTACTTATCGAAGTCTTGTAAATGCGGTGCCAGTTTGTACATGAGCTCACAAGGTCGGCCATATTGTATTGCAAATTGGTTAAATACATTTGTATTAACTAGGCTTCCGTTTTTTGAGGTTACGTTAACCAAGGCATTAAATTCAATTGGTACATCTACATCAACACATTGAGACTCATTGAAGTACTGGTGTAGTGGGCAACAAAATGACAAGCATGGCTTCAAAAGGCAAATGCATCCGCGCACATGCAACTCGCTTGCAACTCTAATGGACGATATGTGAGTCCTGAACTCGTAACTACCAGTTAGATTCTTTGGAATTATGAGGCCTTCAAAGAGATATGATCCATTGTTTGGGAATTCCTTGGCACCAGTGAGATCAACCGTGTCTTTGAAGTCACATGGAGCTTCTTTACTGACAGTCATTGAAGTCAGGCCCAATACGATAAACACGTTTGCAAACAACAATCGGCACATTTTGTAATGTTTTCAGTGAAACTCTTGATCAGATTATTGTCAAAAAATAGAGATTTATTATAATTTTATTTTGTTTACTTATCAAATATACATACTTGTAAATATACAGGATGTCTTTCCTAATAGAAGGAATCCTTTGAGGGCAGGCTTCTTAAGTTCTGGGGATAAAAAAATCGTATAACAAATTTTAAAAGTTAATTTTTCAGAAACTATTCAATTAGAAAAGTACAGATGTAAGAACGATGGTTTTTAGGTGTTCAGAAAATTAATGACACTATGTTTTAAGTATAGAACACGATATACTACTTAGCTTTCCTTTTTCTGAGTTGAACAGTTTCTTGCAAGACTAAAGTGTCAATGTCAGTTGATCCTGCCGTGATGGATACAGAAGCTTAAAGATGTTTTGGTTCCACCAAAGAAAAAGTTATTTTCAAGTTATACAGCATTATAATGTTGAAATTGCTATAGTAGTTTCAAAGTTTTTAAGTTTCTGTTATCGGTCTCGTTCCCGTGGAAATATGGGGATCGAACCTTAGCAAGAACTCCTTGTACTAAACTATATCTACTAAAAAATTTCAAAAAAAATCTTTTGGGCGGCTTAGGAGTCCATCCATTTGAAAATATGTATTAACTGACCCACACGGTGGTGGCGGCCCTTTGGATAATCGAGTAAATATAGTAAAGTTGTCCACAAGTTTTCCATATATCGGCCCGTTCCCGTGAGAATATGGGGATGAAGTCTATGCATTGTATATTGTATGTATTTTGTATTTTTTTATGTATTTTGTATATATACAGGGTGTCCCGTACTTCGTTTATTATCCTTTGGGGTGTGATTCTTGGTCATATTCTAAGAATAAAAATGTACTACAGTAAAGCTCGATTCTCAACTTTGACATCACTTTTTGACAATTTAAAAAAAGGCTAACTTTTTTTAGTTTAGCTTCCACAGGTTTAGGGTTGCCAGATTTCCAATTTTAAGTGGTGTTCAAATGTTCTTCCCGAAACAAAGTTTTGACTTTGAGGTCATTTTTGTTGCAGAAATTGCCTAATAAATATAGAGTTTCTTTACTTTTTACAGATGAACAAAGCAATAATAAAAAAAAACTCAATAATAAGTGCACTCAAAAACCCATACATTTTATGATACATATTTGAAAAAATACAAAATGGGTAAAATTAAAAAAAAAAAAAAATATTTTTAAATTTGAGGTTTGCTTGAATAAAACAATAATATGGGCACTTTAGTAGTTTTTTTTTATGTTTTTATACAAATACAATTATAACAAGTGACTTTGAGCACTGCCTACGCAGACATTTTTTTCTTATATGAGTTTTGTAATGTAAATTCAAGAAGAGCACAACGAAGATACCAGGAACTTTATCCTAACTGAAAATCTGGCAACCCTAGGCCTAAAGGAATCCTATTTAAATACATATAAATAGAAAATACACATTAATAGTTTCAAAGATTACAAGACTACAAGTAAGACAAGAGTTAAGGTTTCAAGGAACAAGCACCCACAATGAAATTCAAAAACGGGCTCTGGCATGTATTCAAAACAAAGGAGGGCACTTTGAGCACTTATTAAACTACTTAAAGTGCCCATATTATTGTTTTATTCAAACAGACCTCAAATTTAAAAATCTTTTTTTTTTAAATTTTACCCATTTTATATTTTTTCAAATATCATAAAATGTATGGGTTTTTGAATGCACTTATTGCTGAGTTTTTTCTTTATTATTGCTTTGTTCATCTGTAAAAAATAAAGAAACTCTATGTTTATCAAGTCAAAACTTTGTTTCGGGAAGAAAATTTGAACACCACTTAAAATTGGAAATCTGGCAACCCTAAATCTGTGGAAGCTAAACTTAAATACAGTCTTAAAGATTGTTATTTCTACAAGAAATTAAGTCTAAGATTAGGTCTCTATCATTAGTATTGACAGAGATATCGAATTTAACATATGTCAGGGTACACCAAAGTTAGCCTTTTTTTAAATTGTCAAAAAGTGATGTCCAAGTTGAGAATCGAGCTTTACTGTATTACATTTTTTTTCTTAGAATATGAACAAGAATCACACCCCAAAGGATAATACACGAAGTACGGGACACCCTGTATATTCAATAGTACTATTGCTTTGACCCGTTCCGGTGACAAAGTGGGGATTGGACGTACGCCACAAAAGTTGGAGTGTATTTCACAAGACTGTATTTGAAGGGGAGGAGGATTATATGCGTAAGAGCAGGAAAAATATTTAAAAAATATATTCCTTTCTTTCTTACGCACGCAAGAAATAAACATTCCACATCAGCTGATTTTTTTATAACATGTGCTGCGGCGATGCTTATGCCTCCTAACGAACAAAGAAGGAAATAAAAAAGCTTTTCAGTAAAATAGCAGTCTTACGGTGAAAGAATTTTTGAAATTGGTCTAAATATTATTGGTCGTTTCCGTTTCCGTGTTAATGTGGAAGGCAATACAGCCTATGTTATTTCTCATAGTTATAGACCACTTCTTTTCCTAATTGAACTCAAATCGGCTCAGCAGATTTGAAGCCTATTCATCACACGCAAAAAAGCAAACAAGAAATCTTTCACTAAAATTTTTCGAAACGGCTGGGCCAACTGCATGTAGTGGTAGTATTAAAGTAGATAAATAATCAAAAAAAAAAAAAAAATACTATTCTATCCTATGCACACAAAAATGCAACGCCACCAACCGTGCTGATTTAAGAACATAAATTCTCCAGGCCCCCACTTGAATGCATTCACTAAAATTCATTCAAGTAAATCCAGCCGTTTAGTTGCAGTATAGAGTATACATAAATCTGTGCTGAAAAGGCAAACGCTCTAATGTTTACTTTCAAAGCTTATCAGAAAACGAATTTCTATTTAAAAACTGAAACTTATGCTATTTTACATATGGTCATAACTTTCATGTTTGTAACGATTAGTCGTTATGGGTAGGACAGAAACATTGGTTTTGCAGTATTTGAGAAAAGAAAAAATATCAAAAAACACTAAAGTCGATTTAAAAACGTTTGCCTTTTATGCACAAAAATAATCGAATTACCAACTGCAGTGCCATCTACCGGGCTGACTTTTGAATCCAAACCATTCTGGGCGGATGTCTACAAAAAAATTAATTTAAATCTTAAAACTCAATGCTCTTATTAGTTTTGAGTAAAACACAAAAAACCGATTGAAAAAGTCATTCTTAGTTTTTGAGAAATTTTAAGGCAAGGTTTGTAAAATTTTATTCAAAGAAATTTTGACTTGATTACTCCAAAGCCATTCACTTAATTATCTTGAATTAAAATGTTAATTAAAAAAGACTTGATTACTCCAAAGCCATTCACTTAATTATCTTGAATTAAAATGTAAATTAAAGAACAAAGTATGTAATGTATTAGCTTTAAAAAACCCTTTGATATGTGGCAGTTAGTGGCTTAGTTGATTATTAATAATTTTTTTTTAAAATAGGTAAATTTTTAATGATCTACCCCTTCTGCTGAATAGATGGGCAGCTCACTCAAAGAAGTTCTTCTAATCTTTGAATTAAAAGCTTCCTTGCTTTCCTCGTCTTGTTTTTCTTTATAAGTGATATGAGTATTGCGATCGGAGCTCTCGCTATAGTGTCGAATGCTGTTGTCCTTTTGACGGAGATCTCTTATAACTCCTAATAACTCCTTTGAGCGTAACAATACCAACAAAGTTTTCCGTGCCTTTTTTGTATGATAGTATGGGGATCGTACTGAGTTAAACTACAATATGGTAGAGCTCCTCACCCAAAACTTCCAGTGGCTTCGGTGGAAATCACAAAGAGTACTTTCTTTCGGTGCTTAACTTAGATAAAGTATGTACATGTAGGTACATAAGTACACGTAATGACACAAAAAAGAAAACTGTTTGCAAAGGGCTTGTGGACTTAAGCAACTGTTTATCTGACTGTTAAACTTCTGCTTTAGTCCAGTTTTTGACGTAAAGAGAGAAAAAAATAGATGGGTGGTGCAACAAAGCTATAGAAACCACAAAATAGGCAAAACTCATTTCAAGGAACTACAATTTTATACCGATCCCGAACGGGTAAGTTAGATAGCGCTTTTCATTGCAGTGCGTTTTACTCTCGGAGGGCTTGCCGATTCCTCGTGAGTGAAAAACACCCCGCCCCCTTCTGATGTTTCGGGGATTCAAACAACAAACCTTACGTAACAGCAGGCAGACATACTAACCATTACGCCAAGGGCACAACATCATGTCAAAAATTATTTTTCTTTAACGGCGATCCCGAAGAAAATCCCAGATCTTATACCTATCTGCTTATTATTGCGTGATTCGCCTGTGGGGTGTTTCACGTTGACTCCAGAACCCAGAAGGGTTGTTAAATTTGTGCAGATACGTATACATATAACCACATAGTTCAAGTGGCGTTGATATACGCAGTTGTTCAAAAAATGTTTAGCGAATTTATTTCCTGGTATTTTGTACACCTTGTTTTCATGTCTGAGGCTAACCAAATCATTTGGGTGCAACGTACACCAGTAGTGATCACTGTAGTGATTGATCGGGCTCTCATTTTCATTCTTCGATATCGTTATCTTTGCTGAGCGTTGCGTTTGCATTGCGCATTGCGCTGCGTCGCTTCGGTGTCATGTGAAATTGATTGCTTTTTTGAGAGAGCATGTCAGTCTCAGTTACAGTGTTGAGTAGCGTCGCGTGGTGGCGTTAAAATGTAGTAGAATCTATGTACATTAGTTAAATACGACATTCCTCTAGTTAAATAAAGTAAACATATCAACGAAAACTTGAAATTTTATTTCACCAAAGTAAACATTTAGAAAAAGACTAACACAACGTAAGCATTTAGTTCAATAGGTTTAACAAAAATAAATACCTCAGCATTTCTTTAACTTCATATTTTTAATTAATGTATACTTGTATTTTTGTAATGAGTGGCGTTATGATATGAAAAAGGCTGCGTGTAGCTAACTAATGAACCGGGTGGATCATAAAATCTTCTGACATCCCTTAAAAGTTCCTTTGACGACAATTTCGCATCAACAGTCGAAATATTTAAATTGTATCTCAAATCGTCTTTTATTAAGCTTAGACTTAGAGATTTTACGTTTGTTAAGATAGATTTTTCAACGTTTTCACTTGCGCAAAATTCATCAAAGTGAAATGCAAAATACATGGATGAATATGGCAAATGATTAACTTCACTTCGAAAATCGAAGTCATCTGAAATCATTTCTGCTGATATTATCAGGCTTTTGGCGAAAAGCTTAAGCTCCTAACACAATTATTGATTCTAAATGTTTGCAAATTGATTTGTGTTCTGATTTTCTGAAATTGTAGCGTTTGCGAATATTTTACAAATGTAAGTAGCAGATTTTTTTTTTTTTAATTTTTTTTTGCAAAAACGCTACATTTGTAGTAGGGGTCCAACACTGTCAGTTAGAGTAGATACTTTTGACGGAGCCGGTTGTGCTCTATTTCTTGAATCTCCCTTTCATATTTTTTATACATTGTCTAACATTTGAAACTTTCAAGCTTGGGAAGCATATTTTCATCCAAATAAAAGTATGGAAAAGGCATCAGAAAGACGCTGAAAACGCTCCCTTGATTTGAACTAACTGTGACTTGGAATTCTTCGGTGATGATTCCAGCTGGCATTTTATCACACTACTATATACATTATACACAATAGTAGTCCATAAACATTTTTAAATTCAACTTGAATATTATCCACGGAGGAGATAATCTTCTTATTCTACACTGTGAGTAAATCACTCACTACAATTAGGTACACTAGTAGTGCTTTAGTCTTAAGCTTTTCTAAACAGAATGGCAGCACTGTTCGAAAACTTAGCTGGATGTGTTATTTGTTTTGAGAAGCAAATACCAAAACCATTTTCAGAGCAAAAACAATAAAAAGAGCATAGAATGCTTGTATTGGTGTAAAGAAGGCATCTGTTCTCTAAGCACAAATCTAACTCATGCTTGAATAACTAACATGAAGTCGTTCTTCGCTTCATAATACTTTTTTGTCGATATCTTACCGACTATTATAAAAAAAACACATTGAAGTTTTCTGGTTGAATAGAACGTTATAGGCATCGGTTAAAGGCAAGCGCCAAACTGACCCCGGTGAATATTTCACACTTTACTAATTGCAAGTAAACATTAACTTTGAGCTCTTTGTCTGAATCATGAATTTTAATGAAAATTTATCAGATATAGCGTTGCTACAAAAAAAAAATTTATGAGAGATAATAAATAAAGTTTTCAACTGTTGTTCTATAAGTTGAAAAAATTTTACTGCTCATAAAAATGTTCAAGCAATGCTGTAGATGAAGTCATCAGCTTATGCATCGTGTAGGTATGTCAGAGCATGCAAAGAATAATCAAACAGTAAAAAGCTTTCATTCTCAAAATAAATCACAAGAATTCGAAGCTTTAATTTTGGAAGAAAATAAACGTATACATAAGATGAATGAATTTATTTATTTGTTTGTTATCAGAAGTCAGAACAGACAGAAAAACATAATTGTGGTTTACAGTTCTCTTAACGGCTGTTAAGTTTCAAATAATTCCACGAACGATCAATTTTATTGCCTTCCCTTATAAGCGCCAATATTCCCCACTTGAATTCTTATTCTGACTTTAAATTTGTTGAAAAAATAACAAAAACATATGCCCGATAGTAATGTTTGCCATACGGAATCCGTTCACCAGTATGGTTTAGGTTTTCTCCAAATAAAATATCAAAAACATTCACAGTAGAATCTCAATTATTTGTCTCTTTCTTACGCTTATTCGAAATATACATCGAGCCGTAAGCAAAATTGAGGTGCGTTTTAATTTTAATTCATTTTAATATTCTCAACCAAGTTTGTTAGACTAGCTTGTGTTGATACAAGAATGAAAGATCTACGAACATCAAGCGGATGTGAAAGCCATTCTTCTACTCTTGAGAATACTGGTCATTTCTAATGGGAACAAATTCGAAGTGTGAAATTGCGTCGTGCTCTTACAGCCTTACTAATCATTATAGTAAGTCTGCTTGTTATGTGTTGCAGTTCGAGAGTAGAAATCCAGAAACATCAATTGTTTTTCACTGAGATCGCCTATCGCGAAGAATTGGCAAGTCCCCCGAAAGTAATGAAAAGCGTCTTCTCAATTACCCGTTCGGAATCGGGACAAACTAGTAGGTCTCATTAATTCTACCGCAAGAAATCTTCTGGACTACAAAATTTGTAAGTCCAATTTGTAAGTAACAAGCTAAAGTTGAGGGAAATGCACTAAGCATTCAAACAAATTAACCTTGAAAAATGTCAGATACATCGAGTTTAATAAAAGCGTCAATCAAATTACCGTCCTCAAAGACTGATTGGTACACCGATTTTTTGTAAAAAATTGTAGGTTCATAAGTGATGAAACTTTTGTTTTGTAAACTGTCTCTCCAACTATCTTGGAGATTTGCTAAAAAACTAATTATCTACAAAATGTTACCGACCAACCTAACATCTAATTTCGGTGTAAGATATTAGTAGGTATGGGTTTTGGAAATAAGAGGGTATGCTGCCTTTTTTTTTTAGGTGTAATTTGATGACTTTGTGCTTTGCCTTACAATACAATAGTCACATATGATACATATGTACACATAGGTGTAACATCTAACATTTGACCACATATTATTACAAAAAGAATGACCCGGTTATTATTTGAAATGATTTTTCGTCAGTAATAAAGAACATTGGTAAGATGATAGACTATTCTCAGACGGTGATGTGACTTCTGATCCGTTAACACACTTTTGGAAACCACTCGCCAGCTTCTATGAGCAAACAGCTACATAAAACCATAAAAAACTTGGATTTTGAACTTAATTCAAATAATTTTGAAATAAAAATTCACTAAATAAGTTGACTTTGTAAAATAGCATCTCCGGCTCTGAACTTTTCGATGAAAACTATGTGAAACTATGCAAAACTTTAAAAAAAGACAGTTTTATAAACCATGTATTTTTCTAATATACCTACTGTTCGTTAACTGTTTATGATTCGTACGTTTTAAACAAATTGGTTTGATTTTTCTGGGTTCTACTGTATCATGCAAGTCTACGACAACAACCAACAGATTGAAAGCTTAAGAATGTAACATGGTAACACTTTGGTTTGACCTGCGGTAAGACCAACAAAAGTATCAAAAAGTGAGTGTAGATGCAATGGCTTCTGTTTTGCTTTGTTGAATTGCAGAGTTAGAGTTCTAATGAGGAGTTGTGATAAACGCATTTTCGGATTCTTGCGCAAATATGTACATTCTTTTTATAAGATGTAGACAACTTTTTCCATGCGACAGCGACGCCGACGCCCACTCCGTGATGGCAGAACCGTCATATCTTTAAACTCCTTGGTATTTTTGTACCCACCAACTAAGTTTCATTAAGGCAAAATACAATACTCGTTGCCAAAAAAAAAAAACAAAACAAAACAAAAAAAAAAACAAATCAAACAAAACGCAGGGAAACTGAAAAGTGGTGCAAAACTGTTTCAACGCGCTCGTTTCTTGGTTTGTTTTATTTTATCTATCGCAAATTTTGATAGGTAGCAAACTGTCTGCATACGATAAACGTTCTAAGTAAGTAGTCTTTTAAATATTTTATGAAAAATATTATAGGCCGCTTGCACACACATAGATGATAACTAAATAAACTAGCGACCGCAGCATATGAGCGCTGTAAATTGGTGCACTTTTTAATGCTTTCTTTTAAAAACCAATGGTGATTGACTTATTGCGTGTGAACATACGTAAAGCAGTAATTTTGGAGAATCGAAACATTTCACTCATCACAACTCATAAACATTCAAACAAACTATTTTAAGAAATATTTAGATAATGGTACCTAAAATTCCATTTACATTCTAGCAAAAGCGATCCTCCGAAAAATACACAAAAAACACTAACACAGTTGACTATCCAATTAAGCCAAAATTGGTGCGAATAAAAGCCGCTCACTCCACTTAAGTTGTTTAAAAATTTCGCTAGTGGACACGTACTTTACCTTGTAGGTACCAATTTATGATCTTGTACAGTCTTTAAACGTACGACACGACGTATTCTTTTCGTATTAACAACATTAGCAATTAACATTTGCATCAGCGTCTGCCTCACCGACGGACGATACAAACACCACACAGTCACCCTGATCAAACCAAGAACATAACTGAAAAATATGATTGAAAATAAGATCAAGTCTGCCGGTTCAAACAAAATTATTTCAAAAAGTACTGCCTTTCAAGGCTGCCACTCTACTAGAATTTGTAAAGGTGTCTTATATTATGTGACTGAATGGTTGTTTCGTTTGCATACTAGTATCTTAAGATACATTCCTTTTTATCTTAAGATACAATATCTTATAGTAAGTCGAATACTAACACAGCTGTTTGTGTTGGAAAAGAAAGATTCTGATTGCCTAATGAGCCGGGATCTATACTTTGTCATTTGATACCTAAAGGTGTGTAGATTGTTACATAAGTGAGTAGCATTGATTAAGAGCTCTAGTTAAGAGGTTAAAGGTTAAACTAAACAGATTGAGAGATTCTAAAAGTTGTTGCTGCTCTGGTGGAGACATTCGCAATCGATCAGAGAGATAAGAAAGCTGATGAGTTTGCATTAAAACTTCCAGCAGTACTATTGTTAGCAACATCGAGTTTTCCTCTGGCGGGCGTGTCGTAGTCGCAATTGCAATATATAGCAATTGATCGATATTGGTGTAAGCAATGTTTTAGCCAGCAGTCGTTCACTTTTTGTAGCGCCATATGGAGGACACCGTTTGTACTTCTTACAGCTTCATTGATGTGCATGTTCCAGTCAGCCTCTACATGTTCTGCAATAGGTCGGCCAAGTATTATTTTTGGGGAGTATAATATTTGCAAAGTTTTTACCGGCGATTATAGGTACTATAAGGAAAGTTTTGCTATCGTGCAGGAAAAAATTGTGAGATAACAATAAAGCAATAAAAAAAAATGATATTACCGTGATAAAGAATACGAAAAAAAAATAGGTCTTGCAATCCTGTCCGGCCTTCGGTCTTTCTGTCTCTCTGTCTATCTGTCCCTATGTGGACCTTCAGCCACTTGCCCGATTGTCATTCAAACTTTTTGTAAGGGTCTGTGGGGCAGCCTTACAGAGGCGTCTTCAAAATTGGGTCTCTACGTCTTCAAATAACGGCACCTGCCATACAACCTGTATGATAATTCTCATTTGTCTCGAAAACGAGTCCAACGAATTCGATTCAATTTTGTGTAAGGTCTTCTTTTTTAGTCTTTTTTATAATGTAAAAAAATCTGTGAACAAATTCTAAGCGGGGTTCCTTCTATAGTGCCGTGTTTTTGCTTTTTTTCAAAATTAACATTCTCGTTCAAATTTCAGAAATGCTTGGTTGCTTAAAACAAAAAATTTCGTATCCAGATTTTGGTTTTTTGAAGTATGTATTTTCAAAATAATATCTTTGATTTTTTCAACATCTTGTCGACAATCACATTCTACATTTAGTCTATTGATTATTTTGTAAAAAAAGGGCATATAAAGGAGCTCGACATTGAATGGAGATTTGTTGCATGAATCGATTAATGGGTTAATTTTAGAGAAAAACTGAAAGTGCTATTAAATTAGAGGGTGCGATTCGGAGATATGGGTTCTAAACCATCTTCATTCTTTTTTTCAATATATCTCGAGAACGAAGCGAAATTTTGATGCAATTCTAAGAACGTTTTTTGTAGAAATCAAATTTTCCCATCGAAATGTATCTTTTAAAAAATTATAAAAAAAATATTTTTTATCCAAAATAATAAAACTCCCAACAGAAAAAAAACAGTTTTTCCCAGTTTTTTAGTTTTGTCAGTTTTTTTAATGGCATTTCTTTCTGGTTGCAGATAGGTATAGGCAATGCTCCATAAAAAAGGAAAAAAACAAAATTTTCTTTAAAATGCTAAATCAGAGAACTTTCTATGTTTGAATTTCACCGAAATATTGTTACTTGAACATAGACATTTATCGTCGATTGTCATCCTTTTTATACTGACAGACTGCATTGTTGAAAAAAAAAAATTTTTACTCGATGAAAAAGTATTTTAGGTTGATAATAAGTAAAATAAATTACCTGTATACTTCGTTTCTTTAATATAAAATACTAGCGGCCCGTCCCGGCTTCGCACGGGCACTAAACATAAACATGACACTTACACACTTATCTACAATTTTTCGCGTCGAATTAAAAAAAAATGGGAAATTTAATTCTTAGCTGAACCCTGCCCGCTTTACCAGGCAATAACGATTTAATATAAAAAAATGATTAGTTTTCGTTTAATTAATTTTTATTGTTACGCTTTTTGGTAAACTACATTTTTGGTTTTTCTTTCACCATTACTTGTGTATACAAATAGAGTAGATGGTTAAGTAATTTCACGATCGTGTGTTGGGCATTGTATTTATATATAAATCAAAGTAGATATTTTGTTTGTCCGCAAAAATCTCGAGAGTTAAGTCACCGATTCTCCCACTCTCACTCTCTCACTATCTCCCTTTCTCTCTCACTCTCTCTCTCTCTCTCTTTCTCCATCTCTCACTCCCACTCCCAATCTCTCACCTCTCTCTCTCCCACTCTCTTTTCCTCTTTCTCTCACTCTCTCTCTTTCTCTCTCACTCCCACTCTCACTCTCTCACTCACTCTCTCACAATCTCTCTTTCTCTTTCACTCTCACTCACTCTCTCTCTCACTCTCACTCTCTCTCTCTTCCACTCACTCTCTCTACCTCACTCTCTCTTTCTCTCTCACTCCCACTCTCACTCCCTCTCTTTCTCTCTCACTCTCTCTCTCTTTCTCTCTCACTCTCTCTCTTTCGCTCTCACTCTCTCTCTTTCTCTCTCACTCTCACTCTCTCTCTCTTTCTCTCTCTCTCTCTCTCTTTCTCTCTCTCCCTCACTTTTTCTCTCTCTCACCCTCTCTCTCTCCATCTCTTTCTTTCTCTCTCACTCCTACTCTCACTCTGTCACTCGCTCTCTCTCTTTCTCTCTCACTCTCTCACTCTCTCTCTCTCTCTCACTCTCTCTCTCTCTCTCTCTCTCTCTCTCTCTCTCTCTCTCTCTCTCACACTCTCTCTCTTTTTCTCTCTCACTCCCACTCTCACTCTCTCACTCACTCTCTTACACTCTCTATTTCTAAAAACACAATTAATTTACTTCAATTATCTCATCGTAGCACTTACATTTCAATATCGAATTGAACACTACACAAAACAAAGATTTTGTTCCACTTGTCAGCAAAACTCGAGCAAAAAAGGGAAAATCACTCGAATGATGCTGGAAAAATTCTTAAATTACTTAAATTTTTGCGAAAAATACAGTATGGAAAATGAAAATAAAATTTTTGGACACAGTAAGGGCGCGAAACACACACATACATTCACACAATACAGGCGTTTATTGAACGAAGTGTGTGCAGAGAGAAAAAAATTAGCTCGCTCCCTCTCACATATAACGAAAAGGCGAAAATATGCCAATACAAAACATTCCCGTAAGCTATATGTATTATGTATATACACAGAGCCGCTGCATGGTGCAAATAAGACGGCCAATATATACGAAGAATGTGAAAACGAACCAAAAGTGTGTGTGTGTATGTGTATGTAGTTGTGTTGATTCTTCTATCTTCACGCATTCGCCCGTTCGAAAAGGAAGAAACAACACAACTACATACACATACGATTTTTGCGGACAAACAAAATATCAACTTACTTTGTCCCTGTCCATACGTGTTATGCCCATAACGTTATATCGGTCGTTTCTGGGCAAAAGGGGTGAGGAAGAAAGGGACTCGATACGCAAAATGAAATTTGATTTAAGTGCCTAAGCAGTACCTACACTTGGCGTGTCCAGACGGGTGGTGCTTTTTTCAATACAATTTCCAACACAAAATGGAGAACTTGTGCGAGCAATTATAACAACGTCTGGACAGTAGGTGTTATCAGCATAACGTTAACAGCATAACCCGTCTGTACAGGCACTTTCGTTGTCAAATTTTCCTACTAAATGTGATGTAATACTTAAAACACCTGGATCAGCATCCTTTGAAAAAACAGTACCCTAATTGTATTTAAATATTGTTTTTTTTGTCGTACCAATTTACCCCAGTTAACGATGACTTACTTGTATGAAATTTATATTTTCTGAAAGGTATTTGGCCACAGATAATAACCATATAATTTTTTTGCGGGTTTGTAAACGTTCACCCAAGGTAAATTAGCGTTAGAAGGGACATCCAAAAAACAACAACAATACTGTGTATTTTCTAATTTTTGTAAAAAAGAGAGAATAACTTTAGTGTTTGAAGTTCGATTACTGGGCGAAACTAGTTATGTAGGTATGTTAATTTTTCACAAAAATACAATTTTTCCTTTTTTTATTTTATCGTAAACGCCAAAATTTGATCTGGGACTGGTAAGTGGTGACCGCCAAATGTATCGTAAACCCCAGAAAAGCGAAAAATAACGAAAATCTGACAATTGTGGGATCTTGTTTACAACCATTTAGATGCACATAAAAAAACATAACTAAACACTGAAAATTAGCTCGCCTCGTTTATTAGCTCCGGAAAAAACAAAAAATGTGTCTCCTGTAAAATTTTCCTTTTGTCGATTACGATAAATTGGCGGTAAGGGCTCGATATTTTGTTTCTGTTAGTTATAAGACTTCATTTTTGTTCATACAGTTAGAAATTATGTACATTGGTTTTTATGTCGATCGTCGATGCTCCTAGGAAATATGTGCTAAAAGGAACTTTATTCCAAAACTTTGGAAATTGTATTGCGGTTTAAACTTTTGTTGTCTTCAAACTAGTGTTCGACTGAATATTTATTTACACACATTATTTTCAAGTTATGAAAAAAAAACATACACAGGTAAGGTACCTATTGTACGGTTCCAAAAGCGCATTTAGCGAATTTAGAGACACAATTTTGATTTTTTAATCGTAAAGTATTTACATATTGTGAGTTTCTTGTCTCCAAGTTGTAGATTTGATTTTTGTGAGTTTTATTTGATTTTAACAAAGTTGTAACATTAAATTAAAATAAGAAATAATAAATATTAATAAAACTGCATTTATTCTTATACATTTTTCTTACAATCTATCATAAAAGTAAAGTATTTAATTTTTTACATTTAGGAAAAAGAAAGTAAAAACCACGTAACGCAGTTATTATCTCTTACTAGTACATTTCTAACGGCTTGAACCCGATCAGATGTTCAAATGTATGCTGATTCGATGTTATAGTGTTGTCTGTTTCACTTCTGGGCGTTGCTTGTTACTTGTAAAGTTTTTTGGTTTTGAAGTTCGACATTTCTCAACACACCTGTTTAAAAAAAACAAAAAAATTTTTAAATAAAAATACAAACAAAATAAAAATGGTTTTTTAACTCACATTTTTATTTTTTTCATTACTACTTCCCGTTTGTATATGAACAGCAAAAAAATTAGAAACCCTTGAGCAGCATTGCACATGTCAGCAGCTTTGTTAAAGTATTCTTGTACGTGATTCTCCGTAAAATGCGAAATAATTTCTAAAGACCAAGTTATACCCATCATGACAAATATCCGAAAGAACACCAAACATCTGACAATTTAAATAAAAACAAAGAATAAATGGCCCCTATCAAAAGGCTCGTGCTTCGTAACATTTTCGAACGACAAAAATCATCATAGACGCTCTCGTAGTGAACGTTTTGCTACGAAATTTGATACTGTTGATAAAATTATCAACAAGTTCGAAATATCTGCTATAGAAGATATTTTTAGTCCTTTCTATTTTGCATTCGTAGTTCGAAATTGTTGCACCCAGCCTTGTGATAAGCGTGAATAACAGACATTTCGGTATATAATATAGATAAAGGTGGTATTGCACTAGCATGTAACATTAATATTCAAAAAGTCTGAACTTATTTTCTCTACATACGGCAAGCGATATTATAGCACGCTATACATTTGAACATTTTTTATGACGTGTGGTTTTTAAGACGAAATATACCGCAAATAATTTAATGTTATGGCCCAAAATTTAGCTTCATTATAAAATTGCTAATATGTTTTGAAAATTTCTGGCTGAGCATTAACAATTGACAGCTTTAAAAAAGACCAGCTGCGAAAAACAGTGTTGCCAAATTGGAAAACACACGTCTTACAGAAACACCCTTAAGTAGGGATTCATATTCTATTTCCATTACCGATTTCGTAAATTATAACTTAGAAAATGTGTTTGAAATCTATCACGTCAATAATTAATTATCAAAGAGAAATTTATAAAGCTTAGGATGCCCGGTTACAAGGCAAACAGAACCCATAAAAATTCAATTGATTTTTGTTTGGCATATTTATATGAAAGCAATTCCGTTTTCGTATTACACAATTCTTTTTAAATGGCCCGAGAATCATTATCATAAACTTAATTTAAGAACCTATCACAATTGTATGATATTTGTGGGCCATATTTATTTGTCAAAAACGATATATACAGGAATTTTTTGCAAACGGTACAACGAAAGCTAAAGACAGAAAAATACTGACTCCAGGGGGTGTATCTCCCTTCGTTATGTAGGAGGGGCAGTTTTATTTAAAATTGACTTAATTGTTTAAAAAATTATTCAAAATCAACTAAGCGACTGCCTACCATATACTATAGCTGATACTTTGTCCTTTACTTAACATTTTAGTTTAAGCTAAGTAAGTTGGTAGTTTTTGAATAACCAAGTCTTAAGGTCAAAATTAAAAAAAAGGAAATCAATTTTTATCTTAAATAAAATTAAGGAACACTTTTTCTTAAAACAATCTTTGCTCTTGTTAGTTTTGAGTCAAACACAGAAAACCTAATGAAAAAATCTTTTCAATTTTTGAAAATTTAGAAAAAAAATCAAAAAAGGTAATTTATCTAGAAAGCCCCTGTTTTGCTCAGAGAATAAAATACAGTCAGCGGAAAACCCATAAAATTCGATTTTATGGAGAAAAGTTGTGTTTGTTGTATTTCAATTTCTCAAAACTTTAAAGAGATTTTTTCGTTCAAGTTTCTGTTTTTGAGTAAAAATGTATAAGAGCATTGATTTATTTATGTGATACCTGTGGCGTGATGGTTAGCATATCTTCAGTTAACCCACTAGTTCGTGGTTCGACTCCCAACAGAAGCAAAAAGTATTTTTCCACGGGTATCGCTTTTCGCGAGGGATTGGCAAGTCCTCCGATGATCAATTCATTGCCATGAAAAGCGTTTTCTCGCGATTCGGAATCGATGAAAATTGTATGTCCCCTCCATTCCCTCACATAGACAATGGTTGTGAGAAATGCGCTGGGCATTTGGAGAAAGTTTGACATTGAGGCTGGGTTACACAAAAACATTTTTCTAAACTAACTTGATTTAAAATGTGAACCAAAAAACAAAGTATTAGCTTTCAAACATAGTTTAGTATGTGGTGTTTAGGGGCTTAGTTGCTTCTCAATACTTTTTTTTTTTAAACAAAGTCAATTTTATATGAAATTACCCCTCCCGCCTAAACGAAGGGAGATAGACCCCCTATCATACGATTTTTTCTTGTTTGGACTCAACCTGTCCTTAGCTTTTGTCGCACCCTTTGCAAAAAATCCTTTATAAGTAAGTGCAAGTGCAATAATTTCTTTTATAATTTAGTTACAGGTTTTTATTTTTGTTGTGTTTTTGCGATGCATCACTATCGTTTGTCATGCCAGACAAATTGCTTTTGACTCTATGTATCTTGACAGCAGTCAAAATGAACATGCACATGTTGAAGCAAATGACGAATATTATTGGAATGTACAGGTAGAACAAAGTAGGAGTCTTATTTGTGTCTAAAGAAGTATTTAGAAAAAAGAAATTTTGTTAATACCTCAGTTTTAAAGTTACAAAAACGTAAATGTAAACTTAACTGTTGAACCAACAGGCCTCTTGACTTCCAAAGTTTAGTTTGTAATTTTCTTGTATCACAGAATCTGGAACTTTTTGCAATCCATACAAAATGATGGTAACAATAAACACAAGCCCATTGCATGATATGAAGTACCGTGTAAAGGTTTTTGTTGTTGGTTGTAAAGCTGAATGTCTGTCAATTTTATTCATTATATTAAAGCTGATGATACTTAACCATAGAAAACTGGTCATCAATGAGAAATAACCAAAGTATCCTGAAAGTATACGAGCGTGTAGTATCTATTGTAGCAAGATTTAATTTGATTGCAACTCACCCCAAAACTCGCAATTAAATTGAGATATTTGTGGCATATCAGTAAGGATGAAATAAACTGTAACAGAATAGGCACAGCTTAAGCTAAACATATAACAAGAAAATGATTTGCCAAAAAACGTCCTTAGCTCCGGTATGTACAAGTGCACTGCAATAGTTAGCAACATGAAGGGAATCGAAAAAAGCATCACTGAAAATATGAACAAGCAAAGATGAATTCAATTCCTTTTTATATTACGGTAAAAAGAATTACCATAGGCTTTCATATTTTCACTTTCCGGCATTTCCACAAGGCATAAGAAAAGTGAAAATTGTGAAACGTTAGTATTTGGCACATCGATTTCACTCAAACAGTATTTGTCAGCGGTATAAAAGCCATAATCATAATGATTGTTTTTAAATATAACTGTTCCGTTCTAAAAGTGGTACAAACTTTTTTTTAAATTCAAATCGAGTATAATAATTTACCTCTAGCAGTTCGAAAGCATCATCAACCGGCTCTAAAAATGGATTCAAACTGTACATTTTTGCACAGGGCCTGCGAACTTGAACAGAGAATTTTTCGAAAATATCCACTTCAATAGAACGACCATTTTTCATGGTAATATTCATATTCGTGTTGACAGTTTTATTAAATTCTTCGCACTTAAAGCTTTCGTTGTCTTCTTTGTAAAATTGATTGAATGGGCAGCACAATGCGATAACTTTTCGTTGCCTGTTAATGCACCCACGGTGGTGCGGATAGGCGAAAACCTGATTTGACTCATCATCCAATGTGTAGTTGTACAACTTCCCACGAACAAATGTTCCCATATACATGAATAAGCTGCTGGCAACTTTCTTAAGTCCAGTTAGTTCAACAGTGTCTTTGAAATTGCAGGATACTGTGTTATCTTGGGTCACTTGGCACTTAGTTGGTTGAAAAGATGCAAAAATTAATAAAATAATGCACAAGTTCATAGTTTCCTCTGACACAGTCACTTTTAATTTAAATTAATTAGTTTCAGTTTGATTGAAGAATTTATTTGTTAATAAGTTTAAAGCACTTCGCTTTATCTTGGTATTCCTCGCACTTTGTTAATTTATTTTAGAACCTATGTTGGTATGAATTTTTTGTTTCCTTTTCGATCTGCAATGGTAAACTTCTTTAACCTAAGCCGAGATGGTAATTTTCGAAAATTTATTATACTAAAGGGAACTTTGCAATAATTGGTTCGAAATAAATTTAGATGAGTCTTCGAAAAAGCTTGAATTACTAATAAATTATTTTTTAAAATGTACACAAAAAGTGAGTGCATACCGCCGATACGACATTATATCGAGTTATCAACTAAATGAGTGTTTTACATCCTATTCTTGATTGTTTATGTACATTGTGATTTTGGAAAGTTACTCACAAAAGAAAGAAACGAAATACATAAATTAAAATACTTACTTACTTACTTAGGGGGGCATTACAGTCCGTTCACGAACGGAAACAAAGATTATTGGGAGTATTTCTCCTTCTAATAAATCAAAGGCTTCTTCATACGTTTCAGACTAGGTCCATACTTTCGCACCGTATAAAACAAATGGGGTAATGTATTTATTATAAAGAATTTTTTGGTTTCTCTGAAGAGGATTTTATTTTTCAGCCGCCTTTTTAATCCGAAGTTGCAGCAATTGGTTTGATCTCAACACTGTTTTTTTCGTGTGTGTACCTCATATGTCCACGTTGTCGATTCTTTCTTCTTTTTTTTTTTGGTTAATTTCTTTCCATTACGTCAATATCGGCCTAGTGAACGTTGGACTGCACAGGCTTCTGAAAAATTGATCAATAATGTTATATTAGAAATCGTTTCACAGTGTGCTGCCTTGACGAAATCCTTTTACGAGATCGAAGGTGTTGTCTCAGTGAGTTGGTACATGTTTGGAAGGGATGTATCTGAACAGCTTCAAAATCGATAAAAGAGTGATATATGTACATTCATATATCGAGTAAGGTTCACATTTTACAGTTATTATTTTTCTATAATTGGCTCCGTTCTAAAAGGCTTAATTTTTGATACCGGCCAAACGATACTCAATTTCTATTCATCGGACATGCTGTCTTAGATCACATCATTCCAGTTAACCCAACAGTGAGCTATTGTACTTGCAAAGGAGCATGCAAGTACAATAGCCCACTACTGGGTTACTTTTTTACAGGTAGATTTTCCTTTAGTTTGATCTATAGCATAAAATTGAACGGCCAACGGTCGAAAATGATGTTGATCTCGGTTTTCACATAACTTATCGTTTTGGACATGTGATGTGGCTTTTAAGACCCTACGGTTAAAAACTGGTTGTGCTACCTGTGGCGATGGCTTAGTGGCTAACTTGTCTGCATTTCAACCGGGAGGTTCGTAGGTTCAATCCCAACAAAAACCAGAAATGTTGTTCCACTAATAACACCTTTCCCTAAGAATTGGAAAGTCCTCCGATAGTACATTCATTTCTCTTCAGAAAATTGTAGGCCCCCACAATTCCCTCACAAGGCATGGTTTTGAGAAATGACCTAGGCCACGGGGCTCCCTGCTCTGTTCACGCCACGGGTCGATTGACGATTTGCAAATCAAAATCGCTCTGTTATTGCCTGGATACGACCTTGAATACTGTAACAAATATAAAGGCCTCAAGACTGGCATCCGACCCAGTCGAGGTGGCTCAAATGCAAATAAAAAAGGTGTAGGATAATCTTCGAATAAAGCCAGTTTTATGGCAATGTATGTAATTGATCCGTATTTTATTTAATCTTATAGCTCTACATATCTCAAAACGGTGCCCTGACATAAGACCATACGACATAAGGTCATATTCGAACATTATGGTCTAATAACGCTTTTTAAAGCGTCTTAATGCCATAATGGTCTAATTACCCATTCTTCCGTTTCCCAGTTAAAAAAATGAACATCAAACAACGAAATTGAATTTTTCTTTTATTATTTTATAAAAAAAATATCTCATTATTTTCAAAAATAAATCCTCTTTTAAATCAATTTAAAAATTTAAATTTCAAGAAAGTATTTTAAGAATATATTGTTAAACTATTTTCCGCTATTCTTCTGCAAAAGGAACAAAGGGTTGGATTTTTGTTTTTATTGTAGCTTTCTGTTGGCCGAGCAAGACATTCTAATCACGATTCAAAGTGCAACAGTTATGAGCTTGACGAAAAATTTTCATTGATCAGAGAAATCTTGCATTCATTCATACCTCCATCAAATCCTTACTTCTTAAACAGTTGCACAAGCGGTAGTTACAATTTAGAAAAAAATGGAATTAAAAGAACATATTATATATAATTATAATTTTTGCTAAGGGTTTCGAAAAGGCAGCAAGTTGCTTTATATTTCGGATTTCAAAAAAGTTTATAAATGAAAAAAGTTTCCCAGAGGAGTATAGAAGTGTGCTGTAAAAATAAAAATTCGCCCGAATTTTTATTTTTACACCACACATCTATACTCCTCTGGGAAAATTTTTTCCGCTTAGCTCTTATCTTGTCTAATTTTTCCAGTGGAGTATGGGTGTGTGGTTTAAAAATAAAAATTCGCGCGAATTACTCCTCTGGGAAAATTTTTTCCGCTCTTATCTTATCTAATTTTTCCAGAGGAATATGAATTCACGCAAATTTTTATTTTTACACCACACATCCATACTCCTCTGGGAATATTTTTTCCGGTTCGCTTTTATCTTCATTGTTCTATCGTGAGTAAAAAGACAAACGAACATAATTTGCCTCCGGATAGCAACGGGCTTGTTGTTGGTGAACATAAAAAATGTGCGCACAATTTTTGTTGAGATATTTACAATCATGAGGCACTTTACTTTTCTTGACAAAAGTCTCTTAAAATTTGCTATCGTACGGTTATCCTGAAACGAACAAATTTTTTTTTGTTCTATAAATGCAAAATTCACGCGATACAGAAAATGATTATGTTAAAATTTGGTATTTTGAATACTTGGAACCATATTTACATTTATAAACTTATTTAAAAACCGGAATATAAAGCCATTTCCTGCCTTTTGGAAATCATTCGCAAAAATTATATTTAAGGTCTTTTATTCCATTTTTTTCTAAATTGTAACTACCGCTTGTGCAACTGATTAAGAAGTATCTAATGATTTGATGCAGATATGAATGAATGAATAAATGCAAGTTTTCACTGATCAATGGAAATTTTTCGTCAAGCCCATAACTGTTGCTTTTTTTGTAAGATTGCACATTGTGTTGCTTTCATTAAACTGTATAATGTTTCAAGGTCAACTATTAACAAAAAAATATGGCCTCATGACACTTTAGAAAAGCGACATTAGACCATATGTCCGGATATGGCCTTGAGTCGCAATTGAGTTCGAATATGGCCTTATGTCGTATGGCCTTATGTCAGGGCACCTCTCAAAACACCGCTTATTTATAGCCAATAAAATTTATTGGTGAATAAACGAACAACTCAATTTTAAATACAAGATGCAAAAATGTACAGTATTTACACAACAACAAACGCATCGGATCTTTTCACCAATTTGTTCGCTCCCATTGGTGCGAGCTCTCAAACGCCATGTGTCATTCACCAACTTCGCTGAATTTCTTTCTTGTCGCAACTTGTCTTGCATCCGCATTGATTAACGCGGATCGCGGATGCGAATGCTAATACAGATGTATAAATCAATGCGTAAATTCCGCATTTGCGGATACGGATGCGAATATCCGCAACATCCCTGTTTGTGACATACTTATACGACTATTTTCGTTATATATATCGCTGGTCATCAGTGCGGTTAGCACGTGATGTTTCTCTTCGCACATTTTTATTTTCTATCTACATATGTATAAAGCTACGCCGGGAGGGTGTGCTAGTGATTGTCAGCAAGTGAGATTTTAAATTACTTGCGGAAGTCCAGGGAATATATGAAAAATTGCCTGGATTATAGTAAAAGTAACACTTTAAATAAAAAAAATTAAATCTTTGATCTTTGTTCCAGTCAAAAATTAAATCAAAAGAATTCTTAGAAAACAAACAATCCGATAATCATATTATTTGTTATTTATTTTTTTAACTTCTCCTTGTCAAACCAAAAAACAAAAGCATGGTTTTAATTTAATTTTTAATTCATTACAGTTAAGAATAGTGAAACTGTTTCTTTTACTATATTTCAATTTTTTTTTTCATATTTGCTTACCTTTTAAACCTTCCCTAGACCTCCACGAACATTTCAATACCAACATATGATAAATCCGTTCAGCCGTTCTCGAGTTTTAGCCAGACTAACGAACAGCAATTGATTGTTATATATGTATATATATATATACTAGCTGACCCGCCTGGCTCAGCTCAGGCCCTACGTTTATCAAATTGAAAGTAATGTAAAGTAGTTTCAAAGCTTCCATTCTAGTGGGAGAGTGGGGATGAAATATAGTCTATCTTACTCAGGGACAATTAAGCACTCTAACGATGACAGAATTTTTGGAATCGGTATAGTATTTTCCAAGTTCCCGGATATGTTCCAGTTCCCGTTCCGCTCCCATATGGGGATGAAATATAGTCTATGTAGCACCGTATTGTAATGGTGAAAGCCGTATTGAAATCAGTATAGTGGTTTTTGAATTCCGGTTCTCGTTCCTGTGGGTAAATGGTGATGAACTATCTTCTTTATATATATAATTCTGCTGTACGTGTGTATGTAATTGAACTCCTCCTAAACGGCTTGACCGATTTAAATGAATTTTTCTGTATGCGTTTGAGTGGCGCCCTGGATGGTTTAGATTCACAAATCAGCCAGGCAAATGGCGCTGCAGTCGGTATCTAAGTAATAACTCCTATATTGTTAACTGTAATGAACAAAAAATTTATTCCAAACAATACTTTTGTTTTTTTTAATCATTTTTGACAACAAAAATTTAAAATAGAAGAGAACGGGAACCTTAAAACTACAGAACCGAGCAACGCCGGGCGGCTCAGCTAGTAGTCTATATTACTCAGGGACATTGAAGCAATCTGACATTGAAAGAATTTTTTGAATTGGTTAAGTTCCGTTCCCGAAAGAATATATAAAAAAAATAATTATATTCTTTGTTACTCAGGAGCAATGAAAAACTTTAACGTTAAAATTTTTTTTGGAGTTGGTCCAGTATTTTCCAAGTTCCCGCTTATGTTCTGTAATAGCGACAAAAATTTCAATTCGTTGCAGTTGTTTTCAAATTCCCGATCCCGTTCCTAGGAATTTGAGGATGAAATATAGTCAATAGTACTCAGGGGCAATAAATTAAAAAAATTTAAATCTTTATTCTTACCAGTCAAAAAAATAAAAGAATTTTTGAAAACTAACAATCCAATAATCTTATTATTTGTAATTTATTATTTTAATTTTTTGCTGTCATGAAATATTGAAAAAGGCACAAAGAACGCAGCAGAAATTGCAACCCATAATATAAAAGAAATCAAGGATATTATTGGATTTGCTTAGATAATACCTGTAAGGTTCCAAAGTGTGATGGTGCGAACCGTCATGCCGCCGCGGTATCTCAGCAGCTAACACGTAGCCGGATGACGGTTATTCAAATTGTCGGTAAATCTTAGTCAGTTTAGCTAGGCAGCATTTTTATTTTAAGTTGAAGAAAGCTCGTGGCATTCACTCACTAAATAACGCAGTTCTGACATAGCAATACGACTATTTTCTTGATCTATATCTCTCTGTTCATCAGTGCGATTAGCACGTGAGGTAGCTCTTTGCACATTTGATTGACTGCGACGACCTAAGTCAGTCGTTTTCTCCTCGGCATCATAAATTGCTAAATTAGTAGTATAAACTGTCACACTTTATTGGAAAAAGCACATTACCTGGAATGCCACTATCACAAAGAATCACAAAAGTAAAGAAAGTTCTCGCGCACGTAGCGGTAATCTTCACTCGCAAAGATTGGTTGTCAAATCTCAAATCTTATGGTTGCGTTCAGAAATTTAATTTGACAAATTGACTATTTCACGTTAGGAACACACGTACATTGAATTCCCGATCCAGGTTCCTGTGGGAATTCGAGGATGAAATATAGTCTATGGTACTCAGGGGCAATAAATTAAAAAAATTTAAATCTTTATTCTTACCAGTCAAAAATTAAGAGAATTTTTAAAAACAAACGATCTGATAAGCTTATTATTTGTTACTAGCTGTGCCCGCGACTTCGTCCGCGTGGAATAGTGACTTTCAGCAGCATTTTTAACTTTTTAGGAAATAAAACTTCTAGCCTTAAAAATGGCGGTATTTCCAAAAAAACATTCAACCCCTATTTCAACACCTTGAAGCCCTGTTAAAAATACTTTTGAGACCGTAGTTTTGGAATTCCCATTTCCGTTCCCGTGGGAATATAAGGATAGACATATAGCCTTTATCCTTCCGCACGTTCTAGACCATCTCTGTAGCTAATTTAATAAAATCTGTTTAGCAGTTTGAACGGGAGACATACGAAATACATAACGACATAGCTACATTCGCAATTTCAATATTAGTAAAGACTCCCGTTCCCGTGGGAATATGGTGACCGTTTTCGTGGGAGTATGTGGATAAGTTAAAGTAAATGTTAGTCCGGGATTTTGGAGCATTCCAACGGTGGAAGAATTTTTGAAATCGGTGCTGTAGTGTAAAAGCTCCCGTATACGTTCCTGCTACCGGGTGAATATAGGGAAAAAATATACAGTCTATGTCTTTCCTCAGGTTCTGAACAGTCTTTGTTTAAAATTTCATTTAAATCGGTTTATTAGTTTGGGCGGGAGATGGTAACATAGAACGACGGACAGACAGAGCTCCTTTCGCACTTATTATATTAGTAAGGACTCCCGTTCCCGTAGGAATATGTGGATGAATTAAATTTAATGTTACACAGGGATAGTGTAGCATTCTAACGGTGGAAGAATTTTTGAAATCGGTGTTGTATATAGGGAGCCGTAGGAATATGGGGATGTATTAGTTTTTATGTTACTTGGGGATAGTGTAGCATTCTATAACGGTGAAAGAATTTTTGAAATCGGTGCTGTAGTGTCAAAGTTCCCTTATACGTTCCTGCTCCCGTGGGAATATAGGGAACCGTAGGAATATGGGGATGAATTAGTTTTTATGTTACTCGGGGATAGTGTAGCATTCTAACGGTGGAAGAGTTTTTGAAATCGGTGTTGTATATAGGGAGCCGTAGGAATATGGGGATGAATTAGTTTTTATGTTACTCGGGGATAGTGTAGCATTCTAACGGTGAAAGAATTTTTGAAATCGGTGCTGTAGTGTCAAAGTTCCCTTATACGTTCCCCGTGGGAATATAGGGAACCGTAGGAATATGGGGATGAATTAGTTTTTATGTTTCTCGGGGATAATGAAGCATTCTAACAGTGGAAAAATTTATGAAATCGGTGTTGTAGTTTCTAAGTTCCCGTATACGTTCCCGTTCCCGTGGGAATTTAGGGATAAATTGTAGCCTATGTGTTATTCTGATGTATAAGTTATATTATTGGAAAGTTTAAGTAAAATCAATTCAGTAGTTTTTGCGTGAAAGAGTAACAAACATACATCCACACATACAAACTTTCACGTTTATAATATTAGTAGGATTTATTATTTTAATTTTTTGTTGTCAAAAACGATTAAAGAAAAACAAAAGTATTGTTTGAATTTAATTTTTAATTCATTACAGTTAAGAATGAAGAAATTGTTACTTTTACTATATTCCAATTCTTTTTTATCATACTTACTTACCTTTGAAACCTTCTCTAGACCTCCACGAACATTTCAAGACCAAGATAAGATAAATCCGTTCAGCCGTTCTCGAGTTTTAGCCAGACTAACCAACAGCAATTGATTTTTATATATATTGTAGACTAGCTGTGCCCGCGACTTCGTCCGCGTGGAATAGTGACTTTCAGCAGCATTTTTAACTTTTTAGGAAATAAAACTTCTAGCCTTAAAAATGGCGGTATTTCCAAAAAAACATTCAACTCCTATTTCAACACCTTGTAGCCCTGTTAAAAATACTTTTGAGACCGTAGTTTTTGAATTCCCATTTCCGTTCCCGTGGGAATATAAGGATAGATATATAGCCTTTATCCTTCCGCATGTTCTAGACCATCTCTGTAGCTAATTTAATAAAATCTGTTTAGCAGTTTGAACGTGAGACATACGAAAAAACATACCGACATAGCTACATTTGCATTTTCAATATTAGTAAAGACTCCCGTTCCCGTGAGAATATGGTGACCGTTTTCGTGGGAATATGTGGATAAGTTAAAGTTAATGTTACTCCGGGATTATGGAGCATTCCAACGGTGAAAGAATTTTTGAAATCGGTGCTTCAGTGTCAAAGTTCGGTGTTGTATATAGGGAACCGCAGGAATATGGGGATGAATTAGTTTTTATGTTACTCGGGGATAGTGTAGCATTCTAACGGTGAAAGAATTTTTGAAATCGGTGCTGTAGTGTCAAAGTTCCCGTATACGTTCTTGCTCCCGTGGGAATATAGGGAACCGTAGGAATATGGGGATGAATTAGTTTTTATGTTACTCGGGGATAGTGTAGCATTCTAACGGTGAAAGAATTTTTGAAATCGGTGCTGTAGTGTCAAAGTTCCCGTATACGTTCCTGCTCCCGTGGGAATATAGGGAACCGTAGGAATATGGGGATGAATTAGTTTTTATGTTACTCGGGGATAGTGTAGCATTCTAACGGTGAAAGAATTTTTGAAATCGGTGCTGTAGTGTCAAAGTTCCCGTATACGTTCCTGCTCCCGTGGGAATATAGGGAACCGTAGGAATATGGGGATGAATTAGTTTTTATGTTACTCGGGGATAGTGTAGCATTCTAACAGTGGAAAAATTTTTGAAATCGGTGTTGTAGTTTCTAAGTTCCCGTACCTATACGTTCCCGTTCCCGTGGGAATTTAGGGATAAATTGTAGCCTATGTGTTATTCTGATGTGTAAGCTATATTATTGGAAAGTTTAAGTAAAATCCATTCAGTAGTTTTTGCGTGAGAGAGGAACAAACATACATCCACACATACAAACTTTCACGTTTATAATATTAGTAGGATTGTAGATTGTAGATAGATTAAAGCTTTCAGTGAGAACAAGCAAAATAATAGACATATAAAAATTACACAAAGTATTTTTTTGCTATTCAAAGTACATTTTACACTTTTACAATTTATTAAATTAGAGTAAATTTATTAAAGTAATGCATTACTTTTGTAAGACATTTGAAGTTTAACAAGCTATCGAATTAGCCAAAGTGATTGCTATAATGTCACTGGCGACTTCGAGCGATTTTTCCTGGGTCCGTCTAGCAATGAAAGATTTAGCCTTACGATAGCTTTATGATAGCTTCCAACCTGTTTACAAGTACTAAGAAGCTGTTGTAGAGTAAGTGCTGACTGATACGGGTCCTCCTGATTGCCTCCCAGAACTCAAATTTGTCATCCTTGTGGAAGAACGGCCCAAGGTTTTTTCATAATGACTATGTGTTTATATAAAAAATAAAGGAAAAACTTAGTAGATAAAAAACAGATTCAAGGATTTTAGATTCGAGCAAATACTAAGCTTAGACTTGACTTGAGGCCAATCAATTGCAAATACATGCTTTTTATAATTTTTTTTAAACATGTATATTTTAAAAAAGAAAAAAATCCGCTCATATTTGATCTAAAAAACAATTGTTTCTAATACATCTGATATGCTAATATAGCATAATATATTGAATTCATGTTTTACAGGATGTTTTGCATAAGAAGTGACAAAAGTCGTGGTTGGATAAGGTGGGTCGAGACAAGATACAAATCGTATGAGAGGAGGTATAAATTTCCTCCATTTTATTGGAAGGGGAATTTTAAAATGCTAATTTAAAAATTATCAATTTTATTTTTCATATAAATTTTTTGCAAAATTTTGCATTATAAACTTTCACTTTTTTTTATTAATTAAGATTATTAACTAGTTTTGAGTCAAATTTTAAAACCCAATGCAAAAATCTTACTCATAGTTTTTGATAAATTAAAAAAAAGTTAAAAGTACTTTTTCCAGAAAATACTATTTTTGGGTTTTCCACTGATTTGCCTATTTTCTCTGAGAATATTTTCCATTTTTATATTCCTTCTGGATATAGTGATAGGCTCGTCGTTATTAAGGATCATTAAAGACTCATATGAAGACACAAACTCCACTGCCAGCAAAATGCTCTATCCAACTTGGACGATGAACAAAAATGCCGTCCTCCTAGATGAACAAGCTCGTCATTTACAAACGAATAAAATTGCAGGTGCAGATAGCCGTGCCGCTGAGCTTTTCAAGGCAGATGGAGATCAGTTTGAAACGAGCATCTACCACTTGATCCGAGAAATGTGATCGCCATGAAAATAAGCTTCAGTATCGTATGTTTCCACCTACTAAGAGGAAAATGCCTTCGTATAGGTGAGCAACTCAACGTCAAAAATTTGATAGCTTGAAGCCAATGTTGTTTTAGACCGGGAATGTTTGCAACCGACCTAAGATTTAATAACAGTTCTAAGAAAAGTCTAGGGATATAATACCGATGAAAGCCATCTTTTTTTTCGATTTCAAAGCCGCGTTTTACAGTTTTAACATCGACGAGTTGTACAGAGCCATGTCTTGTTTTGCCTGCAAAACTTGTGCCGGATGACTATGCAGGATGACGAGTCGGTAAAGAACACACCGATACCCTTTAATGTCGAGAAGGCTTTCGAAATGGCGACATACTTTCTTACGATTTTCCTTTCAAAGGTAGCAACATGCTTAAACTTAACAACGTCTGAATACTAAAAGCCAACAACACAACCTAATGAAAAGTCGTCTGATGAAGAAGCATTATAATAATGTCTGGATACAAAAGCTTTCGGCGTCTGAAAAAAACACCTTATGATATCAACATATCTCGGTTTGTTTGAATTAAAGAAAAGTAATCATACAAAGATTTTTTGTCGTTTAAGGGGTCTTCGAAACAAAAACGATCTTGTAGTTTCGGTAGATCCATAATAAGAATGGAAGGCCTGTAATTCTTTACTTGATTATCTATTTCGATCAACCTTAAAAAAATAGCTTATAATAGCATTTACGCCCCTTTCCCTTTTTCTTAGTCTTTTGAGCGCCATTAGGTACTTCCTAACCAAAGTGATTTTGCAGTTGCAATAGCGGCTAAATTATTAACATAAATTTTTGACTTTTGCAAATCAAGCTCTGCCCCCAAAAAATAAAACTTAGTTATTCCACTTATTTTGTTCAATTACCTTTTTGTTACAATCTCCCAAACTGATTTCTTCGCAACGAATATAACAAAAATCGCAAGTCCTTGCAAGGCGGTACAAATGTCAATTAAAATAAAAAAGTTTTCGAATTTTTCTCCAACAAGATAGGAAGCTATTTGCGTGGTCCAAGTAACACCCATTACAATAAAAAGACGAAGAAAAACGGCAAACCTGTAGAAGAGAGTACATTATGTATGTTCATAGCTATCTCACTATAAAAATAATATTATGTTATTTATTAATACCAATTCCGTTCACTCTTCTTTATCTGCCTGCTATCGCTGTTGTCCATTACTTGCGACAGATTCTTTATTACCGATTGAATATGAATGCCTGTTAGAGCAAACATAGTGATGTTGAATCCAATTATAAGCGTTAGGGGTCCATAAAAGTAAATCATTGCTGACCAACCTTCGAATACTAAAAGCAAAACATGGCTTTATTGAGTTCAAAGGAAACCAGTTCTTATTTACCGTTTAAAAAGTTAGATCTTTTGCAAAAAGATGGCTTCAAATCACTGGAGATCCATGATGTGTTTTCCGCGGTGTATGTTATGATGACACACACCAAAGCCAGTCCCCAAGAATAAAGGCAGTAAAATGGAAATGCATTGTTGCTAGGATGAGAGGCGCTTATATTCCTGTATACATTAAAACTGATGACACTTAGCCAAAAGAAGCTGGACATAAACATGAAGTATATCAAATACGCTGAAAAAGACAATCAGTTAATGTGTAAACACTTTGGATGAATTGAGTGTGGTTTGTAAAGAAAACTGAAAAACTTCCAGCTTAGCCGTTTAGGTTGCGTAGAAATCAGTGAAACTTTGCATCATCCATAGCTATAACACCCAACGTTATTTCCATGAACTTATATCGTTCCTGTCTGCGGAAATTGGTTACCAAATTTGCCTGGAAGTGAACATTGTACATAGAAATACTTTTCTGAGCAAATTCTATCTTTTTTTCCGTCGGAGGGTTTTAAAATACTAACTGGATCAAGCAGACCTAAATACCGGTCCATTGTACTACCAGTTAGCAACCTTCTTTTACTATAGCCTTCCAATGCTCGGAGAAAACCCAAAAGACTCTGCCATGATAAGGAGCCTAGGTTTCCAGCTCCCATCATGTCTGCGCCGAGTATCTATAACCTGATACGAGAAAATGCAAAACATTCAAGAGGAAGTCGTCCGTGGTGTCATTATCTTCTCCACAGGATTCACAGACTGGGGTACCACTTAAGCTTAACACGTTTAAATAAAATTATTACAGAGCAATTTAAAACGAAAAGAAAAATTTTTTTTAAAAAATTCAACATGAAGGGTACGGTAACATTTGACTGATCAGCCCAATTGCCCTACCTGGGCGAAACGCAATACGGAGTTGAGGTGATCTTTTCGATCTTCAACATACATTTTAAAAAAAAATTTTCTTTTCTTTTTAAAATGCTCTGTAATAACTCAATTCAATTACAACTCCTGGACAAAACAAAAGCAATAAAAAACACTTGTTTGCTATTTTCTTTTAAATACGTTTAAATACTTGGCAAAAGAGAAGTGGCCAGTGACAATACAAACAAGCTTTCTGCTATGCCATATACTTTTGTGCTCTTGAAAGACCTAATCGTTGATTGAAACCCTCACTGAGGAGCCTGACCGATTCAGATACTGAGAAAGCTGTCTGAGATCCTTGCCTTGCAAGTTCATCGGTGATCTCTTTTCCAGCTATGCCGTGATGGCCTGGAACCCAAAAGAGACTCAAAGTGTCAAATTTCCGACCGCATGCACTGCTTAGCTGTCGCTGCAGACGCAAATACTTCTCACCATTGCCATTGTTCGTAACGTAGCTTTAAGCCATTTGGATAACATACGCCTCAGCCTGGAAGACGGATGCGTATGTGCCTAATGAGGCCTGCAGTCACTCTACACAAAGCCACCAGCGGCATTTCACTGCTTCATCATCGAATTTGCTCGGTTAGAATGATAAAGCGTCTTAGAAATATATGTCGCGTTTAGGAGAATTTATGTGAAGCACAAGATTCTTCGTTTACCTGTGTATTTGTTTAACTTACCTAAAGCATTACAAACAAATGGATTGGTTTGAGTTATTTTCACCACGCTGAGGGACGAATATCCAAGGCACAATCCAAATAAATAGCAGCAAAGTAGTTTACTGTGAAGCGTTCTTAGTTTCGGTGTTCCCATATAAACGATGATAGTTAATATCATAAATGGCACTGAGAAAAACATTGCTGGAAGTAAAAACGAAAAAAGAATTAAACAAACAATTGTCTTCACAGTGGAAGGGTTTCAGGTGGCGAATGGTACTTTGTAGCACTATTTATTACTTACGGCGCCGCGCCGGCGGGCGGGCGCCGCGGTTGGCGTACCTCGCAGGCGAACCATTAGTTTGGTGTGAAGTGATAAGCGATATATTCAAGATAACAATGCTCATAGCGCCTCACCGTTCAACCAAAAGAAACAGAAGAAGAAAAGCACTTTTTATTACTTACAAATTGCATCAAGCACCAATGATTTATTGTTATCAGGAACAATTCTCCGATAAGGCAGTGGAAGAAGACGAACTTTTTTCAACACTTTCACAAAATATGGTAGGAGGCAGTATTCGTCCTTTGAAAAGTAGGCCATGTCGGAAAACCGTAACAGAGTTCCATTCTTAATTTAAAAACAAGGAAACACACCTTGTAACAATATTGTGTCCCATTATTTATAATTTTCCATCAACTTACCTTAAACAAAACGAAATTTTCTTCCATAATTTGTTCAACAAGAAATCCTTCCCCCAGGTCGGCAAATCGATTATAAAGTTGATGAAATATTTTAAGAATATCTTCGTTTTGAGAAACACCATTTTCATCTGTTATGTTCATCACAGTGCTGTACCTTGAGAAAGTCTTCATCTGGACACAATTCGAACCATTAAATCTCTCATTCAGTAAACAGCAAAATTGTACACACGGCTTAAGTTCACAACCGCGAGGATCAGGAATCACAGGAATGCGTTCATTTTCAACTTCGTACTTAGAAATGCTGACAAATTCTTGTGGTATAATAGTTTCACCAAAAGAAAAAGATCCATTGAGAAATGCTTCGCTGTTTGATAAGTCAACTGTGTCTTTGAAATCGCTTGTACCATTTGTTAACTCAATCAAGGTGATGAATAAAAGGTAGATCCACAAATTCCTCACTAACAGGGACATTTTGTCAGCGTGGTGCTATTTCAAAAAAAAAAAAAAAAAAAAACAGAGCAGGGCGTTAAAAAAAAACTAATCATAAGCGAAATTAATATTAAACAGTAATAATATAGAACTTTCATATCCGGTCAGGAACCATATTATAGGCTTCCTTCTACTCTATCGCCTTACATTGATCTGTGGGGTAAACTGAAAAGCAATGAATTACGTGTCACACATCAAATTTCACAGGAAGTACTCTCGCCACTTTTTTACTTGCGATTAAAGGTACTATAAGGCAAGTCTTGCAATCGTGCAGAAAAAAAATTTTGAGATAACAATCAAACATGACATTACGATGATAGAGAATACGAAAAAAGTGGGTCCTGCAATTCTGTCTGTCTGTCTGTCTGTCTGTCTGTCTGTCTGTCTGTCTGTCTGTCTGTCTGTATATGGATCTACAGCCTGAACCAATGGACCGATTTTCTTCAAAATTTGCAGTTAGGGTCTGTGGAGCATCCTACAGAGGGGTTTTTGGAATTGGGTCTCTAGGTCTTGAAATAACGGTACCTGCCATACAACCGATATGATAATACTTATTTTTCTCGAAAACGGCTCCAACGATTTCGATAAAATTTTGTGTGAAGGATTAATTTAGGATTGTTTTTCTTATGATGTAAAAAAAAATTTTGGAAGAGGCCTAAAAACGGTACCTCCCATAGTACCGTTTTTTTTAATTTTTAAGATTTAAGAAGTCGTAAGCTGTTAAAGAAAGACTGCATATCAATATTTAAAAAAACTTAGTTTTGGAAATTTTTATAAATTTTTTTAAAAAATTTTAATTTTTGAAAGTAACTTCGAAACCATAACTTTTATTTTTTTCCTATTTTTTGTCAAAATAACTCCTGTTAAGATCTAGAACTTTGCATACTCGACTTTTAAAAAACAGTTTTTAAAAAAAAGTGAAAAATAAAAAAGCGTTTTTTGGGAAAACTGCTCCAACGATTTTGATTAAATTTTCATCATTCATGTGTATTAGCGATTGCAAAAGAATGGCGTTTTTAGATTTTTGCTTGAAACCTTTGGAATATTTAATTTAATTTTTTCATTATTTTGCGTGATTTAATTCAATTTCCATAATTAATGTGTAGTTGGCAACCCTGTACCACAAAATATATTATGAAGAGCTAATACCAAAACCTTTAACTCAGCCTTTAGATTTTGATATCGTATTTAGAACACAATCGCAAGTTCGTGCGACCCAGTCGTGCACATTTTTTTATTTTAAAACGATTACAAAACAGGAAAAGATCGTTTCTGTTTTCCAATGCCGCAATGCAACCTATCAAGCTTAGACAATCCTTTTGCTTGTCTTCTGTTATTTGTTGTAGAAACTACTTTTCATAAGACTCTGAAATAATGTGATATTGAGTAACTGTGCATGTTTTGCTTTTACTATTTTATTTCAATCCTTCACTTGGGGCAACCGTTTCATTCTGTCTTATATTTCCATACTTACGTACCTACATGAATGTGTCTATTTTTTATTTTATTCTTCAACGAAAATGAGGCATTTGTAAGATTTGACATTCAAATTGATAAAACGGGTCCGCAAAAATATCATAGCATAGCCTTACCGAACTTTTGTGAGGTATTTTCCTGTCATGTTGGACACGTATACATTCTGCGAATGTTCTAAAGATCAATCAATGCAATTAAAACCACACCACTGATTTGTCCCTTTTATGCTCGCATATTTTAATATTCCCGACTTCTACAAAAGGAGAAAATGATAATACCTACCTCCTTGAAATGTGTACGATGAATCTTACGGATAGGAGTACTTTAAACTTTAACTTGTGTATTTTGAAGTCTTAAGGTCTTTGAATTGTTCATAAAGTTCTGATCATTCTTCAACAAAAAGTCACTCAATCACAAGATTAAAAAAGACTTCCAGACCAGTTCACTTACTCACACTCATCGCAAAATTACGTTATAGGAAAAAGAGATGAAAAATAATTCTATGCTACTTTTGAAGGATTGTTACAGAATATCTAAAAGCTTTGTTGGCTTGCACTCTTGATTGTCTTAGGACAAAGTCACAACTGAGAATAATTCCACCCTTTTCTCGAGATTTAATCGTTCTTACTAACTAGCGTTGACTGTATATGAATTTTAAGCGAAGTTTTTATTAAGCTCTGAAACCGAATTGCTTCCCAAAATGAGTAATAAGAACAACGAAATGAAATGTGTGTTTGCCTTTGATAAGGGTCTGGGTTTTTTTTTTTGTTTTGTCAGTTCAATATCATTTCGATCAGCATCTTTTGTTGTGTCAGGTTGAAACTTTCATGATACCAGAAAAACACTTTCTCATAGTATTGTTGATGGATTTCGATAACTCTTAAAATGATTTTAATAACTCTATTTCAAACGTTCATAAGTCCGAATCAGGGGCTTGACTTAGGTTTCAGAACCATCTGAACTTTTATTTGCTCATATCATCCTCTATCGCGATATTAATTAATAAAATTTGGTAAATCCATATCGAGGTATCATCTTGAGTCGTAAGATGATATTTTCTAAGGCCTAATCCGTTTTGCTTAGGTCGACGTAATAATCATTTTTAAGCTTTTAATTTAACTCAAATGTATAATTGAAGATACATTTTCGATAATTGCTTACCCATCTTCTTCGATATCCTTCTTCTTCTTGCTCGTATTTTTCATCATAATCTTCTTTTCTTGTTTCTCTTTTAGGACAACAATATACACGGCCATCTTTAAGGGATATCAACTTTAATGATCCACCAGAGAGGTACTTTTAATAAGTACAATCAAGTAAGCACAATATTTGCTATGGCTCTTCTGTTTTTAAAGCTCGAAAACTCAGCTTTAAGAAAAGAAAATGATTCTAACAAATTGTCCAAACTTTGCATCACACCCAAAAGAATTGAGCTACATGGGCCATTTTTTTGGAGAATTTTTTTTTATATCAAATAGAAACATTTGAGGGAGTAAGATTTGAAAGAAATTAGAACAATTTTGTGAAACTGTCTAATGGAAATGGAACACCTTTATGTAACAGGTTATAGGTTTTTCTTTTCTTTTCCTTCTGTTCAAATATAAAGGTCACTACCAGCTGTCAAAGGATAAAGTGCAAGTGATCTACATTTGGCAGCTTGTCAGATTTTGTCTACTTCTCGGTGATCAACTACTCGCAGCTCCAAAATTGGAAAAAGGAACGAGCAAAGCATGTGCGTTAGCTCTCTACGAAGCTATGAATTCATTTAATATGAATATGAACGATGTTTGTGTTTTGTGAGTATGCGCCCTTTTGGAGAAAAAAATAATATTTCCTTAAGATTCTTCCAGATCCTAGGTAGGTATCTCATCAAATTTTTTTTAAGAAAGACGTGGAAACTTGGGACGAAGACAATATTGCAGCCATAAATATCATAAATTTTTTGCGAGCAGTGACTAGTGAGCGACATAGCTGAGTGCGGTGTTTGTTGCTTTAATGCAAGAATCTTCTTCTTCTTTTCATTTCCGGCGTTACGAGTAGTGATCTTGAAGCGATCACAACTCTCCCACTTTTCTGCTTCACACTAGTGATCCGCCTGTGGGGTACGCCGCGTTGACCTCAGAAAGCGTCGCGTCGGCAAGCCTCCCGGTTTTGGATTGTTCCATGTCTGAGGCCAACCAAATGCTGCTGTTTTTGCATTTGCTTGTACCAGGAGTGTTTTGGCCTGCCTTTTCTTTTTCGTCGCGAATTTGTTGAAACGTTGTACGATATTGCCTTTTGGACGGGGTTCTGTGGATCTCTCCTTTGAACATGACAATACCAACTGAGCCGGTCGTGCTGAATTTTGTCCAAGATGGTACTTTTGACCAATATAATAAATTAATTGCAACCAATGAAGAACAAAATAAATAAATAAATAGGTTGGCGCAACAGAGCGAGGAGCCCTTGGGCCTAGCGCATTTCTCACAACCATCCCTTGTAAGGGAATGGAGGGGACCTACAATTTTCTGCCGGTTCCGAACGGCTAATTGAGAAAGCGCTTTTCAAGGCAATAAATACTAACGGAGGACTTGCCAATCCCTCACGAAAGGCGATACCCGTGAAAAAAACATTTTTGCCTCTGTTGGGATTCGAACTCGAACCTCTGGATTAACAGGCGGACATGCTATTAGTTTTAAACTTAGTTTTAAATTCATTTTTATTGTATATCACTTATAACTACTTACATGCTAACAAAAATGTTTAAACTAGCTTACATAATAACTTAATTAACTTACTGACCCTAGGCGGGTACTCTAAATTACACAATAACTTACTTCTAGTGCCTTTCGGCCTAATGATGCAATATATCTATTTCAAAATAAAACTATTATTAATAACTAAGAAAGTTTCAAAAACCTAGTTTCTTCGATAAATTTTTTGCTTTTTCTTAAAATTACTTACAACTAATTAAAACTACTTAAAACTAGAGCAGCCACAGTAGCTTTTCTTTGTTTTTTTTTTTTTTTTGGTTTTTGTACTTTTTCTATTTTTTTGGGATTTTGGGACGCAGCTTGGTTTTTAATTTTTTTTTTTTGATTTTGATTTTATGCGATTTTTTTTTGGTTTTCGACGCCGCTTTAAGTTTTCTTTTTTTTTTTTTTTTTTGATTTTTGTGTTTTTTACATTTTTTTGGTTGCCACTGGGCGGGATATATACTATATAACCTAAGGTGTGTATACCCTAAGTCTTACACACTAAACCTTTGTAAGCCAGCCATAGGCGACTCGCTATCAGTAACATTTACATTTTGTTGCTCACACAACCACCAGAACATCTTCGAAGTTTTAATAACGTCCCGTCGATCGCGATCTGATACCGCCCTACTGAACCGGAGGAGCTCTTCAGCTTCTCCGCCTACTGTGGCGACGTCCCGGCCATAAAGGAGCCGTCGTTCCACGGACTTACGGCAGACGTGGTAGATTAACGGAACCGCCAATCTGTACTGTATCAAACCTATCATGTCAAAATAGAGGCAAGTCTCCGGTGGGACGAATCCACTGAAACGTCATATTCTGTATTGGGGTAGTAAGCCCCAAATATCAGGCCATTGTTCGAACACATCGCCCTTGCAGTGTGGCCCCGAGTCAGTTTTATCATGAAGTTGTCGACTCTGTTTACTTGAGCCCCGTTGTAAAGGACCTCATTAGGATAATATTTTCTGTACTCCGACTCTGGTGTTCTGTGCAATCCAAGACAGGTACGCAGATACTGTCTCTCAAACACCCGAATCTTTTCCATCTGAGACGCTGTAACATTGAACCACACAGGGCACCCATAGACAATCCTTAAAGCCTTATGAGGGCCATGTAGCAAATCACCTTCACTCTGCTATCAAGTTGACTGCTGTGAAACAGTCGCCTTGTCAGACCAAAAGCTCCTCTAGCCCTGGCCAGAGCCGCATCCATATGTTTGTTAAAATATAGATACTGATATAGCCAGATGCCCAGGTACTTGGCTACTACTTTGCTTGGCAGTGGGTGGCCATGTAGATCAACGATCACCAGCTTTCGCCAGTTCTTTCTCGTATCCCTTGAGGCCCGAGCCAACGAGGTTCTAAATACAATTGTTTCCGATTTCTGGAAGTTGATTTTCAACGCACCCGTACACTGATTTTTAGCTTTGTTCCATTGAATATCTGATACTAGTTTAGACGCGGCATGAGTGGTATCATGGCCCGCCTTAAAACCAAACTGATTTTCTGGAATAATATGTTTGTCCTCAGCCCATGTGCACAGAGATCTATTGAGAACTTTCTCGAATACTTTGCTGATACTCGGAAGAAGACTAATTGACCGGAGATTTGCTGGATTGGAACCATCCTTCCCTTTTTTAAGGAGAGGATGGACCACTGCCGTCTTCCAACGCACTGGATAATATGCATTATTCAGCGCATTGTTGAACAACGTGGTGTATATGTCCACCGCTTCCGAACGGAGGTTTCGCAGCACAACATTGGGTATGCCGTCGACTCCTGCTGACTTCTTTTTCTTTATTTTATTTTTTCATCATTTCCAAGAGGTCCATCTTAGAAACGAACAGGGTATTATCCCCGTTTTGCTGGGCGATGACTGCATTTGCAAGTCGGTCATCATTGAACCTAGTGAAACCAGGATTCTCGGATCGCCAAAGCGAGATCTCGTCTCTAAGATAGAAGTGTCCAACGAAGGCTCTATTCTCAAGGTCGTAATTCGGGCGAATGCACTCATTCACCTTATATACTCGCTCGAAAACAGCACCCACCGTCTCTACCTTCTCTTGAGCATCTTCCACTATAAAGTGGTCATCATCCAAGATGGCCTCATCCAGATCTATCCCTATTGTCATAAGTAAGTTTCTGTTCTCTGTCGTCCTTTGGTATATTTGATATTTTTTTTTTTTATAAGTGTAAATAATTGTTTTTTAAATTGAATTGGACTGAAGTTTGAGTTTTTTTTGAAGTTTTTTGTTTTGTTTTCTTAATATTTGTTTATAGCCCCGTTCACACTGTACAATTAGTTGGACAAACCTAGGTTTGACAAACCAATGTTTGATAGTGTGAACTCTTCATACGACCGCTTGTCCAATTTGTTGGATGGTTTTCAAAAATTTTTAAAATCTAGAAGTTGGATGGAGTGGAAGGGTATGTGACATAAAGTTGGACGACAAGCTTGATAAGTGTGAACGAAAACTACATCAGACCATCCAACTTCCATCAAACGAAGTCTGTCCAACTAATTGTACAGTGTGAACTGGGCTTATTAGGTTTTAAGAGTCAATAAACAATAATTTTTTATAAGTTATTCTGAAGTATTTCATTCCTTGCATTTATTGCTTGGCTGTGATACTGAGATCTGGTTGTGAAGCTATGATCATTTATCGTAACATTCTCGTCTTCGGGATTTTCCTCGACAAAATCACTATCAACATTAGGTTTGTTCGTTGAAGCCCTGGGGTTGCCCTAGGGTTGTTTTTTGAGAAACCTAAATTCGCCCTGAATGTCAAATTGAGTGTTTTTTGAGCCATAGGTTTGCCATAGGTTTTTGACAAACTCGCCCTAGCTTTTTCCTGTGGCGATTTGAGGGCTGTCAAATGGCATGTGTTTTTATTTAAATGACAGGGATGTGTGGCGATTTGTGGTTTAGCGTTTTTTGAGGACTGAAAAACCCAGGTTTTTTTGACAACTCATAGGGTTGTCAAGAAAACCTGGGTCAACCCTGGGGAAAGTTCAACGAACAGACCTATTGAAATGAATGCATACGTTGAAATGAACGCATACGTTAGTATAATGCAGCTGTCGAGCTCCTAACAAGCAGCGAAATCTGTTTTTCAGCAAACCTATGGTTCTTTCAACTACATTTCATGCTTTACAGTGGGATTTATTGTACCGACTTTGAGGACTATCTTGAATTGGTGTTCTGTATGGTGTCATTAACCATGGTTCCAACGGATATCCAGCATCTCCTTTAAAATCATAAATGAATATTTATTTTTGAGTATTGTGTTATACTCACCCAAGATGTATTCCCCTCTAACACCGTTTTGGAACCTTTGCTCAAAATGACTTCGTTTAGGACTGATGTTCCATACGTTTGAGTCGTGGTTTGCTCCTTGGTAATTGCTATTAACGGCTCTGATCCACATTTTGTAGTCACACATCTAAATGGGTATGTATATGTATATTTGTCATTCATTTGTAAACCAATATCACTTTTTCTTTTAACTTACAATTAAAACGTTAAGAGAATAGTATCCTTTTCTATTGAAAAATAAGTGTTCATCGTCTCTTGGTTTTAAAATTTTGACATGAGTTCCGTCAACACAAAATACTACGCCGGGAAATCCTGTTTTAGTTTGGAAGTGAGTCTTTGACTCTTCCACTTGCTGTGTTGACATTTTCAAGGTTATCCAGTTTGGGCACAAGTCTTCCTCCAGAACATTCAAAATTTCTTGTAGAACGATAGAAAAAGTGGACTGTGCTAGAGGTGAATCATAATCCTTGCCAACCCCATGCTGATAACTTCCTTCCCCAAAGAACCTTAAACAAGCTGCAAGTTTGTCTTTAGCGGACAAAGCATCGGATCGAGAAGGTGCTGGTATTCGGTTCAAGCGAAAATTCTTTTTGAAGCTAAAGATAATTTTTGCAAAACAAATTAATTAAAATTTTAAGCTTTGCTATGTGAACTCACGCTGTATCTGAAAGTTGGAAAATATCTGAAGAATTTCTAAGTGTTGTTCTTTTTTGTTTACTTGACGTTCTTCTCTCATATCGAAGAGCTTCCAAAAATAATGCTGCGCTATCCATGATTCACAGACTCACTATCAATTTATTTCACATATGTTTTATGTCAACTACATGCATCGTTACGCGTCAGTATTTCCTTTACGAAATGGATACCATAAACAAACCAAATGTTACGATCGGAACTTCTCTACGATCGTATCTTTCTCCGATCTGTTACTACAATAGTGGTGTATATTTCTTCCCCAAATTCCCAGAACTGGAACCTTAAAACTACAGACCCGAGCAAAGCTGGGCGGCTCAGCTAGTGTCCTGGCTATAAAAACAAAAGAATCTAAAGATTTTGAGTTTTTATTCAAAACTAATTGAGCCGCCCGGAGCGGCGGCGGCGTTGCTCGATTCCGTAGCTTTGAGGTTCACGTTCTCGTTTCTCCGTTCCTGTGGTTATATGGGGATGAAATATGTCAATGTTACTGACGGATAATGGAAGTTCCTAACCTGTAGAAAGAAATTCTCCAAGCCTTTTAGTTTTAAGGTTTCCGTTCTTGGGATAAAGGGATGAAATATAGTCTAAGGTACTAAGGTGCTATGTGTGCTGAAAAATTCTTTGAAATGTGACCAGCAGTTTCTAAAATTCCGTTCACAATCCTGTTTTCGTTTGATAATGGGATCACACCTTGACAGGAAACATCGCTGAACTAAATTATATTAATTATCCTAAAATGTTTATAAAAGTCTGTTGGGCGGACAAGCGAACAAACAAATGTCCATTCATCTGCATCCATTTTAATCCATCATGCATCCATTTTAATAGATTCAAACTTTGTAGCGACTAAATGTCATTAAAAAAAATTAAAAAAGAAAAAATACTGATATGCCTTCTTATATTATTATATTAAAATTACGTGATGACCCGCGAAATTGAGAAAATTTTTTTTTTGGAATAAGGACCACCCGAATGTGCAAACACACATTAAACTGATTAAACTGATGTCCCACACTTTGAAGATTATTGATACCCAATCAAGGAGCCGACTCAAAAAACAATAATTGTGCATCTTGATTCCATCGAAGATTTGCATGTTGTAGGTACTGGTAAACTTTGTAAGAATGAGAACGAATATAAGTGGCCTTAAGGAACGTAGATAAGATGTCGAACTGGAGCCACTCAAGCATTTCAAGTAAGAGTAAGTCTGCAGCAAGGAAGTGTCTTGAGCCATTTGCTCTTTCTCTTTAATACAGTCCTTGTCTACTTGTTAGAAGGTAAAGTAAATACATACCACATAAGTCCATCAACCGTTCTTGATGAATAGAACAGCTGGCGTATGGGTAGAATTGATGAAGTCATCAATCATCGAGTAAGGGAACGGCGGATGAAGTGGTGAGAAAACTCAACCACCACCACGCAGGTGCTGCGTATGACAGCAGAAGTAAAAAAGGAAAAAAGCACGACAGGGTTCTAACACAACCGCAAAAAGCAGAGATAGAAGAAGGGCGGGTCAAAGTACCTTCTAGTACAGAAAAAAAACCGCAAGGAAATCTGCATTTGGTTAACCTCAGAAACGGAATAACTAAAAAGATGGAGGTCTGCAGACACTTTCTTAGGTCAACGTAGTGTCCAGTAGATGATTGGGAAAGAAACTTTGCGATCATGATGCTCAAAACACCATAAAAGATAAGCATCGAGGTGGTTACTTCACTAGAGACAAGGGTCATGTTCAAGCCAAAGCTAAATAGGGAATTGTTTTCTCTTTATTGCAGTGGCAACTACTTGCAGTAAGTGCATTTGTTTTTTTTTTTAGCAAAAAAATTAATAATGCTAAAAATATTGTTTTGATTATTATAATAATGATCAATTCAATACATATTACTTTTGCATTTAGGAACATAATACCAAACTTAACGAAATCCCTCCATTAGCACAAGGAGGATAGCCACTATGCTTCATTTGCCCCAAACTAGAGTATTGGGAGTGATTCATACCGACAAGTTGCACCCGTACCACATACTACACCAGTTCAGGAGCTAACTGCCAACGACAAGATATTAAGCGCTGCATTTTGCAGAACATTATTGCTTAGATATGAAACTGACCACAATTACTTTCGAAGGATATTCTGGAAAAGTCGTTTTTGTAATTTTTGGTTTTCTCAAAAACTACAGGTTATTTTGACATCCGGTTTTTTGTGTTTGATCAAAAATAAATAAGACCATTGAAAATAAGCCAGAAAAATATTACTTAATTACGCAAAATTTTGAAAAAAAAAAATGGTTTGAAAAAAAAAAATTTTGTTTTATTTTTTTTAAATTTTGGCTTTGGAAATTAATATTTCAAAAACTATTCATTTGAACAACTTATTTTAAAATTTAAATTAATGTATAGGTTTTTGGCATTTCAAAATGTTATAGCAGGACTCCGTAGATATTACCGTTATTTTTCAATAATTTTTTTTCCGTTTTAAGTGATTTTTTTCTTAAATTGCCCCTCCCGCCTAAACGGGAGAAAATGGACCCCCCCCCTACCATACGATTTTTTGCTTGTCTAAGTCCAACCTACATACCTTATCTTTTTGTCACACCTTATGCAAATCACCCTGTATACTTGGGAAGGAATGCTTCCTTTTATTTTAGAAAACCCAATGCATAAGTAAGTACAACTCTCTTTTTCAATAATCTTAATGTTGAAACTAATATATGACACAATAAAGTGCTTCTTATGCAATTGTTCTTTAAGGTTTAAGAGCCTAGAGCCAGTTTTTGGGTTGGAAAGTCAATCAAAACTAAAATACGTGGACTGGTTTGTGATTTTGTATGGTTCAAATACCTCTCTAGCAAAAAACAACCAATAGCAGTGCTCAATTGTCTAAGCACTCTCATTTTCAGTCTCTCGCACAAAACGTCTAATCTTTTTATCAGCAGCATTAGCTTCGACTTCTTAATTCACCATTAAAAAAATGATTAAATTACGAGAAACAGTACTTTTATTTAAAATTTTCAGCTTAGGACTATTAAAAACAGAAAAAACAAAATTAGAAAAATCTCTTCTACATCCTAGTCTTTGGTTCCATGAGATAATAAATAATACGATTGCAAAACTTGCACATGAATTTTCAGACTTTATTAATTTTTTTTAAATTAATAAGCTTAAAAAAGTGTATAATTTAAAATTCTTAAAATAGTAAGAGAGAATGCATGTTGTGCTGACATAAAAAATTTACGGTCTTTTATGTTCCTGAATGTTGTATTTTAAGTCTAAGGTTTAAACATTAATACATAACCTAAAATATATGGATAGCCAACAACAATTAAGCAATTATTTCGATAAATTTTGTAATGTGCGTTGACTTTGAAGAGGTCCCAAGAATTATTTTTGTATTTTTACAACTTTGTCCATCAGAGGTTTATCTGCTCCGATTCCATTCATTGGAAGATTGATACTACTAGATGTCGTCTTGTTTGAGTACTGACTCTGGCGTTCCGGGTGACTAGTTGATTGGTATCTGTTCATAAAAAAAAGAAGAGAAAGAACGCTTTTAAAATCATTGTTCAGAAATAAGTTTTATAAAAAGAAGTGTGCAACAATGAAGCAGTAGTTATTGTGGCTATTAGTTTGTGTCTTTTTTAGCCAGCAGAGTAGAGTAGAGGTACCACAGTCACCATATATATTTCTATTTTTATTTTATATGTACAGTTTTATATGTTGTTATGGAAACCCAAGTGATAATTTTTGAGAGAGAATTAATATTCTGTGCGCATAATCCAATTGATACCAAAAGCCCATATTACCATTCTTGTGTTGTTGTTAGTCAAATGCTTAAACAACATTTTCTTTATTTTGTTTTACCTTTGAAGAATTGTGTAGACACCCTACACTCGGTCCGACACTTCTTCAGATATGGTTGAGTTTGATCTTTTCGTTGGATCTTTTTCCTTCGCCTTACCAAGCCTATTTTGTGTTTGATTCGAGTTTACAGAGACGAATATGAAAACTGAGATTATAAGGGATCACTTGATAAGAGCAAAGGTATTTAAATAAAATTGAATTTTTTCTTAAAAAAAACTCTTAAACTTAATTTTAAAAATAATAATTTTATGAACACCGAAAAAAGAGTTCATTGCAAGTATTGATGTGTTTGAGATTGTAATTGTAAGTAGATAAAGGTTACTACTATCTTCATGTTCCTATACCGTATATTTGTGTCCATTGTGCAAGTACTTTAACAGTTCCTAAATGTAATTGAAGATAGGAATTGAATTGAGCGTAGGCAACTGAAGGCGATCTAATTGAAACACGTACACCAGATATGATTTTAAATTTTTTTTTATATTCTGCCTCAGAATAAAGAAAAGTGTTTGGATTTTTGTAGGACAGAGTAAATAAAAGAGTACAACTTTTGTAAACTGGCAGCACAATTTTCTTTTCTTCAATAATTTCGTCCTTGATCAAGCCTTTCTTTCCATGATGAAAAAAAAAGCTTTTCAGAATAATTTCCAAGGCACATCACACTGCCATGTAATTTTTGGTAGAAGGGTCCCACAAATAAATAATCCGATATAAAATTGGAGTAGAATTTTTTTGCATAAAAATCAAACAAAAATTAGTGAAAAAAAAAGTTTTTAAAGCTTCGCCAATGAAATTCTTGGCAATACTGCCAAGCACTCATGTTTGCAGTCAGTCACTTTCTCCAGGACAACCAGGACTTATCAATCATGATTTCACTCATTTGAAGAGCCAATAGATAAGAAATGGGTTGGAGTTGGAATAAGGAATTTTTAAACAACTTTTCGACGAAGCAGCCCTTTCAACCTTAGTCTAAAACCAAATCCTTCAAATTGGCTTTCCTATAAGAAGATATGGTGAACTATCAAACAAAGATCAATTCTTTGAAATGTATAAAAACATAAGGAAATCCTTAGCACTAATTTGAAATCGCCGGGTGTAGATCGGGTCCGAAGATGGTCTTGTCTCTTGTGTATTGAATCGACACACTGCGCCATTATTAGACACGGATTTGATATTTAGAGGCATTATACTTTCATAGATAGGGTAAAATGCACGTCACGCAATTTTACGGTGATCGAAATTTTTAACATTTAGTACGTGGACTTTCTACTCAGCTCTAAGTGTTGAAAGAATTTCGGAAATCTGTTAAGCAGTGTTTAAGTTTCCCATTACGTTCCCGCTCCTGTGAAAGTATTGGGAAGGAATATAGTCAAAATAGATCCTGTAGGTACTATGTTCCTAGTTATGTTCCTGTTTCCGATAGAATATGAAATGAAACATAACCATTTTCATTTCTCAGGTTCAAGACAATCTGCTCCAAATTACATTCACATCGGCTCAGTAGTCTGGAGCCTATTCAAGACAAAAACAAACAAGAAACTCTTCCCTCTTTTTAATAGTGTATAGATTAATAACACACACAACTTTAAATTTTTAATCGTAACGTGATGTTGCACATGACGTCAGTATACATTAAATATTATCATGGTCTTATAGTTTTGTTATTCCTTATTTATTTCTCAACACTGCAAAACGCCCCTGCGTGCTGCATAATCCAAAGCAGTGATGGCGGTGACGGTGATGGAATATAAAAGCACACACAAACGCAATCTGCTAAATAAACTAAGAAACAGACCATGTTGGCCATCAACTTCCAATGAGTCCAAAGTTGCAACAACTAGCAGGAAAAGGACGATTCTGCCATCGGATGACAGTGGATGACGATCCTGTCTCAAATTTGACATTTTTGTTAAGTTTAGCAATTAGTGTCTTCTCTCCACATAAAAGACAAGCCAAAAAACACACAAAAAGGAAGTGCACACAAAAAGCAACAAAAAACACAGCAAACCTTAGTTTTGTTCTTGATATATGAAAAGATGGTAGCTTATTGTTCTTTCACTAATCGATGCTGGTTATGAAATGAAAAAGGGCATGACATAAATTGCCCAGACACAAAAATAAACATTGGATTGTGGATTTGATAATGGATGAGAAAAATTTTAAATTCTTGCTTTTTGACAAATCACACAAAATTGGTTTGCTTTGCAATTTTTCAATCAATCAATAGGCAAGCAGAAAAGCGTCAATTGAAAATTTTACCTTGCAATCAGGCAAGAAAAGTCATGTTTCTAATCACTGCGTGACAACACGTTCCCAATCGCAGTTTCGCATGTTTGTGTGCCCTTCCATAGGCTTGCATGCCCTTCATTTTGATTACTTTCGCCAACACCACCGCTTCGGTATGTTTGAAGCTTTATGTGTTGATTTTTGAATCCAAAATTTCTTTAATCAAAAAAAAATTATTTTTTAGAATGCATTCCACAAATGTAAACTGCAAAACATCTCATAAAATATTAACTTTTCTATACACGTGCCAAGCTGCTTCCTTATACTAAATTATCAACGTTTCAACTCTGTTCTTCTGGTTTTAATGCTTAAAATTGAAAATGGGCAAAAATTGCTGTTCAAATAAGTTTTAAAGGTTAATTGCGGTACCATTGAAAATTTGAAAAATGCGTACGCATTGTATGCCTCAATGATTCTAAAATTCATTCATATAAAGCTGTGGAAGCTATTGAATATTTTAGTTCCAAAAACTATCTAATTCTGACTAGAACTTTCCTTTTAATTACCTTTTTCTTTAATTCAATGAATCGAATCGATTACAGTAAACAACAGAATTTGAAACACTATCGTTCTAATGAATTTTGTACTTATTCTATTCTCAGCATCATTGATCAACTCTAACCTGCAAAATCTAGGCCTAAATGGAGCATATCAGCCCCAAAAAATTATTAGCTAAACAAAAGCACGAGATGCCAGTCTTTTTTATTTTTTTATGAACGATCGAGTTTTGGTTTATGTTTTTTTGACCTCAATGATTTGTTTCAATCCAATGACAGGACTTTTCAATGACAATTTTTTTTTCAACTATCTCTTTTCATTCGACGAAATGAACAGCCCAGGGGCATCCAGGAGCATCCTCAAACCGTTCCATTAGTCCAAAACGATCGCTTCTCATTATTCTGAATAATGACAGCCACTTCTCGATAATTTGTATACACTGGTGCTTTTGCTAGAATCTAGATATTTTAAGTCTGTAACAGCCAAAAACATAGGCTAGTACTTAGGTTGGGACATTTCTGAAAAACGATTCTTGTACTTTTTGTAAAAAGAAGTAAAAGGTCACTGTTTTGCAATAATTTTATTTTTGTTACTTGAGAGATCGGTGTTAGATGCTTGATCATACAACGGAATTAGACCGTAAACGACTATAGTGTGTACTGGCACTAAACTCAAGCGCACCTTAGACATTGGCATCTTCATTGAACGATACATAAGCGTTGCCTAGGCTTAGACATTTACATCTTTCTTGTACATTACCCAAAGCACAAGGATGTGCCAAGGGCTATAATCAATTGTATTGTTCATCTGCATCACAAAGCAACTTTTGATCTTGTACAACATGAAAGAATTAGACGAGTTGTTGACAGAAAGAAGTTAGTTACTATGTCTAAAATCAAACCGGAAGGAAGACAGAGAAAATGTTTAGAAAAATTGGAATTAATAGGAGCTTTTTGGAGTGAATTGGAATGCAGTTACGGGGGCTTTAGAGAGTTTGTGAGATTGAATGCGCCGTGCATCCAAACCAAATTCAGGGTCAACAACAACTACTAAGGATGGAAGTCCAGAAAGGCTGACAAAAGATAGATACATTTCTGAACATTTTTCCAACTCAGATTACACAAAAACAAATATTTGCTTAAAAGTTTTCCATCTGCCCATTAAACTTGCTAGTAGAACTCAAAAAATACTCAAGTATGAAGCATTTGTCTTTTATCATTTGTAGAGTCATATTAGGATACGAGTTTCTTAAAATTAAAAAGACATCAATCAAATAAAACAAATAAAGCACCAACTAAACTACACTACTTTACTACTACTCGTAAGCTCTTCTATTGCTATATGCAGATTTTATTACTTCTACGTTAACTCTACAACTACTATTTGCAGATTCTACTAATTTTATATTAACTCTAGTACTACAGTATATGCCTAATCTACAACTACTACCATATTAAGCAGAAACCTCCCATTTCCAGTTGCATCTACTTTAATTTATTTCGTACATACCAAGCTGTCATCCATTTTGGTCAATTTAGATGAGAATTTTTCTAATTTACGCGATTTCTTAATTTGCAAATGTCTCATTTTGCAAGGAAGTTTTAATGCCACGGCACACCAACTTACGTGGCACGAACTTTTCCAGCCGACTCACCATATTTAACACCATACGCTACTTGTGTGGTGGTGACAATTTCTAATTCAGTTTTGCTTTTTAGACCATCAAAAATTAATGAAGGATTGAAAACACTTCGGTGCTGCGACGTTGTATTTGAGGCGTTATTCTTGGAACATCAGTAATCGAAAGGAATCAAAACGATGTCCTTGATCGTAAAAAATTTAGGATGTGTCCAATTTTGTACTGTAGAGCGCTTAAAAAAGTACTGCGCATGCGCGACGTTTTTTAAACGAAATCAATATGAAATTAAAGCGTATGGTGTCTATGCTGCTACGACTATCAGCGTTTCTTTTATTCATTTTGGCCGTTTGAAATGTAAGCGTGGTAAAAAAAAGTGCTCATACGCCACAGTGTTTTGGGGAAAACTTAACGCTGTACAAAAGCTTCCCAGCCCATACCGTGCAGGAGCTTGCAGCAAGTAACGACCATTTTCTTGAATTCAAGAACAATTCGGGTCACACCAATGCAAGTGCTGCAATAATTATAGCACGTGACTATTATGGGCAGTCTATGCGCCAGAAGCCAATCCATATTTTTATAAAAACCGATTTCCATTGATGAGGTGTATTGAAGGCAAAGCACCTAGACAAAACACAGAATATTATCAGATCTCAACGTGTTTAATTCCAATCATGAAAACGATTTAGTTTTAAAGAAAATTAAAAAAAAAAAAGTTTAAATTTAGAACCAAAACTGGCATTCAGTTTAAGAGAAAATGTTTGTAGAAATTCATTGAAGAACCCTGAGAAAAAATCAGCTTTATTTTTTTTTTAAGTGGTCTGAATTCAAAGACTTTGACTTTTTTTTCTACCAAAAACTTTGAAAATAAAACAAAAAGAAAATTAAAATCTACAACATCGACCTAAGCTTCATGCAATTTTGTTGGCTAAAATAGATTTATACCTTTACGCAGTCATAATACCCGCTCCAAATATAATAATTTCTTAGACTCTTCTTCTCATTTACATTCTACTCATAGCGTTTGAGGTTATCCGCATCTAAACAGTACTATTTCGAGATTCGACAAAATTTCGCATATGTTTTGAAACATTTCGACATTGTTTTCTCAGTGAAGTCGAATCGAAGTACGTTGTCACGTTTGTTTCAGTCATCCGTCGATCCTTTTTGATCTTTCGGTTGTCGCTGTATGTGGATGCAAAATTACACAATTACATATATGGTGAGTAATTTGAAAGAGTTTCGAATAAACTTTTACTTTGTTCAAAAATATTCACTTCAATCGAAATTCGACAAAAACAATTGATAGGATTGCCTCAAAAATATAAATTATTCCGTGACTTGAGAATTTGATTAGAAAATTGCATCCACAAGACGAAAATATTTTCAAAAATTTAAATATGTATAAATTTAAAGGAAGAAAAAACAAAAAATTGAAGTCTATTCCATTACCTGTTCAAAATGTACTGCTTGACTTTCTTCTTAAGCACAAATAGTGTGAAAATAAGGAAGCCTTGGATGCCATTGCAAATATCTGTCACATAAAACAGTTTATCCCAAGAAGTTTTGGTCCCAATCAAATACGACAAAATTTCCATAGACCAAGTGACACCCATGACCATAAAGAGACGAAGGAAGATACCAAATCTATAAAAACAAGAGAAAAATGTTAGCATTTTGAACCGAAGATAGTAGCTTACCCCAAACATAGTAATCGTTTCAATATAACGATAGTAAAACAACAATGTTTTTGATACCACAATCGGTGTTTGCATAAAAATTTAACACTCTCTCATATCTTCATTTGATTTACTATTATAGCAGTCTTCACTTTCATTAAATGCCCACCATCGATATAGAGGAGAGTCGTTTTACTGTCGTTTTAGTTGAAAGACAATACCCGTTTGATGAGAGAGTAAATTTTAGTCATAGCAAACCTGTCTTTTTCAGTGCGGAGATTCTTTTGGCTGTCATTGCGTTCCATCATGCGACTCATTTCTTTTTGAACTCCATGGATTTGAAGTGCTGTTAGAACGAACATGGTGATATTGAAGGCTATGATAAGGACAACGGGTCCGTAAAAGTATACAAGAGCAGACCATCCAATTTTAACTATAATTAAAGAAAACACACATTAAAGTTTCATAGAAGAAATGTGGTATTAAACTGTATCTTGAAACCAATACGGAATTAATTTATTCATATTGGTTACTGAAGCTCTTACCTTGCAACCAACATAACTCATCACTCCCTATAGCTGGCTTCCATTCACTAGGAATAAAAGAAGCATGCTGCGCAAGATATGTAAGTCCGAAAGAGAGTAATGCCAAGCCCCAAGCGTAAACGGAATAAAGTATAAAACGCTTTTTCTCGTTGAATCGTCCGCGGGGTGCCCGAATGTTGTAAAACAAATCAAAGCTTATCACGCTGAGCCAGAAAAAGCTGGCCATGAATGAAAAGTATGCCGTGAATCCTGTAAAACAAATAAAAAGTGGTGATAAGCAAGTGTATTGAGTAAAATTAGTTTCCAAGTTGGCTCAATGCTGTTTATATCTGAACCTCAACAGTGATTATGTAGTAGATATGCATAAAATTTTTTGATACAATAACGCCGCGATATTTTTCAGCTTTACTTGATAACATTAGTTTACGATCGTCATTATGTACAAAATTAATACAAAGCCCTCAATCTAAAAGAAGTACAATTATTTACAACCAAGACATTTGTTTTGATACTCTCCAAACATCTTCCTCTGCCTCACATTTTAACCAACCATAAATATGTACATAGTTGCTTCGATCGATTTTAAGCTAAATTAATTTAATTTAAATAGCTGTTGCTTGCGATTGTGATGTGCTTAAATCTTAAGACTGAGTACAAGGATTTCGCTCTTCATAATATATTTGGTAGTACAGGGTTGCCAACAACACCTTGATTATAAAAATTGAAACAATCCACATAAAATATTGAAAAAATTTAAATTAAATATAACAAAGGAAAAACTAAAAAATCCATATTTTTGCAACTGCTAATACATATAAACACCAATCCAAATTGTAGGACCAGTTTAAAACAACGATTTTTGCTTTTCACTTTTCTCAAAAACGAGTTTTTAAAAGTCAAGTACATAAAGTTTAATATTTTGCCAGAAGTTTTTTTGACAAAAATATAAAAAAACACAAAGTCACATTTATTTGAAATAATCAAAATTTTTTCTAGATTCTATAAAAAAAATTAGATTTCTTACATAACATATCTAAAAAGTCAAATTCTACAATTTACAATTTACAATCTTTCTCAAACTTCCTAGGGCTTTTTGAATATAAAATTTCGCTCAAATCATGTCAGCCATTAACGAGAATGTCTGCTTTAAAAAAATAGTAGGTACTCTATGGGAGGTGCGGTTTTTAGATATTTTTTACATTTTAAGAAGTACAACCTATTATATAGTCCCATACACAATATTTAATTGAAATCGTTCGAGCCGTTTTCGAGAAAAATAAATATTATAATACAGGTTGTATGGCAGGTTTCGTTATTTCGAGACCTAGAGACAGACAGACAGAATGTCAGAATTGCGGGATCCACTTTTCTCATATTCTCTATCATCGTAATGTAATGTTTAATTGTTATCTCAAATTATTTTCTGCACTATTGCAAAACTTGCAAGTAAAAATTGTTCACGAAGGCTCGTACGAACTTGATCTCATTAATTAAGGTGCCCCATACACACGCAATGATATTACACAATATTTTAATATACATATATTCCTTATGAATTCTAATGTTCAATATTATCCACTCAACAAAATTGAAAAAGATTTCGTACCAAATTTTCGTGACGACGCCGACGACCTCTTTAAACAGTGAACTGAAAAATATTTCTCAATAAGCCTTTACTGCCCTGCCTTTACCAAGTGCAAAAGTACAAAGCATAAATCATCTTTGTTGTGCAATACTATTGAAGGTGCCTGGCGCGCCTAAATGGAACATTTCCCAGTTGCGCGATATAGGAATGCAAATTCTGAAGCATATTTGTACGAATTTATTTTGAACTTAACTTAAATCAAAGCCGTTCTGGTATTAATCGAGGAGTTTAAAAAAAGTTGACCTCAACGTTAAAATCAGTTTTTTTAAGAGATATCATGAAGGGTCCTCTAGTTTCTCGGGTCGAAAATTTTTTGTCATAAATCAAATCAACAGCATGGGTGAAAAATGTTTGCCGAGAAATTTTTGTGATTTTCGAAGTGACTCACAAGTTACGGCCCTGAAACGGAGCAGGAGTGAACACATACATGCTCGAATTTTTAAACGCATTTCCAAACACAAGATTCTAATACAAACAAAAATAGTACATACATGTTACACTGCAATCAAGAAAACGATAAACTTGTCTCTGAAGACGTTGCAATTGGTACTTATATCAAGTTAATCATTACGGGACTAATCTATAATCTCAAGTTTAATTGAGTTAGCCTAAAAAAAATGTTTTTAGTCGAAAATAAAATCAGATTGGCCTCATCAAATTAGGTCCGCAAACTCGATTTGGGGTTTGCTGTTGCAGTTCTAGGCAAAATTAGTTTCTTTTGCAGCGATGAATTATTAAATAAATTACTACGGTTGAGTGATGCAAAAGCAAATGGAATATGAAACTCAACTAGAAAACACCGCTGCATTTCATCAACGTGTTTGAATCTCAAAAACGAAAATAGTGCCCTTAATTTCATTTCTAGAAGTTACTCATGTAAATGAAGTTGCAATATACGCTGCTGTATTGTGTATTCCCTTTTCACAGATGCCACCTTCTCTGCAAGCTACTAATCTAATAATGTCTGAATATAAAAAGCAACCTTACCTAATGCTTTACATTGAGTTTGTGAAAACTTATCCATCGGTATGAATATGAAGGAACTCAATATCGAATATCCAATGCACAGTCCCGTCAAATAACAGCACAGAGATTTGCCATGCAATGTTCTAAGCTCCGGCACAGCGATGTAAATGATAATGGTCAGCAGCATAAATGGCACCGAAAACATCATCACTGTAATCCAAAAAATATTAGAAAATTATTTGAAACACTCAATTAATTAAAAATCTACTGCATGCATAAACAATTGATTTTGTTCCGCCAGTAGCTGGTTCAAAGCAATTCAACGGCAGCAAATATTCGGTGAAGTTATCAACTCCAAAGAAAGTACTTAAGCAAAATTCATTTTTCGAGATATATCGCCCGTCTTCCCATCTCTTCATCGTGCCATTCTAATAACAAATATAAAGACTTATAAGACTGAAATAAAAACGAAAACACTTACCTCGAATAAACTGAAATTGTCATATTCATTCAAATGCGGTAGCAAGTGGTACATTAATGTACACGGTCGACCAAATTGTATGGCAAACTGTTTGAACAGGTCTACTTCCACAACGTTGCCTTCATTTGTTGTGATATTCATAAGGGAAGTGCTGTTCCCAAAAGAAGGCTCACAGCCCGTTCCGTTAAACTGCTCATGTAGAGGACAGCAAAATTTCACGCAAGGTTTAAGTTTACAAATACATCCGCGATCATGCGGCTCCGCTGGAACTCGGATAGATAAATCGTCAGCTTTGAAATCGAACTTTCCTACTAAATTGAATGGAACTAGAGTTCCTTCGTACAGGTATGAGCCGTTTGGGAATCGGTGATATCCTGTTAGATCGACTGTATCAATGAACGGACATGGAGCATGTATGCCATCAAAAAAACCGGCATTGGTTACATCAAGAGTGGCTATAAATAACGTGACCACTGCAGCTATGGATACGAGTTTTGGTGAATTCATAATGCTGATGATTGTTTTTTAATTTTCCTCTAGTGATTCTCAATAAAATAATTCTCCTTGTTTTAAAAACAAATTAATTGTCCTGTAACCTGAAAAGAAAATTGTTCATAATTGAAAGTTATTTTTTGTTTTCTTTATAAAAAGGTAATTTGATAAAAGGTAAAAGTCAAATACTATTTGCACCTATATTTCTATCTTACTCATAATGGCTGATCTTTATAAACAACAAAGCTATGACCATATGTAAAATAGCTTCAGTTAAGGGCGTGTTCTGGTATAGAAATTTGAAAAAATACATTGTTTAGACCCTCAGAAATATGTCTTTAAAAGGATTTTTCAAAATTCGTATTATTTTCGGAGACACAGTAAATTTTGTGAACAAGAACACTCCCGATACTATAGCCATCCCACCTTCACGATCAAAATACTTCGCGGTTTCTAGTTTATTTTGCTGGTACATTTAGGTTTTAAATGTACAACGTAGGGTTCAACACATCACCTTTTTCCCGATTCAAAGAGCAGATTTTGTGACCCGGAAATTAACCCGTTTAGTTTCAACTTAAGGGGCTATACCTATAAATAATTTTTGAAAAAAAGTACTCAATAGAATGTTTTGAAGTCCTTTGGACATAATAAGGCATATTTTCAGCTACATTCTATGATTTTGTTTTTACGAAAACATTAAAAAACAACAGATTTATGTACTGTCTTCGGAGGTGCAAAAAAAAGTGCCCCAACTGCTGAAATGGTTTCGGTCAAACGAGCTACTGAAACAAATAAATTAAAAAAGTATTAAAGTTAAAAATATTTTCTATACAATGACGTACGATTTTGGAAAAATATCTAAAATTAACAAAGTACTACGCCACTTTGTAAAAAAAATAAGTCATTCGAAGTAGTAAATGATCGTTTTCTTGATGCCAAATTGACAATTTTTAACCAATCAAAAAGATCGTAAGTCACTATGTAGTAAATATATATTCAAGAATACTCAGTTTAAATTTGAAGACAATCGGTCAATTTCTCTTTGAGTTATGATGTCAGTAATTTTGAAAAATGTCGTTTCGAGAAAAACACGTTTAATGTATAGACTATCGGGATTTTTACCTGCGAGTTGTAGCTCTTATAGCGTTCTACTGCGCCATTTAATATAAATTCAAGCTACAAACTTTCCGCTTTTACAGAATATTTTGAAGGCTTAAACTATAGAATAACCCAACATAAGAAAACCGATTTTTTGAAAGTGAAATTTTAATGTTAAGTATTTTTAAAATATTCAAAAATGTCAAAAAAGGAGTCAAAAAACATTATAAACATAAACAATATTTTTGTTTATGACGACGCCAACCATGAAGCACTATTTTTTGTTGAGCCCAACTTCACCGGCCTGAGATTTAACGGCTTTTTTATTATTCTTTTTTTTTAATTTATTTCTTTTATTTTCTTTAAAGAATAATAAAAATCATAAAAAAAATTATAGATTTTTCATTTTTACTTGCGATTATAGTACTATAAGGCAAGTCTTGCAATCGTGCAGAAAAAAAAATTTGAGATAACAATCAAACATGACATTACGATGATAGAGAATACGAAAAAAGTGGGTCCTGCAATTCTGTCTGTCTGTCTGTCTGTCTTTCTGTCTGTCTGTCTGTCTGTCTGTGTGTCTGTGTGTCTGTCTGTCTGTATATGGATCTACAGCCTGAACCAATAGACGGATTTTCTTCAAAATTTGCAGTTAGGGTCTGTAGAGCAGCCTACAGAGGGGTTTTTGGAATTGAGTCTCTAGGTCTTGAAATAACGGTACCTGCCATACAACCGATATGATAATACTTATTTTTCTCGAAAACGGCTCCAACGATTTCGATAAAATTTTGTGTGAAGGATTAATTTAGGCTTGTTTTTCTTACGATGTAAAAAAAATTTTTGGAAAAGGCCTAAAAACGGTACCTCCCATAGTAACGTTTTTTTTAAAACCGACTTTCTCGTTAATGGCTGACACGATGTTGACGAAATTTTGGATTTAAGAAGTCGTAAGCTGTGAAAGAAAGACTGCGTATCAATATTTAAAAAAACTTAGTTTTGGAAATTATTATAAATTTTTTTAAAAAATTTTGATTTTTGAAAGTAACTTCGAAACCATAACTTTGATTTTTTTCAAATTTTTTGTCAAAATAACTCCTGTTAAGATCTAGAACTTTGCATACTCGACTTTTAAAAAACAGTTTTAAAAAAAAAGTGAAAAATAAAAAACGGTTTTTTAGGAAAACTGCTCCAACGATTTTGATTAAATTTTCATCATTCATGTGTATTAGCGATTGCAAAAGAATGGCGTTTTTAGATTTTTGCTTGAAACCTTTGGAATATTTAAATTAATTTTTTCATTATTTTGCGTGATCTAATTCAATTTCCATAATTAATGTGTAGTTGGCAACCCTGTACCACAAAATATATTATGAAGAGCTAATACCAAAACCTTCAACTCAGCCTTTAGATTTTGATATCGTATTTAGAACACAATCGCAAGTTCGTGCGACCCAGTCGTGCCCATTTTTAATCTAAAATTTAAGCTTCTAGACCAGAGTACCCCTTAAGTTTTTAAAAAGAGGTTGAAAGCCAAGAATTCGTTTTCTGATAAGGTTTGAATAATAGCTTAAGATGTTTTGCAATTTCAGCACAGATTTATTCAAACTGGCAGAATATGCTAGCAAACTATTGTGCTGTCCACGTTTGATTGTTTGGTTTGTCACGTGGTAGGCCAGTCAAACCTAACGCCTCGTGAAGCATTGTGGTATTATGAGGAACATTGATTTATATTTTTTTCCTGATTAATTTTGATTTAAAAACATTCAAGCATCAAATCAAATACGCAAATCTGACTGCCCCACCATTCTCATATGCAGCATTTACTTTAGTTTTGTTCCAACACTAAATGTGATCGTTTCCCAATAGTTGGTGACTTCTTACAAAATTTGTTTCCTTTATCTTCGAAAAAGCTTTTTACATCCACACAAAAGTAAAGCGAAATCATCAGGTTCGTTTGTTGAAATTTACTCAGTGTTGATCCAGATAACTCCCCATGAGTTAACAAAAACCTTTGTTTTTTCGTTCTCATTAATCAAATATCGACCACATGTGCTTTCCAATTAAAAAAACACATGCTACTTGTTTTACTTTTCGTGACCAGAACTCGCCCCACCAAAAAACTTATTCTATTTAAGGGCGAGTAAAGGGCAAACCCAAGTCTCAAAATCAATCAGTTTGACATTCAGAGCGAGTTGAGGCAATTGCTTTTAGGTGAACACTGGGCAACTACAGGGCTTGTACGAATGTGCACGTGCACGATTCAAACACAACGCAGTATTTTTTTGAAAACCAGAAAATTTGGTCATTCGCATAGGCTCATGCGAATTCGAATGAGTGTATTAGAACACGTCAGTGGCCATATTCCTTTTTATTAATAACTATATTACGAAGTTCAAAGACACCTCACTTTCAATCTTATCGGATTTTGTCAATCTTATATTTACTTTCTTATTTAAAGCTTTTAGTCTACAATCTCTCTGGCAGAGTAAACAAACAAGCCTACTTCATGAGTGTATCGTCATTCCTGACTTTGTACATATCTACACAATCCATCAGGTGCTAGTATATACCGAGATAAGAGAAAAAAGTTATATTTTATTGGGATCTTATGTTTTCTTTCTATAAATCGGAAAAATGTCCTTTTTTGGAAATGGTTGTAGTACTAAACATAAAATTTGATTTCAGACAGTGTTCATACACTTTGAGTGACAATTTTGGAACTAGTAGAGTAAGACTTTCCCATGATAATTTCAATTTGGTACTTAATGAAGTAACATACAAGTGTTACTTCCTGTAGGTACATAATAACTTCTCACTCATGAAAGTGACCGACGGCGACGACTAAGAAATAAACTAGAAAAAAAAAATGCAAATTTAAACATGTGAAGTATATTTACAATCTAAGTTGGAATAATACCGCGTTTACATTTTAACTACCTAAACAAGATGAAGCAACTGAAGACGATTTTGAAGCTTTTAACAAAAACATTCTAGGTTCTAGCCTATCGAAAATAAATTGTAGAAGCCGTGTATTGCAGGACAAAAAAGCAGAACTGCTCTGAAATTTTAATGAGAGGCTAGAAAACGAGCTTAATTGTTCGAAACTAGCTTTTTGCGAAAAAAGGTAAGAATAAATCAAAAGAAATGAAAATAAAAAACTTTATAAGTTACGAGAAGCAAGCAAAACTACGATGTCTGTAGTATATTTAACTCATTGAGACAACTGTGTTTGTCAGTGAGAGCAATAACCTTTCATAGTTTGCTATCCACAGATTACGGATAAAAACCGTGCTCGGAAAAAAGCGTCGAGTGAGAAGTAGGTCATAATAATCCCGACGGAAAAAGCAATAACCGGCAAAGTATGTATGATTAAGAGAGATGAACTATACATTGTTCTACCTCTCCAAATGATTCTTTTATTCTCTAAAATATCAAGGTCAGTTCTCACATTGTTCTTAAACGGCAGTCCAAAAAAGGTCGCACACGATAAAGGCCCCACAACTGGATAACATAACATGCATAACTTGTGGAGTACAGGCCGAAATTCTCAAGAAAGTGACGCAAAATTCGAACCATCCGAACGGACGATTTGAAACGGAGCCGCGGACAACATTTACATGTAGTTATCCTTAAAAAACAAATGGCAGAAGCCTATTTATCGATTCCAATAAAATGTTTGAGTAAATGATATATGTAAATTCGAGGTTTTATTCGATTTTAAATAAAAAAGCCCTGCCTCACCCTTTGCGGAACTTTTTTTTTTAAATAAGAGTTTGAAGAAAAATGCACTTTGAGTAAAAATTGGTAACAAAAAAAAACATTTGAGCCTTAGGAGCCATTACATTTTGATGTCTGGATTGTTAATCAAAGTTTTTTTTGGTCTGGTTTGGCTTTTTTCACCAGCTTTAAGTTAAAATGAACTAAACATTTCTCACTACTACTATACACTGTTTGGAATGAATGGGACCTACAACGATTATGAATTGCTAGTCAAAAAAGCGCTTCTCATGGCAATGAATTTATTATCGGAGGACTTCCTAGTTCCTCGTGAAAGGCGATACCTACCCGTAAAAAAACTTTCTTTGTTTGTTGTTGGGATCTCATCTATCACCCCAAACATTTGCATGGTAAATTGGTTATACCCTTATTGACTTGGCAACAGATCAAACATTTTATAGGTCAAAACATCGATTAAGAACGATACATATGAGGGTAAACTGGTACCTTGTCTAAACTAGGACCCAAGGAACACTGCATTCACTTCGAAAAAAAAAAAATTTTAACTGAGCAGGTTTAAAAAAAATTTTAGTTATCTTCTAAATAAAACAGTCCACATTTAATATAAACCAGACAACAACGCACAACATGCAAATGAGTGTGTGTTTTTTAATACAAATCCTTTCTTGTTTAATTGGTTTTATTGCGAATCAGCTCCAGGTCAATGATTTGCTTAATACACCATACCTAATTTATGCATGGGAAAAAACTATGAATTGAGTCACGTTCTAAAATTATCTGCTTCGTGTTTCAAATCTTGATCAACTTATTTGGTTTAAGTGTAGAAGGACACTATTGTATACGACACGAATCACTAATGGATTTCTTCAGTGCAAAAACGACCATTCATGTATTAAATTTTTCATATGTATGCAACGAATCCAATACACAAGACAAATAAATAACAATTAATACGTTCGAGTTTTCGCTGGCACACAGCACCGACTATCGTCTAACCTGAATCAATCAATTTGAGTTTTCTTTAAGTTTCCAAACAACTAGAACCAATAATTAGAAAAATATTTTCCAAGTGATAAACACTTCAAATACACGAACAAGTATTTCTTGGCGCGAAAAAAAGCAAAAATGTTTCACGTCACTTCAACTGTATGCACCTCGTTTAAAAACATCTGCACAACATTTCAGAAGGATAAGTCTGTTTTGAAGACAAACAAAAACCACATGCTATTTTGTAATTTCGTTAAATATTTAAGATTTTATTGTTATCGTGGTTGAGGAACTTTATTTTTGTGAAATTTTATAAATTTTTCATCAAACACCAAACTGTCAACCGCAAAGTGTCAGTGTTAAATAGGGAGTGACATTGTGCGGTTTCACCCCGAAAATTAACTATTAGCAAGAAAAAAAGCTAAAACCACAATAATAGCTTGATTAAACAAATTCTATGACAGATTCCGAGTGATAAATTAACGTCAAAAAGTTTTTGAATTTAATGCCAATTAAGAAATAAGGGTTGTTTTTAGGTATGGCTCTTTCTTTGGTAAAATTTATAAGCTTTCCCCATTGACTGGAAATTATTCGGTAAATGCAAAAACGATGAGTTGTAGCTACTACCCAGTTGGTGGTTAATTTGTTTGATTGGACTCCTGGTCAACAAAGGTTTTTGGGGCCCAACATCAAATGATTCAGTGAAGTAAATTGTGATGGGTCATAAACTAGTTTCATTAACTTAATATATAGTTGGAAAAATATTTGTTTAGGCTATAGTCCATTTTCTAATTGGTGAATAAACTTTCTTGAGGCATATTATTTGATGATTTAGAGACTACGCCACTGCCGATGAAATGCCTGCCTGTAAATAGGCCAAGGATACTCATAATATACACTGGACTTTATTACTCTTTGCAGATTCCGCTTAGGGGCCCATAAATATTGCTAAACAACGCTGTCAAATATCATCGACAATAAAAGAAAAAGGTACATATGTACGTGGTATGACTTTTTCCTGGGGCTCTTTTTTATTCTTACAAATTGTTCCTTCTCTATGTATCTTAATGTTGCTACCCGTCTTAGGAACCCCCATAAAATCCCCATTTTGAAGCGATAATATCTTCAATTTAAATTCGTATGACATTGTGTGTGCTATACCTACATACATTGAAGTATAGGTTCTTCATACAGTGCTTGTATATACTCCACTTTGTACAGAAATAAGTGGCGGAGAAAAGTGAAAGATAAAAAAAAAAACAGTAAATTTTCCTCTCTTTTTTCTTTAACTTGGAAATTGCATTAAAATTGTGCAATTTACATAAAAAGGATAGTGATTCTTTGGTGCGATTAAAAAAATAAGATTTCATAACTTAAAATGCTCGTTACTGGGTCGCAAGAAATTGCTCTTGAGTTCTTAGTACGATAGATGAAAATGTATGTATGTAGAGCGCAAGATTGCCAACTGCACAAAAGTTATAAGACTAAAAAATTATTTAAAAACTTTTCTAATACAAAGGTTTTTGTTAAATCTAGAGACATAACTCATTTATGTGAACTATTTGTGCATAAAATAAATAAAAACAAATAGATGAGTCTTATAGGGTGGTGCAATAGAGCGATGTGCTCCAGGGTCTAGTGCATTTGTCACAACCATGTCTTGTCAAGGAATGGAGGGGACCTACAATTATCTTCCAGTTCCGAGCGGCTAATCGAGAAAGCGCTTTTCATGGCAATGAAAGTATGTTGGATATCTTGTAAAAAAAAATTTAACACCTACAAAGGACGAGGACACGTTTTTACGTGACTAGAATATATTCCAGCTTCTTTGTATGGAACAAAGTTAAACTAGACCCTTGGCAACTGTTGTTTGCTGAATTTTCGCAAATTATCAAAAAGTTCAAATTTCAATTGCACAAATACCACCAACATAAACTATGGCGTCCAACAGCATGTTCTAAGACCTAATTTCCAAATCCAACCGCGGCCTCGTAACAACTTGCATCCTCTGAACTGGGGTAGGGTAAATTCTAAATAGGGATTGATTCCCATTCGCACAATAGCATCAGAGATTTTGCTTAAAAAACGGCTTGTGGTTGCACTACAAGCGGCCATAGAAGCTGTGGTTGCAGAAAACTTCATATTGCCTGCTCAATATATTGTAAAGAATGTATGAATGAATATTGCAGAAGAGGACAGTTTTCCAAGATGTAAATATTGACATACAGCTTCAAAATTTTATTGAAGAAATATAACAGCAGCATGGTTATGCACAGTGCACACATACTGTTAAGTAAACAAATAAATATTTATTAAATAAATATTAATAATAAAAATTTATAATATCTTTCTATCGAATAAAGTAATATTTCTTCTAACAAAGTAGGAATAAAAGTAAGATCAGTATAAAAAGGATGAAAACCGGCGATAAATGCCTATGAGCGGTGATATTTCGGTGAATTTTAAACGTATCTATTATATCAAGACATTTTGCTCTGGTACATCATTTCAAACGAATTAATATTTAGTTTCCTTTTTATGAAGCAATTGCCATAAGAAAAACTATAAACAAAAACTAATAATTTGGACAATTTTGACTTTTTTGTAGTCTTTTAACGGTTTGGAAAGAATTTTTTGGGAAAATTCTCTCTCTATAAAAATGTACTCGGAAATGCATCAAAATTTTGAGTTAACAATAAAATGACATTACAATGACAAAGAATACGAAGAAGTGGGTCCTGCAATTTTTGTCTGTCTGTCTATCCGCATATGAATCTATAGCCAGAACCTCATAAAAGTTTTTTTTATTGAAGAAGATTCCAACGATTTCAGTTAAATTTTATGTGAAGGATTGATTTTTTGTTGCCTTTCTAATGATGTACAAAAATTTATGCCACCCTTTCCCTATGTATGTATGCCACTCTTTCCCTATTTGTACGATAAGGCGTACACACGCACTTGATTGTGTACCTTTACTGAAACAATGATCTGATCTGACTAAAGTCTGAATTAAGCAGGATATGCTTTGATAGTAAAATATTTGTTCGTGTTTTCTGGTTTATCTTCAATACGATCCACTGTAATAAAAAATCCTTATCAACGATACTTCCACCACTACCTATGTTTTCAGAGTCTTTAAATGTTGCATCAGTGAGCAAAATTATTTTGAAATTGTAATGTTTCGGTTTCTTTTTAGTTTGGAACTGAAAAGTACATGCAAAACTGTAAACCGAATTTAACTAACTTTACAGAGAGTATTGAAAAAGGCATATGTTCAAAGGTTCAAATCCAAACGTTAATGCACTGAGAAACTTGACAAAACAAAAGGCCAAACCTCCTACCTGTTTAGATATGCAACAAAAACGATTTTCAAACTCACTTTAGTTACACGTAAAATAATTTGTAAATTGGTATTTGTTTTAAGATAGGTTCTTGTTTTAAATCCAGTACTAAGCAACAACTGGTTTTGTTAAAGTAAACAAAGAAAAGAGTGTTTTGGCAATGTGATGTTATACAGAAAAAGATGATCGGCAAATATAGCTTTTGAAATTTGTCCAACAATTCAAAGAAATGTTGTGTTTGTTGTAAATACGGCCAGTTCGGGTAGAGGATAGAGTCTCGTTCAATTTAATTCAAAAAGTTTGTTTAAGAAATTTGTTCAAGAGGCTTAGAAAATACTTACCTATTTCTTTCAAAACTATGAGAACTTAGCTGTCTTATATTTTGTCGGCTTCACAAATTTTAGTTACTGTTTTTAAAACTTTCCACATACTTTTACTTCTTCTTCAACATACCTATGCACAATACTGAAAATTTTTTGTTTTTGTAAAATCCTAAGCACTCTGTGACGCGTCTTTATATCACCGAATTTTTACGATTTATTTCACTTTACGCACTGAACTGAATTAAATTTTTAAATAGAAAAAATGCGGTATCCAATCGTGTAGCATTTTCAATTCAAGTAGTAAATGAATTTAATGTGCGAGGTTTGCTCCTAACTTTTTAAAACTTAAATCTCCCGTTTCTATTTGTATGAACTTAACAATAAGAAGTCCATCAACGACAAATGTAATTTTCCAACTATTTACAATAATTCAACTGCACACTTCGACGTCAAAAATAATATTGTCCTTTTTTCCTTCTTTCCTTTTTTCTTTTTTCTTTTTTCCTTGTCCCTTACTATTTAACACCAGCTATTTTCTTGAACACTAAAACCAGGTACCTGGCATGGAAGAAACTAGTCTCTCCCTAGCAGTTCCAAAATGTTTTTTCGTTAGATTTAAAAGTGATGGAATCGAAAATTGAAACACACAGAACAGCAGCTAAATACAATTCGAACATCGTCTAACATATATATGGATAATATTACCTGCATATGTTGCTTCGAATAACCAAACTGGAAGCAATAAATTGACTACAGTGGTGGGGATGAGCGTTTGAATACCTTTCTCTTTTTTTGTAAATTATATGACATTGCCACTTCAAAAGATGTTATAACTACAAACACGTAAGGGTATAAAAGACCTGTGTTCATGTTCAGATATCTATTTCCAGACGTTTTTGAGTCCAGCATCGGTCCTGCAGACGTCTAAAGAAGAATCATACAAACTGTAACCAGTCTATTATGTGAAGGGTGAGCTAAATGCTAATTTTCTTTAAAAATACAATGAAATGAACAAGATTTAATTTTTTCCATGTTTTATGGCATTTTAAGAAATAGTGAAAATTTCAATTGATCACAAAGTTGATCTAGGCATTGTTGGTTCGGGCTGTTGTTACTCATGAATTGCTAAGATGATAATATTGGCCTAAGGTATACTTGAATCGATTCCAAACTGTTGGAAAAGCATCGCTCCTTCACGGCTCCCAAAAAAAGTTTAAGATGACGAAATCGCAACTTCGAGGCGGCCAATTATGGAAATTGTTCCATTTTGGCAAAGGGCTTCTCTTAAAAAGGGATTCACTTTAAAAATAAGCTTTCAATATTTCTCAATCTTGTTAAAACGTTACGTGACTGATTTCGTTCCGCGGGGGTTTGATACAGACTTACTGTATGGCCTTAGAGTTGTCAAAAAAACCGATTTGAAAAGAAAAGCTGATGGCTTTACAGATAGTACTTTCATGTCTACTATCTTATAGTTTTTTTTTTTTTTATTAAATAAATAAATAAACGAATTTGTAAATATGGTACCCATGCCTCACAAGGTAATGGTTGTTAGAAATTAACAAGGCCCTGGGTCTCCTCGCTCTGTTGCGCCACCCTATTTTTTTTTTTTTTTTTGAATGAATAAGAAAAAGAAACCACTATACGGTCCACCTTGTTTTAGTTTTGTTCGTTGTTAACTTTACTAAATAAAACGATAGCGAAAAACCCATTTTCAGGATCTTTTCTTACGACGCGACGCTGGAATTGGTTTGAAAATAGTTTAAATAAAAATATGGGTCTAAGCATTGGAACGAAGATCTCAATCTGTTTAGTTAATTATAATAAAAACTATTCGCTTTTGTTGCGGACTAAAAAAATGATTGATTGATTGGACGGTGGAACCCAACCTGAACGAAAATATTCGGGTGTCGCAGTAATTCAAAACCGTTCAGCGCAATAAACACCGTAGCTTCAATGTTAGGTCCAGGACTCCACGATATAACTGGTTATATAATGGCAGATAAGCTTGCCGAAACCGGATAATTACTCGAATCCAGCGAGGCCAACATTTCTGTACCTAAGCCACTGGAGGAAGATGAAAAACAGAACATTCATAACACTGCCAACTACAGGATCAGGCTTATGTAAGGGCAGAGGAAAGATCATACCACTTCCTCTGTGAATGCCCAACCTTTGCTGACACCAGGAAAAAGCTCTGACAGAATATTTCTTTGACAACTTGAAGGGCACCCTTAATCTGCCCCTGAATATCATCTTGAAGTTCATGCAGGGCTCCAAGTTTTTCGTTGAGTTCCCTTAACCCCAATAGCTTAGCCTACCTACAAGCTCCCTTCCACCTCCTCATCCTCCGTTATCTTAGAGATCCAAGTGATCCACTCTAACATTAATTAATATTGCATGAAGTGCTTAAAGATACTCAGGGTACCGTTTCATACATGCTAGACATTAAAAATCAGAATGTATGGGGTGTCTTCTTTAAGCGTGTGGTTTTCAGTCTAGCAAAACTTTTTGGGAGTTGGTCTTTTTGACAGCTGTCACTTGACTTATGCTCAGTTTGGTTTGCACTTTGTAGTGGAAGAAATGAAGCAGCACCACCACTGGGCACTGCGTACCTTCGGTAAATTGTCTCGAAACGAATTCGCTTTTGACGCCGAATTTCACATAATTTCGACTATCTTCAAAATCAGGTGATTTAACCCCACTGGACTATTACTTGTGGGGTTATGTGAAATCACTTGTTTACGAAGATAAGCCCGAGACGATTGACGCCTTAGAAGGGAGTATTCGGCGCCGTATTGCTTACATACGTCTCCAAACGCTGCAAAATGTGGTCGAAAATTGGGCCACTCGGATGAAATTCATTCGAGCCATCTGCAGCCGGCTACTTACCCGAAATTATTTTTAAAATTAAAATAATTATCTTTATAACAAAACCAAATTCTTGGCTACGAAGTTAAATTATAAGCGTTTTAATCCTTTATGGAAGCCACAGCACGTCTAAAACAAAAAAAAAAAATTAGTTTCAAGTTAATTTATGATTGCTTTATAACAAAGCATCTTTTTACATGAAATCAGTGCGTTTCTACGTCCACCATATCGGAAACGAATCAAGTCCACTGTGCAGCGGCCGTCAAGTAGTCTTGCTTGTGGGGGTAACTTAAACAAATCGATGTCCTTTAAATCTTTCAGTCCTTTCGAAAATCTGAAATTCTAGCGGGCTAGTAGTCTATTACAAGAAAACCGATTTTTTGTCACAACTCTCCCCTAGCTCCTACCTTCGCCACATTAATGTGAATGTGTCTATTAAAATCTCATTTAAGCAACATTAATCCACTTAGGAATTCAAAATATAATTTCTAGTTATTCAAATCACTGTGAATTCTGTTGTTTGTCATTTCCAATCACCAAGGCATGAAGCTTTCTTTGTGAGAAAAAACTACTCTATAAATAAAGCTTCTCAAAGTGATTACACATTTGATTTTTCCCAAGAGCTCACTACACATTTATTAACAGATAATTGTTTTATCTTTCCTTAATAAATACACTTAAGCACTAATACTTTCGCGTGCTTTTAATTTGTTTTCTAACGGTTAAATACCAGTGTGAGTGGTGAGCAACTATACATACCTATCACCCAAAGCAAGATATGAGAATCTAAAATACTACAAAATGACCCTGCGGCTATACATGTCGGTGTTTGAATAATAACAAATTAACAATCCATAATTCAATTGGAAAATATCAATTCAAGTTTACGCTGTGAAAATGTATTGGTGTAGGCAGACCGTAACACCTCAATGAATCAATAGATAGGTGTGAGGAGCTTAATGTAAATAAAAACAATCCAATATGATAGTGTGGTTATTTTGGCACTTTATTTATATCCTGCTGCAAAAATTGCGTTTTGGCCATGATGGCAGAGGGTGAGAGAGGATATTTTAGAAAGAATGGAGCATTTTTGTTTTGAGTTTTGGGGTCTCCAATTAGTTTATATGACTTACAACTCTACCTAAGAATGAAAAAGTATTCAAAACCAATAAGCAAATGAGTGGGTACTTATCCTTGGTTCGTTTTAACGCCTGAGCTTTGTTGTTACATTATTCAGACGAAGCAACATGTTTTCTCGTGCAATTTTAATAAGTAAATCTTTTCTTAAGCTCTAGTTTCCTATGATAGCAGTGCCGTCATAGCGAACGTCACATACCGTTATCTATGTTAGCAAAATGGCGCGGTTTCCTATAGAGCCACGTGTGAGTGATGCCATCTGCATGACGCGTCATGACGTCCGTCTTGTTGTTGTCGAATGGTTTCATAAACGTTTTTGTTGACGCGGGGAACTTATTTTTGTTTTTCAACTGAAAAATGAGTTCAAACACCAACTGGAGCAACGAAAACAACTACATATATACATTTTAAAAGATTTTATTGCTCAGTAAACGGTGACGTACTTAAATCTGAAATGCACCTTCCGCCCCTACTGTTTTCCTCTACTGGTGATAAATAGTTCATCTTCCAAGAAAATTGTAAATGCTAAATCATACATACATAGGAAGGTGCAACAGAGCGGCGAGCCCCGGGGCCTAGGTCATTTCTCATGTAGGCCCCCCTACAATTTTCTATCAAGTCCGAACGGCTAATCGAGACACCGATTTTCTTGGCAATGGTTTTGCTATCGGAGGATTTGCCAATTCCTCGCGAAAGTCGATACCCGTGGAACAACATTGTTGGCTTCTGTTGGGATTCGAACCACTAACCTTACGTGCAACAAGTAAACATTACGACACGTGTTAAATCAAGGTTGACCATTTTGCCTCGTGAATACGTTAGGGTTTCATGATTTCGTCTGTCGGGGAGCTTTCCACAAGACGGTACCGAAAAGACGGCCGGCGCAAAGCAGGTGTAATGTATTAAGGCCGCCAAATGACGGCATCGCCTAGTCCTAGGAAATCAAAGCAAATAATTTAACTTAAATTACAAAATTAATTAATAAATTAATGGATCCAGTCACATTTGATTCCAAAGATGTGTGTCCTTAGACGCACAAGCCAAGCAAAAAATCAACTTGCAATTGTGTTATACAACAAAAGCAATACGAAGTCCTTTGAAAAAAAAAACATTCATTTAGACATTAAAATAGGGCAATAGCGGTCTTGGCATCGCATTTTGCCTTTTTTTAAATAAGGGAAGGAAATTATTACTTAAATCACTTTATTATTTCATATGCAAACAGTAAATGATAGACGGAAATTAATGAACTTTCTATACCTACCGGTTTTAATTACTTAAAGTAGCTTCTCATAGCGGAAATCCCATAATGATGTTTAGATTCTAAGTATAAAAACTCCACCCATTGTTGTTACTGCCCCTCCTTTTGCTATGTGCAGTTTTTCTTGAAATTGACCCTGGTCATGCAGGTTTAAATTATGATTGCTTGTTTTTCTCCACGTGAGTTGTCTGGTTTTAAATTAAATATCCTCGGTCGCAGCGTGAAATATATATTTTGATGGCAATATTTAGATAGATTGTCAGCTTATCGACCAATCAATTAGCTGAACAAAGAACCGCCATCAATTTCTGCATTGTGAGCACATTGAGTTTGATTGATTGTTAGTATTGCATTAACAAAATGGATTTGTATTTTCCAATGTATTTTCTATTCATACTAAAAGAAAAACCACATACAGTGCAGTTGGATGCCGAAAATTATCATCAGGTTGGTGGCAGTTATGTGGATGCCTATTCTGCAGCTAATAGTACAAAAGAAGCCTGATTTCACGACAAAATAGCTGAAAAACATATGGATCTGGTTAGGATAAGAGAAAAGGTTGTGTTTTCGAACAGATTAAAAGTATGGTTTATTGTCTTCTTAACTGCATAACAAATACCTAATGTTCTCACTTGAAACTCGTGTATTGACATGACATATTTAAATTTACCAAAAAAAAAAAGCACGAACAAGCCCCAATTGCTTCTAAGAAAAGGTGCTCCACCGGCTTCAAGCACCTCACACTTCAAAAATTACGTTACTGGTGAAATATATTCTGTGGCTTACCCGATGCCAATGTATCATTCGTTAATATTTACAATTCTCTCATCACAAATTACGATTGTGATCATTTGCTTGGAAATGCCAAGTCAAAACATGAAAAAAATGTGTTATCTGGAAATTTGCGGATTATGTAAACCGTAAACAATAAAGAGAACAAAGTATACATTACGGCTAAGCGCTTAGCGTGACTTGAATAGAGCTTAGAATTATGTATCATTATTTGTTTATATGTCTGGGGTTATTGAGCAACTCAAAAATTAATCACTTTTTCGTAGAGAAAACTACTCAGAATGAATTCAGTATAGTGAATCGTGAATAAAAACATTGTCTATCTTATCTTTATTTTTCGAACTAAAGAAGGGCTGCAGTGGTGCAGTGGAAAGGTAATTATTTTTGTCGGTAGGCCGGACGCGTGGATTCGCATCCGACGCAGCACTAATTTATCTTCTTTTTCTTCAGCCTTTAGAGTGGCATCTGGATGATGCGATTTAAGTTATTAGTGAAACTATAAACACTTTTTCCATAAGAAATGGAATAAGGAGAAGCCTGACAGTGCCTCAGTTTCGTATAAAATAAATAAATAAGTAGGGTGGCGCAACAGAGCGAGGAGACCAGGGGCCTAGCGCATTTCTCACAACCATTGTCTATGTGAGGAAATGGAGGGGACCTACAATTTTCTGCCGATTCCGAACGGCTAATCGAGAAAGGACTTTTTATGGCAATGAAGTTAAGTTTAAGTTTAAGTTTATTGTTCAAATAGCTTACACAGTAAGATAATAAATCTTATAAATTTGTGAAGATAATGAATTGACTGTTCAAGTTTACAAGTTAATACTACAGACTAAAAATGTACAATCATATGAAAAGTTTGGAGAACAATCCAGGAGAAATGATTAATTTAATAATTGATTAACAATTCAAATGTTATTTTAAATGAAATAAAAAGTTTAAAAAAGAATAATAAGGAAGAAGATGAAAGGAGAAATAGATGAAAAAGATGAAAAAAAAGGAAAGGGAAATAGAATGAAGATAGAAATTAGTTGCTTTGCTCAGAGAAGAAAATACGCAGACTATTCTCAAATCGTTGCACGTTGCTGATCTCTCGCCAATAAGCTGGAATTGAATTCCACAGGCGACATGCAGCTATAAAGAACTGTCTTTCTGAATTAAAACATGAAAACCGAGGCAGAATTAAACATGTAGATCTGTTTGATGCCGAAAATCGAAGTTTTTCATACAGATATATTGGCTGACGAGTTCTTTGAATTTTAAAAAATTGTAGTAGCGTTCGAAATTTAATAAGATTATCAATAGACATTGGGAGTAGGTTCTGCCGCAGATGCGAGACATGGTCATACCTTCTTAGGCCGTAAACGTAACGAATGGCGCTATTAAAAGCAATTTTCAATTTATTTTTGCTAACGGAGTCACAATTATAGTAAATCGATTTCCTGATTGATGATGGAGACACAGTTTTCAATGAGACCTAGGGGGCAGCTTTTATATATTTGGATATCATCCGCATAAAAGTGTTTCGATGCTGTTCGAATAATGGAGGCAATTTAATTTATATAGAGTGAAAATAACAGTGGGGCCAATATCGATCCCTGGGGAACACCCTTTCGTATTGGAAGAAAATCCGAAAACTTATTTTTTATGTAAACAGCCTGTTTTCTATTAGTTAGATAGGATGAAACTAGTTTGATTGCTTCAACAGAAACATTAAATTCTTTGTGCAACTTGTTCAAAAGTACAGTGTGGTTGACCATGTCAAACGCCTTGGAAAAACCTAAAAGAACCAGGAACGTCACTTTTTTATCATCAAGCTCAGCCCTGATATCTTCGATGACCTTTAAAAGTGCAGTTATGCAGCTGTGTTGAGGGCGGAAACCTGATTGAATTTGCACTAAGAGATTTTTCCGGGCTATATAGTCATTCAGTTGCTTTTGCATAATACGTTCCATGATTTTTGAGAGAAATGGAAGTATAGATATTGGCCGAAACTTATTACAGAGCGAGTTCTTAGGAAGTGGTATTATTTTTGCCATTTTCCGTGCCGCCGCAAGAAAAAAAAAAAAGAATTCTCGTGCAAAAACAATTCAGTGCGCTGTGCCTGTGCTGTGAAAATTAATCAAAAAAAAAAAAAAAAGAAACTGCAATAGACCAAACACTAGTGCCCACCTTCTTATCTTCTCCTCCCCCACACCACTCGCATAGTCTTGTTGGCTGCACACATTTCTTCTAATCGATATTTCCTTATCGTATCGAAGCAGTGTGTGCAGGCAATGAGGCTGTGGGTTTGCTAGGCGGATAGTTTGATCAACGGTGTCGATCCCGTTGGTGAATCAAATCAAGTTGCTGGCTGGGCATAACACCGCTAGTAATTTGGTTTGGTTTCCTATCGAGATATGCACTTGTTGATTATACTTAGATAGCGTCTGCGTTCGATATTTTGTTTTGTGTGTTTTTGTGAATTGTAATGTCGGGTAAATTTCGGGTCGATTTTAGCAACATTAGGGGGTTGCGATCGAATTTCTTTGCTGTGTACGCTCACACTGCAAAATGCAGGCCAGCTGTTTTGGCACTGAGTGAAACACAGGTGGGTGTTGATTCTGATCCCACAGAGTTCAACCTGCCTGGATATAGCTTAGTGCCATTATTCTTTTCCTCCCATGGCCTCGCCGTATATGTTCGGAATGATATTGCTTACCAGCTTCTACCACAATACGGCATCTGTTCTAATACGAACTTTAATTTCATGTGGTTAAAATTCACCGTCCGTAAGCATATCATTCACTACTGTTTTATTTATAGAAGCCCCAATTTAGATAGCAATTCAACCTCTAACGAGTTTGATGCGCTATCTGACTCCATAGTAAGAATTGTTTCCCTTTATCCTCACACTGAAATCGCAATTGCGGGCGATTTCAATGTACACAATTCAGGTTGGCTTCGACATTCTGGCCAGACAACACCCGAAGGAAGGTATGTTGAGATCTTTGCTGAATTAAATCTTTTAACTCAGCTTGTTGATGAGCCCACTCGGGTTCCGGATATTTCTGGCCATTCGGCCAACACATTAGATTTGTTTCTCACTTCTCATCCTGAAAAATATAGGGTCAAAGTGTCATCACCTCTGGGCACGTCGGACCATTGTGTCATATCGGTAGATTTTCCGGTTTCCGTCACAGTAAAAAGAGAAAAAGTCCCAAAAAGAACTGTATGGCAATATGAGAAAGCCAATTGGGACGGCCTGAATAATTTCTTTCGAAATTTCAACTGGTCTTTGTGCTTTCTCGACGGTAACGTGGATGCATCAGCTGATATGATATCTAACGTAATTCTCAACGGCATGACTAACTTTGTTCCGCATAGATCAAAGAGCATCATCCCCAAAGAAAATTCGTGGTTCGATTCGAGCTGTAGGGAGATGATTAGGGAAAGAGAAAAATGTTTTCGGATTTTTAAAAATGACCCTATCGAAGAAAACAGAAATAAGTTTAAGTGCGCCAGGAACGCCTGCAATACTCATATACAGAAGACCAAGTTTTTATATGACCAAAAAGTAAGGCAAAAAATACTATTGTGTCCAAAAGGAAGTAAAAACTTTTGGTCTTTTGTTAAGAATATTAAGAACTCGACCACATCATCGGTCCCAACGCTCGTCTTCAATGACTCTCCGTATGTCAGCTCCATCGACAAAGCCAATTTGCTGGCAGCTCAATTTGCTGCCAACTCGACACTTCCTTATAGTATTTTGGCTCCACCTGAGCTCGAGTCTGCAAATTCTTTGATGAAGCAGATATTTTTTCGAACTCGCTCGGTTGCGAGAGTCCTTAAAGATCTCAACATACATAAATCCGCTGGTCCAGATGGTATCCCCGCCGTTATTCTGAAGAGGTGTTCTTCTACGCTGGCAAAACCACTGCGTAAACTTTTCCATCTTTCCTATTCTGCTGGGATTTTTCCGAGCAGATGGAAAACTGCATTTGTCCAGCCGGTCCCTAAAAAAGGCGAATCTTCCTCCCCTTCCAATTACCGTCCAATTGCACTTACGTCCCTTCTTTCCAAGGTCATGGAAACGTTGATAAACCGTCAACTTATGAAATATCTTGAAGAACGAAAGCTTCTTAATGACCGTCAGTACGGCTTTCGTAGCAAACGGTCCACTGGTGATTTGATGGCTTATCTCACCGAAAAGTGGAACCAATCTTTACATTGTTTTGGAGAAAGTAAGATTATTGCGCTTGATATTTCTAAAGCATTTGATAGAGTTTGGCATCAGGCTCTTTTATCGAAAATGCGTGCTTTTGGTATCGATGAGTCTCTTCTTCGTTGGATTAGAAACTACCTTTCCGACCGTTCAATACAAGTTGTGTTGGATGGCTTCAAGTCTGATACCCACTTCATAAATGCTGGTGTGCCCCAGGGCTCCGTTTTGTCTCCGACTCTCTTCCTCATTTTCATTAATGATCTCTTGTCTGAAACTTCTAATCCACTTAACTGTTTTGCTGACGACTCGACCCTCAGCTTTTCATATTCGTTTCCAAATTCACGTCCTTGCTCTTCGGATGTGGAACTGGAACGGTTGCGTATGATAAGCTCATTGAATTCTGACCTTGACAGCATTGTTGCATGGGGTATTATGAACCGAGTAGAATTCAATGCTTCGAAAACTCAATGCTGCCTCTTGTCGATGAAGCTTAACATTCCCCCATTGCCATTATCCATGAATGGTACCTGCATCGAAGAAACCGAAAAGCTGTCAGTACTTGGTATGTGTGTAAACGATGATCTTCGTTGGAATGACCACATATTTGAAGTCGCCAAAAACGCTGCTAAATGCTTAGGTTTCTTAAGACGATGCAGGAAGTTCTTCACCCCTTCTGATCTGGCTATAATTTATAAGGCCTTCATCCGCCCAAAACTGGAGTATAACTCCCATATCTGGTCAAGTGCTGCTCAAACATCTTTGCACCTGCTTGATAGGGTACAAAACAGAGCGTTAAAATTGATAGGTGATAGTTCAATCGTAGAATCGATTGATTCTCTTGAACATCGTCGAAACGTCACCTGTCTCACTCTCTTTTATCGCTTTTTTCACAAACAGTGCTCTAGTGAAATAGCCAGTTGCATTCCTCCCCTGAAACAATTTAGCCGCAACACCCGCCTCGCTAGGAATGTTCATCAGTTTTACCTTGAGCCCAACTTCGGACGTACAGTCAAGTATAGAGATTCGTATTTCAGTCGCACCACCCGAATGTGGAATGCTTTACCTGGCTCTGTATTTCCCCCTCATTACGATTCACAAAGGTTCAAAAGCAACGTGCATCGGTGTCTCCTTTCAAATCCTCTCCTATTTTCCTAAATGCTCGCACTGTGTTCTATAACATTATAAGGGTAGTCATAACCCCTTGATGTGCGCGTTAATTATAAAAAAAAAAAAAAAAAAAAAAAAAATGTTCCTGTCGTTAGAACTGTATTGAATACATGCGTGAAATACGGTAGTAGCAGAGGCAGAATGGACTTTAAGAAAACAGGGTTAAGTTCGTCAACTCCTATAGCATTCGATTTGACTGAAATGAAACTCTCGACTACATCCATGATGGTTACATTTGCAAAACTAAAGGAAGAGTCAGTTCAGAAAGTATTGGGACTGTGTGCATTTTCGACTTCTCGGGATGGTGTGACATTTGGCATAGAAAGGAATTTCTGATTGAGTTCATCCTTATCGATAATGTTGTAGTATTTTGGTCTCTGCTTTCCAATTCCAAGTTTTCGAAAGCTTTCCCAAAATTTTCGTCCATTCGAATCAATAACAAGGCGATTTGAGTAGTATTGTGTTTTAGCAGCTCTTATTTCTTGAATAACTTTATTACGCAAAGACTTATAAGCTAAATGCAGTTCTTCAACACGATAACGAATCCATCTCTGATAAGCTTGATCTCTTTGATTCATTAACTCTTTAATTCTACTCGTAAACCAAGGTTTCGAAGGGCAAATGATTCTCTTTGTTTTTAAAGGAACATAGCAATTGAATAGAAAATTTATGTTTTCTGTCAGAAATTCGACTTGCTCATCTGGCGAAGGCATGAGATATATATTATGCCAAGGTATGGAATTGATGTGGTATTGAAGTGATGACATATCAATATTTTTAAAGTCTCCCAGGAGAAGATTACTGTCATGGCCAGTTATATCTAAAAATAAAAATTCGCAAGGAGAGCTTGGTGGCGAAAGACATCTTATTTTACAAATCAGACCAACTTTTACATAAATTGCAACCCCTCCACCCCGACTAGATCTATCCAAGCGAAACAGATTATAGCCGTCCAATGAGTATGATGCATCTCTAACATCTGCGGAGAACCAAGTTTCTGATACACAAATAGCATCAATTTCTGATTTTTCAAACATATATCTGAATTCATCCATTTTTGGCATCAGACTTTGTGCATTGATATGAACAACTTTAAAACCTTCCTGCCGATTACAGAAAACCCTTAGCATTGCCCACAGTATACCACTGCTGTACCCCTGGAATGGAATTCACAAAGCTTTCACTCGACTCTGTGAAAAATAACTCGAACTCGAGCCACCAGCAACATGTTCATAATATTGAAAATGTCAACATATGCCCCCATATGACAAAAAGCAACAATAAGTAAAATGTTATAGAAAAGAGTAAAAAAGAGAGAAAAATAAGAGTAATAGAAGAAAGCGAAAGAAAGAAAAATGAGTAAAAGAAAAAAAATAATGTAAATACTAATACTTAATAGATGATTAAAATTCATGTCGTTGGCTGGTGGGTTCTTCTCTCGTCTTCTGTTGGCTGTTCGTCTGCTTGATTGATCGTGGTGGCGATCGCATTCATCGTTGCATCGCTGTACGCTGTGTATGAGAATTGCCTCCCCATCTGCGCTCTTTTTAACAAAAACAGAACCAGAGCGTATGTAAACGGTGAAAAAAGCTCCACTTTGCTTAAAACGCATCGCCTGTTGAAAGAGAGTGCGATTTTTTGCTGTCAGGCTCCCATGCATGTAAATATTATGCTTCCTTTTCCCTTCCGTCTTTAGTCCAATGTCTTGTAGTTGCAAGGGTCTATTGTTTACTTTTTGAAAAAGAGCAATTGACTTTAACACTGCATTTCTTTCATGTGGGGAACCAAATTTCAGTATGATGGGGGGATCGTGCCTGTTGTTTGCATTTCTTAGTTTGGTACGGAATGCAGATTTTAAGAGAGGAGGTGCACAGTCCACTGTGAAACAGATGCTGTTTAGAATGGATTTGAAGTCTTCGTTGGGTAGTTGTGGGATGCCAAGAAGAACAGCATCAGTTGCAACCTCCTTCCTTTCAGATGAGTCACATCTTTTCAGCAGGTCATCGATTTCTTCTTTTAGGCTATGAAAATCGTCTAAGTGGACGGATTCAACTTTTGCAATCCGCTCTTTGAGGGACTGGATCTTTTTGTTGGCTTCTGTGACATGAGTGGAAAGATTTTTTTCAATTTGTTCAAATCTTTGAACAAATTCATTCCGAAGATCTCTTATCTCTTTAGAGAGTCGGGAAACGATGTCATGAGTTATATCTTTCAGCAGGATGTCCATCTGGGAGCAAGTTATTGCAGTAGGTGCTGTTGTTTTTTCCGGCTCCAAGTTTTTGGTGGATGGTTGATTTTGGGTTTGTGATTTCTCACTGTCCAGTTTTCTTAGAGTTGGTGGTATTGGTGTGGTTGGCAACTCGTTCTCTGAGTGACTATCAGCTGATGATGCAGCTGGTCCCGTAGGTTTCTCCGTTTTTTTTTTGTTGTATTCCGTTTTCCTGGCGACAGTTGGAGTTGAGAGCTTTGGATTTTCTTTTTCATTTGTTCCAGAGCGACTTCTGCCTGCCATTATGTTCAGAGAGAAATTTAAATACCAATACTTAAAAACTTGGAACGAAGAGGGCACTTGTGAACATGAGAACAAATGAGCAAAAAAAAAAACCTTCAAATAATTTTATGAGGTTGCTGATTTTAACAATTATATAATTTATTAATATCTTCGAATGTTTTTTACTATCAAATTTGCCCAAGCACGATTCGCGTTCTACTTCCGAACTTAGAAGTTTTATGTTTGAGTTGATAAAACGAGCAAAAAATGAATACTTTGCCGGACTAACAATAAACACGTCTATTCAGTCTTGAACATAGTATGATTTAGTTAATGTCGGAAGACTTGTCAATTCGTCACAAAAGGCGATAATCGTGGAAATTCTAACCACCATCCCACGGGTACCACAGTTTCGCATAAGCCTCCTTTAAAAAAGTTTGATTTTTTCCTGTTTCTTTAAAATTAATTATTTGAGTTGATAGTTGGTGTGTTATAGCAAAATTTTCTAGGTATTTACTCTTTGCCTAAAACACTTAAATTGTATAAGCCACTTAACCATTGACGATTCGCTATTATACTACAATCGATTGAAACTTAAACAACTTGCGCTGCAACCATCCGAAGTCATTTGCACAGTTTTCCACTTTGTGATGATAGCGATCTGAAACAGCCTTAAAGAGCTGAAAAAACTCTTCACCATTTCCTTTTACTTTTTATAAAAAAAAATTCCGTTCTTTTGACTAACGGCTTGTGGTAGATTAGCGATGCAGCCAATTTTTCCTGGATCATCAATTCCATACGAAATGTAGGATATAATCTGGAATGGCAAATTTATCGAAACGTATTACATACCTCCAAAATATCTGCACTTGGGAAATAAGCGTCGTATATCAGACCATAGGTCATCACTCTTGGAGTTTTACTGCAAATAAGTTATGTTTGTACTATGACTCAAGTGTTCTACCAATCCAAGGAATCTATGCACACACTGTCTCTCATACATCCGCATCTTTCCACTTGAGAAGTTGTAACGTTACTATATAATAGATTACCTTTTAAGGGCTATCCTAAGCAAATTAGTTTCTTCCTACTACCAAGTTTTCAGCTGTTTTAAAACAATTACTTTGTCAGTGCGAAAGCTAATTTAGCAGTGGCTGGAATCCATCAGCAACAAATGCTAAAAATTTCTCCCAGAACGCAGAATGTTTTCTCAAAATAGCGAAAGGTGGTGCCATCTACCTTCGTCCTATTTTTCCAAATTTAGCTTTGATTTTAGGGTTGAAAAATAACTCAAGCCTTATTATTTTATTGATGGCTTCATTAAGGCCCCGGCCCATAGAACGCGGTGCGTGCGGTAGAAGCGGCGCGGCAACTGATGCGGTGGGTTTTGCCGCGCGCAACTGATAGGGGTGACCCATAGAATCCGTTGCGGTGTTTTGACAGATAAATTTAGTCAAAATGGGGGCGTTCAAGAATCGCATCCGGATAGCTTGTTGTTGTTGTTTACGTGTGGGAAATCGAAAAAAATAAGTTATAATCGTCTAGCAATGATATTTTGAATGTTTTTTCTGTTTTCAAAAGTCGAATTTTAATATTTCACAGCTGTTGTCTGTTGTCGATCGTTCAAAAAGGTATCTAGACACGGCTATCCAAGATAGGCTATCCGATAGGTTCTTGAACGCGCCCATTGTCATTTTTTCTAAATAAGAGAAAACTTCAAATTGGTTGTGACTGCGCATGTCTCTCTTCTGTCACCGCGTGAGAGCCGCGGCAAAATAGAAGTTCGGCTACTCGGCGCGTGCGGCGCGTTGCTCGCGGTGCTTATGGGTCACCTCTCATAAGAACGTGTGTATTTAATCGAGCTGTCAGTTGAAAACGGTGCCGCACGCACGCACCGCGTTCTATGGGCCGGGGCCTTTACTGTCTAAAAGGGTTTGACTGATTCTTATTTTGAAGTAATTTTTTTTTGCATCGTGATTTTAGCCGATTAAAACTCGGAAAAGGAAACATTTAATAGAAATTTTCTTCAAATTTTTCGGTTTTTCATAAATACTTTTAAAGGGATTCATCAAAGTGTAGAGTAGGTGAAGAGACCTCTTAGCAGAATATCCGTATATTTATAAGATATCTCAGAGAACCTTGATCTTATGCCAGTAGAACCCACTATGAAGTGTGCACAACTTTTAAGAACAATGCAAACAAGATCCTGGAAAAGGCTCAAGTCTATATTCGATTACGTCGAGTCGAAGAGAAATCAGTGAATGCAGAATATACCAACGTTTTTTGGAGGTTTTTGCGTAATCGACTGCGCCCTTGTTGCCATTTTCAAACCTCTGCGATTTTCTGTAGAGCACACTAATCGTAAAGGTTTCTACAGCTAAGTTAATACAAGCGACTCACAATGCAGCTGAAGAACATACAAGCATAGACGCCAAGTGGTCAGGTTCAGTTCACGACTCAAGTGTATTGAAAAGAGTTATTCATCAATTAATAATAGTAAATTACATGAAGTAGGACATTCAGGGCAAAAATTGGAACTTTCCTTTCAAACCTTACAAAAATCCTCACACCGATTTAAGAAAAAAATGTATAATATAATCTACAGAGGCCGCGTTGCTATAAAGAAATGCTTTGGTAAAGTGAAGCAGACATTTTTTGTCTGCAATACAAAATGAATGAATGACGATATTGACGTAATGGGAAGAAAAAAGCGTGATGTCATAGGTGCTTTTGCGAGTATTGAAACAGAAGCGGCAAAAATGGGTTTGATGGTTAATGAGGGCAAAACGAAGTATATGCTGTCATCAAACAAGGACACAGAACATCGACGAATTGTACAAAACGTCACAATAGACAGACATAACTTCGAGGTAGTACAGGACTTCGTCTACCTAGGATCCGCTGTAGACACGGAAAACAACATCAGTGCGGAGATCAAACGGAGAATAACTCTTGCCAACCGTTGCTTCTTTGGGTTAAGAAGGCAATTGAGAAACAAAACCCTCTCTAGAAAAACCAAGGTGACCTTGTATAAGACCTTAATCATCCCAGTCCTGCTGTACGGCGCTGAAGCATGGACCTTATCGAAAGCGGATGAGGAAACTCTTGGTCGTTTCGAAAGAAAAATTCTCCGAATGATCTTTGGTCCCGTATGCGAAGACAATGTGTGGAGAAGAAGATACAACAACGAGCTGTATGAGCTGTACCGCGACATGGGCATAGCCAGAAGAGTACGCATCGCGAGGCTACGATGGTTGGGCCATGTAGAGCGGATGGACCCAAACGCTCCGGCTCGTCGGGTTTTCGAAAGCACATTGCAGGGAAATCGCGGAAGGGGAAGACCTCGTCTTAGGTGGCGCAATCAAGTGGATGAAGACCTCAACCGACTTGGAGTGCGAAACTGGAGAGAGCTCGCCCGAGATCGAAATCGTTATAGAAGGATGTTGGTTGAGGCCCAGGTTCACCCCGAACTGTAATGCCCACCTAAGTAAGTAAGTAATACAAAATGAATGTCGCAACAAACATGGTTCCCGCTTTTGTCTTTTGTTACTTTGTGCCCCACAATCTAGCAAAATATTAGAGCAATTTATTACCTAACGATCTTGAAGATTCTAGATGAACAACTATACTAAGTGAAGAAGTTACAAATGAATCAAATCTTCGTAGAACAGATTTTGTCAAATTCATTCTGGTCTAAGAGAAGTTCATTGGATTATGAAAATTACCATAGTTTTTATCCGCCTTTTGATGCTGAAATACTATTAATCTAAGTTTCTTGTAATGCAACAGCATACAAAATAATTGTTAGACAAAACAAAACCCCACTTGGTCCGCTTCAGCGTCCTATTTATCTGCTCGAGCTTAGACTGGTTTAGTCGAAATCTGTGAATGAATATAGATAGCTAAAAAGAAGATCCTTTAGCTTAGTCTGCTTTTTGTTTAAATAAAATAAAGCTAACACAAGACCAGCCTAGCTGGTTTCCAGGTGAAGTTATGACTATCTAGCTCTAGTTTCTTCTTAAAAAGCTTTATCTTATTTCATATTTTGGAAAGGGTGGTTAAAGTACAAGCAGTCGATAAGAAATCTCACTTCAGTGAGTTAAACATGAGGAAGAGGTTAAATGTAATAGCGCAAATTAATAATCATTTGAAATCGCATTAAAACGAGCATTAGTGTCACACTAGCTTAAAATTCAAAAGTCAATTTAAAATTTATTTCAATTTCACACTTTTTTAGAGTCACTTTAAATTCAAAATCAGCCAACCCCCATTTCAAATACTTAAAACTTCGCTCTAACTCATCTGACGTTTCCCAATTGCTTCACATTTTGTTTGATTTATTTCTGAACTAATGTTTGATCTGAATCAATCATTTCTGGACAAAAACTAAACTTTTATTCCAAATTTTCGTTTTCAATAAAAATTGAAGCTATAGTTTAGTTTTTTTTTTTTTTTGCGTTTTAGATCTGTTACTTCAGGTATATTAAAATCTTTGTATTTAATGACCCTATTTTAAAGTTAGAGCGATGTTAAGTAGAGTAGGCTGATTATAAATTTGCACTGATCATTTCAAAGAAAAATCAGGGAACAAAAGCTCCAGTCAAAGCTTAGTTCAAATGCGATCGCTGTAACATACTTAAATAAATAAATTGGGTGGCGCAATAAAGCGCGGATCTACCATAAATTGTGACAAAGTGGAAGGACCTACAAATTCTTGCTGATTCCAAACGGCCAATCGAGAAAGCCATTTTTGTGGCATGGAATTACTATCGTCGAGAAAGGCGGTACCCATGTAAAACTTTACTTTTCTTGATGCTTCTGGCATTCGAACCTCGATAACCATTACCGCACAGGCACCTCTGGCAGACTTGCTGATACGATTTAATTTTTCACTATTTGCTCAAATTTTGTTAATTGAAAAAACTCAAATTCTTAGAGACTATAGAACAAAAATCGATATATTTGTTTCCTATCAAATTTTTATTTTCGACCTGCAGGAAAATTCCCTCCAGATCGGCTACAGCAGCGAATTCAACCATAATGAGAACACCAAGAAACCCACTTTGCGCAGTACCTACATAATATATGTATACATCTGCATAACATAATTGAAGATTAAGGTGCTCAACGACATTTTCTAAAACTTTCGTTTTTTCTTTGAGATGATGGTTATTTAATTATAGCTAAAAGCGCCATTTGCATGCACTTTGTTACAGATAATGAACTTTGAACGTATATAACTCAAATTTTAGAAAATGTCACCTAGCACCATCATCTTGTAAGCGCTTCAATTACTTATCGGTTATCGCTTATCGGCATTCGACACATAGTAAACGTTGTTTACTATGTTTTTTAAATTTATTTTCACTACACATGCAGTATGTTTTTCTAGACATGAAAAATTTTAAAAACATAATTCAAACTTATCATAAGTTCTGGGATAAAAATAACTAAGATTCGTCTTGATTAATATAAATAGAGTATTAAAAGTCGATAAACAGTTTGGCACTGAACAGAACCCATTTGCTTGAATCATTTTAAACTTGAATTATTTTAAAGACTTTTAAAAATATACACTATTTCTTGTAAAGCTTACACAAAACTTGCTTCTTATAATGTAAAAAGAAAAACATAAACTAAAATATTATATCGAGCGCGTTTAACTTATATGCTACCTCGAAGTACACTCCTGATTTAGAACTGATTTCTCTAAAATAGGAAAACTTCGAAAGTATGCTGGTCTGTTTGATAAAATTCACATTGTGGCGAAACCTCCACATCAACCGTGTTGAGTCGTTTTTCAAGATTATGCTGGGTTTCTTGAATGAGCACACATGGTTCATAGCTGGTAGCACGACATGGGTGTAGCCAGGTAGGGGCAAATGCCCCAACCTAAGCCAAATATCCTCGAAAGATTCTGCGATTTTAAGAAAAAGTTAATCTTTGTTCTCGAAAGAACAAAGATTAACTTTTCAGAAAATGCTGAAACAACGAAGACTTTTCAAAGAGTATTCTCGTAAAAAACGATCGTAAAAAACGAGGACAATTTGGGAAAAAAAAGGAGTTGGTATCAAAGAAAATTTTTATAAAAAATGAGGACAATTCGCAAAATTGCCGAAAAACGAGGATTTTTCAATAAATCTAGAAATATTACACGAGCATATTTGGGCATTTGTATTTATAATTCTTCGAATCAAAAAATTCTCCACAAATTCTGAATCATCTGATTGCGGCATTTTGAATGCGTCAACAGAAATTAGTTGCGATTGATCGTTCTAACGGTTCGGCCAAAAGCCAAGCAATAATACGAGAAGAATTCATGGGAACTAAATGCGATGGACGCTCCAACAATTGCAGATGAAATTGATCGCGCAGTTGTGAGCTGTGAACTTGAACCGAATAAATACGTTGGGCTAGGGTACGATGGCTGCAGTGCTATGGCCGGAAAAGAAGGAGGCGTTCAAGCACATATCCGAAAAAAATATGTTTTTGCATTGTTTTCCACTGCGCAAGCCACAGATTGATCCTTGTTGTCAATGATTTGAACACGGTCCCGGAAGTACGAAACACTATTGGCACCATCAAAGACATAATAAGATTTTTCCGAGCATCAGTGCTACTGCGAAAGTTTGATCCGAACATACCCGCCCTTTGTGAAACTCGTTGGTCTCAAAAACACAAGTGCATTGCTGTTTTTAAAGCCAATTTCGTTGAGATCGTGAACGCATTACTGACTTCATCCTCCGAAGGCAATGAAAAAACGCGATCAGCTGCCTACAATCTGCAGCAACCAAACCTGTATTTATCATATGCACTTCAATAATTGCCAAATATTCAGATGTTCTTGAGCCTATCGTGTATGGTCTTCAATCTAAAAGTCTTGACATGCTCAAATGCAAAGGCCGTCTTGATAGAATATCAACTGTTATCTCTAGCCATCGAAACGCTGTAGATACCGTGATTGATGAAATTCTAGACGAGGCAAAAGAAATAGCGAACTGGATTGATATTGAATTGGATATGCCCAGACTAACCCAACGACAGCAGCATCGTTCAAATCAACCTGCATCGAATCCAAATGATTATTGGAAAATATCGTTGCTAATTCCGTATTTGGATTCATTGATATCATCGCTTGCAAATCGATTCGCGCTATTCAATTTGCCTGCATTTTCACTACTCACATTGCATATTATGTTGAAAAAAAGTATTGGCGATTTGAAAGAAGACATCAAACTGTTTTCAGAATTTAATGAATTGGATCTAAGTGCAGAAATTGAATTATGGTATGACACTTGGAAAGACAAAAAGCTTAGTGAAGAAGCGAAGAAAAATTGGGAAGTGTGCGACGTAATCACGGAAGCGGACACCTTTTTTCCTGCTGTATCACATGCAGTGGAAATATTATTGGCACTGCCTTGCACGACTTTCACCGTAGAAAGCTCGTTCAAAACTTTGCGGCGTGTTAAAACCTGGCTATGATCAACCATGGGTGAAAATCGACTAAATAGGAAGTAAGGAAATAAGGAAAGAAAATCCGAAATAGAAGATAAAGTCCTCTGGAAATTTGATGAAAATTCCAGAAAATTGGTTTTATAAAACGCGAAATCAATGGTAAAAATTTATAAAATCAATTTGAATCATTTCATATACTAACGATGTTTCTCTATTTTGAGAAACCAAAAAATGATACTTTTAAGGTATCTCTCAATATTCTTGTCAATAAATATGTCCTACTTTTTTTTCCAAAAAAAACGTCCTCGTTTTTTCACTGATTTTTGAGAAATTGTCCTCGAAAAAAGACCTAAAAAAATTCCTGTCTATACGCCCATGTAGCACGAATCATGCTTTCACCACCGTGCCTTTTATGAAGCAGTTTAAGGCGGTTATCGAACAGTTTTAAACTTGGATCCGGTTCAGTTTCCCACATTGAGATTATTTTGCTGTCGATAAGAATAGCAAACATTTGAGTTTCTAAAAATCTTGACAGGAATGCGATGTGGTGTTCGGTTTGGTCTTAAAGAAAAGAAAACTTGTCGAAATTTTGCAAGGACTCCCTGTTGGATAGCCATTCATTTTTCACTTGATTTGAATAAATAACAAAGTATTCATATGCAGCAAACATGTGAACAAATCTATTCAAATAATAAATTCATTTATTCGTTGGTTTTGATTGTATTGCTACTGAAGGCTGAGCAGTGGTGGTGAAGACGCTTTTGATTTTCGATAGTTTTGTGGCATAAAATCGATGGTGTCTACACTCAAATCTGATTCCAGACCACCTTTGCGCTTGAGGAAGTCTGCTACTCTTGGAACATGCTCGACTCTAGGATGTGCTATCAAAGGTTGATATTCAACTTGAGTATGACTATTCGATTCGTGCGTTGCTATGGATTCGTACATTATAAGCTTACGTCTAGCTTGCAATCCAGATGGCAAAGTACAGCTAGATGTCATGGCATCATTTCGCCTGTTGTTGTTTGTTCCTCCATTTCTTATGTTAGGCTCGTAAGATTTGTCGCGTTCAATATTAAATTTATCAAGGACAGACCTAAAGCTTTTGAAAGAGACCATAAACAATGTCAGACTCATATTAGAGTTCATATAATCGGTACATAGAGCTTTCAATAAAGAAAGAAATCAAGCACTAAAGTCACATTCTTCTGTGGTGTGACACAAAGGAAGCACTCCTTTTTTATTTCTTTATTATTATTGTAAACTTCCCAATAACCCATATAACAAGTTGTTTATGATCTATGCCTACAGAGCTTCTATTTTCAAATCTAATTTAAGTTGAAAAAATTTCAAAACATTTCTCAAAATCGAAATCTTGCCTCAATATTAATGCCCCTACTTAATTAAAAATAAAAAATTAAAAGGAAAAGATGAATAGAACATCTTGGAAACATATGGCCTATAAATCAAACATTTTTACAAATTAGATTTTCACACTGTAAATCAACTGCCTATATCTTTTTTTAACATTGCCTTCTCAGCCTCTTCTCAGACTTGTTGATTTTACTCGTTATTTTTTGCATAGTTCGATGTTTGTTTTGGTTTTAATAAACATGCGGTGGTAGGCAAAGGTTTTTGTGTAGTCATAAAAAATTAAGTGTTGTGGTCATCACTAACTAAAGCCAAGTCTTGGCACAAACACGTTGTTTACCATTGTGTACGTCACTCAATTAAATTTAAGTTCTTCCTGCTTTCGATAAGACTTCTGAATTTTTTTATAATAATTACTCATTTCCGAATATACAATACAAAAGCATTTCACACACATGCTTAACCTATCGAATTTATGAGCGCCGAAAATTGTGTCATTTAAATGGTGCCATATCCGTTGCTATTTGGGTCACTCGTTGCGTCGAATTCGCATAATTTACTACACATTATGAAGGACTCGTTGTCATCCCTTCCTGCGAAACGATATAATAGTATAACGCCTCCACAGCCGCATAAAATGCGACCCCTTAATTAATACCCCCAAAAATAATTCAGAAGAACTAGGGCGCCTATAATATGTGACGAGCGAATTAATTCGCTTTAATTTGTCCAAAGTGCTATATTCCCGGAATGCCTTGAATGGATGATGTTGATGTGTTTGTTGTCAAATGCTTCGAAAACTCGTTAAAGATTTCGTTTTGGAAACTGGCCGGAAAATTTGAGTTGTTTATGTTGAATGTGTGTGTAGTAATTCATCAATGATTTTGGCTACGCGATGTTGCTTTGGTGGTGGGCACGGTAATATAAAACAGCTGGATACTTGATGTTTTGTTGGGAATTTTTTTGTGAGAGTCTTATGTTTATTTAATTTGGTTAGCTATCTATACGATATCATAAGAATAAGACTTTCATCGTAAATTGAAAAATCCACAAGTAGGAGGCTACTTTTTAAAAACAATACAGAGGCGCGTGTTTAGATTTGAAACTAAACAAAAGAAATAAATAGAAAAAGCTTTTGTCGAATATGCATAAATATTTGAGTATAGGTATGTTTGAAGTAACTTTTGGATTTTTTCGGGAGCAAAACAGAAATCTAAGTACCTAGTATGTTTTACGGAGACCTTGGCTTTTCCTCACAGAAATAATTATTGAATAACTGTCTGTTTTTAAAGAATGTTACCATCAAGGTCATTTATAAACAATTGTGGGCTATTTTATAGTTTTTATGTTATTGGCGGCCTTATTGAGCTATGTACGAATGGTCTTAAGTTGTACATATATAAATTCGAAAAAAAGTTATGTACCTACACAGAGACAAATACAGGTGTGTAAGCAAGCAATTGTGTGCACAGAGTAAGTTCAGTTCAACTAGGAAGAACCTTTAAATATGTGTGTACATTTCATCTATTCCGCTGTCTATAAATAGTTTGTGATTAATTTGATGCTAAACAACAAAACATGCTTAGTACAATGTGATTATTTAAGCCTTTCTCACTCATTAAACTAAATTAAGAGAACCTATTAAGTTTGGTGTTAGTTGTAGTTACAGCAAAAAATAATCAAATGATTTCTTTCTTCAGCAGTTACTGGGCAACGTGTACGGAATACATGATAAATTGATAACAAATGAGAAAAATTGTTTACTCATCTGAAATAGCTACGTTAACTGAATTTTTGAGTGCACTTAACAATGAATTTTTTTTATTGTTTTGTGAATGAGAAGAAGTAAAGAAACTTTATGTTTATCAGGGACTTTTTATGAAAAAAAAATTACCTCAAAGTCAGAATTTTGCTCGGGGAATAACATTTGAACATTTTAAATTATAAATCTGGCAACCCTAAAACCAAAAGAACCCAATACAATAGAGTTATGAAGATTAGTATTTCAACTAAAAATAAGGTTTAGAATTAGGTATCTGTGTCTTCAGAGTGGACTGAGAAATCGAATTTAACATAGGAAAGGGTACACCAAAGTTAGTCTTTTTTAAATCGTCGAAAAGAGATGTAGAGAAGTGGACTTTAAATCTCCAAAAAAACGAGCTTCACACTCTGCGGTCTAAAAACATACAAAATAATTCATTACTCTCATGGGCTAGAGAAAAAAGTATCTAAGACTTTGAATTTATTGAAAGCCGAGCAGTAGACCAACTAATAACTCATGCAAAACCGATGCACATCTTCGACTTTATCGTTCTTTTAACTTTACTTGTTCAGGCCGTTCAGGTTGACACATGTTTTTTTGTTTTAGTAACCACACTCTTGTTTCAATCCAAAAGGAACTATTATAGTTACGAGCTCCTATGTTTTAAATATGCTTCAAATAGACATTATTTACTTTGAAAGGATTTCCTTCCGCCAAGCGTGCCAAATGACATGGTCGGAACAAACATTTTGAGACACTCACAATTGCGACAACTATAGCGAAATAAGTAGGGTAATTGGGGGAGAGATGCCGCGTCGAGAGAGATGTCGCATTCAACCAAACTCCCACATCTAGACGTCCATACCAAAAATTTTATTTTGCATTTTTCTTCCTTAGGTATTTAACTATAAACGTAAGACAAAAAATTGGAAACATCCGACATGCAACGGGATTTTTTTGTAATGTGATTTGTTTTACGCACCTTTTTTTCAAAAGAAATGTTTTAGTTCGTTACAAATAATCGAATTGGAAAGAAACTATCGAATGTTTTGTCCAGGGTAAGTATTTTGCGTAATAAATAGATGTATAAGAATACCCGTGTGTGTGTTTTTTTTTTTTTTTTGTTGCCAATTTTTCTATTTTTTGTAAAATTTTGTTTTGAGAAGATGCCGCATGCTGAATTGGCTTTTATATTTTTTTTAAAGACAGTATTAGGCTTCAGTATGCCTCTAAAATACATCTGCACTAAAACAAGGTCTAGTTGGACAGAAGAGGGGTTGAAAGAAGCCCGAAAAAAATTTGACAAAAGAATGTCTCTCCGAAAAGCAGAGAAACTGTTTGAGTACCAGCCAAAAGTTCAAGAACCATCAGCTATTTTTTTTTGAAACGGCCGTTTCATGATCTGAAACAATGCTGGAACCGGTAATTCGACCAACAGTCTAGGTACATATTCCGAAAATGAAACGCATACCTCATCATGTTTCAACAAACTAACGCTTACGCCATCAAAACTACTGCAATTAATTTCACCACTGCCGAATCGTAGGCAATGGGCAGAGCTGTAAACTTAATCTCAATTGCAAAAAAGAAAAACTTGAAGTTGCCGAAACGAAAAATTATTCAACAGTGAGGTAGAGTCCACAGTCAATCTAAATGTTTGTTCTGAATGTTTCAAAACAACAAAAAGGGAAGATTGGATCTAATGTTCTGCATGTCAGAAGTGGCTGCATGAAAACTGTACACAGGGAGAGACGGCACATGTAATACATTTTTCTTTTGTATTATTTTTAATAAAAATTGTAAATTTTTTCGAGTTAAGTTTTTTTAAAGTAGGAAACAAATCCATTATTAAGTTTTTTATATAAATAAAGTTTATTTCGCTTTAGTAAGCAAATTATACTGATTTTTGAAAAACAGCTGCATCTATCCCGCAATTACCCTATACTTAACATTGTATTTAAGATAATGCCTGTTAAAAAATTTAAGCGTCTTAAGACTTACTTTTACCGGACCAAATTTTCACACCACGGTGGATTTAGGAAAAAAAAACTAAAAACTACAATATCGATATTCACCATATATTTGAAGGACGCGAGTGACAGTACTTATAGAGTCGAGCTAGCTGTACAATGCCATGTTTAGATATGGCCATGCCTAAGAATGGCTATGTCTAGACATGTTCATGTCAAGGCATGGTCATGTGCCATGTCTGGTTATGACCATATCTAGGTAGGTATGACCTTCGAAACTCGTACGACTTTGATGTAACAAGAGTATTCCTTGCGATCAAATCTGAGTAGGTCTTAACTCTTAAGTATGTTTACTTGTTTAGAAGAAACTCAACCAACATTCTCAAAGACTATCTTACTTTAAATTTTTCCCATCATTACAGATATACCCACTTAATTCCATTTCAGCCATTTCTTTTTATTCGACTACCTGGAAAGTTTTCAAAACTCTCCCCATACCTTAAAACTGAACTTCAACCCTGTTGAATATTGGCCTATTTCAATTTCACTTTTCATTTCTAAGGCTTTTGAAAAAATTATTTTTCAACAGTTTTGGTTCTAATACAAGCTTTTATCTTCAATTCAAACTGGCTTCAGATCAAAGCTTAGTTGTTTGACCGTACTTTTGAAATAAGTGGATGATATTTCTTAATTCTTTCCGAAAATTGAGAGTAGAAACGTGTCGACTTAAGTGATGCTTGACTTTACTTTACATTGTGGTACCCGTGGCGTGATGGTTAGCATGTCCACCTGCTGACCAAAAGGTTCGAGGCTCGAATCCCAGCAGAGGCAAATTGTTTTTCCACGGGTACCGCCTTTCACGAGGAATTGGCAAGTCCTCCGTTAGTAAATTCATTGCCATGAAAAGCACTTTCTCAAAAAGCCGTTCGGAACCGGCGGAAAATTGTAGGTCCCCTCCATTCCCTAACAAGGCATGGTTGTGAGAAATGCGCTAGGCCCAGGGGTTCCTCGCTCTTTTGCGCCACCCTTTTTATTTTCTTATAATAAACAGACATAACTTTGTGGAAATACAGGACTTCGGCTACCTAAGATTCTCTATAGATACGGAAAATTACATTAGCGTGGCAATCTAACGGAGAATTACTCTTACCAACTGCTGCTTCTAACCCAAAGAGTAAAGAAATCAGTTGGGAAGTAAAACTTCTCTAGAAAGATCAAGGCACCCCTGGGATGATCAAGATCTTAGATCTTCCCAGTCCTGCTATACGGCCCGGAAGCTTGGGTCTTATCTGAAGTGGATAAGGTAAGTCTTGGTCACTTTGAATGGAAAGCACTCCAAGAGATCTTTGGTGATGACGGTGTGTTGAGAACGTCAACAAAGAACTTTATGAGCTCGACATTAACATAGCTAGAAGAAAACGCATCTCGAGGCTACGATGGCTGGGACATATAAAGCGTGTGGACAACAACGCTTCGTCTGACGGGCTTTTGAGAGCACATTGCAGGGAAACCGCGAAAGGGAAAGACCTCGTCTTAGGTGCTGCTGTCAAGTGGAACAATATCCCAACCGACTAAGGGTACGCCCACGTACTGAGATTCGAAGTGTAAAAATTAGGCATCATTCTGTTGCTCAGCTTTCTATTTTCTAATTTTGAAAGTGCAAAAGCTCACCCGAAATCGACATTGTTGACGAACATGTTGGTTGAGGCCCTGTAAAGCGCACCGAAGTTGGTAAAAAAGCGGTAAGTTTATGAAAAATTATAAAACCCATTTTATTTAACTCAGTGCTAAATTCGTGGGAATTCAATTAAAAGGCGAGCATTTTCACTAGCGTAACTTTATATCATTGACATCTGAAAAATTAAACTTAAGCAACATAGGCTTAAACATCTGAAAACTAAACACTGCCTACACTGATGATTCTAGTATTCCTCAATATGAGGAGGAACTTTAAGGTTGCTTGAGAAAAGAACACATGCGTGACTACCACTACAAGTTCTAACAACCACATTTTTTATGGGCATCTTTACCGCCTGCTGTTTTAAAAAATTAAAATTTTAAATTCTACAGCACTTATTGATTTTAAGCTGCATAGAAGTTGGACTGTTGGACGAAATAAACTGCGGAAAGCAGCATCTTTAGAAATAAATTAACATACCATACATCTCGAGGGTAGTTAGAAAAATCGTCAACAAACAGGGCGAACAATATCGGACTTAAAGAGCAACCTTGGGGAACACATACAGCAGTACTAAATAAATGTATGCTGCCATTTTACACCAATGATGATGTAGCGGTTGTAAATTGATTAGTAATGAAAACTTATATGTAGTAGCAAATTTCTGTTCACCTTATTGAGTGCAACTTCAAAATTTTCATTAAAGGTGTAAAATTCACTTCACTTTTTACTTATGTAGTATTATTTATGAACACAAGTGCTAGCGAAGCTGATCGAAAGTCAACTAAAAGGCTTTACCTTCTAGTTCTTGAAAATCCTGATTCTCGTTAAGTGACGTGCAAGTAATACTATTTTGCATTTATACCTCTGCTTAAAGTTATTAAAACTTTCATTGTCTTTATGAGTTAAATCATAAAGAAATTCTACTACACACATTGATTCCCGTAAGGTATTGTTCGCATGCAAATAGTGCAAACCTTATTTTATTCGTGCCACAAGAATTGAGTGTATAACTTGACTACAATTACATTTTATTAGATTCTAATAAACTTGTATATTTTTTTAATTGAATACGAAAACTCCCAAGTGAGAATGTACGCTGTTTATTGAAGCAACTTGTGCATTGTTAGCATTGAAGAAAGAATATGAGTTCGACAACATGCCTTTTTTATGTCTCCAGAGACATAATAATTATAGCAAAGGAATAGTAAGTATAGTTATATCTGAAGAAGGACTTTTTGCTTTCAATGAAATTGTTCACTCGGGAAGCAAATTAATACGGGATTATATGGGATTGTATTATTATACCTATACAGTTCAAGGAACATAAAAAATTATTATGAGAGATAAGACTCAACGGAATAGGGAGCACTGAATGTGACTGTAAATATTTCATAATTTGCCTCCCAAACTTTGCTTATGAGTCAGACTCTCAAACCTATGATAGATAATAATTAACCAAAATTTTAAGACATAGAGCAAGCTATGAAAATATTTACGTATCACTAATTTTGTTAAGAAATAAAAGTAAATAGGGTGGCGCAACAGAGCGAGGATCCCATGGGCCTAGCGCATTTCTCACAACCATGCCTTGTTAGGGAATGGAGGGGACCTACAATTTTCTGCCGGTTCCGAACGGCTTTTTGAGAAAGTGCTTTTCATGGTAATGAATTTACTAACGGAGGATCTGCCAATTCCTCGCGAAAGGCGATACCCGTGGAAAAACATTTTTGCCTCTGCAAGGATTCGAACCTCGAACTTTTGGATTAGCAGGTGGACATGCTAACCATCACGCCACGGGTACCATAAAAATTTTGTTACAGTCTAATAATAATAGTCTAAGTCTAATAGCTAATGGAAGGTATAGCCTACCTACTTAGGGCGGCAGTAGCGCAGTGTTAAATTCATTGCGGGCATGTAATTTTCCTTTCCCGCACAGTTTCATCTGGATTCTGCATTAAACATATTTTTTTTTTGTATTTGTATTTACAAACATGTTATTCCCATTCACTGCAGCCGAAAAAAGAGAAGCATCCTACCTTAAACAACGGATCGACTCACGATAAAAAAGATTAAAACGAGCTGTATGTGGTAGAAGGACATCCGTTTTTATATTTGAAAGACCTATATTGTTGGCCTTGGATCCGGCCGATCAAATTTGCAAAAAATCTAACCGCCAAATCGGTCATGGTTTGAGCTTCATCTTTGGGACCTACTGACTAAAAAATTGGCTTGCATGGTGATTTCTCATTAGTGACCGAAAATTCAAACAACAGACGATGATAAAACGTTACACCCGAAAACATCGAACTTCTATGTTATGAAAAAATTTAAGTAATGACGGGTTTAACCAGCGAGAAGTCGCTGCAGAACACATAACAGAATTAAGAATTCAGCTCTCAACTAAGCTGAAGAGTGAAACATACATTTCACAGTGTAAACTATACGCTTTCAAGTAGCTTAAGTTTTCCAATGCCTAACGGACTTGCGATTCCGTGGTGGAATTCTGAACTCAAGAAACTTCGCAGGAAACCAGGATTCTTCTGAATAAGTCACTCAAGATCAATTAAGAGATTGACTGGAACGACTAGTTCCAAAGAATGTCCCTGACAAAGAGTTATTTGAAAGCATCGGAAAACTCTGTGTAGCCTTGCTTAAGACTTTTTAAGGAAGCAAAACAAAAAGGATGGAAAAACAAAGAAAACCCAAAAGGTTCTATATCGAACCGGAAGCAGACACTCAGTCTGATAAATCGTTGATTGCTGCTATAGAAGTCGTCTTATATGCTGTTCCATCTTCTGACAGCTTCTAGCTTCTGGCACTGACGGTATCTAAACAGCTATGTTACTTTACAAATAATTTTCACTGGCGGTCTAGCCTAAGTGTATATCTTAACCAATTTAGCAAAGCGTGTGAGTCTCTTTCAAACCAAAAACCGGTAAGCTTCAGATTCTCCTTCCTGCCCACAAAATTGTTAAAATTGGCCAAAAATTACAATCGCAAAACCCTACTATGAACACATCCTCTGTTTCAGGTGAAACATGCTTCCCAACGCGGAAAATCTTGCTAAATCGCACTTGAAAATCTTTTCAACACAATTGAATGTGCTTTGGAAACGAAGGATTTTACTATGTTCATTTTGAATAACGTAGATGCAATGGTGCTTTTGACAATGCTAGTTTTGACGGCATGAGCAACGCATACGATACTGTAATGAGAAGAAGCATGCGTGATGTCACAAGTGCTTTCGCGAGCATTGAAACAGTAGCTGCAAAAATTGGTTCGATGGTTTATGAGGGCAAAAGGAAGTATATGCTGTCATCAACCAAGGAAAGAGAACATCGTGGAATTGGACATCACAATAGGTAGACAATACTTCGAGGTTGTACAGAACTTCGTCTACCTATAAGATTCGCTACAGATATGGAAATAATATCAGTGCGGAGATCAAACGGAGAATAATTGTTGCTAACCGTTGTTTTTTGGGTTAAAAGGCAACTGAAAAGCAAAACCCTCTCCATAGAAAACCCAAGGTAACACACCCTTCTCAAATAAAGGCACACATTTGAAGTAATAACAAAGGTAAAAGGCTCTTTTGGTCTAAACACGTAGAGTTGCAAACTGCTGAGGTACTGTCAGTCTTTCAGTGTAAGCAAAATTTTTTCAAGGCATGGGATCAGTCACCGAAAAGAGTCTTCTGGATCAATATGAATCTGATACGACCAATCATCTTATGCGTCAGTTTTTTGGTGTAAGTTGTTCTCATACTTAATGGCTTTTTCGTCAAATAAAAAAAACGTGTTGGCTATATTGGAGCCATCTCCAGCAAACTGGGTACTTCTCTCGACGCATTGCTGAATCGTCGTCCCCTTAAAATAGAAGTGATCTATAGCACAATTTGGTCTGAAATTTAGACGATTTCGTAACAAACATACATAGGGCTTCGCATCAGAGCAGGGAGCCCCTGTGCCTAGAGCACTTCTCTCACCAGCACCTCGTGAGGAATCGAGAAGACCAAAATTGTGTGCCTATTCCGAAAGCTAATTGAGAAAAGGTGCTTTCATGGCAATGAAACTAATGTCAGAGGAAATACAAATTCACTGTGTATTAACTGATTCACTTTAATCCTTAGCCAGGGAGTGAGCGATTGCTGCCGGATCTTCACGGATGGTTCCAGAACAGATAATGGTTCTGACTCTAGTGCTGGTGGAGAGCGATGGCATGCGACTGCGCTTCTCATTAGCCACTTTCCCGTCCAAAAGGAGACGCATGTGCTATCCAAATGGCTATATGATAAGAAATATGGCTGGGTGGGTAGATAATATTTACATTTTCAGCAAGAGAAAAGGATCGTTTAAGGTTCTATTTAAAGCTCTAAGTTCTTCGAAAGTGGTCTAGGAATGCAAAGCTCTCAGAATACTGTCGAAAGTCTAGATTTCCCAAGTCTTGTTTCGGTTCCACGCCATTACGGCACAACTGAAAACGAAAAAAAACAAAAAAAAACTGAAAAAGATGAAAACAAGGATGAAGTTTCCAGACAAGGATCTCAGACATATTTCTCAGGGCCTGAACCAGTGCTTGGTTTGCTGAGCATTCAGAAGGTTTTCATCAACGATTGTATCTGTGAAAATCATAACCGCAAACCTCCGTTAGAAGCAGACTCGCTTAACATGGGCTCCTCAACGTAAGCAATAAAAATATAGCATGTTTTGCTATACTATAACAGAAGAGATTATAAAAAAAACTTGATTTCGTTGATCGCAGAGCAGATAAATTTTGCAATGCAACTATATTTTCATATTTTTAATTTTTACGATGTATTCAGAGATTTTAAGCTATTCGTTTTTCAACAAGACGGTTGCAAAATATCATGACACTGAAAACTGACACTTTTTTAGACAAAATCGCACGTAGGTACTTTTGTTTAGCTCACAATATTTCTGCCATCACTTCTTTAAATATTTCTTAAGCCTTTAAACTCACAAATCACAAAATCGATAATGTTTATTCAATGAGCATACACAGTCGAACCATCAAATCGAATGCAATTGATTGCACTTTAAATATATTGATATTTAATAGGATTAGGTGCTAATGCGATTGCAGATATGTCTCTATAATAAGAATTTTGTTTATTCTTTGGTGGCACCCGTATTTGATAGTAATAATTTCTTATAGCATATTCGTGTCTTGTTCCTTCAGAATGTTAATAGTCAAATTAAATGTAAAGAAAAGACCCCTTCATCGTTCCATGCACTTCAGTTGCATGATGTTATTGACTAATTTAGAATTGGGAAGTTGTCATCGATGACACACAGATCGATATTTATGGCTGAGATCAATTTTGTTTAAGTTTTTTGAAAATTTTGAGTTTAGAATGTATACAGGGTGGGCCATAAAGACACACGAGTTTTGAATAACTATTGGGTTTAAGCGGTTTGCGGTAGAGGGAGGTAGGAAGTGAAAATGAGCAACAGAGTTGCTCGACGTTTATACCGTTCGGAGTACCGATTACACCACATAAATCAGTGTCCCAGTGAAAGTGTGAGTAGGTCTTTAGTCATCAATTTCGAGTCTACTTGTTCAACTTTCAATCAGAAACCTTCAGAACGCTTAAGGACAACAAGAACAGAGGAATCAACTATTTCTTTGAAAATCAGCGAGGCAATCTGTGACTTTAAATTTGGATACACAGTGTGATTAGGTCTTCAGTCAAAAGATAAAATCTTGAGACAAAGAACAATGGTGACTAATTCAAGAGCAATGTCAGAGTGAGTTTTCGATAGTCTAAGGCAAAGTTTGGAGGAGTGTTTCCAGAGCTATGGTACACACCATGAGGATTTCAGTTTTTAAAAATATCGTTTCCGTGTACATATTCATTTCAATGATTTTTTCCAGAATCAACTCTCAACTTTCTGGCCCACCCTGTATGAAACAATATTTCTTCTTCGAACAGAAATTTAGTAATAAGCTGTAAGAAGTGTAAACATAACGCAATATAGTAAAGGGTGTTTTTTATACGTGTAATTTTCAAGAAGAAGAATTCTATAGTAGACCAAGAAATCAGGGTTTGAGGGCTTGCAGTTATGTTTTGAAAAAGATTTCGGGCAATTGACCACCGCAGCTGCCTCCAATAAATTCCAACTGAGAAGCTCATTTTTGCATTTTTGGCCGTATGTCAGCAATAACGAGAAAACGAGCCAAATATTCCCTTCCCAGGCGTCAATCGTCTCAGGCTTATCTGTGTTGACAAGTGACTTCAAATAACCTCACAAAAAACGTCAACGATCTTGGAGGTTAATCACAGTTTCAAAACTCGAAATTATATTAAAAGCAGAGTCAACAGCAATATTAATGACTATTTACCGAACGTACGCAGTGTCCAGTGGTCGCGCGGATTCAATTCTTCAACGATGAAATGACAAACTGAGTACTGAGCATAAATCTAGTGACAGCTGCCTAAAAGACCAACTACAAAAAAGCATTGACAGATTGAAAACCACAAATCTTTAAAACACCCTTTGTAATAATCTTCAATGTATGCATGTAAGTAGGTTTGCGAATAAAGCTGTTGATTAGACCTTCGAATAAAAGCACCACTCAACAATTGTTGACATCGCATCAGTGAATAAGATATTAAGCGACGAATGGTTTCAAATGTCATTCTAACAATATTGTCTCTTTTACATACCGTTATCAATATTTGCTTTTTCTCATTCTCTTGTTTTAAATATGTAATATCAACAAAACACTTGTCTATTTATGTTCCACATTAAAAAATAATAATTTATTTTTATTGTTGTTTGTGTGAGGAATGTTCAATAATTTTTTATGGTAGATATGTAATAAATACATTGAACATAATGAGCTGGAAAGCTCATTTTGTTACTTCGTTTATCTAAAAATTGAGATTTATAACTCTTTTTAACGATAATGGAAGTAATAGCTCGTGACATAGTTTGATAAGAGCATTAGGGTTTCACATTGCTACAAAAGTTTCACACTTCATTTGATTTGATTTTGTTTGTCAATTAGCAGTAAAATAATGGAGACTTTTTCCTTTTGCTCTCCCACAGTAACAATTTTCAACACTTTCGAAAACAGATTATATTTGTAGTTTCTATGGGATTTTTTTAGAACAACATTCAGCAAAAAAGTATATTCAATTTAAAAAAAATTTTCATAGTAAATTTGGATATCTAGAAAAAGACTGCTTTTAATGCTCATATGTAATGAAGAAATTGAAGAGAGTCAAAACCGATTTGTTTGTTTTTATTTTCAATGTCTTCATTCATCAATGTTCATTGACAATATTTTGATAGAAGTGTTTGTATGCACCCACGGTATGGGCCATATTAGGTTGTCTAGCACGAGCTCGAGCGTCATTTGAGCGTTACCGCTGTGCCACTTTATTGTCAAATTGCCACTTTTTTCAGGCTGTGCCACCGAGCCACCACCTCTCAGTCTGTGCCACTTTTATAGCATTATTTCTGTTTTTAGTAATTTTACTAAAAGTCCCGAAAAGGTAATCGAACAACATAAATTTTTAGAAATAAAATCCGTCCACACAGATTTTAAACCAATTTTTGAAATTGACAAAAATATCGAATTGTTTTGGTTTAAAGTGGGTTACATTAAAAATAGTTTGAATGAATTTCTATTTTCCGACTTATATGAATTTGTTGCCACATTATTAGCCTTGTCCCATATCAGTGCCTGGGCTGAGAGGGTTTTTCTAAGCTAACTTCGATGAAAAATATACTCACCAACCGGCTAAAAACTGAAACTATTGAAAATGTGTTGGCTTCCTTAAATTAAGTAAGCAAATGTGACATAGCTGAGTGGAGTCCTGATTAGCTCCTCATAAAAAAAACATAGGGAAACCATCACAAGAAAGTAAAATGTGATACGAATTCTTTTAAATAAATTATTATTTATATCTTTTTTATTATTTATTTATACTTTTTTAGAACAAAATGCGGTCGGGTGACGAGTCAGGTAGCTCGAGAAGGAGCGACCTTCGCTTCACAATACTCTCTACTGTTGACCTTTTGTATGGAAGTCAAACGTCTATTGTACGAGGAAGTCAAAGGTCTATTGTACGCGCCTGGAATCGCCCATTAATCAATACAATTAATAATTTTCTCGTGGTGAAACTTTAAACGCAATTATCTCGATACTACTTTTTCAAAAACTGCTCGTGTTGTTGCTCAAAAAGTTAGCGACCGGTTTAGAAAATTTTTTGGGAGGTTACTCTCAATAATATTATCGAAAGGATATACCTAAAGTATGAAAGGTAGCGTGTAGATAAATAATTTTTCGGGTGTCAAATGTTTCGAAAAAATTGACGAAAATTCATAGTTTGGAGTAAAAAGGCTCCCCAAATTTAGAATTTTGCACTTTTTCATTATTTTTTGGTATGTCCTTCCCCTTAATATGTCAGTAAAAGAATGAAATTTGATAAATCTTTTTTCAGATCAACCGAAAAAGAGTGGCAACTGCAGTAATTTTCGATGTCGCCGGAAACAGGCGTCCGGAGAACTTCAACAACGCAATTTTGTTGGTCATCCCATAGATGAACATTTTTGTGAATACTGGACAGCTCTAATAAACATTTCTTCTAATTTTAAAAATGTTTGGATTATTTTATTCCCTCTAAAAAAAATTAAAAAAAAACATGTTTTTTACGCTCCTAAAGTGGTCTCCTGCCTTAAACGTTGCATTCGACGTAATATTTCCGCACTTAAGCTCGAGAATGGGAGTGTTCGTGATAAAAACTTATTAATCGTGGTAGCTGAAAGCTGTTGAAATTGTCTTATAAAACATTTATTACACTTTGTTAATTTATTAACAGAACTAATCTTGCTCATGTCTTGCAAAACTATAGTAAAATTTTAATTGTGTGGAAACCATAGCCAGTATCTTAGGGCAGATTTTATCAGTGGCTCATGTCTTCCTTCGCTGTGATTTATTATAACATCTGTTACAAATGCAGTAATTTCTTTCCATTGCGTGCAAAGAAAAAGAGCATAAAAAGGAATATTGTTCCCAGAGATGTTATTGAAACTCCAATAAAGGAATAAATGAAGGAACACCTTTGAGCCGGTACTTATACGGAAATTCTAATTTAAACATATTTGAAAGCAAAGCAAGTCTTCTAAAATATTTAATATTGAAGAAATAAAGCTGAAATTTGCCACGGCTGATTTTGATTGATTTTTTTTTGAGTCACAGAAAAATTATATAACTGCGAAAAAATAGGATGAATTCATGTTAAAAATGCCAGAAGGTTATAGCAGATTAAAGAAATTGCACAGGCAACCTCTGCAGAGCAAATTAAAAACGTATACGTATAGAGGCTATAGCCTCTTTTTGTTCATTCATGATTACGCGTATGAAATAAAATGAGTTCTACTCGAACTTCCCGACTAAGCGGGAGATTGGAACCAAAAATCTGGTTCATTTGGAAAAAATCACTTGCGTGTAGATTAAATTTTCAAGAGGTGTCTTAAAATAGATAAATTTATGTTTGAAGTGGTGTATCCAACATGCGAAAAATTCGACTTAGACGAATATACCTATAGGCTATTGATTATGTCCTAAGGAAAAGAACATAATGAGGGTAAGAAAAGAGTGGGCTCTTTATGCAGGAATATGTCAATGAGTTAACTTAAAAGAAAATAATACGGAGTGCTATCAAATTAGTGGGCGCAAACCAGACAAAAGGGTAAAAGTTCAACTTTAACAGTATCTTTAACATATACATAAGAAGGTAATGTGACTCATTGATTGATTGATCACTTAGCTTGCAAAAACATGAATTAAATTGAGCAAGGAAGCTTTTGACTCTTATAGCAACGAATGGAAACAAAGATTCAACGAAGATTTGTGTGATCAATATCGCATCGTGAGCGTGAGTAGAAGAGACTATCTTGAGACTACGACCGATTAGATTCAATATATCTAATCTGTCTGATGAGTATCAACCCTTCTTTTCGACTGACTTTTGAAACATATCATAGACAATAGATGGCGCAATCGAGTGTAAGAAGACCTCAACCGACTTAGAATGCAAAACTGGGGAGAACTGACCCGAGATCGAAATTGTTGTCTAAAAATGCTCGTTGAGGATCAGGTTGAACACGAACAGTAATGACTTTTTCCTGGTTATGTCTGTGACATATTGCGTGTCATGTCTTCTTTTTACGAGGGAGTTTCAAGCTCGAATCCCAGAGATACCTTCCTGTTTTCTTTTTTGAGATGTTTTAAACCATAATTTATAACAAAAATAATTAAAAACTCAGAACTCAAAGTCCTATTTAAGATTTATTCTTTTTCAATTTTTCTCAAATTATTGTAAGACTTTGTCTTTTTTTTTAAATTAAATTGGCTTAAAATATGTGATTTCTTCCTAGAAAAATACTGTAAAAAAAAAACTTTTGTCACTCGGGCAGACGACAGCTATGTCATGCCTTTATTTATTCAAGATTTTCTCAATGACTCTATGTACTGTTTACTATATTGAATAAAGATCTATCTATCTCTCTCTGTTTTCTTTTTCTTGAATTTACTAAGTACATCGCTTGTAAAATTCAAGTAATAGACGTAGTTCATTAGAAACTGTTAGCTATTTAAAAAAAAAAAAAATCACATTGAGCGATAAATGTGCAAATCTTCCGAGAGTATTTCACTGCTATGAAAAGCGCTTTCTCCCTCATCCTTGCATACATACGTACATACATTGGGTGGCTCAACAGAGAGGGAAGCCCCGAGGCATAGCCCATTTCTTACAATTATGGAAAGGGGGCAACCTAAAGTTTTCGAATGATGTCATGTTGTTGAACCTACTGTCGAAGGACTTGCCAATTCCTTGCGAAAGGCGATACCAATGGAAAAACATAATTTGTATTCTATTAGGAGCCTTACGAAATCATAAAAAGCTATATCGCTCCATGAAATGCGTTAGGCCTCGGAATCCCCGACGTTTGTTCTGCCCATCGATTAATTTATTTTAGATAAGAATTGAAGGCAGAGCTGGACATTCGAGTATATAATTTTGCACTTTACATTTCACAGGCCATAAACCTGCAAGTTTTAAGTCGCGTCGTTCCCTCTGGTTTTTAAGACAAGTAGGTGTTTTATTACAAAGATCAAACATGAAAAATTGGTTCCTCACTATCAACGTCAGTTTTTTTTAAATAGGCTCTTCGAAGAAATCACAGGTATTCAATACAGGTGGTTTACCACTAATCTCTACCACTGGCGGTCAAACCAACTAGGCAGACATAAAATTCACTGAAAAATGCACCAACAAATTTCCATACCAGTATTTAGGATTTCTTTCATTTATGCTCAGGTTCGATGCCCATGTCAGTCCATCAAACTACAGAATTTTGATAGTTTCAAAACTTCACTCAATGCAAGCAAACTCAATATGTCTCGCATAATTTTTGTAAGGTATTCCAAACTAGACAATAAATTAATCTCATGCCATAGAAAGTTCAGAACTACTAAGGGAAATACCACCCCAGCGCCCAGCTAACCATCTACAAATATTTCACCAGTTTGTGCTGAAATATTTACCGTCAACAACATTTCGTTCCTGTGAACTACACAATTTCTACTTAAGGCCTTAAGTGATTCACATGGTAACCCGATGTTTTGAAATATTAGTCAAAAGTAAGCAGTTGATCAAATTACGTAGGAACACTTTGTGTTATAGAACGCGTTTCATGAAAATAAATAACACAGGAAACACACAAATGCTTGCGTCACTAGTTTTACAAAGTCCACACCCTCAGCCATAAATCAAAACAAAAGAAAAAAAATGTTACTTAAACTTTCACCCAGGTGCTGGTTCTTTGATCGGTTCACCTTTATGTGAAGAGTAGTCAGTTGCAGAGCGAAGGGGCCCATGATCAAAAAGAGCGGAGTTTTCGGAGTTTTCTTGATCGCTAAAGAACTTACAATTAATCTACAAATATTATTCAAACCTGTTGCAAAGTTAGAGTTACTTAAAAAAAACATTTTCTTTTTTTCAATAAATATTTTAAAAGCCCATCATTACAAATTTTAATTATGTTTGTGATGCGGAATGTGATATTGTTTGAACCAATATCGCTAAAATAGATTTTACGACTTTTTTCTGTTCAGATAGTAGGTAGGCAAATAAATACGCAACAGATGAACGCTTTCGGTCACCAATTGAGTCGTTAGATATTCTTTTTCCAAGCTCTCGAAAGCCATAAAAAAGTTATACATATGCTTTAAAAAATTCTTAAAGGAATTATTAAGCAGAAAATAAGTTCATTAAACTGATAAGTATTTACTTTTCATGGTGAATTCCATGTCATTCCCTTTATATGCTGTTTTTATTTTTTAATAAAGCTTCACAACTTCTGTGAATTATTTCTCCTTTTGCAGCCAATGTAACTCGACTCCTTAAGTACATAATTGTTAATCAAATGTCACTTTCGATTAACTTATTCAACGCCAATTATATACATGGAAACGTCAAATTTATATTTATCTTATCTTGCCCACCGTAAATAAAGGAAAACTGCAGATACGCACTCGATAGATAAATAATAATTTATTATCAATTTGTGAAATAATATCGATAATGGAAGACGAACCAAATTAGAAATGGAACTGTCAAATGGTTTTCAAAAAAGAAAACTTTGAGAGTCCTATCAAATTACTACAAATGGTCTCCAAAAACAAAGGCTGAATGTACCTAGTCCAGGAAGTTAGTCATTTTATAAAAATAAAAATAAACAAACATGTCTCGATCGCGTCTTATCCCAACTTTGTATATAGTTCGTCATAACATAACATAACACGAACCTTCCCACTTTCAAGATTAAAGTATTATTGCTTTTATCAATACAAGAAGGAAACGTGTGGTTTTTGTAATCTTCAACATTACTCACCAAAAGTTAAGCGCCTTTCCAGCTCTTTCAATATACTCTGATCACGCAACAATCAACTGCAATGAATGTGACGGCAAATAAACGTTAAATACGAATATGCACTTTGATTACGAAAATTTGAACAATTGTTGAACTGACATGAAGAAACCCAATGAGCTCCCGTCACTTTGTCGGTCGTCGATGAAAAAACCTGTTTTAATCTCAGCTTTAATAAAAAAATGCAAAAAAGCCGGTATATTCAATCGTCACTCTCAGGTAGACTTCCCAGCATCAAAGCAACAAGTCGAACGATTTATTTGTATTTGTGCGGTGTTTACCAACCCAGTTTACAAATCTTTCAGCCACGACACAGCGTTTTTAGATGGGATTTAATTCTTCGAAACCGGAAAGTCCCAGACGTAATTTAACACAAAAAAAGCTCATATCACTCGAAATATCAACAAAATTTTGGCTAACCCACACTACACTACTACACTACGACTTGACATAAACATAAGGTGCTTTTGTTTATTCAAAAAAAAAAAAAAAAAACTCACTTTCACAATTCACTTCAATATCTAATAACAACAATGATTGCCTTTGTACTGATCAATCAATCAAAAGGCGGTTATGATTTTTATTTCAATTCAAAAGTGAAACCGAAACTATGATTAAAAACGGAATGGCTTTCCCGCCAACACTTCTATATCAGTGACCGTCTGCGAATGAACTAAAATAAAAACCATTTTGCAGCAGCAAAATTCCTACTTAAGTTAAATTCACTTAAGTTAAGTGGACAAGTGGGTGTGCTGTGTATTCCACTCGATTACGATAACTCGATTGTCTGTTGCTCTTGCTTATGTGTTCAACCGAAAGTTTAATGAGCATAAAAGCTGTATTTCGTCTTATCATAAATCTTCTTTGTCTGATATCGTAGCTGAGTGTTTTTAAGAGTGATTTTATTCTATGAGTTGTTTGTTATTTGTTTACATTCTGTCTGTACAACAACAGCCATTGGTTATTAGAAGACGTCTTTAATAACTGTGGTAGGAGAGTACCATAGAGCATAGACCTAACTAATAACTTAATATTACGTCAGTGTGTATTACATTCTACACAGTATGCTAATAACTAACTATGGAAGTGCCTACACGAGTTTATCTCAATGAAGATTAAACAGATTTTAACAAAATTACTCTTAAGTGGAGGGATGTTTGTATTTGGCAACAATTAAGGATTATTGTTTCGTCTTTTTAGTGTACTTTTCACTTTAATGTCAAATATTGTTTATTACTTCATCTTAAATAAATTTTTCTTCATTATCCACTGCGGAAAATTTAAAAAATGTCAACTTTATGGCAATTAAACCAATAAAATGGCGACGGGAGTTCCCTCTCAAATTAAACTGTGGGTAAGTAGTGGCACTCAAAGTAGTATTCTTTCTGTATTTTTGTTCTTGGCTCCACAGAAATGGTAATACGAAGAGTCAACTTGATAGACTGAAATCATTTCGTTTGCCCACAAGCTTATTTTGGTAGGAAGCACCCTGCTGGAAGCCCTAAATTAATGTCGTCAATTGCGATTGTGGTACACACATAAATAGGGTGGCGCAACAGAGCGGGAAGCCCCGGGCCTAGCCCTGTCTCACAACCATGCCTTCTGAGATGATGAATGGACCTACAATTGTCTGCCGGTTACGAACGGCTAATCGAGAAAGCGCTTTTCATGGCATAATGAAATTAATATCAAAGGCCAATTCAACGCAAAAGTGCGATAGCCGAGGAAAAACTTTTTTTTTGATTCTGTTGGGATTTGAACCACGAACCTCCCGCGTAAGAGGCAGACATGATAATGATAACATTACGCCACGGGCACCACTGGTGGTAGTTGGTTAGTGAAAAAATCATTAAGACTAAAAAAAGGGAACGTTTTGCTATTACATGTTTTCAATAAAGTTAATGTGTTCTTACCTATCTTCGAGTTATGAACTAAGAAAACTTCACTAAGGCAGTAGTAATAATAATCAATTCTCGTCATTGAAGTCAGTGCAGATGCTCTGTGAGTGCATTTAGTGCATTCTTATTGTAAAAGCCTATTTACACTGGGACGAAAAAGGCTGTTTTCGAAAAAACTCTCAAGCTGTAACAAGGTTGATTCAAACGTTTAAAGACCGAAAAAGGGGTATACTTAGGGGTTATACTTAGACAGGCTAAACAAAAGTCACTGTTCCAGGTGGAAGTTCTGGCGATTAAAAGGTCCTATCGTAGCTAAAAGTAAACGTGATATCTTCAGTGAATATCCGAATCTTCTCAAACAGCCAAGTAGCCTTCAAACAACTCTGAGCTGTTTTCGCGAACTCAGTAGTCGCCCTCTATTGTCGCCTTTACCTCATGAAATGGCTGAACAGTTCATAACATTCTCCTTTTTTGGGTGCCGTGTTACAGAGATATCCTAGTAAACTGCAATTACAATTACAATTTTCTTTATTGAGACTTAAAAACAGCATATATACATTGTATCTTAATATTAACTTATAGCCGGCTTCAAGATATGCCTGGCTAGAAAAAATTTTTGCATAAAGAATTAAAGTTTCTTAATCAAAATCAAGTAATTATATATACATAGCTACAAATAATTTCAACGCATAATGTGCATGCTTGCTCCCGGCATGCTTATATCCCTAGTAAACTGCAAAACCGTTGAACTTGTCGCAAAAAAGCGGGAAGTCCAATCTCAACGAGAAGGCTTAACATTGGTATATACCAACCGCTACACTCAAACTCATGCTAAAACAAGGCGTCATGGATAAAATAAACAGCAGGTGGATAAACACCTCTACTTGTGTGGCTATAAACAGACAAAGCTAAAACTACGTCTAAAACGCACCTACCCATAAGCAGATTACACATTGGCTCCGTAGTCGGTGTCATTACTGGACATTGCCTCATATGTAGGCACGCCACGAGACTCGGAGTTCCATCAAACGACTTCTGCAGAAGCTGCTTAGACGAGGAGGAAGAAGAGACAACCTCACACCTCCTCTGTTCAAGTCCTGATTTTTCCCTTAAAAAACTGCATTTAGGAGATTATTTCTTCGATGATTTAGGCGATGTGGTGAACACAAATACCCACCCACAAATACATTCACCTCCATCGCTTTATTAAAGTTCCAAACGGTTTAGTTAATTTTGGTACTAATTCGGACGCTTTATTTAGTATCACAATGTACTTAATAAGGGTCTCAGTTGGTTTCCTGAACTAACGGTTTTTGCAAAAATTCTCAAAAAATAGTTTTCCCATACATATTTTATGTCATTTATTACAAAACCAATCACAAAACGAGTTGTGCAGTTGTGGTTATACAGGATAGATGATATTTTGTGTGTTTTGTGTTTGTTCACCCAAAACAGCTGACATAACAAATGCGTTCCCATATCACTTCAAGTACACGGTTTTTAAGTATTTAATGACATAAATTAATTTATATTATGCCAAATCTAAATTGGTGTAATAACAAAAAAAGAGATTTTCCTCAAAAAAAGAACGCAAAACTGTTCGAGATGTCAAACAAAAACCTGTAACGTTTTGGGTTGAATGTATGCATGTATACATAAACTTAACTCGTTTTTGAGGCTGTGTGAATAACTTAAAAGAGTTTCCACAACACCAATTTTGGTTCAAGAATCTGATGCAACAGTTTTTTCTTCACTAAAAAGATGAGTGTTTCGAGTATAGGGGGACGAGCAAATTCTCCAGTTCTTTTCTGTCATTATTCTCAAAAAAAAAAAAAAAATAAAGGTTTTAGAAAGTCCTCATGGGCATAATTTTTTTCCAATTATTCTCTGATATAAGTTGTATGATTTGGAACCATTTGATCGGTCCCTTTGATTTTGTAAATGTTTTTCACTTGTGGGATTTCTTTTGCCTAGGGTTGTAAACTTATTTTTATCAGTTATCAATTTTTTAAGCACAATTAGCCAGTGCTGTGCACCCAATGAAATAGGCTTTCATTTTCATTTCACACGAACTTGACGCCCAATTACTATAGGATATTGGATATACCAATACAATTAGGAAGCCGATGCTTCCTTGGTTCAAAAGAAAAATTCTGTTACTATATGTCCACACGAACTTGTCGCCGAATTACAGCCCTATTATGGTTGTCAACTATCAATCAATTGATACACGATAAGTGCTATCAATTAATTGATAAATCGGTATTATGCATGTCAATTGATAAATTTTCTTCCATTGTGAAGCTCGTACTATGCGTTGACACACCCCACATCTAGGTACAAAGCGACCATTTTAATTTCCTGCATTCAATGAACACTAAACACATTTAACTTCAAAATTCAATTTGGAATGAATTTTTGCTATACGGCACAGAAAAAAACACTTCACGATATAGCCCTTATACTAGTCAACCACGTACCTGTGTTTTGGCTACACATTTCCAGTAAAATAAACCAAAAAAATGTTCATCAACGACGAATTTGCGATTGACTGAAAAATTGTTAGAAATCAAAAATATTGATAACCATAATACCGAACAAGCAACTAGAGACGTTCACAATAGATCGCAAAAAAGCATTTCATTCACAACTGATCAAAAGTTCCGATGGTTGTTATCCGTAATACCACTTAACCAATTTCATTGATAGACGAACAAATTTATCAAGTATCGTATTGATATTTGACAACCATAATAGGGCTGAAAGTCTTACTGTATGCTGATGACCTGGGACCTGTTTCACAGATCATACAACACTACATTTCATACAGCATATAACAATTTTGAAATCATACATTACATACAATTTTCTGTTTCACAGATTTCATTGGAAAGATTGTATGATGTTCATTTTTGTTGTATGATTTGACAGCAAAAATTATTGAATAAAACAAAACTCTATTTTTTAAAAGTCAAATTTTATAGAATCAAACGAAGACAAATTCATTTGCGTATACTTTTTATATCTTGCAAAAGATATTACCTTTGTGATATAAAATCGGTCTACAATGGACTGTAAGTAGTTTAAGCTCATTAAAATTCAAGAAGGGGAATGCAGATAGGTCGAGAAATAAGTTGGTTTTAACTCAATTGGGTCTATAATCAATCAGAAAGCTGAATGTCTTTAATGTGATACTTAAAAAATTGAAAATGAAAGAAGCATATTATTTAAATAAAAGGGCAGTTCAACCACTACTCTTGCTCTTATAATATGTTCTTAGCTTTTCTCTTTGTATCGAGCTTCAGAAATCTTGCTTTTCGGTCAGACAACCCCGTATATTCTTTCTTGCATTCGTTGAAATCCTTGTTCACAGAACTTGCATCATTTGCCTGCAACTTTTTGTGTGTCTCATTTTGTCTACAAGAGATTATAGCTGAGCATTGGAAATTGGCTTTTTCGCTTTTGGAACCACTTTTGGGAATATGGGTTGATACTGTTCTTAAACAAAGGGTTTGTCAAGTTTGAATGAAGATGAAAAAAGAAAGCGATTGGAAAAGATTGCATTCTTCACAGACGTCTAACGGTTCTCAATAGTAAGAAGTATACTATCACCTAATTCCATGTTCATAACAGACAAAAAATGAATAAAAAGCTTTTTCTATAAAACGATAGTCTCAACATTATACTGACTACGAAATGTACTTGGTTCCTTGGACAAGATTGGAGGTTTTTCAAAACGCGTTCATTCTTTAGTCTGGTCTCGAAGATGTCGTACATACATACATAAGCAAATGGAAATTAAATTACCAATTTTCTTTGTATCTTGGTCTTTCAATCTTGTTCTCATACTATTCTGAGTCTCATAAAATCTCGTTTTTCAATTCAGAAGCGCCGTTAAGCTTTCCAAATAGCAAGTGTTTGGCTGCCTACAAGAAAAAAGCGATTTATACATCACTATTTTTTGCTGTATCAGATGTATCAAAATTTATCATACATTGTAGACACATAAATGTATGACAAATTCTGTGAAACAGAATTTTTACTGGAAATATTCCAGGCGAATTAATCAATCAATGACAGCAGTCATACAACATTTCTGTAAAACAGTATTTTGTAAAATAAATTTTGAAAGCATACCATGTAAGTGATGTATGATCTGCGAAATAGGCCCCTGGTGCTGCTAGCTGATAATCCATTCGCTCTGCAACTGCAAATTAATAGACTTCAGAAGTATTGCGAAACTTGGGGCTTAAAAATCAATACCAACAATACAAAGGCTATGATTTTCGAATCTTGACACCGAAGTAGGCTACCGGAGCAATCATGGACTTGATGGTCCATAATGAGTGCATCGATGTAGTAAAGGAATTCAATTACCTAGGAGTTTTGTTAACACATAACCTTAACTGGAGCAAACACATAAATGAAAAAAGCAAGGAAGCCAAAGTAGCCATCATTCAGATGTGGCCAACGTGTAATGTAGCATCAAAGTACCTAGTATTTAAAGCAACAGTCAATACTTGTGTGTGTTATGGGGTGCAAACATTTGGGTATGCACAACAAGACGAAGTTCGAATGTACCCAAAGGTTCTTTTTAAAACGACTATTCCGATTACCTAACGCAAAACCAACGTATTCTTTACATGTGGAGTAAGGTTTAGCACCGATTTACATTCAAAATCTTAAATAGCATGCCAACTATTTGAATACAGTTGCGAATAGAGAAAACGGACTACATAAGTCAATATTGTTAAGACAACTTCGAAGAAACGCTACACCTTTTAAAGAATGGAACCTTCTTTCCGCGGCACAAAATGTAACTCTTTCCCTAACAGATAATAACATTATCGAATGGCAAAGTTTACTTGATGATGTAATTGCAAAAACTGATAATGCGATATATTTGCAATATCTAGAAAGTGCATCCTCTTCAGAAAGTAGAAACCTGTACAGGAAACTGAACCACCAATTGCCATCCGATGTGAATTATTTTTGCAAAGAACTGACTGCAGAAGCTATCGGCATCATACTTAGAACCAGAGTGGAAATCCTTAATCTAAACTTCGTGCCTTATAGATCCGATCTTCCACTAATCTTCACTCTCTGCAATCTGAGGGAACTTGAAGGCACTCACCATTTTATAGCAGCTTGCCCAATATTGCTTATTTACTTCCAAACAAGTTTTTTGTCTTTGAACCAGCTTATTGATATTCTCAACGGATCAATTGGTGGGGAGAAGCTCTATAAATTTTGTAAACACGCTCTGTCATATCGCGATAGCTTTTGAATATTGAGAAATATTCTCTCAGTTAGAATATTAACAACATTTTTTTTTTTTTTTTTCTCTAATCTTTGTGTTTCAAATCACGTCTAAATTGTATAACTTTTTACTTTAAAGTTTAATATGTTTCTAGTTTAACGTAATTTATTTCAACATTATTATTGTTATGATCTGGTATAAACTAATGTCTGTATTTTAAAACAAAAATTCTAAAACTACAAATTTTTTTTTTCTTTACATCATTTATTTCTTTAAAGAATTGTCTGAAAGTCGAAGAAGCTTATAAAACAAATTAAAAAAAAATATGTAAAAACTAATTAATGAAGATTGAAGAACTTTCACATTTTATATGAATGTATTTAAGTTTAAGAAATGTCTATCAGGCAGACGGCAGCATATAGCCATGTCCTTATATTCTTAGTTCTAATGAAATGTAAATGTGGTACCCGTGGTGTGATGGATAGCATGTCCGCCTGTTAATCCAGAGGTTCGAGTTCGAATCCCAACAGAGGCAAAAATGTTTTTTCTACGGGTATCGCCTTTCGCGAGGAATTGGCAAGTCCTCCGTTAGTATTCACTGCCATGAAAAGCGCTTTCTCGATTAGCCGTTCGGAACCGGCAGAAAATTGTAGGTCCCCTCCATTCCCTCACAAGGGATGGTTGTGAGAAATGGGCTAGGCCCAGGGGCTCCTCGCTCTGTTGCGCCACCCTATTTATTTATTTATTTAATGAAATGTAAAACTGGAATATTGTAATAAAGAATTTTATCTATCTATCTACCTATCTATAAAAAAGTGAATCCAGAAAAATCACAAACGAAATACCGTACAAACCAATCAAAACACAAAATTTCAAACTTTGTTCGTCTCAGACTCGGCCACACCTCAGCAACTCACAAACACTTGCTCACCAAGAACAATCCGCTTATCTGCACTTCATGTAACACAACTCTAAACATCTCTCATCTCCTTGAAATCTCCCAAATCTCGAAATCTGTTATAGAAACCGTCTTTCAAAACAAACCAATATATGAAATATTACAAAATCCAAACTCGTAACATGAAAATAAATTATAATAATAATAAAATCTATGCATTTAAACATTTTTTAAAGGGGCCATACCAGGTGATGGGCTCAAGAAATCGATTTTTTGTTCATAAATTGCTTTCTTAACATGTCTAGAATACGGTCGCAAAGTGATTTTTAAAAACTCGAAATCGTTTTAAAGATACAGTAGTTAAAAAAATGTTTCATACCATCATAGTTATAAGCGGACCTTAGACTTTAAACCCGTTTTTCTCGAAGCTATGTTTTTTAATCTTTCCTCCATCGTAGGTATGTAACTCAAAAACGGTTTGCCGAATCAGTGGAGTAGATAGGGGGGGTCAGCGGGATATATCCCCTTGACATTGGGATCGATAATTGTTCAACATAATCAGTCATGTATCGATAATAGAAATAAGCTAAGGAAACGCACTCTGAAATTTAGTACCTGCTTCCTACGTGAAAGAAATTTACAAGCCATGAAAACATAGTAGAAGGGTTTTCGGTTCTTTTCAAGTATTTTTCGTCTGAAATATACAAAGCAGCTAAAAAATTTAATGAAGCTGTTGAGATTTACCAAACATATTTGGCTGCCAAAACATCTTCCGTTTTTGAAGAACTAAAGACTTGGAAGAGATATTTGATCCGAAGGAATAATACTTCCTCTAAGGATTCATTGGAAGCGCTCGATAGCTGCCTAAAGAAAACTTTTCTAACATAGGCATATATTTTATCAAGGATATTAGCTACACTGCCCGTTTCTCCCGTTTAACTCCCGAAAGAACTTCTTCAATTTAAAGAGAGTGAAAACAACACAAAAATATCCTTAACAATATGTCTTTTTTAATAACATTGTGATAAACGTTGGATGTTTACTTATTTGCAAGATCGTTTGAATGGTTTGGGTGGTCTAGCTATTCATCGCGAAATACTTATAGCAGCAGACGAAGTTATAAGTGTTTTAACTAAAAAGGACGGAAATAAAACGGATTTTATTCTATGATAAATTTTTTTAATTTATATTATTTCGCCTATTACATCAGTATTTATTCTAGTTCACATTCAAATGAATTCAATGAAGTCTTATTACTTGTTTTTTTTTTCAATCATTAAAGCTTTCAAAAAAATGAGCGAACTAAGCTTATTCCACCCCCATAGCCAAAAGCTATCTACGCCACTGTGCCGAATGACTTGAAATTTGAAGGGTCACTCAGGAAATGTAAACGCAAGGAACTGTTATCAATCAAAAATTCCCAAATTTACGATTTCTTTATAGCAAAAATCAAAAAAACAAAAGCAAAATGCGTAACTTTCAAATATCTACCAAAAGTCCAAAAACTAAGACAAGAAACTGACCTACATTTACATCACAAAAAAATTGGGTTTTCCTCACCGCGCCGCACCGTAAAAAGAAAACTAGAGAAGAAATATCGACCCTACAACATCTTCGTTTGCACTTCCAGCAAACTGACAAAAAAATTTTACTTTGCTGATTTGACAATATATATGACAACAAACAACATATATCTCAACTTCTCAATCTCAATCCATCCAAAAACAAGAAATCTTTAAAAAAAAGATCACTCGGACATGTTGTGTACATACACTTTCGTCAGTGTCCTTGCCTTCCCTTATCTGATTTCTTTATATGTATGCCTATACTAGCATAGCGCATGCTCGTATAATTGTCATTTGTCAGTTGTCACTTCTCACCCTTTTGTTCTGCTTATGCAAGTGCGTAATTCTTTTCTAGTCTCTGGCTGTTGCCGAGACCAAAGAGAGAGAGAAAATAGGGAGAATTTGAAATCACACCACACCCGACGATCGATGGCAAGAAGGACTACTTTTAAAGAATAGAGAATAAAATGATTTACTAATACAAGCAAACACTTTTACATGAGTTCTGACTTCGTTTAAAAAGTCCACCTACCACCTAGCCTTAATATCATCGGCAGAGGCTGGCAGCGGTGCAGTGGTCGAGCACCTGGCATCAATTTCCCATTTTCATCTGGGGGGTCATTCGGTAACTTTCACAGACGATCATCGTTCATTCGTCTTTCAAAGGCGATAACGCCCAAACGGTGTTTTCCGTAACTTTTCTATCGTCTATTGTTAAATATTTGTCATCGAAATTTTTTAACGGAACTTATTGTAACATCAAATATAGCACCAAAGATGACATCGAAAACTTTTCTTTCTTTTCCCCTAAAGTCTTAAAAGTTGATTTTTCACCAAAGAAAATTTATGAGACTATAGTAAAATAGCTATCGAACGATCGCCTTCGTCCTATCGTCACAATTTGACAGTTAAACATGTTACAGAAAACATTGGTTCAGTCGTCTATCGTCTATCGTCTGAGACGATAGCGTTTGTTTGTGTTACGGAGAGTAGTACTATCGTCAAAACGATATCGTCCCACTATCGACTGCTTACGGAATGATCCCCCTGGACGCAATGCATGAGATTATAAGTGAAATTACAAACACCTTGATCACTGCACCACAGAAAAGCAGAGGTTAATGTAATCCAGGTAGTACAGTTGATCTAAATTATATCATAGTTTCGGTGGTAGAAGATAACGTTCCCTTCATTGTTTAGTGTATAACCTTGGAAATTAGAAACAAAATTCTAATGGTATCATCCAACAAAAATCGCTTTGACTGGGTACCGCACCAAAAACTCGGAGCTTCAAAATATTTTTGTTTTATCTCAACACGACAATATTTCTTATATCAATAAAGAAAACAAAATGGCATATTCCTTTAATTTTAGTAGGTATAGTACATACTACATACACACTACACACATAGACGTACCGTATTTGAAAATGCATTGCTAGTACCTCCAGTTAAAAACAAAACGAGTTTCACACTTCTTTACTCCTTTGTTTTTAAATATAGTTCATCAGAGTTCACCAGATAGCTAAGCCAGCAAATTCACTTACTTTTAATCGAGTATCCCTCACGGACTCATATCGACAAAAACCGCAAACGAATCCAATCTTTAAACAGGCGTTCAGCAAATTCAAAACAAAACTTCTTACCCTGTGCTGTTTGGCTGCCTCAATTTTTACTTTCAAGAGAAAGCCATTGCTATTAAGTGGCGCACTGTGCAGTGCATGTTTACAAGAACATTGTTTAAATATAGGGGTGCACAGAGCACAGGCAGTCCCTTAGTCCCTGTCCACACGTGTTATTCCAATAACGTTATATCGGTCGTTTCTGGGCAAAAGGGGTGAGGAAGAAAGAGGTTGGATGCGCAAAACGAAATCAGATTTATCTGCCTAAGCAGTACACTTGGCGTGTCCAGACGGGTTATACTCATAACGTTATGCTTTTTTTAATACACTTTCCAACACAAAATGGAGAACTTGTGCGAGGAATTATAACAACGTGTAGACACCTAGCGTTAACAGCATAACGTTATTGAAATAACCCGTCTGGACAGGCACTTATGACATGAGGTAAAACGATACAATCGGAACAATTGAAAAACAAAACAAAACGCGAAACGTCGCGTGACGCAATGAATAGGTTTTGAATTTTTTACAACTAAGAGCACAGAATTTTGAAGAAGCATCCACCTTTTCTGCCGAATGGTACGCATTCCTTTGCGTCCATCGAACAAACATATAGTCAGAAATGTAGCAAACCCTGAGTCTCTAAAGGAGCTGTAAGACTGTAGAGAACTACTGATAATTGCAATAAAAGACAAATGAGAACTAAAACGCTAAGTGCACGTGTTGTGTACGTGGTTTAATTTTGGATGTCTAAACGGACGTGCTGGACGTTTAACAACCTATAAAACTGTCCAAGTTAATACGCTCATAAACCCATCAAAACAGCGAAACAACCAGGAAAGCAGAGAATTTAGTAAAGGGGTGCCGTCTGCCGTATAGACAGCGGAGAGAAATTCCTTTGCATTTTCTGCGCTCAATAGATAAATGAAAGGACTTTACAAGGGTGAAAATCGTGAACATTTTATGGTGGTTGGTTGTCCGTTGTGTTATGGATGGGGTATTTGATTCAATGCCTATGCGAAAGAAAACAACCTGTTTCTGGCAAAACAGAAGCAACAAGTATCGTTTCTTTTTTTTAAAGGGGAAGCATTAAAAGAATTTAAGGGAGCATGTCAACGAATATAACTCTTGTTTGTCTGCTGATATAAATATGGTGATTATGTATTATGATGACATACATCTTTCGTAATACTTTGGAGTTTAATCACATAAAAACTAATAACAACTCAGTTTCGTTTTTGAATTTGAATAGGTAGGTATTTGAATAGCATATTCACTTCACATGATATTGTTCGAACACCACGCCTCTTTTTCAAACCCACACTCCACAAGGATCTCTTTAAGTACATATACACAGGTATCAAGAATAGTTAATTTTTAATACCGTAAGAATTACATGTTCTTTGATTCTTGGAAAATTGTATATAACTCCAAGGGGTCGTATAAATGTCGTTTTGATAAATTAATAAATATAAGTGCCGTAATAAATTTAGAACTCATACCTTCAATTGATTTATCTATTTGACTGCATTTTCACCAGTGGGATTTTCGAAATGGGATCAGGTGTTTACATAAATATTAGGTCACAAATCGTCTCCACACTACGTATTTAATTAGGCAAAATTACATCATTTGAAGTTTATTCGAATTGAGCTCCGAGTTTTTCTATGATATCAATTTGAATTTTTGAGGACATTTGCCATCGGTTTGATTAATATTAATATAAAGATTAGTCACTCCATCTAAACACGAAGTTTTAATTTTTCTTTTTTCTTTCAAAAATTATAAGCCCATCTCGAATTTTAGCTATATTTCAACGAATTCATTTTAAAACGAGTTCGTAGCATTCCAAAAGTAGATTTTTAGATTAGATTAGATTTATAATATTTTATTTATTTCAAGCTTAAAACTAAATTAACAATTAAAGTTGATAAGTAGTATCCTTATTAATTTTTTCTGATATTAGAAATGTCAAAGTAACTCTGTCTGTCAGCCTTTCTATGTTACCTTCTCCCACCCAAACTTCTGAACCGATTTAAACAAAATTTTTTCTAGAACCTGAGGAAGGGCATATGCTTTATATTTTATCCCTATATTCTCACGGGAACGGGAACGTGAACAAGAACTTAGAAACTACAGCACCGATTTAAAGAATTATTTCACCGTTAGCATGCTACACTATCCCTGAGTAAGTTAAACTCATCCCAATATTCCTACGGGAACGGTCACCATATTCCCAAGGAAACGGGAGTCTTTACTAATATTATTAATCCGAAATTAACTCTGCCTGTCTTTTACTTGCGATTATAGGTACTATAAGGCAAGTTTTGCAATCGTGCAGAAAAAAAATTCCTGCAATTCTGTCTGTCTGTCTGTGTGTCTCTCTGTCTGTGTGTCTCTCTGTCTGTGTGTGTGTCTGTCTGTCTGTATATGGATCTACAGCCTGAACCGCTTGACCGATTTTCTTCTAAATTTACAGTTAGGGTCTGTGGAGCAGCCTACAGAGGGATTTTTGGAATTGAGTCTCTAGGTCTTGAAATAACGGTACCTGCCATACAACCGAAATGATAATATGTACTTATTTTTCTCGAAAACGGCTCCAATGATTTCGAGAAAATTTTGTGTGAAGGAATAATTCTAGATTGTTTTTCTTATGATTTAAAAAGAAATTTGGAAAAAGGTTAAAAACGGGACCTCCCATAGTACCTTTTTTTTCAAAACCGACTTTCTCGTTTATGGCTGACACGATCTTGACGAAATTTTGGATTTAAAAAGTTGTAAGCTGTTAAAGAAAAACTGCATATCAATATTTAAAAAAAATTTATTTTGGAAATTTTTCTAAATTTTTTAAAAAAAATTTTGATTCGAAATAACTTCAAAACTGTAACTTTGATTTTTTTAAAATTTTTTTGTCAAAACAACTTCTAGCAAGATCTAGAACTTTGCATACTTGACTTATAAAAAGCAATTTAAAAAAAAAAAATGAAAAATAAAAAACAGTTTTTTGAAAAAATTATTCCAAAGGATTTGCTTAAATTTTTATCATGCATATGTATTAGCAATTGTAAAAGAATGGCGTTTTTAAATTTTTGCTTGAAACCATTGGAATATTTAATTTAATTTTTTTCATTATTTTGCGTGATTCAATTTTCATAATTAATGTGTAGTTGGCAACCCTGTACAAAAAAATATATAATAAAGAGCGAATACCAAAATCTTTCACTCAGCCTTAAGATTTTGATATCGTATTTAGAACACAGTCGCAAGTTCGTGCGACCCAGTAGTATGCCCATTTTTTTTTGTTGTCATAAACCGCTCAAATACTATTGAACCTATTTATATGAATATGAATATTGGTAGGTAAGGTATACAGAGATAGTCTAGAATTTTTCATTTCAGCAGCGTACTAGGCTTTAAGCCTTAAACTGAGTTCATTTTAAAACGACTGAACGTCAATGCAATGCTTGGAATTTTTTTCGAACAATGTTTCGCAACAAGTTCGGTACAAAATTGAAAATGCAACCAAAAGTATGCAATAAAAATACTTCTTGCTGTGAAAAACAATTTAATAAAATTCTACTTTTTCAACTAATGAGGTGTCGATAAGCCGCGTGGAAATTAACTAACAGCGATACCATACCCATACCCTCGTATTTGATTTCGGCAATAATGTTGTTTTCTTATTTAATGCTGTTAAACGAAATCCTAGATTACCTTCAAGTTAAGGCTGTCCATTCTGACAATTTGTAAGCTACGTCGATGGTTTGATGCCTCTACTATTTTCAGTGCTCGTTAAAACACCTATGATATCACGTTTGCTTCTTCCCATTACGTCAATATTGTCTAAGTGAGCAAGTAATTGCAGACTTTTCAAAGATTATTCTTCTGGTGTTGACGTTTGGGTTTTCAATTATGATGTTAAAGAAACCGCATCACAGTCTGTCGCTTTGTCGGAAGCTTTTTTCGGCATCGGTGAGTTCTTTACCAACCTTAACGGAGCCGCGTGAATTATTTGTTTGCATGTCTGCCTGTTACGTGGGAAGTTAGTGGTTCGAACCCCAACAAAAAAAAAAACAAAAATGTTTTTACACGGGTCTCACCTTTCATGAGGATTTGACAAGTCCTCCGATAGTAAATTCATTGCAATGAAAAGCGTTTTCTCGATTAGCCTTTCGGAATCAGCAGAAAATTGTAGGTTCCCGCTATCCCCTTGCAAGGCATGGTTATGAGAAAAGAACTAGACCCGGGGCTCTATTGCGGCGCCGTATTTATTTATATCGATATTATATTCCCGAGTCTTTTCCAAGATCAGGCGTAATGAGAAAATTTGGTCGATTGTGAACTTTTTTGGTCTAAAACGAATAATAATAATAATTATTTTATTGAACGTTATATATAAACAATTGATATTTTAAATGATGATTTAAGAATGTTGGCACATAGAGGACATTCTCTAAAATTAAAATACTATTAACTTAATATTATATTGCTGAAAAGGAAACAAAACTCTTAATTATAAGTCGGTTGACTTGGGTGATCTCGAGACGTAGAAGTTGGTGACTTCTTCGTTGGGTTTAAAACGACATTGACATTGGCCTATCAAATTGTTGACATTGGCTCTCACACGTTCACATATTAAAGCAAACAAGATCTTACACGAGATGCTATATAGGCTTATTCTTCTATAATTGGCGCAATTGTGAGGGTCTCCGTTTCTTAGGATTAAGCATACGATACTGAGGTTCCATTCAGCGGACATATTTTCTCCCGACCATATCATACAGACCACTTATTTCCAACTGATCTCCAGCTAACCACTCAACAATTTCTTTTCTTTTACAGTTTCGAAAAATTTCGACACAAAGGTGGGGATGATTTCATACGCTAGCATGATTTCGGAAATATCTTATATCTAATATCACAATTTTGCTACAACTTGCAGGAGCTAAAAAAAAAAACAATTTTATAACATAATACCATCACCAACATAACGATTTCAGTTTTTTCTGCAGACTTTACGAAGTGTTGATTGCTCTTGGCAGGAAGGATGCAAAAGCCTACAGTGGTTTTGTGCCACAAAAATTAAATTTGTTTTCAAGATAAATTAAAGATTGAATAAAATTCTAACTGGTTGAGGTTGTAATTATATAATTGATTCTTTGATCCTACTTGTAGTTTCTGGTCCACTGCATAAGTGCAACTAATTCAAATTTAATAGTTTTTTTTTGCATATTCGCACTTTCTAGCTTCATATATATAATTCCCAGGGGATCGGCAAAAGGAACTCAGAAACTCCTGAACTGATTTCAAAAGTTCTTTTACAGTTAAAATGCAGTGAAGTGAGTAACATAATGTTGCATATATCTTCTATCTGTTTGGAAAGGAAACTGCCCGTGTATAAGCGAGGGAAACCGCTCGTAAAGAGCGAGGAGAGTGTACAGGGTGTTTTTGCATAAGATGCGAAAAAAGCTCTGGACGGATAGGAGGGGTCAAGACAAGAACAAAATCGTATTGGAGGGGTCTATCTCCCTCTGTTTATGCAGAGGGGACAATTTTCAAAAAAAAAAAAAAAATATTGAAAATCAACTAAGCTACTTACGTACTGAAATGTTTTTGAAGGCTAATACTTTGTCATTTGATTGGCATTTAAGCCCAAGTTAATTCAGTGAATGGTTTCTCAGCAGTCAGGCCTTAAAGTCCAAATTTTGAAAAACAAACACAGAAAAACATAAAATATTTCTTAATTTTTGAGGATTTAAACTAAAACGAATGCTACTTTATCTATAAAACTACTTTGTTACAGAGAATAAAGTTCAACAGAGGGAAAACTACAAAATTCCAGTTTCTGTAAAAAAAGTAACTTTCGGTAATTTGTAACTGGGGATTATGCAACGTTCCTCAAAGCCTTCATTAACAATACGCTCCCAACCGCCGAATAATAGATCAGATTGGAGTAACAATAATAAACCGAAGTTCTTAAGAATGTCAAAAATTATGTCACTTTGCACCAAATGGATCAGAATTGAGCTGGAAAATAAAGAGGGTTTGAGGTAGAAGTATTAATTTGATATTTGTCTCTACATTGATGACGAACTGAGTAAATTTCTTTAATTCTTCAAAATATTTGTAATGAAGTTAACTAAGGCCAACTGTTCTGTTTTGTTCTGTTCTTATTTTAACGATTTGAAAACGTTAACGTGTTTTCCATGTTTCGTAAATTTGCGCAATCTACAATCGGTGTATTGAGACTATAAGTTCTTTGCAGAGATGGCAGAGTAGTTTACTTGAGGTAATCTACTCAAATAACTACGTTTACTTGACAATGATAACACAGGCCTGCAAAATGAGGGTCATAACTTCCTCTCTAGAATTTGATAGCTGATTCTAGGGTATTTTGGTGCGCTGATTACGAATATGTCCTTAGTTAGTCAAAATAAGGTACAGATAGAAAATAGGAAAAAAGTCACAAGTTTTCGCATTAACAAAATATATATTGAAAGACGTTCATTTATTTAAAGATTAATATTTTAACAAAAAGATTAGGTCTCTATCATCAGTATTGACAGAGATATCGAACTTAACACAGATCAGGGTACGCCAAAGTTAGGTCTTTCTTAAATTGCCAAAAAGTGATGTCAAAGTTGAGAAACGGACTTTACTGTAAAACAATTTTTTTCTTAGAATATGACCAAGAATCTTATCCCAAAGTATGTAACACAAATTACGGAACACCCTGTATATGAATGTGCTCATTACGATGTAAACATGTTTATTACGATGAAAACATGTTTATTGCGAATTACTTATACTCATTATGTAGTAGTTAACAAATTAATGATTTGCATTAATGTCTATGTCCCTTTACACTAGTTGAATGCAATAAAAACTAAGCTAAAGCAATTTAATGACATAAATTATAAATTTTAAAATGCAGGCGCTCAGACATTTAGAGCTTCTTCTCTTCTTCTTTCCATTTCCGGCGGCGGCGTTACGAGTAGTGATCTTGAAGCGATCACAACTCTCCCACTTTTCTGCTTCACACTAGTGATCCGCCTGTGGGGTACGCCGTATTTAGAGCAAAATTTTAAATATTCAATATCAAAAAATTTTGACGTGATGGATTTTTTTCATTATTTTTCTCGTAATCAGCACATCAGAAACTATAGAAAACGTTACTCAGATTTCAAAGACGAAAACCATTGCAGACCTGTGAATCGATCGAACACCTTATTTAATTAAATTGTATTTATTCTCTTGCGATTGTAATCTGTATACTTTATTGTATTGTTATTCCAATTTTATGTCTATTAATTAATATATCTTCATATTGTTAAGGTGCAATTGAAAAGAATTTAATTCCTAATGTACTCACTTCTATAGAAACTAATAAATGAAAATGAAATGAAAATGATTGTCTTCTTTGTAATACCATTTACCTGAATCTGAGTAGTTCCTAAGTTTCCGACTTTCCGTTCCCAACCCATTCCTGTTGGAATCTTCCGTTCCAGTGGAAATATGTGAATGAAATATAAATCTATGTCACTGTGGGATAATGTTACATCCTAGAGTTGAAAGATTTTTCGAGATCTGTCAAGTAACTTTAATGTTCCCGTTCTCGTTCCTGTTTCTGATCCTGTCGGATTATAGGGATGAAAAATATAGCCTGAGTTACTGACAAAGGGTAAGGGGGATAATGTAGCACCCCTAATGATGAAAGAATTTTTGAAATATATCCAGTAGTTTCTAAGTTTCCGTTCCCAACCCCGTTCCTGTGGGAATCTTCTGTTCTCATGGAATTAATTGAATGAAATATAAGTCTATGTCACTGAATGATGATGTAACATCCCAGAGTTGAAAGAATTTTTGATTCGGTCAAGTAATTTTATGGTTCTCGTTCCTGTTTCTGCTCCCGTGGGATTTTAGGGATGAAATCTACGCTTAGTTGCTGAGGGACTACGTGGCATCCCAGTGCTGAAAGAATTTTTGAAATCTGTCCAGTAGTTTCTAAGTTTCCATTTAGGTAAAACTCCGTGCCTGAAGGAATCTGAGGGATAATATAACATCCTAGAGTTGAAAGAATGTTTGAAATCGGTCAAGTAATTTTATGGTTCCCGTTCTCTTTCCCGTTTCTGTTTCTGTCGGATTATAGGGATGAAATATACAATACAAAATGCAGGCCAGCTGATTTGGCACTAAGTGAAACAGAGGTGGGTGTTGATTCTGATCCCTCAGAGTTCAACCTGCCTGGATATAGCTTAGTGCCATTATTTTTTTCTTCCCATGGCCTCGCCGTATATGTTCGGAATGATATTCTACCACAATACGGTCTCTGTTCTAATACGAACTTTAATTTCATGTGGTTAAAATTCACCGTCCGTAAGCAAATCATTCACTATTGTTTTATATACAGAAGCCCCAATTTAGATAGCAATTCAACCTCTAACGAGTTTGATGCGCTATCTGACTCCGTAATAAGAATTGTTTCCCTTTACCCTCACACTGAAATCGCAATTGCTGGCGATTTCAATGCACACAATTCTGGTTGGCTTCGACATTCTGGCCAGACAACACCCGAAGGAAAATGTGTTGAGATCTTCGCTGAGTTTAACGAATTAACTCAACTTGTTGATGAGCCCACTCGGGTTCCTGATATTGAAGGCCATGCGGCCAACACTCTTGACTTATTTCTCACTTCTCACCCCGAAAAATACAGGGTTGTAGTATCATCTCCTTTAGGCACATTGGACCATTGTGTCATATCGGTAGATTTTTCACTTTCCGACACGGCAAAAAAAGATAAAGTCCCTAAAAGAACTGTGTGGCAATACGAGAAAGCCAATTGGGACGGCCTGAATAATTTCTTTCGAAATTTTAATTGGTCATTGTGCTTTCTCGACGGAAACGTTGACGCATCAGCTGATATGATATCTAACGTAATTCTCAACGGCATGAGAAATTTTGTTCCTCACAGAACAAAAAGTATCATCCCCAAAGAGAATTCGTGGTTTGATTCAAGCTGCAAAGAGGCGATTAGGGATAGAGAAAGTATTTTTCGAAAATTTATAGGCAACCCTACAGTAGAAAATCGAAATTTGTTCAAACGGGCCAGAAATATCTGTAATGCTCATATACAAAAGGCCAAGTTTTTGCATGACACAAAAAGTAAGGCAAAAAATACTGTTGTGTCCAAAAGGAAGCAAAAACTTTTGGTCTTTTGTTAAGAACGTTAAGAACTCGACCACGTCATCGGTCCCAACGCTCGTCTTCAATGACTCTCCGTATGTCAGCTCCATCGACAAAGCCAATTTGCTGGCAGTTCAATTTGCTGCCAACTCGACACTTCCTTATAGCATATTGGCTCCACCTGAGCTCGAGTCTGCAAATTCTTTGATGAAGCAGATATTTTTTCGAACTCGCTCGGTTGCGAGAGTCCTTAAAAATCTCAACATACATAAATCCGCTGGTCCAGATGGTATCCCCGCCGTTATTCTGAAGAGGTGTTCTTCTACGCTGGCAAAACCACTGCGTAAGCTTTTCCATCTTTCCTATTCTGCTGCATTTGTCCAGCCGGCGAATCCTCCTCCCCTTCCAATTACCGTCCAATTGCCTTCTTTCCAAGGTCATGGAAACATTGATAAACCGTCAACTTATGAAATATCTTGAAGAACGAAAGCTTCTTAATGACCGTCAGTACGGCTTTCGTAGCAAACGGTCCACTGGTGATTTGATGGCTTATCTCACCGAAAAGTGGAACCAATCTTTACATTGTTTTGGAGAAAGTAAGATTATTGCGCTTGATATTTCTAAAGCATTTGATAGAGTTTGGCATCAGGCTCTTTTATCGAAAATGCGTGCTTTTGGTATCGATGAGTCTCTTCTTCGTTGGATTAGAAATTACCTTTCCGACCGTTCAATACAAGTTGTGTTGGATGGCTTCAAGTCTGATACCCACTTAATAAATGCTGGTGTGCCCCAGGGCTCCGTTTTGTCTCCGACTCTCTTCCTCATTTTCATTAATGATCTCTTGTCTGAAACTTCTAATCCGCTTAACTGTTTTGCTGACGACTCGACCCTCAGCTTTTCATATTCGTTTCCAAATTCACGTCCCTGCTCTTCGGATGTGAAACTGGAACGGTTGCGTATGATAAGCTCATTGAATTCTGACCTTGACAGCATTGTTTCATGGGGTCTTATGAACCGAGTAGAATTCAATGCTTCGAAAACTCAATGCTGTCTCTTGTCGTTGAAGCTTAACATTCCCCCATTGCCATTATCCATGAATGGTACCTGCATCGAAGAAACCGAAAAGCTGTCAGTACTTGGTATGTGTGTAAATGATGATCTTCGTTGAATGACCACATATTTGAAGTCGCCAAAAACGCTGCTAAATGCTTAGGTTTCCTGAGACGATGCAGGAAATTCTTCACCCCTTCTGATCTGGCCACAATTTATAAGGCCTTCATCCGCCCAAAACTGGAGTATAACTCCCATATCTGGTCAGGTGCTTCTCAAACATCTTTGCGCCTACTTGATAGGGTACAAAATATAGCGTTAAAATTGATAGGTGATAGTTCAATAGTAGAATCGATTGATTCTCTTGAACATCGTCGAAACGTCACCTGTCTCTCTCTTTTTTATCGCTTTTTTCACCAACAGTGCTCTAGTGAAGTAGCCAGTTGCATTCCTCCCCTGAAACAATTTAGCCGCAATACCCGCCTCGCTAGGAATGTTCATCAGTTTTACCTTGAGCCCAACTTCGGACGTACAGTCAAGTATAGAGATTCGTATTTCAGTCGCACCACCCGAATGTGGAATGCTTTACCAGGCTCTGTATTTCCCCTGCATTACGATTCACAAAAGTTCAAAGACAACGTGCATCGGTGTCTCCTTTCAAATCCTCTCCTATTTTCCTAAATGCTCGCACTGTGTTCTATAACATTATAAGGGTAGTCATAACCCCTTGATGTGCGCGTTAATTATAAAAAAAAAAAAAAAAAATAGTTTAAGTTACTGATGAAGGGAGATAATGTAGCACCCCTAGTGCTGAAAGAATTTTTGAAATCTGTGGAGTCTCTAATTATCCGTTCCCAACGCCGTTACTGTGGGAATATGGGGATCAAACCTTGACAGGAACCATCTCTGGACTAAACTATGTCTACCCTGAAAATTTCATAAGAATCCGTTGGGGGATTTAGGAGTTTACCCCGGACATACATACATACATACTACATACATACATCCTATTTTATATATATAGATACATAGATAGATAGATAGATAGATAGATAGGAAATAGCTAGTAATTTTTAAAGGTAGAAACACGTTGTTAGTTGGCTAATAGCAAAAAACAAATGACAGACAGCAGATGAGAGGTGACAAAAATAACAGATGGAAAATTACATTACAGAATCCAGAACTGATTTTTATGGGTTTTTATCATTTTTAAGGATCTCCCAAATCAAAGCGTTTTTACGTCGCGACAACGACTGACACGCTGATTTCAGCATTTCTGTCGCTGCGATTTTGACAACTAAATTTGCTACCATGACGCGACGGTATGGAATCTATTGCCACCTTTTGGTTGTGATTCTACGACACCACAAGTCTTTTTTTAAGCGTATATTAATCATTGCATAGACTTATTTCTATAAAAAGTATTACTTTTTTACGCAACATTAGGTTTCCATATGTAGTGGTGCTTCCAATGATTAATTAAAGTTGTTTAATCAAAAAGCCATTACACTATTATTCTATTTTGCCAGGTGTCAACTTACTGATTGCATTTAAATTACAGGTTTTGTCAAGTGGCAAAATAAATTTGAGGCACGATGTTTACCTACATATAAAAAGGAGGGAACTCGAACATTTTCAATTTATCGGTTCGGCATTCATAGAAGTGTTAGTAAAACATTGTAGTTATTACTTCTCTCTGAAAAAAAATAACCATTTTCCTTTGATTCGTCTACTCTATTAAAGTTGTTAGCTATTTCCTAATTGAATATTAATACATAAATATTCTTTTTTTTCGTCAATCATTTGAAACTCACATTGCCGTTATCTTTTATTGAACACCTACAAATTTTCTGAAGGCTCCTATTGCTTTTATGACAGGATCTCATAATTTATAAAATATTTTTGAAAAAGCAATGGACAAGTTAGTGTACTTCTTTTCCGAGTCCATTTTCCCATCGAATCCATCCACTGGAAAACTTGGTTCTATAGATTTGAACCTCAGTGTGTTACAATGGTCTGGATTACCACTCTTTGGACATAAAAGCGAGTCCAAACGATACATACTAATCTTTGGAATATTATTTTCGCTCTTCATAAGGATACCTTATCACATTTTTGAAATAATCGATTTAATATTATGCTGGAGGAGTTTTGATAATTTAATCAGCAATCTATGCATGTCTTTTCTTCATTTGGGAATGAGCATTAAAGTAACTGTGATATGGTCATATGCAAGTGTCTTGAAAACTTTTATCTTTTCAGACAATAATGGTTTTCTGGCGACTTCAAGACTTTCACAACGTAATCGATCTACTAAGGTCGTTGACAGAAAAATATGTGAGATCCCCAAAACAAAGGGAAGCGTTTTTTTGGATGGAATTTGAAAACAAAATTTCTCTCACTGCTTATGCATTTTTCGCCGGGATAACATCTTGCTATGGATTCGTTCTTGTTATGAGAGGTGGGTGAGCCTGATGGGGTACTCTTCAAGTATAAACTCCAGTTTCTTTTTTACAGATCCTTCAGGAGTTGTGGGGCATAGATTTCCATACAGAGCTAAGATGCCTACATTTATACCATTTAGTATGCAGGTCTTCTACATACCACTGTCAAATGCAATCCTCGGGTTTCAAATAGTTGGTATCGATTATCTCAACGTGGCATTCATGAACTTGACACGTTGTCAGCTACGGGTGTTGAATTTATCTTTCGATGAACTTAATGAGTCAAAAGTTCGTCGAGTGGCTGTAGACCCTGTGAATCACCTAAGAAGTCTCATAGAACATCACACTTGCATCATTGAGTATATAAAAGCAATTCTCTTTTTTTTTTACTTTAAATTTTCGTACTTTTCCAGTATCCGCAATCGAATAGAGAGTATCTTCAAGTTTCCAATGCTTGTTCAGTTCTTTGGATCATTGCTTATCATTGCTTTAACTGGGTTTCAGGCTTTAGTACAGTCAGACACGTCAGGTCTAATAATGATATACATGTATGTTGGGTGTGTGTTGGCAGAGCTGTTAGTGTACTGCTGGTTTGGTACGCAGATTTCCGAGCAGGTAAAGTGAACAAGTTAATGAATTTTCAAAGATTTCATACTAATTTTTTTTTTTTTAAGAACGAATCCTTAGCTCTGCAAGGCTACAATACTTCCTGGTACAACTTTGACTTGAAATACAGAAAATCGTTGGTTATATTTTTGATGAATGCCCAACGTCCGCTTTGTTTTACAGCTGGATGTTACCTTGAACTCAGTTTGATGACTTTTAGGAGGGTAAGAAAGAAAAATATATGTATAGTTTTTAATTGTACACACTTTTGCAGAATCCGAAAAATTTGGATAGAGACTTGATATTTTGATGACTGTTGACTGTCGAATAGCAACAAACTATTCAAAAGTCACCGACTGTTATTGTTTGTACAAAGTTAACACATTGATTGCTTTTACTTTTCAGATTTTAAGCAAAGCTTTTTCATTTATGGCCGTTCTCCGTCAGCAATACAGTGGTTAATATTTAAGAAATTGTACTCGGGTTCCTTTTTTTTGCGAGTAATTCACTTTTAACGAACAAAATGTTGTAACGTGCACTTACCACAACAAAAACATTCACAAGGACTTTAAATGATGGAGCTCTTCAAAAAACACAGCACGAGGCACAATGCACAATATTTGTTTCATGGTTCTTAATGAAATCTTGGCAATAAAATATTTATTCAAAATTCAGCGAGTACATTAATTTTGTCCAATATGCGTTCTAAAGCCATTCAGTGTGATAGAATTTTTCTACGCTATTAAGTTTTTCTTTTCCTTCTGCTGGTTCATTAAGGTTTAGTGAGTTCCAAAAATACAATCTAACTGTAAAGTCTTGAGTCTAATGTTCAAATCGAAAGTTTCTCTGAAACTTATTAATGGCAGCGCTGAGTATACTTACCCAAAAATCTGACTAGAATCAATTCAATGCAATTTGAAGAATGAATCGCTGCACAACGGCTTTATATTTATTTAAAATAGTTGTTCAGTTGTTATAACTCAAAGTGCATATCGTCGAGCGTGAAAAAATTGACTGGTAAACTAGACCGTAGACCACCAGTCTTGAAACTTCCGGACCTTTTTGGTATTATTTGATAGTCAAAGTATACTCCAGCAATTACTGAGACCAATGACGAGCTCAAGGGAAGCATTCAAACCGATATCATATCGCTATACCGCCCAAAACAATCGATGAAGTGATGGAAAACTCAAATAGTAGTCAAAGTGAATTATTGTAATTGTAAAATTAATGGCTGCCACTACATAATAGTAGATTACAGATTTCTTCACTACTTCCTCAATATGGGTATCAAATGAAAGGGCTGGATAGGCAGAATAAAGTTCTCTATGAAAATAAAATGAATATTCAATATGGTTTCCAACAAAATGGAATGTTTCATTTTTATTTTCAAAACCTCTCAATAAGGTGTGTCAACGAAAAAGCGTTGATTAGCAGTTAAACTACATTATATGTATAGATTTAGTATCGCTGCACAAAAAAAAAAATATTTTAGGTAGAATATAGTATTACATAATGTGTGTGTTACTTACTAGTGTGTCAAAAGGAAAAAAACCAATAAAAGAAAAAATCAAAATCTTATATGGCCGCCCACAAATTTAAAAACTTGAAACATAAAAATATAACGAATAGTTAAAAAAAGAACTAAGTAAAGCATCAGCTTCATCGGAAACAAAGATTAAAACGATGTAGGCAATGTGCTTTAAGCTAAAAAATTAATTCTATAGGTCCTAGATCCCATTCATCACATCATTCACCTCATCAACCTAGGAAATTGATCAGGCAAACAAATAAGTTCGTTGTGCGTGTCAAATTTGTCAAGTCAATATCACTACATAGTATAAAACAAAGTCGCTTTCTCTGTCCCTATGTCCCTATGTATGCTCAGATTTTTTTAACTACGCAACGGATTGTGATGCGGTTTTTTTTAATGAATAGAGTGATTATATGTATAATACATGCATATTATAGGAGAGAAAAGCTGAGAAATTTAAAGATTTGTAATGTGATGTCGTAAGAAACATATATTTCTGCGCTTACATTGCAAACGCTGGCTAAATCTTACGAGATATATCAAATTTATGTAGGGTCATGGCACCAGTTTTCGAACACTTTTGCGACTTCAAAGAATGGATGATCAATAAAAAATATTTGCCTTTGACTCAAAATAATACTGTTAATTTATTTTGTAAGAAAAACTCAAATACTTTTGTGTCCGGTAGCAATTTTTATCACTATTAGCATCAAAAAATTAAAAAATGGGAAAAACTGACAAATATATGTTTTCTCCTATTTTCGAACACGAGTTGCCTAAAGCCGAACAAAAAGTTTCCTATTTTCGAACACTGAGATTGTATGGGATTTTTTACATGTTAAGACATAAAACCGAAAATTTAAAATCTAGATTTGAAATGGAATGATTTCCGTTGTTTTTATTATACTTAAAATAAAATAAAATTAATTTCAGTCGATAGTAAAAAAAAAATTTTTTTTAATCATTTATTCGTTGCTTGGATATGGACATATCGAACCCTTCCTCCAAAATTATCGAGAGCGACAAAAAGAAAATTTTACAGGAGACACATTTTTTTATTTTTTTTTTTCGGGGCTAATGAACGAGGCGAGCTAATTTTCAGTGTTTAGTTATGTTTTTTTATGTGCATCAAAATGGTTGTAAACAAAATCCCACAGTTGTCAGATTTTCGTTATTTTTCACTTTTTTGGGGCTTACGATATATTTGGCGGTCACCACTTAACACACCCAGGTCAAATTTTGGCGTTTACGATAAAATAAAAATAAGGAAAAATTGTATTTTTGCGAAAAATTAACATAACTAATTTTGCCCAGTGTTAGAAAATACACAGTATGGTTGTTGTTTTTTGGATGTCCCTTTAACGCTAATTTACCTTTGTGAACGTTTACAAATCCACAAAAAATAATATGGTTAAAAACTATATGGTTATTATCTGTGGCTAAATACCTTTCAGAAAATATAAATTTCATGCGGGTACGTGGTCTTTAACTGGGGTGAATTGGTATTGGTATTGGTGTTTTAAAATTTACATCACATTTAGTAGCAAAAATTGACAACGAAAGTTTTTTCCAGTATTTAAAACTTTTTGTAAATCAAAGCTTGCACAGATTAAAGATGAATCTAACTTACTTTTTTCTTGAGGAATATTTTTTTTATGTATATTTCCTTATCACTTATAGGGTTTACATATTCATCTGGTTATTCCAGAATTTTTTGAGTATTTTGAGCATTTGAATTTAAATCGAAACGCTTTTTGTGATATTACTGAGGAATCTAAATTTGTTTTCAATTTTTGATAATATATTTTATAAAGAGTAAAAACGTTGAAAAATTGTTGGGGTAGGTTTGTTACTTTTGTTTCGACAGTTATGAGATGGTACCACCGGAAGTATTTCAATAATTTTAAGTCTTTAAAAATGCTAATTTTGCTCTCGGAGGTCTTGATATGGGCAACACGTTTTCGAACACTTCTGTTAATAATTTTTTTTTTCTAAGCATATCAAAATATCAAGAATTTTTAGTAAAAACTAAAAAAAACTTATTTTTACAATTTGTGCCCTGTTCGAAAATAGGAAACTCATTTTTACCTAGTTGCCTATTCCGAACACAACTGTTCGAAAATAAGCAACTAGGTAGAATGAGTTTCCTATTCTCGAACAGGGCAAAAACACATGCTAACTTAACTTTCTATTCTCAAAATTTCTCTCAATATCACAAGCAATTCCTCTAATATAATAAAAACCACAGGTTCAAGTACGTATGTCATTATTTGCTTTTTAACTCAAGTTTCCAACACGTGCACTGCAAGTTTTTTTTTACTGCTACCGAGCATCCAACCGCACGGACTGGCAAACTGAATTTTTGTAAGAAGCTGTGTTGTATTTGTATTAGTGAGTATATGCGGAAAGTGAAAAGGGAATATGAGGACACACATATATAGTCCTTTCATGGTTGAAACACCAAAAACAACGAAAATATAGGCATTTTCGTTTAAAGTGTTCGAAAACTGGGGATGTTCGGAAATAGGTGCCACTACCCTACTACGGAATTTTATATATTTAAAAGATGAATAAAAAAGTCCGCAACAGCATAAATGTTTATCTTCTAAGGATAACCCACGCTAACCATTTTTATTTTTTACATATTACAAAAAAATATGGGTTATCTACCAAGCTATTTCAAACGATACAGTATCATTCCTTATCCAATTAAATACATTAGATACGTTCTACATTTCATGTAAATCAAAATTGCCCTTTACAGCATGTGATTTAAATGAATATTTTCGAAGATATTACAGACTTAAAAATTGCGGGACGTAGCGTTTACGGCGGTACTAGCCGGCCCGGGGCGGCGGAAGCGAACCTATAAAAAGCGCGTCGTATATCATGGTTTAGTATCAACATTGTACCCGTGCGAAGCCGGGGCGGGTCGCTAGTATCATAGTAAATGCTATTGATTTTTTATTTCTGTCCGATCAATTACTGAGGTTGATGAGGTGAATGGAATGAACAAATTCCGAACAGAAACTTCTGCCCGTCAATTTCAGGAAATAATATTTTTGGTGTTGAACTAGAACTACCTCATCGACTCAATGGGCAAATGATGTGTCATAACTTCCTACTCTACGAATTACATATATGGTCAGGCCCAACTTTAAATAGGAAATAATATAGTAATGAAATAATGCTCTCCATGGCATGAAATTACTATCGGGGAAATTTTCAATTGCTCGCGATAGGCGACACCAGTCACCAGTGGCAAAACATTTTTTTCCTTGATGTTTCTGGGATTTTAATCTCGAATTCCCCAAGTAACATGTAGATACGTTAACCATTACCCACATTACGGCAGTATTGAATTTGTAAAGTTGAAATAGAATAAACTAGTAAAATTGTAAATAAAGAAAATGGTTACTCTATAACGATAGTAAAAGTATAATAAAATGACAATTCACAAATATTAAACGTGGAGAATCAAGTTTTATTTTTGAATCAGTACGAACGTTACATTCTCATGCTTTTGATAATGAAAAGGTACTTTGAAGAATACACAGTCATATAATACATGTCACACAGGTTTCCACATGGCATTTCAATAATAATGATAGGTGATAGAAAATAAGACATCGACTTGTCGTAAGGCGTTCACATTATAAAACAATCCATCTGCATACCCAAAATTCATAATGATCGTTGTTGAATTATTGATTCCAATTGAATGCTTGGACTTTATCTATAAAATATCTGTGGCAGAAGAAGTTTCTTGCAGTTGCAGTAATCGAGCGCGTTACATTGTGTCGTACATTTAAAATCAAAACCATTCTGCCTTGAATAATATCTCTGTAGTAGTCCTCTCTTTCTTTTCCTAAAGTCACTTCAATACATACGAGTATATATGTAGTAGTGGCAAATACAGAAATGTAAAGGAGTAACATATAATATTTGTTGAAAGACTCACTTGAGCACTAATAACGAACAATTTACGAAAAGTGATTTTAAGTTCTATTTCAAATTTCTTCACAAAGTCTAAAAAAATATATGGAAAGTTCAGATGTACATTCATCGATCGATTAATTCGAGAAGTTTAAGACTGGCAATCTCATTTCAAACAAAATTGTCATTAAACTTAGAGTAGTGCAGTAGTTATTGAAATAAAATGGTGACAAACATCTAGTATACAAACCATATTAGGGGCTAGACGATAGAGGTTTCCACGATCTGATGTGAAGTTGTACTGCTGCAATTAAATCGTGAGCACACTTTTTCGAAACATACATACATATGTACATTGTACATAGTTACACAGTTGTAAAAATTTGTGTTTTGTATTGCAGATAACAGCAGACTACTGTGAACTGCACTAGGCAATTCTCGCACCATTACAGCTTTTTCTGACCATAGAGTCATGGTGTTGTAGAAGTGTAAATGTGTAAGAAATAAAAAAAAATAAAAAAATGGTTTTGATTTTAAAAAATTACTAAATTCATTGAAAGAAAAACAAAAGCATTCTATTTGTTTCCTTAATCACTATCACTACATAGTATAAAACAAAGTCGCATTCTCTGTCCCTATGTCCCTATATATGCTTAGATTTTTTAAACTAAGCAACGGATTTTGATGCGGTTTTTTTTAATGAATAGAGTGATTCAAGAGAAAGGTTTATATGTATAAAACATGCATATTATAGTAAAGAAAAGCCGAGAAATTTAAAGATTTGTAATGTGATGTCTTAACAAACATACTTTTCTGCGCTTACATTGCAAACGCTGGCTAAACCTTACGAGATAGATCAAATTTATGTACTACGCAATTGTATATCTTAAAAAGATATCTTGAAAAGAAAAATTCCGCGACAGCATATGTATATCTCCTAAGGATAACCCACAGTAACCATTTTTATCTTTTACATACGAGGGCGGTTTGATAAGTCCGTGACTTTTTCAATAAAATAAACTTTTTGTGGCAAATAAACATTTTATTTTTCTACATAATAATTTTTTAGCTCGATACATTTAGTCCAGCGTTTTTCTAATATTTTTACTCCCTCCAAATAATTGGTTTTCTCAAGGCTCTCAAAATACGCGTTTGTTTCGGTAATGACTTTTTCATTCGACTCAAATCTCTTACCACCCAGCCATTTCTTTAGGTTTGGAAACAGATAATAGTCGCAGGGGGCTAAATATGGAGAATATGCTGGATGAGGTAGCAGTTCGTATCTCAATTTGTGGATTTTGGCCATTTTTACTTGCGATTATAGGTACTATAAGGCAAGCCTTGCATTCGTGCAGAAAAAAAATTTTGAGATAACAATTAAACATGACATTACGATGATAGAGAATACGAAAAAAGTGGGTCCTGCAATTCTGTCTGTCTGTCTGTGTGTCTGTCTGTCTGTCTGTCTGTATATGGATCTACAGCCTGAACCAATGGACCGATTTTCTTCAAAATTTGCAGTTAGGGTCTGTGGAGCATCCTACAGAGGGGTTTTTGGAATTGGGTCTCTAGGTCTTGAAATAACGGTACCTGCCATACAACCGATATGATAATACTTATTTTTCTCGAAAACGGCTCCAACGATTTCGATAAAATTTTGTGTTAAGGATTAATTTAGGCTTGTTTTTCTTATGATGTAAAAAAAATTTTTGGAAAAGCCCTAAAAACGGTACCTCCCATAGTACCGTTTTTTTTAAAACCGACTTTCTCGTTAATGGCTGACACGATCTTAACGAAATTTTTGATTTAAGGATTCGTAAGCTGTTAAAGAAAGACTGCATATCAATATTTAAAAAAACTTAGTTTTGGAAATTTTTATAAAATTTTTTAAAAAATTTTGATTTTTGAAAGTAATTTCGAAACTATAACTTTGATTTTTTTCAAAATAACTCCTGTTAAGATCTAGAACTTTGCATACTCGACTTTTAAAAAACAGTTTTAAAAAAAAAGTGAAAAATAAAAAACCGTTTTTTGGAAAAACTGCTCCAACGATTTTGACTAAATTTTCATCATTCATGTGTATTAGCGATTGCAAAAGAATGGCGTTTTTAGATTTTTGATTGAAACCTTTGGAATATTTAATTTAATTTTTTCGCGGCGGGAGCGGGCCTATTATTAACGCGTCGTATATCATGGTTTAGTATCAACATTGTACCCGTGCGAAGCCGGGGCGGGTCGCTAGTAAAATAATAAAAAAAACCTTATGTAGAGCAAAATTAACTACATGTTTTATATTTAAGTATTAAATTAGCACAAAACCATTAAATAAAAGCTTTTTTGTGAGTTGCCCCACTTACACTTCCTTTATATGCAAGTAGGTTACGCCATTCCTGTTTTAGAAGAAGTTCCGTACAGAAAAATTGTATTGTCATTTTTCTACTTATAAAGTAGGAAATAACGATTTCCTCTTTATTAAAGTAATTTAATATTTATTTTTCTTAAATGCAGTGCAATAAACTCAAAATTGATAAGCTGAAATTGATTGTTGATGGAGTGTAGAAAAAGTTACTCGTTTACATCGATATGACTTGTTACACTGGATAAGTGAATACCCCTAATAAATAAATATTAAGGCATCTTAAAACTCGACGAAAATTGCGCTGTTTTCAATGAATAGTTGGTTATACCACTTAACATTGCTTTTATATAAGCCCAATTACCATGCAATATGGTGATTGTAAGTTCACATTTAACCTAAAGAACAAAATACAAATGAAACAGGGAGGCTGAAAGAATAATAGGAACCAAAGCACATGCTGCTCATTCACTTACCATGATGGCATCAATACTACTTACGGGTCACAGGCTTAAGAGCTAGTGTCGTGCAGATTTTTTGTATTTATTATTTTATAATGTTAAAGCACCACCTTTTTATGGGAAAGACCCGGAAAAGTTTGTGATATAATTTGAATAATAATACGACAATAACTTAGAACGGATAGGCTAGGCAAAAGACAAAACAAATCGTACGAAAGAGCGGTCTTTCTCCGTCCAATTGACCAAATCTTAAAAAAATAATTAAAATTCAATTTTCCTTATTAAGACTCACTTTTTCTTAAAAAAATATCTCGTTAATTTTTACTCAAATGCAGAAAACCGAACGAGAAAATCTTTCCTATAGTTTTTAGGAAATTAAAATAAAATAAAAGCTACTTTTCTCCAGAAAATCGAATTTTGTGGGCTTTCCGCTAATTGGAATTATTCTCTGATCAAAAAAGGGGTTTTCTGGACAAAGTACCTCTCGTTTTTTTGTTTTTAATTTCTCAAAAACTAGGAGATTTTTTCTTTCGGTTTCTGTAAAAATTCTTAAGATTTTTTAAATCACAAACTTTCTATCGGCCGATAGTTCGGTCGGGTTGGGTTGTTGGTGAGTGTGCAACTAGACAACCGTCGGCCAGCGATTCAGTAGAATTGGGCAGCGCCATAATAGAAAAAAAAATGAACGATTATCCGGCGTTAAAACTCGGAGCGAAAGCGGCCTGCTAAACAATCGGTCGGTGTGCGCGCTTGCGAGGATTTCCATACTGATATAGCAGTCGGCCAAAAGTTCGCCGATAGCTTAGTTTGAACGCAGTTGAAGACCCAAAGGCAAAATTTTATAAAATTTTAATTGAAGCAAAAAATTCTATGCATATTTCTTTTCAAAATTTTGACTTTGAGACTTGATTATTAAAAAATCATTCACTAATCAACTTAAACTAAAATGTATTTTAAATAAAATTGCCCTTCCCACCTAATTAAAATGAGATAGACCACTTCCCATACGATTTTGTTCTTGTTTTGATCCAACCTATGTGTCCTGAGCTTTTGTCGAATCTTGTGTAAATCACCCTATTCATTTCGCACTTTTTTTTTGTTGAGCTATATGTAGATTAGCATTAGCAATGTTATGAATATACTTAATTCCTCTCTAACTTTCTTATTAATCTAGCAAATGACCAAATTAAAGTTCGTCTTCACAAATAATATTTTTCCCTCGAACCCAAAAACCGGAAAGTTAGGATGCATAGATTTGAATCTGAGTCTTCTGCATTGGTCCGGGCTTCCGTTATTCGGTGCCAAAAAAGATTTCAAAGCATTGACTATTATCTACGGTATACTAATTTGGTCACTCATTCGAATACCGTACCAATTATTCGAACTCCACGATATTATTCTAGTCTCGGCAAATTTTGGTGATTTGACTCAAAATTTATGCATGTCTCTTCTGCATTTTGGAGAAAGTCTGAAGGTAAGAAGATTCAATTCATAATTTATGTAGTTTTCAAAAATATTTTCTTTTTCAGACACTTATGATTTTTGCTCGACTGGATGATTTTTTCAAAATCATAACCACGTTCAGAAAAATGACAATCAAATATTGCAAATCCGAAAAGCAAAAAAAAACTTTTTTCGAAATGGAGTTCGAAAACAAACTTGCTCTTTCAGCTTACGCTGGTTTGGTTTGTGTTGCGTCAACATTAGCAATGGTAACGGTTTTATTAGGCGAGTTTTCTTTTGAATGAAGTACATATAAGATGATAGAAAAGAATACAGCTTGCTTTTCCAGGTCCACCGAACTTAGTGGGACACATATTCCCCTACAGAGTTGAAGTGCCAGATTTTATACCAATGGATTTTCAAAGGATCTACATACCAATCTGTATCATAGTTATAGGATTGCAAATGGTCGGCATTGATTATTTGAATGTTGCATTCATTAATTTGACAAAATCTCATCTTCAAATGTTAAAAATATCCTTCGATGAACTGAATGAAGACATAACAAATCCAATTACCGTGGATCCAGTGCAACATCTTAAATGCCTTATTGAACATCATACGCTTATCCTAAAGTAAGTACTTTGTGAAAATTTATTTGAGTAAAGTGAGTACAATGTCGACTGACGGAGCAAACGGAACGCATGTAAGGCATGTAAGGCTCGTTCGTAGGAGTTGAAGAGCCAAATGACAGAAACTAAAATTTTTCTTCGGATTTGGCAAGCCCTCCGATAATAATAAAAAGCACTTTCTTAGGGAACGACAAAGAATTGAGGGTTATCTTCAATTCTCTCAATCTATTGTTGAGAAAAATACGCTTGGTCTAAGGGATCCCCGCTCTGTTGCTCTACTCTGCTTATTTATTTCATCGCCTTTCGGATAAATTGGCAGGTGTTTTAAGAGCAATTAGATTCAATGACATAAAAATCGCTTTTTCCATTTGCTGCTCGATGTCGGGAATAACTGTATAGGCCAATAAAATACATCAGACCCCGAGGTTCTTTGAGCCTTGCTAACACATTCTGTTTATTTATTTTAAAAAATGAGACTAGTTTTGTACAGTTGGAAGTTAGTCGCGTTAAGTAACTTCCCAACGAAGAATAATAAGTTTGTTCGTTGAAGCCCTGGGGTCGCCACAAAGCGTTTTCTGAGAAACCTAAAGTTGCCTAGAATGTAAAATTTAGTGTTTTTTAGCCCTAGGGTTGACCTTGGTTTTCCCTCAACTCGCCCTAGGCTTTCGCTGTGGCGAGTTGATGGCTGTCAAATGGCATGTACTTTTTTTAAAGGCACGGATCTGTGGTGATTTGTGGTTTAGCGTTTTTTGAGGACTGGAAAACCCAGGTTTTTTTGACAACTCATAGGGTTGTCAAGAAAACCTGGGTCAACCCTGGGGAAAGCTCAACGAACAAACTTAACCATTTACAGACCAGTAGCTGAGATAGTAACGATTTATACTTATAATTAGTTTGTGCTTTTCACAGCATTTTCATAAAATTTCAGCGTTCGTGGCCAAATTGAGAGATTCTTCAAGTACCCAATGCTAATTCAATTTGCAGTTTCTCTTCTCATCATAGCACTGACCGGATTCTTAGCAATTGTCCGATCGGAAACATCTGGACTCATAATTATTTATCTATATGTTTTCTGTATTTTGGCAGAACTGCTAGTGTTTTGTTGGTTTGGCAGTGAGGTATCCGAACAGGTGACACGTCCATAGTTTTGTTTATAAAATTTTTTCAAGCATTAATCTCTACTACTGTTTTCTATTACAGAATGAAACCTTAGCATTTGTCGGCTACAAAACCTCGTGGTACAACTTCAATTCCGAATACAAGAAGTCTTTGATTTTGTTTTTGATGAATGCACAGCGGCCATTTTATTTTACTGCTGGAGACTTCTTGGAACTTAATTTATCAACACTAACAGCGGTATAACAATTAAAGTTACTATGATTTGTGCTCATTAACTTTTAAATTATTGTTTCTTTCAGATCCTTAGCAAATCATATTCATTTGTGGCATTGCTACGTCAGCAGTACAACGGTTAATATATTTCGTGACAGACGAAAAAACCGCTACATAATTAGTTTGTTCGTTGAACTTTATACAGGACTACCCCGATTTCCTTGACAGTCCAATGAATTGTCAAAAAAGTTTTCATTTCTCAAAAACGCTTCTCGATCGATGTTATAGATACGTAAGTTATAAAAATTGCTACTGGGCTCGGGTTCAAAAACCCTCCAGTCTTACATTCAGGGCATTGACATTGAGGTTTTCAATAAAAGCCTTATGGCGATCACAAGGCAAGCCCAGGGCTTCAACGAACAATCCTAATTTTGACTTCTGCTACAAGTCTATATATTTTATATTTATCTAATTGTTGTAGGGTTATTATCCAATCCAATTTTTTCTTCGCGAGGTCACAATCCGAAAGCAGTCCCTGCAGAAATAGTAACACTGCTTAAAGATGTAGTGAAAGACCATATTTCGATCGTTCTAGACTAAAATACTCTAAACAACGACTCCGAAAATATATTGCACATTTTAGATTCCATATGAAGGCAGTGTCTTTTGGATTTTCTTTGAAGATCTGAAAACCCATAGCACAGAAAGATTGTTTTGGACCGGTATTTAAATGTGTGTATTAAAATAGAATTTTGATGATAAAATGAAAATATGTACACGATTGTGCTTTCTCAATTAGCCGCTCGGAACCGGCAGAAAATTGTAGGTCCCCTCCACATTCCCTCACATGGCATGGTTGTGAAAAATGCGCTAGGCCCAGGGCTCCTCGCCCTGTTGCGCCACCCCATTTATTTATTTTAACACCGCATTTTGAGTAATTTGAGCAAAAAAATGGTGGTGTAGGCTGTTGTTGGCTTTGGTTTGATTTACACGGCGTTTTTAAAAAATCTTTCAAAACATTTAACAGATCGCGTAGGCTTTGTTGCAGTCGTTTAAGAAAATCTCATGGCTTGCTAGCAGTCGCGCGAGTTTTAGGTGTTATTAACTTTTTTTTATGTTTGTTGTAGTAGAATAGACTGAGTGTTGCTAAATACCTGCTTTGATTTAATCGTATATTTAAAAGAAATAATGGTGTATATAAATGTAAGAAAACTTATTAGTCCTTAAGTCTTAAATTAAAACTTATTATATTACTTTAATTCAAAACCAAGTAGTAACTATTAAGTGAAAATAAATAAAAATAGTTTCTCAGCTGCTGCTATATTTTTGTCATATTTCTAATATACAATTTGGAATGAGTGTTTTGAACTGTATACTTATTCGACACGCCTGGCCCCTAATTGTTATCCCAGTCTTCCAGATCTTGTAAATGTGTCAAATAGCTTGTCCGTAAATCTTTAAGTGGAAAAAGACCCAGTCGTGTAGCAAAGGGGGGTGTGGGAGGCGGACCACCCCGGGTGTCACCCATTTGACACTCAAAAGCTACTAAGGAGTATGTATACTATGGCCTTATAGATCGTAGAAGATGCAATTAACCTTGGTATAAAAACATCGGAGAAATACGACATTCCAACAGAAAGAAGAATTCGTCGTAGAAAGCGAATGGCTGGTGAGTTGGCAACAGATGCAGGACGTTCTCTGAGCGCTGAACTACGGAAAGACATGTTCGAGTGACTTGGTCGATTCATCACTGAACTTCGAACAAGAACAGAGTCTATTAAGGAGGTGGCTTCATTGTTTTACTTTTAGCAAACATTAATGATTTAATAATAGCTGTTTCAAAATTTGCTAGTGCTTATGGTGAGGTGTCAGAGTCAGAACTTCTCTCAGAGATACCAAGGTTGAGATGTCATTTGAAAGCTAGTTCGCTCGTTTTTTAAAAAGATTTAATAATTAAAAAAAAAACAAATAGTTAATAAGACTTCACTGAGTTCATTATGTATGTCATAAGAAATTGTGTATTTTTTAAAGATTTAATATGCGCATTAATTTGAATGTGAACTAAAATAAATATTGATGTAGTAGTCTCTACCAAGTTTTTAATTCTTCAAGTAACAGAATATGGACTCCACATGTTCATTAAATTTTTCAGCTGAAAGCCTTGAAAAGAAACGAAAACCCTTCTAGTATATTTTCATGGTTTGTAAATTTTTCTCCAAGGTTCCATAGAAATCGAGAATCGTTTTCATAAAACGAAAATATTCTTCTGTACTTGGAACCGAAGGGGTCGAACTATTCTTTTGTCGGCTCACTATTCTCTTATGTTTAACGTCAATATCAAGGACTTCAGCTATTTTTTTTTTTTTGCATCTTCAAACACTTTCGAAAATGAGTCATCTTCTGCCCGTTTAATTTTTAGTTGATCCCTTAAATCTTTGGCGAGATTCATTGCTTGGACCAAGTCTAAATTCACTCTATGAATCTCACGACTTATTGACAACGAGAGTTGGTAAACCATACTTTTAACCTTTAAGCTAATCAAAAACTCGAAATCCATAGCGTTTTTTAAGTTCCTTGCGTCAATTTCCAATGTTCTTATTTGGTCAAGAGTCTCGAACACAAACGGAAATAGCTTCTCAAAATCTTCAACTGCTTTATATTTTGAGATCCATCGCGTCAGATTCAGCCTTTTTAATGTCTTTTTTTGTGGAGATTGAAATAATTGTCAACTGCTTCAATTGTGGTTAGGCAATCTCTAATGGCTGGTATTTTGCTGGAAACAGATACAGCAAGGATTCAAAGGATGTGCTGCACAATGGACGTACAGACCATCCGAAGCAAATTGTTGGCGAATAATTGCCTGAACACCATTGCATCGATCAGACATATTGCTTGCTCCGTCGTACCCTTGGCCGATCAAAAAAGAAATGGCCAGATCACAATTTGGAAGACTTTCCACTATAAGCTTTGCAAGAACATCACCTGGATTGTTAATACAGTAATGTTTGGTAAACTGCTGTATTAGAGATTTTAAGAGAAGAGATTTTATTCATACCAGTCGAGGAAAATCGATGTAAAAAATTAAATTCAAAAGATAAGGTGATTTGCCGAAATAATAATTTCTTTCAGATAAAATTGACTTTGTATTTTCCCTGTAGAATGAAAGTATATAATGTACAATCCTGTGAGTACTAATAAGACTTAATTCACGTTGGAAGTAGCTACTAAATTTCACATTGTGTTTCTTTAACTTTTTTGGTTCATGACTGGTTATGTTGAACAATTATCGATCCCAAGGGGGGGGGGGGGGGAATCTATCCCCCTAACCCCCCCCCCCCCCTATCTACGCCACTGATGCTAAGTAGAATACGGATAAAATAGGCTTCTTCCTTGGTGACTCGGTATCCATTGGTGCTTTTGAATGAAACCACCTCACTCATATTGTAAACTTGTGTATCATCATTCATCTTCATCACTTCTACTTTCCCTCTTTCCTTCCCTCTTTTGCAAGTTTCTAAAATTCTTCTGATCGTCAAGAAACGAGACTCTGCATTTCCAACTGATTTCATACCAATCAGTATTATGCCGTGTCCTTCCAAGTTGTTAGAATAGTTTATTGAGAACCAATTTGAAGAACATATTTTCAGAAACAAACTTTCTTTCATTTGACATTCAATTGGGTTTCAAAGCTAAACATATCTAGTTGCTGGAATGACATGCTCAATATTCTTGGAGACATTAGAGTTGAATTTGAAAAGATTTTACTCAGTCTTCTATGCCTACTTGATTCCTCGAAGTCAAAAACTGACAAACTCAACTACAAACTTCTTGGCTGTAAATTGCAGTTCTATTGTGGGCATGCAAACTATCAACAGATCATTTGTTTGATAGACACTAAAAAGTTTTATCTGATCGTATGAGCTGAGCTGCTAAGCCTGTTATCAAAGGAGTCCCCCAGGGATCTGTCCTTGGTCTGTTACTCTTAACCCTAATTTACAAACTGGGGTCCATTTGGACCCCAGAGCATGTTTGAACACTCATAACTTTTTTGTTTTTAATTTTTTTTAAATGGGATTTTTACTCAGTGAACAAAATTCAATTTTTTATTCATTTCTTAAGTTGAAACGATTATCAGATGTTTACAGATTTTTCTGCGATTTTTTTGTGAAAAGAACCCGTCCACCCGAACTGGGGTCCATTTGGACCCCAGTACTGAAATTCTATGAAAAATCATATTTTTTCTAATAAATAATTATTTTATTTTAAAAGCAGCCTAGTTTATGTTTAGAACGATTTAACTTGAAGTTGTGGGCAGTTTAGGGAGACATTTAACACATAAGGTTCAAGTGTGGCAAGGGCAACAACATCTGCCACATCCATCGCAGGTGGTTCTGGTTTTCTTGTCATCTGCTCTTGGGCAAAGGTGACATCTGCTTCTTTTACAAGAGAACCTTTCAGGGACTGTTGGTTGTTTTTCCTGACCTTTCCCCAAAATACAGAGAGCATCCAATGCAGATTTTCCAATGCCAGATTGTGTTGCAGGTTGGGAACGGTTATTCAATTCTGACTCAACCAGTTCCTCCGCTAGTTCGATGAGTTTATCACTTCTGTACAAAGTTTTGTTTCTTCTAGGTGGATTGAAGTGTCGAAAAATGATAACAGTTGCTAGGGCTGCTACGTCCAGTAAGTTGTAGAATACAACCATCGGCCAGCGATTTGTTTTGCGTGTACATGAATGAATTGAGACCATTTGGTACATCGACTCCACCTTTGGTGCGGTTATAATCCAGTATCATGGCAGGCTTACTTTGATGACCGGAAGTGGCTTTCTCACAGTTATGTTGTGTTGATAGCAATACCACTTGTTTGTTTGGCTTCGGAACATAACTCACCAACGCCATTTTTCCAGAAAATCCAAAAATGGATGAGTGGACTGGACGATACTGCTTTTTGTTATTGACCTTTACAGGCTCATACTGGTCATCAAGAACCTCCTTCGCTACAAAAGGTCTAGGCAAATCTCTTTTGTTTTTCCGAATCGTGCCAAGATTAGTGATCTTCTTATCCAGCAACTTCAATGCCAAATCCACCGACGTAAAGAAATTATCAATAGTGAAGTTGCGTACAGAATTGAAATATGATGGCATCAATGACATCAGCACATCATATCCACGACCAAGTCCTGTATTTTGGTCAGAGCTACCAGTGTAGATAGAAAACTTCAGTCGATAGCCCTTTGAGCTTTCACTAAGCCACCTAAACTTCAAGCCATATATGGCAGGCTTGATTGGCATGTATTGGGGAAATTCAATCCTTTTCAGGTCATAAAATTATTTGATGACCTGACCAAACTGAACTAATGACTATTTTTTTTGAGATAGGCATACCTGGCAGGAACAATTGATGTGGATGAATTTTACAATCAGTAATTACGTACAAAAGACATATCGAAAAGGATAAGCGGGAATCCCAGATTTGCGAAATTAGGCAATTTTCATCGTTTTTGAAATTAAAAAATTTTATTGCTGACCTCCTACATACCTGCATAATGACATCTCTGCTTAAATTTCTTTATCCCTGCTATATATAATACTTAGAAACAATTCATACAATAGCCAGAAGAACTATAACTGAACAATATAAGTCAGAAATCAAAAAAATTTCGAAGAAAAAATCGTGGGGTCCATTTGGACCCCAGTTCGGGTGGACACGACTTTTGCCGGTTTGTAAACGAGGGTTAAGAATGTTTATGAATCTATCTATTTAGATGTAGATGACGTCCAAATTAGTTTAGCCAGATTATTTCGTTAGCTTAATGAGCTTTGGCTCTTAATCAATAAAATCAGTTCAATTATTGGTCTATTGAAAGTGGCCTTCTGTCAAATCTTGTAAAACCTCAAATCATCCCAATGTCTAACAAACAGTTTGATACCAGTGTTATCCTTTCCAATCCATAGCTATGATAGTAAAAATTAAAGGCTGTTGACAACTTTACTAGCCTAGGCTTTGATATTGATTGCAATCTATTAAGCTACAAACTCATAAATGTGGTAATTTGATTCATTTATGGTTGCCTCTGCAAGCTTTGGCCATCCGCCTTTTTTGCTCCTGTGGAAAAACGAGGCAAATGTTACTTTTCGCATAGCTCTGCCTCTAATATCTTATTCTGAAATCGTGTATAGTAACTTTGACTCACTTTCCAAGTGGAAATTGGTTTACTTTATACTATAATGTATAATGCTGCTCGCTTTGTCTGCGGCCTGCGGGCCTATGTAGGTACGACCATACTTTCTCGTTTGTCACGAATTTGCTGGGTTGCACTTTGAACAGAACGTCAATACAAGAAACAATTTTCACACAAGCTAATCAATGGGGCTTTCAATTATCATATCCAGACAGCCTTTCGTTGTTGTTAACGTGGTAAGCATTTAGCGGAGGTAAAAACCCATTTATACCAAAACCTTATCTAAAGGTATCCGAGAGTATTTTGTATACCTTTCTATCCAAGTGATAGAGCTGATAGAAAACGTCTCCGAGGAAAGTTAAGTTTCTATATGTCACAGCTCTTATCGGCGGCTGTTCGAAGAGTTGTCAAATGAACGGCTATCCAAGTTAGCCTATCCGATAAGCTCTTGAACGCCACAATGTTGAGACTCCGCCATATTTGTTTATCAGGATTCAGGATTTCATTCGAAGCTTAATATCGTTCCACACCTTTGGAAATACTTTAGCTGTAGGTACCCGTTTACTTGTTATGTATTTAAAAAAATTTATTAACAGCATTTTTAGCTCACAAAAATAATAGTAGATATTTAAGCTATTTATAATATTGTAAATGTACTAATTGTATTGTTAAGTCTGTAGATAACAAATCGTATAGACAATAAAGAATAATAATAATAATAATAATAATAGTAAGACTCTGAAGTTCCCTCAAGGCTGCGATCAAAACGACTATCAGTCCGAAAACATTCAAGCAGTCATTCTCCACTTCTCATATCTTTATTAGTAGGTACCCTAATCACTTACTTTTCTGCGGCCTCCAAAAAGAACATATGAAATTGTCAAACGCTTAAATGTAAATTATAAAAGATGTATTTTACTTCTTCTGTTTAGCTGAAATAAAGGGTGTTTTTTAGACTTGTGGTTTTAGCAATAATTTTTTTTGGAGTTGGTCTTTTTAAAAGATTTTAAAGGGTGTTTTTTAGACTTGTGGTTTTAGCAATAATTTTTTTTTGGAGTTGGTCTTTTTAAAAGCTGTCACTTGATTTATGCTCAGTTTGGTTCGCCATTTTGTGGAAAAGTTCATACGATCCCATCAAAACATTCCTGAAATCTCACTTTCCTGGGTGACCAAAATGTACAAAGCTCCATATCGAGAACGAAGCGAGATAGACGAAAAATAACGATTTTTTTAGGGTTGTACGAAGGAGGGACTCCATTTGAGACGCTTCATACGATCCCATCAAAACATTCCTGAAATCTCACTTTCCTGGGTGACCAAAATGTAAAATGCTCCATATCTCGAGAACGAAGCGAGATAGACGAAAAATAACGATTTTCTTAGGGGTTGTACGAAGGGGGGACTCCATTCGAGACGCTTCATACGATCCCATCAAAACATTCCTGAAATCTCACTTTCCTGGGTGACCAAAATGTAAAAAGCTCCATATCTCGAGAACGAAGCGAGATAGACGAAAAATAACGATTTTTTTTGGGGTTGCACGAAGGGGGGACTCCATTTGAGACGCTTCATACGATCCCATCAAAACATTCCTGAAATCTCACTTTCCTGGGTGACCAAAATGTAAAAAGCTCCATATCTCGAGAACGAAGCGAGATAGACGAAAAATAACGATTATTTGGCGTTTATACGAAGGGGGGACTCCATTTGAGACGCTTCATACGATCCCATCAAAACATTCCCGAAATCCCACTTTCCTGGGTGACCAAAATGTAAAAAGCTCCATATCTCGAGAACGAAGCGAGATAGACGAACAATAACGATTTTTTGGGGTTTGTACGAAGGGGGGACTCAATTTGAGACGCTTCATACGATCCCATCAAAACATTCCTGAAATTTAACTTTCCTGGGTGACCAGAATGTAAAAAGTTCCATATCTCGAGAACGAAGCGAGGTAGACGAAAAATAACGATTTTTTGAGGGTTGTACGAAGGGGGAACTCCATTTGAGATGCTTCACACGATCCCATCAAAACATTCCTGAAATCTCACTTTCCTGGGTGACCAAAATGTACAAAGCTCCATATCGAGAACAAGGCGAGATAGACGAAAAATAACGATTTTTTGAGGGTTGTACGAAGGAGGGACTCCATTTGAGACGCTTCATACGATCCCATCAAAACATTCCTGAAATCTCACTTTCCTGGGTGACCAAAATGTAAAAAGCTCCATATCTCGAGAACGAAGCGAGATCGACGAAAAATAACGATTTTTTGGGGGTTGTACGAAGGGGGGGGGGGGGGGGGGGCTCCATTTGAGACGCTTCATACGATCCCATCAAAACATTCCTGAAATCTCACTTTCCTGGGTGACCAAAATGTAAAAAGCTCCATATCTCGAGAACGAAGCGAGATAGACGAAAAATAACGATTTTTTTGGGGTTGTACGAAGGGGAACTCCATTTGAGACGCTTAACCCAATGTCCTAATTGGCAGCCATCGCGCGACCGAACAACGAGCGACGGGCGCTGCATCGGACGATCGAAATATCAAACAACAATAACCCTATTGTGTGTCCTTATTAACACAGGAAAGCGATCGCGCGATGGGGTAGCACGGTTGCAAATGTTTGTTTCATGATCGTTCAAGCTTTATCATTAAAGCTTTTCATATTCAAAGTGTATACTCGTGCGACTGACACTACGAAAAGTAGTCTGGTTGCTTCAAATCAACCAATTTGATTTTCGTCGCGTTGCTCTTAGCAAATAGCAAGTAAAAATGGAATTCGAAGACCATTTAACTAGTGAAATTTATGTGAATCACATTTTATGTATGTTATGTGTATTGGTAAAAATATCTTGTTGGCTTCGCAACTCTGTGTACAAGTCGTGGAACGTGTCACCATTCGGCTTTTATACATATATTTTATTTGACGTTTTTGTTTTTTTTTTTTTAATAATTGGTCGCGCGATCTTATGAGCATCTTGCGACTGGTATTAGGACACTCATTGTGATAGCACTACCAACAACCAACGCGACCGACCGAAGTTCATCGTTCAACCGCGCGATGCAACTCCAATTAGGACATAGCCTAATACGATCCCATCAAAACATTCCTGAAATCTCACTTTCCTGGGTGACCAAAATGTAAAAAGCTCCATATCTCGAGAACGAAGCGAGATAGACGAAAAATAACGATTTTTTGGGGGTTGTACGAAGGAGGGGGGGGGGGGGGCTCCATTTGAGACGCTTCATACGATCCCATCAAAACATTCCTAAAATCTCACTTTCCTGGGTGACCAAAATGTAAAAAGCTCCAACGAAGGGGGACTCCATTTGAGACGCTTCATACGATCCCATCAAAACATTCCTGAAATCTCACTTTCCTGGGTGACCAAAATGTAAAAAGCTCCATATCTCGAGAACGAAGCGAGATAGACGAAAAATAACGATTTTTTTTGGGGTTGCACGAAGGGGGGACTCCATTTGAGACGCTTCATACGATCCCATCAAAACATTCCTGAAATCTCACTTTCCTGGGTGACCAAAATGTAAAAAGCTCCATATCTCGAGAACGAAGCGAGGTAGACGAAAAATAACGATTTTTTGAGGGTTGTACGAAGGGGGGACTCCATTTGAGATGCTTCACACGATCCCATCAAAACATTCCTGAAATCTCACTTTCCTGGGTGACCAAAATGTACAAAGCTCCATATCGAGAACAAGGCGAGATAGACGAAAAATAACGATTTTTTTAGGGTTGTACGAAGGAGGGACTCCATTTGAGACGCTTCACACGATCCCATCAAAACATTCCTGAAATCTCACTTTCCTGGGTGACCAAAATGTAAAAAGCTCCATATCTCGAGAACGAAGCGAGATCGACGAAAAATAACGATTTTTTGGGGGTTGTACGAAGGGGGGGGGGGGGCTCCATTTGAGACGCTTCATACGATCCCATCAAAACATTCCTGAAATCTCACTTTCCTGGGTGACCAAAATGTAAAAAGCTCCATATCTCGAGAACGAAGCGAGATAGACGAAAAATAACGATTTTTTTAGGGGTTGTACGAAGGGGGGACTCCATTCGAGACGCTTCATACGACCCATTAAAACATTCCTGAAATCTCACTTTCCTGGGTGACCAAAATGTAAAAAGCTCCATATCTCGAGAACGAAGCGAGATAGACGAAAAATAACGATTTTTTGGCGTTTGTACGAAGGGGGGACTCCATTTGAGACGCTTCATACGATCCCATCAAAACATTCCCGAAATCTCACTTTCCTGGGTGACCAAAACGTAAAAAGCTCCATATCTCGAGAACGAAGCGAGATAGACGAACAATAACGATTTTTTGGGGTTTGTACGAAGGGGGGACTCCATTTGAGACGCTTCATACGATCCCATCAAAACATTCCTGAAATCTCACTTTCCTGGGTGACCAGAATGTAAAAAGCTCCATATCTCGAGAACGAAGCGAGATAGACGAAAAATAACGATTTTTTGAGGGTTGTACGAAGGGGGGACTCCATTTGAGATGCTTCACACGATCCCATCAAAACATTCCTGAAATCTCACTTTCCTGGGTGACCAAAATGTAAAAAGCTCCAACGAAGGGGGACTCCATTTGGGACGCTTCATACGATCCCATCAAAACATTCCTGAAATCTCACTTTCCTGGGTGACCAAAATGTAAAAAGCTCCATATCTCGAGAACGAAGCGAGATAGACGAAAAATAACGATTTTTTGAGGGTTGTACGAAGGGGGGACTGCATTTGAGACGCTTCATACGATCCCATCAAAACATTCCTGAAATCTCACTTTCCTGGGTGACCAAAATGTACAAAGCTCCATATCGAGAACGAAGCGAGATAGACGAAAAATAACGATTTTTTTAGGGTTGTACGAAGGAGGGACTCCATTTGAGACGCTTCATACGATCCCATCAAAACATTCCTGAAATCTCACTTTCCTGGGTGACCAAAATGTAAAAAGCTCCATATCTCGAGAACGAAGCGAGATAGACGAAAAATAACGATTTTTTTTGGGGTTGCACGAAGGGGGGACTCCATTTGAGACGCTTCATACGATCCCATCAAAACATTCCCGAAATCCCACTTTCCTGGGTGAACAAAATGTAAAAAGCTCCATATCTCGAGAACGAAGCGAGATAGACGAACAATAACGATTTTTTGGGGTTTGTACGAAGGGGGGACTCAATTTGAGACGCTTCATACGATCCCATCAAAACATTCCTGAAATCTCACTTTCCTGGGTGACCAGAATGTAAAAAGCTCCATATCTCGAGAACGAAGCGAGATAGACGAAAAATAACGATTTTTTGAGGGTTGTACGAAGGGGGGACTCCATTTGAGATGCTTCACACGATCCCATCAAAACATTCCTGAAATCTCACTTTCCTGGGTGACCAAAATGTAAAAAGCTCCAACGAAGGGGGACTCCATTTGGGACGCTTCATACGATCCCATCAAAACATTCCTGAAATCTCACTTTCCTGGGTGACCAAAATGTAAAAAGCTCCATATCTCGAGAACGAAGCGAGATAGACGAAAAATAACGATTTTTTGAGGGTTGTACGAAGGGGGGACTGCATTTGAGACGCTTCATACGATCCCATCAAAACATTCCTGAAATCTCACTTTCCTGGGTGACCAAAATGTACAAAGCTCCATATCGAGAACGAAGCGAGATAGACGAAAAATAACGATTTTTTTAGGGTTGTACGAAGGAGGGACTCCATTTGAGACGCTTCATACGATCCCATCAAAACATTCCTGAAATCTCACTTTCCTGGGTGACCAAAATGTAAAAAGCTCCATATCTCGAGAACGAAGCGAGATAGACGAAAAATAACGATTATTTGGCGTTTATACGAAGGGGGGACTCCATTTGAGACGCTTCATACGATCCCATCAAAACATTCCCGAAATCCCACTTTCCTGGGTGAACAAAATGTAAAAAGCTCCATATCTCGAGAACGAAGCGAGATAGACGAACAATAACGATTTTTTGGGGTTTGTACGAAGGGGGGACTCAATTTGAGACGCTTCATACGATCCCATCAAAACATTCCTGAAATTTAACTTTCCTGGGTGACCAGAATGTAAAAAGTTCCATATCTCGAGAACGAAGCGAGGTAGACGAAAAATAACGATTTTTTGAGGGTTGTACGAAGGGGGGACTCCATTTGAGATGCTTCACACGATCCCATCAAAACATTCCTGAAATCTCACTTTCCTGGGTGACCAAAATGTACAAAGCTCCATATCGAGAACAAGGCGAGATAGACGAAAAATAACGATTTTTTGAGGGTTGTACGAAGGAGGGACTCCATTTGAGACGCTTCATACGATCCCATCAAAACATTCCTGAAATCTCACTTTCCTGGGTGACCAAAATGTAAAAAGCTCCATATCTCGAGAACGAAGCGAGATCGACGAAAAATAACGATTTTTTGGGGGTTGTACGAAGGGGGGGGGGGGCTCCATTTGAGACGCTTCATACGATCCCATCAAAACATTCCTGAAATCTCACTTTCCTGGGTGACCAAAATGTAAAAAGCTCCATATCTCGAGAACGAAGCGAGATAGACGAAAAATAACGATTTTTTTGGGGTTGTACGAAGGGGAACTCCATTTGAGACGCTTAATACGATCCCATCAAAACATTCCTGAAATCTCACTTTCCTGGGTGACCAAAATGTAAAAAGCTCCATATCTCGAGAACGAAGCGAGATAGACGAAAAATAACGATTTTTTGGGGGTTGTACGAAGGAGGGGGGGGGGGCTCCATTTGAGACGCTTCATACGATCCCATCAAAACATTCCTGAAATCTCACTTTCCTGGGTGACCAAAATGTAAAAAAATCCATATCTCGAGAACGAAGCGAGATAGACGAAAAATAATGATTTTTTTGGGGTTGTACGAAAGGGAACTCCATTTGAGACGCTTCATACGATCCCATCAAAACATTCCTAAAATCTCACTTTCCTGGGTGACCAAAATGTAAAAAGCTCCAACGAAGGGGGACTCCATTTGAGACGCTTCATACGATCCCATCAAAACATTCCTGAAATCTCACTTTCCTGGGTGACCAAAATGTAAAAAGCTCCATATCTCGAGAACGAAGCGAGATAGACGAAAAATAACGATTTTTTTTGGGGTTGCACGAAGGGGGGACTCCATTTGAGACGCTTCATACGATCCCATCAAAACATTCCTGAAATCTCACTTTCCTGGGTGACCAAAATGTAAAAAGCTCCATATCTCGAGAACGAAGCGAGGTAGACGAAAAATAACGATTTTTTGAAGGTTGTACGAAGGGGGGACTCCATTTGAGATGCTTCACACGATCCCATCAAAACATTCCTGAAATCTCACTTTCCTGGGTGACCAAAATGTACAAAGCTCCATATCGAGAACAAGGCGAGATAGACGAAAAATAACGATTTTTTTAGGGTTGTACGAAGGAGGGACTCCATTTGAGACGCTTCATACGATCCCATCAAAACATTCCTGAAATCTCACTTTCCTGGGTGACCAAAATGTAAAAAGCTCCATATCTCGAGAACGAAGCGAGATCGACGAAAAATAACGATTTTTTGGGGGTTGAACGAAGGGGGGGGGGGGGGGGCTCCATTTGAGACGCTTCATACGATCCCATCAAAACATTCCTGAAATCTCACTTTCCTGGGTGACCAAAATGTAAAAAGCTCCATATCTCGAGAACGAAGCGAGATAGACGAAAAATAACGATTTTTTTAAGGGTTGTACGAAGGGGGGACTCCATTCGAGACGCTTCATACGATCCCATCAAAACATTCCTGAAATCTCACTTTCCTGGGTGACCAAAATGTAAAAAGCTCCATATCTCGAGAACGAAGCGAGATAGACGAAAAATAACGATTTTTTGGCTTTTGTACGAAGGGGGGACTCCATTTGAGACGCTTCATACGATCCCATCAAAACATTCCCGAAATCTCACTTTCCTGGGTGACCAAAACGTAAAAAGCTCCATATCTCGAGAACGAAGCGAGATAGACGAACAATAACGATTTTTTGGGGTTTGTACGAAGGTGGGACTCCATTTGAGACGCTTCATACGATCCCATCAAAACATTCCTGAAATCTCACTTTCCTGGGTGACCAGAATGTAAAAAGCTCCATATCTCGAGAACGAAGCGAGATAGACGAAAAATAACGATTTTTTGAGGGTTGTACGAAGGGGGGACTCCATTTGAGATGCTTCACACGATCCCATCAAAACATTCCTGAAATCTCACTTTCCTGGGTGACCAAAATGTACAAAGCTCCATATCGAGAACAAGGCGAGATAGACGAAAAATAACGATTTTTTGAGGGTTGTACGAAGGAGGGGCTCCATTTGAGACGCTTCATACGATCCCATCAAAACATTCCTGAAATCTCACTTTCCTGGGTGACCAAAATGTAAAAAGCTCCATATCTCGAGAACGAAGCGAGATCGACGAAAAATAACGATTTTTTGGGGGTTGTACGAAGGAGGGGGGGGGGGGGGCTCCATTTGAGACGCTTCATACGATCCCATCAAAACATTCCTGAAATCTCACTTTCCTGGGTGACCAAAATGTAAAAAGCCCCATATCTCGAGAACGAAGCGAGATAGACGAAAAATAATGATTTTTTTGGGGTTGTACGAAAGGGAACTCCATTTGAGACGCTTCATACGATCCCATCAAAACATTCCTAAAATCTCACTTTCCTGGGTGACCAAAATGTAAAAAGCTCCAACGAAGGGGGACTCCACTTGAGACGCTTCATACGATCCCATCAAAACATTCCTGAAATCTCACTTTCCTGGGTGACCAAAATGTAAAAAGCTCCATATCTCGAGAACGAAGCGAGATAGACGAAAAATAACGATTTTTTTTTGGGTTTGCACAAAGGGGGGACTCTGTTTGAGACGCTTCATACGATCCCACAAAACATTCCTGAAATCTCACTTTCCTGGGTGACCAAAATGTAAAAAGCTCTATATCTCGAGAACGAAGCGAGGTAGACGAAAAATAACGATTTTTTGAGGGTTGTACGAAGGGGGGACTCCATTTGAGATGCTTCACACGATCCCATCAAAACATTCCTGAAATCTCACTTTCCTGGGTGACCAAAATGTAAAAAGCTCCATATCTCGAGAACGAAGCGAGATAGACGAAAAATAACGATTTTTTGGGGGTTGTACGAAGGGGGGGGAGGGGGCTCCATTTGAGACGCTTCATACGATCCCATCAAAACATTCCTGAAATCTCACTTTCCTGGGTGACCAAAATGTAAAAAGCTCCATATCTCGAGAACGAAGCGAGATAGACGAAAAATAATGATTTTTTTGGGGTTGTACGAAAGGGAACTCCATTTGAGACGCTTCATACGATCCCATCAAAACATTCCTAAAATCTCACTTTCCTGGGTGACCAAAATGTAAAAAGCTCCAACGAAGGGGGACTCCACTTGAGACGCTTCATACGATCCCATCAAAACATTCCTGAAATCTCACTTTCCTGGGTGACCAAAATGTAAAAAGCTCCATATCTCGAGAACGAAGCGAGATAGACGAAAAATAACGATTTTTTTTTGGGTTTGCACAAAGGGGGGACTCTGTTTGAGACGCTTCATACGATCCCACAAAACATTCCTGAAATCTCACTTTCCTGGGTGACCAAAATGTAAAAAGCTCTATATCTCGAGAACGAAGCGAGGTAGACGAAAAATAACGATTTTTTGAGGGTTGTACGAAGGGGGGACTCCATTTGAGATGCTTCACACGATCCCATCAAAACATTCCTGAAATCTCACTTTCCTGGGTGACCAAAATGTACAAAGCTCCATATCGAGAACAAGGCGAGATAGACGAAAAATAACGATTTTTTGAGGGTTGTACGAAGGAGGGACTCCATTTGAGACGCTTCATACGATCCCATCAAAACATTCCTGAAATCTCACTTTCCTGGGTGACCAAAATGTAAAAAGCTCCATATCTCGAGAACGAAGCGAGATCGACGAAAAATTACGATTTTTTGGGGGTTGTACGAAGGGGGGGGGCTCCATTTGAGACGCTTCATACGATCCCATCAAAACATTCCTGAAATCTCACTTTCCTGGGTGACCAAAATGTAAAAAGCTCCATATCTCGAGAACGAAGCGAGATAGACAAAAAATAACGATTTTTTTGAGGTTGTACGAAGGGGAACTTCATTTGAGACGCTTAATACGATCCCATCAAAACATTCCTGAAATCTCACTTTCCTGGGTGACCAAAATGTAAAAAGCTCCATATCTCGAGAACGAAGCGAGATAGACGAAAAATAACGATTTTTTGGCAGTTGTACGAATGGGGGACTCCATTTGAGACGCTTCATACGATCCCATCAAAACATTCCTGAAATCTCACTTTCCTGGGTGACCAAAATGTAAAAAGCTCCATATCTCGAGAACGAAGCGAGGTAGACGAAAAATAACGATTTTTTGAGGTTTGTACGAAGGGGGGACTCCATTTCAGATGCTTCACACGATCCCATCAAAACATTCCTGAAATCTCACTTTCCTGGGTGACCAAAATGTAAAAAGCTCCATATCTCGAGAACGAAGCGAGATCGACGAAAAATAACGTTTTTTTGGGTTTTGTACGAAGGGGGGGGGGGCTCCATTTGAGACGCTTCATACGATCCCATCAAAACATTCCTGAAATCTCACTTTCCTGGGTGACCAAAATGTAAAAAGCTCCATATCTCGAGAACGAAGCGAGATTGACGAAAAATAACGATTTTTTTTGGGGTTGTACGAAGGGGGGACTCCATTCGAGACGCTTCATGCGATCCCATCAAAACATTCCTGAAATCTCACTTTCCTGGGTGACCAAAATGTAAAAAGCTCCATATCTCGAGAACGAAGCGAGATAGACGAAAACTATCGATTTTTTGGGGTTTGAACGAAGGGGAACTCCATTTGAGACGCTTCATACGATCCCATCAAAACATTCCTGAAATCTCACTTTCCTGGGTGACCAAAATGTAAAAAGCTCCATATCTCGAGAACGAAGCGAGATAGACGAAAAATAACGATTTTTTGGCGTTTGTACGAAGGGGGGACTCCATTTGAGACGCTTCATACGATCCCATCAAAACATTCCCGAAATCCCACTTTCCTGGGTGACCAAAATGTAAAAAGCTCCATATCTCGAGAACGAAGCGAGATAGACGAAAAATAACGATTTTTTGGGGTTTGTACGAAGGGGGGACTCCATTTGAGACGCTTTATACGATCCCATCAAAACATTCCTGAAATCTCACTTTCCTGGTTGACCAAAATGTAAAAAGCTCCATATCTCGAGAACGAAGCGAGATAGACGAAAAATAACGATTTTTTGGGGATTGTACGAAGGGGGGACTCCATTTGAGACGCTTCATACGATCCCATCAAAACATTCCTGAAATCTCACTTTCCTGGGTGACCAAAATGTACAAAGTTCCATATCTCGAGAACAAAGCGAGATAGACGAAAAATAACGATTTGTTGAGGGTTGTACGAAGGGGGGACTCCATTTGAGACGCTTCATACGATCCCATCAAAACATTTCTGAAATCTCACTTTCCTGGGTGACCAAAATGTACAAAGCTCCATATCGAGAACGAAGCGAGATAGACGAAAAATTACGATTTTTTGAGGGTTGTACGAAGGGGGGACTCCATTTGAGACGCTTCATACGATCCCATCAAAACATTCCCGAAATCTCACTTTCCTGGGTGACCAAAATGTAAAAAGCTCCATATCTCGAGAACGAAGCGAGATCGACGAAAAATTACGATTTTTTGGGGGTTGTACGAAGGGGGGACTCCATTTGAGACGCTTCATACGATCCCATCAAAACATTCCTGAAATCTCACTTTCCTGGGTGACCAAAATGTACAAAGCTCCATATCGAGAACGAAGCGAGATAGACGAAAAATTACGATTTTTTGAGCGTTGTACGAAGGGGGGACTCCATTTGAGACGCTTCATACGATCCCATCAAAACATTCCTGAAATCTCACTTTCCTGGGTGACCAAAATGTAAAAAGCTCCATATCTCGAGAACGAAGCGAGATCGACGAAAAATTACGATTTTTTTGGGGTTGTACGAAGGGGGGGGGGGGACTCCATTTGAGACGCTTCATACGATCCCATCAAAACATTCCTGAAATCTCACTTTCCTGGGTGACCAAAATGTACAAAGCTCCATATCGAGAACGAAGCGAGATAGACGAAAAATTACGATTTTTTGAGGGTTATACGAAGGGGGGACTCCATTTGAGACGCTTCATACGATCCCATCAAAACATTCCTGAAATCTCACTTTCCTGGGTGACCAAAATGTAAAAAGCTCCATATCTCGAGAACGAAGCGAGATAGACGAAAAATAACGATTTTTTGAGGGTTGCACGAAGGGGGGACTCCATTTGAGACGCTTCATACGATCCCATCAAAACATTCCTGAAATCTCACTTTCCTGGGTGACCAAAATGTAAAAAGCTCCATATCTCGAGAACGAAGTGAGATAGACGAAAAATAACGATTTTTTGGGGTTTGAACGATGGGGTGACTCCATTTGAGACGCTTCATACGATCCCATCAAAACATTCCTGAAATCTCACTTTCCTGGGTGACCAAAATGTAAAAAGCTCCATATCTCGAGCAGGGATGTTGCGGATGTTCGCATCCGCAAATGCGGAGCTTCCGCATTGATTTATACATCTGTATCAGCATCCGCATCCGCACTAATCAATGCGGATTTTCAATCGGATGCGGATGCAAGACAAGTTGCGACAAGAAAGAAATTCAGCGGAGTTGGTAAATGGCTTTAGAGCTCGCACCAATGGGAGCGAAAAAATTTGTGACAAGATCAAACGCGTTTGTTGTTGTGTAAATACTGTAAATTTTTGCATCTTGTAAATTAACCATTCCGTGTTTGAATGCGCTATGGAATAGTTATTGCATAGAAGGTAGACCTGTGTGAACTTGGCACCCGAGTTTCGAAAAAATTACTCTTTTTTTGTTTCTGGTAGGTTTTGGATTGTAGTAGATTGTATTAAAAAAATTTTTGTTTGTGGTAAAGAAAAAGTCAGAAAAAATTTCGGTCAAAAAAAACTCCAGCACCCCAAATGCGAAAATTCAAAATTTTTTAATTGAATATGGAAGAAAAGAGTTTGTAGTGGATTGTAGTAAATTTTTTTTTTTTTTTTTTTGTAGTAGAAGAAATATTTTTTTTTTGGTTAAAAAAAAACATTTTTTTTCCTAAGAAAAATTTTTTGTTTTTGTTGGTTATTGGACTACTACAAACGATTAAACCACTTAAAATCACTTAAATATGTTCCTAAATGTTTGTAGTAGTTTGTATCACTGGTGAACTGGTGAACTGGAGAATTCATCGGTTCACTGGTGAATCCATCAGTGCACTGGTGAACTGGTGTACTGGTGAATTCATCAGTTCACTGGTGAACTGTTGAATTCATCGGTTCACTGGGGAACTGTTGAATTTATCGCTTCACTGGTGAACTGGTGAACTGGTGAATTCATCGGCTCACTGGTGAACATCAGTTCACTGGTGAACTGGTGAATTCATCAGTTCATTGGTGAACTGGTGAACTGGTGAATTCATCGGTTCACTGGTGAGCTGGTGAACTGGTAAATTCATCGATTCACTGGTGAACTGGTGAACTGGTGAATTCATCACTTCACTGGTGAACTGGTAAATTCATCGGTTCACTGGTGAACTGGTGAATTCATCGCTTCACTGGTGAATTGGTGAACTGGTAAATTCATCTGGTAATTCATCAATTTACCAGTTCACCAAGTTCACCAGTGAACTGTTGAATTCACCAGTTCAAAAGTTCACTAGTGAACCAGTGAACTTATGAACTCACCAGTTCACCAGTGAACCGATGAATTTACCAGTTCACCAGTTCACCAGTGAACTGATGAATTCACCAGTTCACCAGTGAACCGATGAATTCACCAGTTCACCAGTGAACCGATGAATTCACCAGTTCAATAGTGAACCGATGAATTCACTAGTTCACCAGTGAACCGATGAATTCATACCCAATGAACTGATGAATTCACCAGTTCACCAGTGAACCGATGAATTCACCAGTTCACCAGTGAACCGATGAATTTACCAGTTTACCAGTTGACCAGTGAACTGATGAATTCACCAGTTCACCAGTGAACTGATGGATTCACCAGTTCACCAGTGAACTGATGAATTCAATAGTGAACTGAAGAAATGGTGAAATCATCAGTTCACTGGTTAACTGGTGAACTGGCGAACTGGTGAATTCATCAGTTCACTGGTTCACTGGTGAACTGGTGAACTGGTGCATTCATCAGTTCACTGGTGAACTGGTGAACTGGTAAATTCATCATTCACTGGTGAACTGGTGAATTCATCGGTTCACTGGTGAACTGGTGAATTCATCGGTTCACTGGTGAACTGGTGAATTCATCAGTTCATTGGTGAACTGGTGAACTGGTGAATTCATCGGTTCACTGGTGAACTGGTGAATTCATCGGTTCACTGGTGAACTGGTGAATACATCGGTTCACTGGTGAATTCATCAGTCCACTGGTGAACCTGTGAACTGGTTCACTGGTGAACTGGTGAACTGGTGCATTCATCAGTTCACTGGTGAACTGGTGAACTGGTAAATTCATCATTCACTGGTGAACTGGTGAATTCATCGGTTCACTGGTGAACTGGTGAATTCATCGGTTCACTGGTGAACTGGTGAATTCATCAGTTCATTGGTGAACTGGTGAACTGGTGAATTCATCGGTTCACTGGTGAACTGGTGAATTCATCGGTTCACTGGTGAACTGGTGAATTCATCGGTTCACTGGTGAACTGGTGAATTCATCAGTTCATTGGTGAACTGGTGAACTGGTGAATTCATCGGTTCACTGGTGAACTGGTGAATTCATCGGTTCACTGGTGAACTGGTGAATTCATCGGTTCACTAGTGAACTGGTGAATTCATCAGTTCACTGGTGAATTCACCAGTTCACCTGTTCACCAGTAAAATTCATCAATTCACTGTTGAACTGGTGCACTGGTGAATTCATCAGCTCACTGTTGAACTGGTGAACTGGTAGTTCACCTGTTCACCAGTAAAATTCATCAGTTCACTGGTGAACTGGTGAATTCATCGGTTCACTGGTGAACTGGTGAATTCATCAGTTCATTGGTGAACTGGTGAACTGGTGAATTCATCGGTTCACTGGTGAACTGGTGAATTCATCGGTTCACTGGTGAACTGGTAAATTCATCATTCACTGGTGAACTGGTGAATTCATCGGTTCACTAGTGAACTGGTGAACTGGTAAATTCATCGGTTCACTGGTGAACTGGTGAACTGGTGAATTCATCAGTTCACTGGTGAACTGGTAAATTCATCGGTTCACTGGTGAACTGGTGAATTCATCGGTTCACTGGTGAACTGGTGAACTGGTAAATTCATCTGGTTATTCATCAATTTTCCAGTTCACCAAGTTCACCAGTGAACTGATGAATTCACCAGTTCACCAGTTCACTAGTGAACCAGTGAACTTATGAATTAACCAGTTCACCAGTTCACCAGTGATCCGATGAATTCACCAGTTCACCAGTGAACCGATGAATTTACCAGTTCACCAGTTCACCAGTGAACTGATGAATTCACCACTTCACCAGTGAACCGATGAATTCACCAGTTTACCAGGGAACCGATGAATTCACCAGTTCAATTGTGAACCGATGAATTTACCAGTTCACCAGTGAACCGATAAATTCACCAGTTCACCAGTGAACCGATGAATTCACCAGTTCACCAGTGAATGATGAATTTACCAGTTCACCAGTTCACCAGTGAACTGATGGATTCACCAGTTCACCAGTGAACTGATGAATTCACTAGTGAACAGGTGAACTGGTGAATTCATCAGTTCACTGGTTAACTGGTGAACTGGTGAATTCATCAGTTCACTTCATCAGTTCACTGATGAATTCACCAATTCACCAGTGAGCTGATGAATTCACCAGTTCACCAGTGAACTGATGAATTCACCAGTTCACTAGTGAACCGATGAATTCACCAGTTCACCAGTGAACCGATGAATTTACCAGTTCACCAGTTCACCAGTGAACTGATGAATTCACCAGTTCATCAGTTCACAAGTGAACTGGTTAATTCATAAGTTCACTGGTTCACTAGTGAACTGGTGAACTGGTGAATTCATCAGTTCACTGGTGAACTCATCAGTTCACTGGTGAACTTGGTGAACTGGTGAATTGATGAATAACCAGATGAATTTACCAGTTCACCAGTTCACCAGTTCAACAGTGAGCTGATGAATTCACCAGTGCACCAGTTCAACAGTGAATTGATGAATTTTACTGGTGAACAGGTGAACTGGTGAATTCACCAGTGAACTGATGAATTCACCAGTTCACTAGTGAACCGATGTTTTCACCGGTTCACCAGTGAACCGATGAATTTACCAGTTCACCAGTTCACCAGTGAACTGATGAATTCACCAGTTCATCAGTTCAATAGTGAACCGATGAATTTACCAGTTCACCAGTTCACCAGCGAACCGATGAATTCACCAGTTCACCAATGAACTGATGAGTTCACTAGTGAACTGGTGAACTGGTGAATTCATCAAATCACTGGTTCACTGGTGAACTGGTGAACTGGTGAACTGGTGAACTGGTAAATTCATCATTGTGAACTGGTGAACTGGTGAATTCATCGGTTCACTGGTGAACTTGTGAATTCATCGGTTCACTGGTGAACTGGTGAATTCATCGGTTCACTGGTGAACTGGTGAACTGGTGAATTCATCGGTTCACTGGTGAACTGGTGAATTCATCGGTTCACTGGTGAACTGGTGAACTGGTGAATTCATCGGTTCACTGGTGAACTGGTGAATTCATCAGTTCACTGGTGAACTGGTGAACTGTTGTATTCATCGGTTCACTGGTGAACTGGTGAATTCATCGGTTCATTGGTGAAGTGGTGAACTGGTGAATTCATCGGTTCACTGGTGAATTCATCGGTTCACTGGTGAATTCATCGGTTCACTGGTGAACTGGTGAATTCATAGGTTCACTGGTGAACTGGTGAATTCATCGGCTCACTGGTGAACTGGTGAATTCATCGGTTCACTGGTGAACTCGTGAATTCATCGGTTCACTGGTGAACTGGTGAATTCATCGGTTCACTGGTGAACCGGTGAACTGGTGAATTCATCGGTTCACTGGTGAAAGTCTGAACAAATTACGGTCAAAAAAAAACTCCAGCACCCCAAATGCGAAAATTAAAATTTTTTTAATTGAATATTTAAGAAAAGGGTTTGTAGTGGATTCTAGTAAATTTTTTGTTTTTGTTGGCTATTGGACTACTACAAACAATGAAAACCGCTTAAAATCTCTTAAATATGTTCCTAAAGGTTTGTAGTACACATTTTCGTTTGTAGTAGAACCAAAAAATAGTTACACCATATCATTCGTATGCAACTTTCTTTAAAATTTTCACTCTTTCGCTGGCTATTCGACTACTACAAACGATTAAACCACTTAAAATTCAACCGATGAATTCATCAGTTCACTGGTGAACTGGTGAATTCATCGGTTCACTGGTGAAATGGTGAATTCATCGGTTCACTGGTGAACTGGTGAACTGGTGAATTCATCGGTTCACTGGTGAACTGGTGAATTCATCAGTTCACTGGTGAACAGGTGAACTGGTGAATTCATCGGTTCACTGGTGAACTGGTGAACTGGTGAATTCATCAGTTCACTGGTGAACTGGTGAACTGGTGAACTCATCGGTTCACTGGGGAACTGGTGAATTCATCGGTTCATTATTGAACTGGAGAACTGGGGAATTCATCGGTTCACTGGTGAACTGGTGAACTGGTGAATTCATCGGTTCACTGGTGAACTGGTGAATTCATCGGTTCACTGGTGAACTGTTGAAATCATCAGTTCACTGGTGAACGGGTGAACTGGTGAGTTCATCGGTTCACTGGTGAATTCATCAGTTCACTGGTGAACTGGTGAATTCATCGGTTCACTGGTGAACTGGTGAATTCATCGGTTCACTGGTGAACTGGTGAACTGGTGAACTGGTGAATTCATCGGTTCACTGGTGAACTGGTGAATTCATCGGTTCATTGGTGAACTGGTGAATTCATCGGTTCACTGGTGAACTTATGAATTCATCGGTTCATTGGTGAACTGGTGAATTCATCGGTTCACTGGTGAACTGGTGAGCTGGTGAATTCATCAGTTCACTGGTGAACTGTTGAACTGGTGAATTCATCGGTTCACTGGTGAACTGGTGAATTCATCGGTTCACTGGTGAACTTTTGAATTCATCGGTTCACTGGTGAACTGGTGAATTCATCGGTTCACTGTTGAACTGGTGAACTGGTGAATTCATCGGTTCACTGGTGAACTGGTGAATTCATCGGTTCACTGGTGAACTGGTGAATTCATCGGTTCCATGGTGACTGGTGAACTGGTGAATTCATCAGTTCACTGGTGAACTGGTGAACTGGTGAATTCATCAGTTCATTGGTGAACTGGTGAACTGGTGAATTCATCGGTTCACTGGTGAACTGGTGAACTGGTGAATTCATCGGTTCACTGGTGAACTGGTGAATTCATCGGTTCACTGGTGAACTGGTGAATTCATCGGTTCACTGGTGAACTGGTGAAGTAGTGAATTCATCGGTTCACTGGTGAACTGGTGAATTCATCGGTTCACTGGTGAACTTGTTAATTCATCGGTTCACTGGTGAACTGGTGAACTGGTGAATTCATCGGTTCACTGGTGAACTGGTGAGTTCATCGGTTCATTGGTGAACTGGTGAATTCATCGGTTGACTGGTGAACTGGTGAACTGGTGAATTCATCGGTTCACTGGTGAACTGGTGAACTCTAGAATTCATTGGTTCACTGGTGAACTGGTGAATTCATCGTTTCACTGGTGAACGGGTGAACTGGTGAATTCATCGGTTCACTGGTGAACTGGTGAATTCATCAGTTCACTGGTGAACTGGTGAACTGGTGAATTCATCAGTTCACTGGTGAACTGGTGAACTCGTGAATTCATCGGTTCACTAGTGAACTGGTGAATTCATCGGTTCACTGGTGAACTGGTGAATTCATCGGTTCATTGGTGAAGTGGTGAACTGGTGAATTCATCGGTTCACTGGTGAACTGGTGAATTCATCGGTTCACTGGTGAACTGGTGAATTCATCGGTTTACTGGTGAACTGGTGAATTCATCGGTTCACTGGTGAACTGGTGAACTGGTGAATTCATCGGTTCACTGGTGAACTGGTGAACTGGTGAATTCATCGGTTCACTGGTGACTGGTGAACTGGTGAATTCATCAGTTCACTGGTGAACTGGTGAACTGGTGAATTCATCAGTTCATTGGTGAACTGGTGAACTGGTGTATTCATCGGTTCACTGGTGAACTATTGAACTGGTGAATTCATCGGTTCACTGGTGAACTGGTGAATTTATCGGTTCACTGGTGATGTATTGAATTCATCGGTTCACTGGTGAACTGGTGAATTCATCGGTTCACTGGTGAACTGGTGAATTCATCGGTTCACTGGTGAACTGGTGAACTGCTGAATTCATCAGTTCACCAGTGAATTCATCAGTGAATTCACCAGTGAATTCATCAGTTCACCAGTGAATTCACCAGTAAATTCACCAGTGAATTCACCAGTGAATTCACCAGTGAATTCATCAGTGAATTCACCAGTGAATTCATCAGCTCACCAGTGAATTCACCAGTGAATTCACCAGTTAATTCATCAGTTCACCAGTGAATTCACCAGTGAATTCACCAGTTAATTCATCAGTTCACCAGTGAATTCACCAGTGAATTCATCAGTTCACCAGTGAATTCACCAGTGAATTCACGAGTGAATTCGTCAGTGAATTCACCAGTGAATTCATCAGTTCACCGGTGAATTCACCAGTGAATTCATCGGTTCACTGGTGAACTGTTGAATTCATCAGTTCATTGGTGAACTATTGAACTGGTGAATTCATCGGTTCACTGGTGAACTGGTGAATTCATCGGTTCACTGGTGAACTGGTGAAATCATCGGTTCACTGGTGAACTGGTGAACTGGTGAATTCATCGATTCACTGGTGAACTGGTGAATTCATCGGTTCATTGGTGAACTGGTAAACTGGTGAATTCATCGGTTCACTGGTGAACTGGTGAACTGGTGAATTCATCGGTTCACTGGTGAACTGGTGAATTCATCGGTTCACTGGTGAACTGGTGAATTCATCGTTTCACTGGTGAACTGGTGAATTCATCGGTTCACTGGTGAACTGGTGAAATGGTGAATTCATCAGTTCACTGGTGAACTGGTGAGCTGGTGAATTCATCGGTTCACTGGTGAACTGTTTCACCAGTGAATTCATCAGTGAATTCACCAGTGAATTCATCAGTTCACCAGTGAATTCACCAGTGAATTCATCAGTTCACCAGTGAATTCACCAGTGAATTCACCAGTGAATTCACCAGTGAATACACCAGTGAATTCATCAGTTCACCAGTGAATTCACCAGTGAAATAACCAGTGAATTCATCAGTGAATTCACCAGTGAATTCATTAGTTCTCCAGTGAATTCACCAGTGAACTCACCAGTGAATTCAGCAGTGAATTCACCAGTGAATTCACCAGTGAATTCACCAGTGAATTCATCAGTTCACCAGTGAATTCACCAGTGAGTTCACCAGTGAATTCACCAGTGAATTCATCAGTTCACCAGTGAATTCACCAGTGAAATAAACAGTGAATTCATCAGTGAATTCACAAGTGAATTCATTAGTTCACCAGTGAATTCACCAGTGAATTCACCAGTGAATTCATCAGTTCACCAGTGAATTCACAGGTGAATTCACCAGTGTATTCATTAGTTCAACAGTGAATTCACCAGTGAATTCATCAGTTCACCAGTGAATTCACCAGTGAATTCATCAGTGAATTCACCAGTGAATTCATCAGTTCACCAATGAATTCACCAGTGCATTCACCAGTGAATTCACCAGTGAATTCATCAGTTCATCAGTGAATTCACCAGTGAAATAACCAGTGAATTCATCAGTGAATTCACCAGTGAATTCACCAGTGAATTCATCAGTTCACCAGTGAATTCACCGGTGAATTCACCAGTGAATTCACCAGTGAATTCATCAGTTCACCAGTGAATTCACCAGTGAATTCACCAGTGAATTCATCAGTTCACCAGTGAATTCACCAGTGAATTCACCAGTGAATTCACCAGTGAATTTACCAGTGAATTCACCAGTGAATTCATCAGTTCACCAGTGAATTCACCAGTAAATTCACCAGTGAATGCAGTGTAAACCACTTAAAATCACTTAAATATGTTCCTTAAGGTTTGTAGTACAAACATTTTCGTTTGTAGAAGAACCAAAAAATAGTTACAGCTCATTAATTAGACCATATCATTCGTATGCAACTTTCTTCAAAATTGTCACTCTTTCGCTTGCTATTCGACTACTACAAACGATTAAACCACTTAAAATCACTTAAATATGTTCCTAAAGGTTTGTAGTACTTTGTGTCACTGGTAAACTGGTGAACTGGTGAATTCATCGGTTCACTGGTGAATCCATCAGTGCACTGGTGAACTGGTGAACTGGTGAATTCATCAGTTCACTGGTGAACTGTTGAATTCATCGGTTCACTGGGGAACTGTTGAATTCATCGGTTCACTGGTGAACTGGTGAACTGGTGAATTCATCAGCTCACTTTTGAACTGATGAATTCATAGGCTCACTGGTGAACTTTTGAATTCATCAGCTCACTAGTGAACTGGTGAACTGGTAATTTCATCGGTTCACTGGTGAACTGGTGAAATGGTGAATTCATCGGTTCACTGGTGAATTGGTGAATTCATCTGTTCACTGGTGAACCGGTAAATTCATCAGTTCATAGGTGAACTGGTGAATTCATCGGTTCACTGGTGAACTGGTGAATTCATCGGTTCACTGGTGAACTGGTAAATTAATCGGGTCACTGGTGAACTGGTGAATTCATCAGTTCATTGGTGAACTGGTGAATTCATAGGTTCACTGGTGAACTGGTTAATTCATCGGTTCACTGGTGAACTGGTGAACTCATCAGTTCACTGGTGAACTCATCAGTTCACTGGTGAACTGGTGAATTCATCAGTTCACTGGTGAATTGGTGAACTGGTGAATTCATCGGCCACTGGTGAACTGATGAACTGGTAAATTCATCGGTTCACTGGTGAACTGGTGAATTCATCAGTTCACTGGTGTACTGGTGAACTGGTAAATTCATCGGCCACTGGTGAACTGATGAACTGGTAAATTCATCGGTTCACTGTTGAACTGGTGAAATGGTGAATTCATCGGTTCACTGGTGAATTGGTGAACTGGTGAATTCATCGGCCACTGGTGAACTGATGAACTGGTAAATTCATCGGTTCACTGGTGAACTGGTGAATTCATCAGTTCACTGGTGTACTGGTGAACTGGTAAATTCATCGGTTCACTGGTGAACTGGTGAACTGGTGAACTGGTGACCGATGAATTCACCAGTTCACCAGTGAACCGATGAATTTACCAGTTGAATGAATTCACAGTTAACCAGTTCACTAGTGAACCAGTGAACTGATGAATTCACCAGTTCACCAGTTCACTAGTGAAATAGTGAACTTATGAATTTACCAGTTCATAAGTTCACCAGTTCACCAGTGAACCGATGAATTAACCAGTTCACCAGTGAACCGATGAATTCACCAGTTAACCAGTGAACCGACGAATTCACCAGTTCACCAGTGAACCGATGAATTCACCAGTTCACCAGTGAGCCGATGAAGTCACCAGTTCATCAGTGAACCGATGAATTCACCAGTTCACCAGTGAACCGATGAATTCACCAGTTCACCAGTGAACTGATGAATTCACCAGTTCACCAGTTCACCAGTGAACCGATGAATTCACCAGTTCACCAGTGAACCGATGAATTCACCAGTTCACCAGTGAACCGATGAATTCACCAGTTCACCAGTGAACCGATGAACTCACCAGTGAACCAGTGAACCGATGAATTCACCAGTGAACCGATGAATTGACCAGTTCACCAGTTCAATAATGAACTGATGAATTCACCATTTCACCAGTGAACTGATGAATTCACCAGTTCACCAGTTCACCAGTGAACCGATGAATTCACCAGTGCACCAGTTCACCAGTGAACCGATGAATTCACCAGTTCACCAGTGAACCGATGAATTCACCAGTTCACCAGTTCACCAGTGAACCGATGAATTCACCAGTTCACCAGTGAACCGATGACTTCACCAGTACACCAGTGAACCGATGAATTCACTAGTTCACCATTTCACCAGTGAACCGATGAATTCACCAGTGAACCGATGAATTCACCAGTTTACCAGTGAACCGATGAATTCACCAGTTCACCAGTGAACCGATGAATTCACCAGTTCACCAGTGAACCGATGAATTCACCAGCTCACCAGTTCATCAGTGAACCGATGAATTCACCAGTTCACCAGTGAACCGATGAATTCACCAGTTCAATAGTTCACCAATGAACTGATGAATTCAACAGTTCACCAGTGAACCGATGAATTCACTGGTGAATTCACCGGTGAATTCACTGGTGAACTGATGAGTTCACTGGTGAGTTCACTGGTGAATTCATCAGTTCACCAGTGAATTCATCGGTTCACTGGTGAACTTTTGAATTCATCAGTTCATTGGTGAACTATTGAACTGGTGAATTCATTGGTTCTTTGGTGAACTGGTGAATTCATCGGTTCACTGGTGAACTGGTGAACTGGTGAATTCATCGGTTCACTGGTGAACTGGTGAATTCATCAGTTCATTGGTAAACTGGTGAATTCATCGGTTCACTGGTGAACTGGTGAATTCATCGGTTCACTGGTGAACTGGTGAATTCATCGGTTCACTGGTGAACTGGTGAATTCATCGGTTCACTGGTGAACTGGTGAATTCATCGGTTCACTGGTGAATTCATCGGTTCACTGGTGAACTGGTGAATTCATCGGTTCACTGGTGAACTGGTGAAGTCATCGGTTCACTGGTGAACTGGTGAATTTATCGGTTCACTGGTGAACTGGTGAATTCATCGGTTCACTGGTGAACTGGTGAATTCATTGGTCCACTGGTTAACTGGTGAATTCATCGGTTCACTGGTGAACTAGTGAATTCATCGGTTCACTGGTGAACTGGTGAACTGTTGAATTCATCGGTTCACTGGTGAACTGGTGAATTCATCGGTTCACTGGTGAACTGGTGAATTCATCGGTTTACTGGTGAACTGGTGAACTGGTGAATTCATCGGTTCACTGGTGGACTGGTGAATTCATCTGTTCACTGGTGAACTGGTGAATTCATCGGTTCACTGGTGAACTGGTGAACTGTTGAATTCATCGGTTCACTGGTGAACTGGTGAATTCATCGGTTCACTGGTGAACTGGTGAATTCATCGGTTCACTGGTGAACTGGTGAATTCATCGGTTCACTGGTGAACTGGTGCACTGGTGAATTCATCGGTTCACTGGTGAACTGTTGAACTGGCGAATTCATCAGTTCACTGGTGAACTGGTGAATTCATCAGTTCATTATTGAACTGGTGAACTGGTCAATTCATCGGTTCACTGGTGAATTCATCGGTTCACTGGTTCACTGGTGAATTCATCGGTTCACTGGTGAACTGGTGAGCTGATGAATTCACCGGTTCACTGGTGAACTGGTGAACTGGTGAATTCATCAGTTCACTGGTGAACTGGTGAACTGGTGAGTTCATCGGTTCACTGGTAAACTGGTGAATTCATCGGTTCACTGGTGATGTATTGAATTCATCGGTTCACTGGTGAACTGGTGAATTCATCGGTTCACTGGTGAACTGGTGAATTCATCGGTTCACTGGTGAACTGGTGAATTCATCGGTTCACTGGTGAACTGGTGAACTGGTGAATTCATCAGTTCACTGGTGAACTGGTGAGCTGGTGAATTCATCGGTTCACTGGTGAACTGTTTCACCAGTTCACCAGTGAATTCACCAGTGAATTCACCAATGAATTCATCAGTGAATTCACCAATGAATTCATCAGTGAATTCACCAGTGAATTCATCAGTTCACCAGTGAATTCACCAGTGAAATAACCAGTGAATTCATCAGTGAACTCACCAGTGAATTCATCAGTGAAATCACCAGTGAATTCATCAGTTCACCAGTGAATTCATCAGTTCACCAGTGAATTCAACAGTGAATTCACCAGTGAATTCATCAGTGAATTCACCAGTGAACTCATCAGTTCACCAGTGAATTTACCAGTGAATTCATCAGTTCACCAGTGAATTCACCTGTGAAATAACCAGTGAAGTCATCAGTGAATTCACCAGTGAATTCATTAATGAATTCACCAGTGAATTCATCAGTTCACCAGTGAATTCACCAGTGAATTCATCAGCTCACCAGTGAATTCACCAGTGAAATAAACAGTGAATTCATCAGTGAATTCACAAGTGAATTCATTAGTTCACCAGTGAATTCACCAGTGAATTCATCAGTTCATCAGTTCAATCACAGGTGAATTCACCAGTGAATTCATTAGTTCACCAGTGAATTCACCAGTTAATTCATCAGTTCACCAGTGAATTCACCAGTGAATTCATCAGTGAATTCACCAGTGAATTCATCAGTTCACCAATGAATTCACCAGTGCATTCACCAGTGAATTCACCAGTGAATTCATCAGTTCATCAGTGAATTCACCAGTGAATTCATCAGTGAATTCGCCAGTGAATTCATCAGTGAATTCACCAGTGAATTCACCAGTGAATTCACCAGTGAATTCACCAGTGAATTCACCAGTGAATTCATCAGTTCACCAGTGAATTCATCAGTTCACCAGTGAATTCATCAGTTCACCAGTGAATTCACCAGTGAATTCACCAGTGAATTCATCAGTTCACCAGTGAATTCACCAGTGAATTCACCAGTTAATTCACCAGTTCACAAGTGAATTCACCTGTGAATTCACCAGTGAATTCACCAGTGAATTCATCAGTTCACCAGTGAATTCACCGGTGAATTCATCAGTTCACCAGTTAATTCACCAGTGAATTCATCAAATCACCAGTGAATTCACCAGTGAATTCATCAGTTCACCAGTGAATTCACCATTGAATTCATCAGTTCACCAGTGAATTCACCGGTGAATTCACCAGTGAATTTATCAGTGAATTCATCAGTGAATTCATCAGTTCACCAGTGAATTCATCAGTTCACCAGTGAATTCACCAGTAAATTCACCAGTGAATTCAAAAGTGAATTCACCAGTGAATTCATCAGTGAATTCACCAGTGAATTCATCAGTTCACCAGTGAATTCACCAGTTAATTCATCAGTTCACCAGTGAATTCACCAGTGAATTCACCAGTGAATTCGTCAGTGAATTCACCAGTGAATTCGTCAGTGAATTCACCAGTGAATTCAAAATTTCACCAGTGAATTCACCAGTGAATTCACCAGTGAACTCATCAGTTCACCAGTGAATTCACCGGTGAATTCACCAGTGAATTCATCGGTTCACTGGTGAACTGCTGAACTCATCAGTTCATTGGTGAACTGGTGAACTGGTGAATTCATCGGTTCACTGGTGAACTGGTGAATTCATCGGTTCACTGTTGAACTGGTGAACTGGTGAATTCATCGGTACACCAGTTCACCAGTGAACCGATGAATTAACCAGTTCCCAGTGAACCGATGAATTCACCAGTTCACCAGTGAACCGATGAATTCACCAGTGAACCGATGAATTCACCAGTTCACCAGTGAACCGATGAATTCACCAGTTCACCAGTTCACCAGTGAACCGATGAATTCACCAGTTCACCAGTGAACCGATGAAGTCACCAGTTCACCAGTGAACCGATGAATTCACCAGTTCACCAGTGAACCGATGAATTCACCAGTTCACCAGTGAACTGATGAATTCACCAGTTCACCAGTTCACCAGTGAACTGATGAATTCACCAGTTCACCAGTGAACCGATGAATTCACCAGTTCACCAGTGAACCGATGAATTCACCAGTTCACCAGTGAACCGATGAATTCACCAGTGAACCAGTGAACCGATGAATTCACCAGTGAACCAGTGAACCGATGAATTCACCAGTTCACCAGTGAACCGATGAATTGACCAGTTCACCAGTTCAATAATGAACTGATGAATTCACCAGTTCACCAGTGAACTGATGAATTCACCAGTTCACCAGTTCACCAGTGAACCGATGAATTCACCAGTGCACCAGTTCACCAGTGAACCGATGAATTTACCAGTTCACCAGTGAACCGATGAATTCACCAGTTCACCAGTTTACCAGTGAACCGATGAATTCACCAGTTCACCAGTGAACCGATGAATTCACCAGTTCACCAGTGAACCGATGAATTCACCAGTTCACCAGTTCACCAGTAAACCGATGAATTCACCAGTTCACCAGTGAACCGATGAATTCACCAGTTCACCAGTGAACCGATGAATTCAACAGTTCACCAGTTCACCAGTGAACCGATGAATTCACCAGTTCACCAGTGAACCGATGAATTCACCAGTTAACCAGTGGACCGATGAATTCACCAGTTCACCAGTGAACCGATGAATTCACCAGTTCACCAGTGAGCCGATGAATTCACCAGTTCACCAATTCACCAGTGAACCGATGAATTCACCAGTTTACCAGTGAACCGATGAATTCACCAGATCACCAGTGAACCGATGAATTCACCAGTTCACCGGTGAACCGATGAATTCACCAGTTCACCAGTGAACCGATGAAATCACCAGTTTACCAATGAACTGATGAATTCACCAGTTCACCAGTGAACCGATGAATTCACCAGTTCACCAGTGAACCGATGAATTCACCAGTTCACCAGTGAACCGATGAATTCACCAGTTCAATAGTTCACCAATGAACTGATGAATTCAACAGTTCACCAGTGAACCGATGAATTCACTTTTGAATTCACCGGTGAATTCACTGGTGAACTGATGAGTTCACTGGTGAATTCACTGGTGAATTCACTGGTGAATTCACTGGTGAATTCACTGGTGAACTGATGAATTCACTGATGAATTCACTGATAAATTCACTGGTGAATTCACCGGTGAATTCACTGGTGAACTGATGAATTCACTGGTGAATTCACTGGTGAACTGATGAATTCACTGGTGAATTCACTGGTGAACTGATGAATTCACTGGTGAATTCACTGGTGAACTGATGAATTCACCAGTGAAATAACCAGTGAATTCATCAGTGAATTCAACAGTGAATTCATTAGTTCTACAGTGAATTCACCAGTGAATTCACCAGTGCATTCACCAGTGAATTCATCAGTGAATTCACCAGTGAATTCATCAGTTCACCAGTGAATTCACCAGTGAGTTCACCAGTGAATTCACCAGTGAATTCATCAGTTCACCAGTAAATTCAACAGTGAAATAAACAGTGAATTCATCAGTGAATTCACAAGTGAATTCATTAGTTCACCAGTGAATTCACCAGTGAATTCACCAGTGAATTCACCAGTGAATTCATCAGTTCACCAGTGAATTCACAGGTGAATTCACCAGTGAATTCATTAGTTCACCAGTGAATTCACCAGTGAATTCATCAGTTCACCAGTGAATTCACCAGTGAATTCACCAGTGAATTCATCAGTGAATTCACCAGTGAATTCATCAGTTCACCAATGAATTCACCAGTGCATTCACCAGTGAATTCACCAGTTAATTCATCAGTTCACCAGTGAATTCACCAGTGAATTCACGAGTGAATTCGTCAGTGAATTCACCAGTGAATTCACCAGTGAATTCATCGGTTCACTGGTGAACTGTTGAATTCATCAGTTCATTGGTGAACTATTGAACTGGTGAATTCATCGGTTCACTGGTGAACTGGTGAATTAATCGGTTCACTGGTGAACTGGTGAACTGGTGAATTCATCGGTTCACTGGTGAACTGGTGAATTCATCGGTTCACTGGTGATCTAGTGAATTCATCGGTTCACTGGTAAACTGGTGAATTCATCGGTTCACTGGTGAATTCATCGGTTAACTGGTGAATTGGTGAACTGGTGAATTCATCGGTTCACTGGTGAACTGGTGAAGTCATCGGTTCACTGGTGAACTGGTGAATTCATCGGTTCACTGGTGAACTGGTGAATTCATCGGTTCACTGGTGAACTGGTGAATTCATCGGTCCACTGGTTAACTGGTGAGTTCATCGGTTCACTGGTGAACTGGTGAATTCATCGGTTCACTGGTGAACTGGTGAACTGTTGAATTCATCGGTTCACTGGTGAACTGGTGAATTCATCGGTTCACTGGTGAACTGGTGAATTCATCGGTTTACTGGTGAACTGGTGAACTGGTGAATTCATCGGTTCACTGGTGAACTGGTGAATTCATCGGTTCACTGGTGAACTGGTGAATTCATCGGTTCACTGGTGAACTGGTGAATTCATCGGTTCACTGGTGAACTGGTGAACTGGTGAATTCATCGGTTCACTGGTGAACTGGTAAATTCATCGGTTCACTGGTGAACTGGTGCACTGGTGAATTCATCGGTTCACTGGTGAACTGGTGAACTGGTGAATTCATCAGTTCACTTCTGAACTGGTGAATTCATCAGTTCATTATTGAACTGGTGAACTGGTCAATTCATCGGTTCACTGGTGAATTCATCGGTTCACTGGTTCACTGGTGAATTCATCGGTTCATTGGTGAACTGGTGAATTCATCGGTTCACTGGTGAACTGGTGAATTCATCGGTTCACTGGTGAACTGGTGAATTCATCGGTTCACTGGTGAACTGGTGAACTGGTGAATTCATCGGTTCACTGGTGAACTGGTGAATTCATCGGTTCACTGGTGAACTGGTGAATTCATCGGTTCACTGGTGAACTGGTGACTTCATCGGTTCACTGGTGAACTGGTGAATTCTGGTGAACTGGTGAACTTTTGAATTCATCGGTTCACTGGTGAACTGGTGAATTCATCGGTTCACTGGTGAGTTCATCGGTTCACTGGTGAACTGGTGAATTCATCGGTTCACTGGTGAATTCATCGGTTCACTGGTGAACTGGTTAATTCATCGGTTCACTGGTGAACTGGTGAACCGATGAATTCACCAGTTCACCAGTTCACCAGTGAACCGATGAATTCACCAGTTCACCAGTGAACCGATGAATTCACCTGTTCACCAGTGAACCGATGAATTCACCAGTTCACCAGTTCACCAATGAACTGATGAGTTCAGCAGTTCACCAGTGAACCGATGAATTCACTGGTGAATTCACCGGTGAATTCACTGGTGAACTGATGAGTTCACTGGTGAATTCACTGGTGAATTCACTGGTGAATTCACTGGTGAACTGTTGAATTCACTGGTGAATTCACTGACGAATTCACTGGTGAATTCACTGGTGAACTGATGAATTAACTGGTGAATTCACTGGTGAACTGATGAATTCACTGGTGAATTCACTGATGAATTCACTGGTGAATTCACTGATGAATTCACTGGTGAATTCACTGGTGAATTTACTGGTGAATTCACTGGTGAACTGATGAATTCACTGGTGAATTCACTGGTGAACTGATGAATTAACTGATAAATTCACTGGTGAATTCACCGGTGAATTCACTGGTGAACTGATGAATTCTCTGGTGAATTCACTGGTGAACTGATGAATTCACTGGTGAATTCACTGGTGAACTGATGAATTCACTGGTGAATTCACTGGTGAACTGATGAATTCACTGGTGAATTCACTGGTGAACTGATGAATTCACCGTTGAATTCACTGGTGAACTGATGATATCACTGGTGAATTCACTGTTGAATTCACTGTTGAATTCACTGGTGAACTGGTGAATTCACTGGTGAATTCACTGGTGAACTGATGAATTCACTGGTGAATTCACTGGTGAACTGATGAATTCACTGGTGAATTCACTGATGAATTCACTGGTGAATTCACTGATGAACTGATGAATTCACTGGTGAATTCACTGGTGAATGCACTTGTGAATTCATTGGTGAACTGATGAATTCACTGGTGAATTCACTGATGAATTCACTGGTGAATTCACTGGTGAATTCACTGGTGAACTGGTGAACTCACTGGTGAACTAATGAATTCACTGGTGAATTCACCTGTGATTGAACTGGTGAACTGATGAATTCACTGGTGAATTCACTGGTGAATTCACTGGTGAACTTATGAATTCACTTGTGAATTCACTGATGAATTCACTGTTTATTTCACTGGTGAATTCACTGGTGAGCTGATGAATTCACTGGTGAATTCACTGGTGAACTCACTGGTGAATTCACTGGTGAACTGATGAATTCACTGGTGAATTCACTGATGAATTCACTGGTGAATTCACTGGTGAATTCACTGATGAATTCACTGATGAATTCACCGGTGAATTCACTGGTGAACTAATGAATTCACTGGTGAACTAATGAATTCACTGGTGAATTCACTGATGAATTCACTGTTTATTTCACTGGTGAATTCACTGGTGAACTGATGAATTCACTGGTGAATTCACCGGTGAATTCACTGGTGAACTGATGAATTCACTGGTGAACTGATGAATTCACTGATGAACTCACTGGTGAACTGATGAATTCACTGGTGAATTCACTGGTGAACTGATAAATTCACCGGTGAATTCACTGGTGAACTGATGAATTCACTGGTGAATTCACTGGTGAATTCACTGGTGAACTGGTGAATTCACTGGTGAATTCACTGGTGAACTGATGAATTCACTGGTGAATTCACTGGTGAATTCACTGGTGAGCTGATAAATTCACTGGTGAATTCACTGGTGAATTCACCGGTGAATTCACTGGTGAACTGATGAATTCACTGGTGAATTCACTGGTGAACTAATGAATTCACTGGTGAATTCACTGATGAATTCACTGGTGAATTCACTGATGAACTGATGAATTCACTGGTGAATTCACTGGTGAATGCACTGGTGAATTCATTGGTGAACTGATGAATTCACTGATGAATTCACTGGTGAATTCACTGGTGAATTCACTGGTGAACTGATGAATTCACTGGTGAACTAATGAATTCACTGGTGAATTCACCTGTGATTGAACTGGTGAACTGATGAATTCACTGGTGAATTCACTGGTGAATTCACTGGTGAATTCACTGGTGAACTAATGAATTCACTTGTGAATTCACTGATGAATTCACTGTTTATTTCACTGGTAAATTCACTGGTGAACTGATGAATTCACTGGTGAATTCACTGGTGAACTCACTGGTGAATTCACTGGTGAACTGATGAATTCACTGGTGAATTCACTGATGAATTCACTGGTGAATTCACTGGTGAATTCACTAGTGAATTCACTGGTGAATTCACTGGTGAATTTACTGGTGAATTCACTGGTGAACTGATGAATTCACTGGTGAATTCACTGGTGAACTGATGAATCCACTGATGAATTCACTGATAAATTCACTGGTGAATTCACTGGTGAACTGAATTCACTGGTGAATTCACTGGTGAATTTACTGGTGAATTCACTGGTGAACTGATGAATTCACTGGTGAATTCACTGGTGAACTGATGAATCCACTGATGAATTCACTGATAAATTCACTGGTGAATTCACTGGTGAACTGATGAATTCACTGGTGAATTCACTGATGAACTGGTGAACTGGTGAACTGGTGAATTCATCGGTTCACTGGTGAACTGGTGCACTGGTGAATTCATCGGTTCACTGGTGAACTGGTGAACTGGTGAATTCATCAGTTAACTGGTGAACCGGTGAATTCATCAGTTCATTATTGAACTGGTGAACTGGTCAATTCATCGGTTCACTGGTGAATTCATCGGTTCACTGGTTCACTGGTGAATTCATCGGTTCACTGGTGAGCTGGTGAATTCATCGGTTCACTGGTAAACTCGTGAATTCATCGGTTCACTGGTGAACTGGTGAACTGGTGAATTCATCGGTTCACTGGTGAACTGGTGAATTCATCGGTTCACTGGTAAACTGGTGAATTCATCGGTTCACTGGTGAACTGGTGAACTGGTGAATTCATCAGTTCATTATTGAACTGGTGAACTGGTCAATTCATCGGTTCACTGGTGAACTGGTGAATTCATCGGTTCACTGGTGAACTGGTGAATTCATCGGTACACTGATGAATTCACTGGTGAATTCACTGATGAACTGGAGAACTGGTGAACTGGTGAATTCATCGGTTCACTGGTGAACTGGTGCACTGGTGAATTCATCGGTTCACTGGTGAACTGGTGAACTGGTGAATTCATCAGTTCACTGGTGAACCGGTGAATTCATCAGTTCATTATTGAACTGGTGAACTGGTCAATTCATCGGTTCACTGGTGAATTCATCGGTTCACTGGTTCACTGGTGAATTCATCGGTTCACTGGTGAACTGGTGAATTCATCGGTTAATTCATCGGTTCACTGGTGAACTGGTGAACTGGTGAATTCATCGGTTCACTGGTGAACTGGTGAATTCATCGGTTCACTGGTAAACTGGTGAATTCATCGGTTCACTGGTGAACTGGTGAACTGGTGAATTCATCAGTTCATTATTGAACTGGTGAACTGGTCAATTCATCGGTTCACTGGTGAACTGGTGAATTCATTGGTTCACTGGTGATCTGGTGAATTCATCGGTTCACTGGTGAACCGGTGAATTCATCGGTTCACTGGTGAACCGGTGAATTTATCGGTTCACTGGTTAACTGGTGAATTCATCGATTCACTGGTGAATTCATCAGTTCACTGGTGAACTGTGTGAATTCATCGGTTCACTGGTGAACTGGTGAATTCATCGGTTCACTGGTGAGCTGGTGACTTCATCGGTTCACTGGTGAACTGGTGAATTCATCGGTTCACTGGTGAACTGGTGAATTCATCGGTTCACTGGTGAATTCATCGGTTCACTGGTGAACTGGTGAATTCATCGGTTCACTGGTGAACTGGTGAATTCATCGGTTCACTGGTGAACTGGTGAATTCATCAGTTCATTGGTGAACTGGTGAGCTGGTGAATTCATCGGTTCACTGGTGAACTGGTGAATTCATCGGTTCACTGGTGAACTGGTGAATTCATCGGTTCACTGGTGAACTGGTGAATTTATCGGTTCACTGGTAAATTTATCAGTTCACTGGTGAACTTGTGAACTGGTGAACTGGTTCACTGGTGAACTGGTTCACTGGTGAACTGGTGAACTGTGAATTCACTGGTGAATTCATCAGGTGAACTGGTGAATTCATCGGTTCACTGGTGAACTGGTGAATTCATCGGTTCACTGGTGAACTGTTGAACTGGTGAATTCATCAGTTCACTGGTTCACTAGTGAACCAGTTCACCAGTTCACCAGTGAACCGAAGAATTCACCAGTTCACCTGATGAATTCACCAGTGAATTCACAGATCGAAAGTTCACCAGTGAACCAGTTCACCAGTTCACAAGTTCACCAGTGAACTGATGAATTCACCAGTGAACCGATGAATTCACCAGTTCACCAGTGAACCGATGAATTCACCAGTTCACCAGTGAACCGATGAATTCACCAATTCACCAGTGAACCGATGAATTCAACAGTTCACTAGTTCATTAATGAACTGATGAATTCACCAGTTCACCAGTGAACCGATGAATTCACAAGTTCACCAGTTCACCTTTGAACCGATGAACTTACCAGTTCACCAGTTCACCAGTGATTTGATGAATTCACCAGTTCACCAGTTCACCAGTGAAACAGTGAACTGAAGAATTCACCAGTTCACCAGTTCACTAGTGAACGGCTCACTGGTGAACTGGTGAACTGGTGAGTTCATCGGTTCACTGGTGAACTGGTGAATTCATCGGTTCACTGGTGGACTGGTGAATTCATCAGTTCATTGGTGAACTGGTGAATTCATCGGTTCACTGGTGAGCTGGTGAATTCATTAGTTCACTGGTGAACTGGTGAATTCATCGGGTCACTGGTGAATTGGTGAATTCATCGGGTTACTGGTGAACTTTTGAATTCATCGGTTCACTGGTGAACTGTTGAACTGGTGAATTCATCAGTTCACTGGTGAACTGGTGAACTGGTAAATTCATAAGTTCACTATTTCACTAGTGAACTGGTGAACTGGTGAATTCATCAGTTCACTGGTTCACTAGTGAACTGGTGAACTGTGAATTCATCAGTTCACTTGTGAACTTGGTGAGCTGGTAAATTCATCGGTTCACTGGTGAACTGGTGAATTCATCGGTCACCAGTTCACCAGTGAACCGATGAATTTACCAGTTCCACTACAAACGAAAATGTTTGTACTACAAACCTTTAGGAACATATTTAAGTGATTTTAAGTGGTTTAATCGTTTGTAGTAGTCGAATAGCAAGCGAAAGAGTGACAATTTTGAAGAAAGTTGCATACGAATGATATGGTCTAATTAATGAGCTGTAACTATTTTTTGGTTCTTCTACAAACGAAAATGTTTGTACTACAAACCTTAAGGAACATATTTAAGTGATTTTAAGTGGTTTAATCGTTTCTAGTAGTCGAATAGCCAGCGAAAGAGTGACAATTTTGAAGAAAGTTGCATACGAATGATATGGTCTAATTAATGAGCTGTAACTATTTTTTGTTTCTACTACAAACGAAAATGTTTGTACTACAAACCTTAAGGAACATATTTAAGTGATTTTAAGTGGTTTTATCGTTTGTAGTAGTCGAATAGCCAGCGAAAGAGTGAACATTTTGAAGAAAGTTGCATATTAATGATATGGTCTAATTAATGAGCAGTAACTATTTTTTGGTTCCACTACAAACGAAAATGTTTGTACTACAAACCTTTAGGAACATATTTAAGTGATTTTAAGTGGTTTAATCGTTTGTAGTAGTCGAATAGCCAGCGAAAGAGTGAATATTTTGAAGAAAGTTGCATACGAATGATATGGTCTAATTAATGAGCTGTAACTATTTTTTGGTTCTACTACAAACGAAAATGTTTGTACTACAAACCTTTAGAAACATATTTAAGTGATTTTAAGTGGTTTAATCGTTTGTAGTAGTCGAATAGCCAGCGAAAGAGTGAACATTTTGAAAAAAGTTGCATACGAATGATATGGTCTAATTAATGAGCTGTAACTATTTTTTGGTTCTACTACAAACGAAAATGTTTGTACTACAAACCTTTAGAAACACATTTAAGAGATTTTAAGTGGTTTTCATTGTTTGTAGTAGTCCAATAGCCAACAAAAACAAAAAATTTTTCTTAGGAAAAAATTATTATTTTTTGACCAAAAAAAAAATATTTCTTCTACTACAAAAAAAAAAAAAAAAATTTACTACAATCCACTACAAACCATTTTCTTCCATATTCAATTAAAAAATTTTTTATTTTCGCATTTGGTGCGCTGGAGTTTTTTTTTGACCGAAATTTTTTCTGACTTTTACTTTACTACAAACAAAAATTTTTTCACTACAATCTACTACAATCTAAAACCTACCAGAAACAAAAAAAAAGTAATTTTTTCGAAACTCGGGTGCCAAGTTCACACAGGTAGAATGTAGATATTTTGAGTGTTTTTTTGATACGGTGAACATTGTGTGTGAATAATTCTTTATATTTATTATTACTATTGTTTTAGAAGTTAAATAAAAATGCACCACCGACACAAAGTGATATTTGGAAATATTTTGAACCAAATAAAGAGGACAATTATAAGGCTGATTGCAAAATATGCAATACAAGCTACTCTCACAAGGGCCTTACCACATCGTCTTTAAAAAATCATTTGAAATCGATGCACATTAAAAAATCATTATTATAATTAATTTATTTTAATTTATTTATACACTTTTTATATAAAAAAAATAAATAAATAGGGTGGCGCTACAGAGCGAGGAGCCCCTGGGCCTAGCGCATTTCTCACAACCATGCCTTGTGAGGGAATGGAGGGGACCTACAATTTTATGCCGGATCCGAACGGCTAATTGAGAAAGCGCTTTTCATTTTTATATTTTTATATAAGATCTTAAAATCCGCATCCGCATCCGAATCCGCGGATGCGAGCCTTCAAAAATCCGCATTCGCATTCGCATCCGCTGATGTGAAAAAATTGACATCCGCTACATCCCTGATCTCGAGAACGAAGCGAGATAGACGAAAAATAACGATTTTCTTGGGGTTGTTCGAAGGAGGGACTCCATTTGAGACGCCTCATACGATCTCATCAAATCAATCCTGAAATCTCACTTTCCTGGGTGACCAACATGTAAAAAGCTCCATATCTCGAGAACGAAGCGAGATAGACGAAAAATAACAATTTTTAGGGATTTGAACGAAGGGGAGACTCCATTAGAGACGCTTCATACGATCCCATCAAAGCATTCCCGAAATCTCACTTTCGTGGGTCACCAAAATGTGAAAAGCTCCATATCTCGAAAACGAAGCGAGATAGACGAAAAATAAAGATTTTTTGGGGGTTGTACGAAGTGGGGACTCTATTCGAGACGCTTTATACGATCCCATCAAAGCATTCGTGAAATCTCACTTTCCTGGGTGACCAAAATGTAAAAAGCTCCATATCTCGAGAACGAAGTGAGATAGACGAAAAATAAAGATTTTTTGGGGGTTTTACGAAGGGGGGACTCTTTTCGAGACGCTTCATACGATCCCATCAAAGCATTCCTGAAATCTCACTTTCCTGGGTGACCAAAATGTAAAAAGCTCCATATCTCGAGAACGAAGCGAGATAGACGAAAAATAAAGATTTTTTGGGGGTTGTACGAAGGGGGGACTCTATTCGAGACGCTTCATACGATCCCATCAAAGCATTCCTGAAATCTCACTTTCCTGGGTGACCAAAATGTAAAAAGCTCCATATCTCGAGAACGAAGCGAGATAGACGAAAAATAACGATTTTTTGAGGGTTGTACGAACGGGGGACTCTATTTGAGAAGCTTCATACGATCCCATCAAAACATTCCTGAAATCTCACTTTCCTGGGTGACCAAAATGTAAAAAGCTCCATATCTCGAGAACGAAGTGAGATAGACGAAAAATAACGATTTGATTTGATCGAAGGAGAGACTCCATTTGAGACGCTTCATATGGTCCCATCAAAACATTCCTGAAATCTCACTTTCCTGGGTGACCAAAATGTAAAAAGCTCCATATCTCGAGAACGAAGCGAGATAGACGAAAAATAAAGATTTTTTGGGGGTTGTACGAAGGGGGACTCTATTTGAGACGCTTCATACGATCCCATCAAAACATTCCTGAAATCTCACTTTCCTGGGTGACCAAAATTTAAAAAGCTCCATACCGAGAACGAAGCGAGATAGACGAAAAATAACGATTTTTTGAGGGTTGTACGAAGGGGGGACTCCATTTGAGACGCTTCATACGATCCCATCAAAACATTCCTGAAATCTCACTTTCCTTTGTGACCAAAATGTAAAAAGCTCCATATCTCGAGAACGAGCGAGATAGACGAAAAATAACGATTTTTTGGGATTTGATCGAAGGGGAGACTCCATTTGAGACGCTTCATATGGTCCCATCAAAACATTACTCAAATCTCACTTTCCTGGGTGACCAAAATGTAAAAAGCTCCATATCTCGAGAACGAAGCGAGATAGACGAAAAATAAAGATTTTTTGGGGGTTGTACGAAGGGGGACTCCATTTGAGACGCTTCATACGATCCCATCAAAACATTCCTGAAATCTCACTTTCCTGGGTGACCAAAATGTAAAAAGCTCCATATCTCGAGAACGAAGTGAGATAGACGAAAAATAACGATTTTTTTTATGGTTGTTCGAAGAGGGTACTCTATTTGTGACGCTTCATACGATCCCTTCAAAACATTCCTGAAATCTCACTTTCCTGGGTCACCAAAATGTAAAAAGCTCCATATCCCGAGAACGAAGCGAGATAGACGAAAAATAACGATTTTTTGGGGGTTGTACGAAGGGGGGACTCCATTTGAGACGCTTCATACGATCCCATCAAAACATTCCTGAAATCTCACTTTCCTGGGTGACCAAAATTTAAAAAGCTCCATATCTCGAGAACGAAGCGAGATAGACGAAAAATAACGATTTTTTTGGGGTTGTACGAAGGGGGGACTCCATTTGAGACGCTTCATACGATCCCATCAAAATATTCCTGAAATCTCACTTTCCTGGTTGACCAAAATGTAAAAAGCTCCATATCTCGAGAACGAAGCGAGATAGACGAAAAATAACGATTTTTTGGGGGTTGTACGAAGGGGGACTGCATTTGAGACGCTTCATACGATCCCATCAAAACATTCCTGAAATCTCACTTTCCTTGGTGACCAAAATGTAAAAAGCTCCATATCTCGAGAACGAAGCGAGATAGACGAAAAATAACTATTTTTTGGGATTTCAACGAATGGGAGACTCCATTTAAGATGCTTCATACGATCCCATCAAAACATTCCTGAAATCTCACTTTCGTGGGTGACCAAAATGTAAAAAGCTCCATATCTCGAGAAAGAAGCGAGATAGACGAAAAATAAAGATTTTTTGAGGGTTGAACTAAGGCGGGACTCTATTCGAGACGCTTCATACGATCCCATCAAAACATTCCTGAAATCTCACTTTCCTGGGTGACCAAAATGTAAAAAGCTCCATATCTCGAGAACGAAGCGAGATAGACGAAAAATAACGATTTTTTTGGGGTTGTACGAAAGGGAGACTCTATTTGTGACGCTTCATACGATCCCTTCAAAACATTCCTGAAATCTCACTTTCCTGGGTGACCAAAATGTAAAAATCTTCATATCTCGAGAACGAAGCGAGATAGACGAAAAATAACGATTTTTTGAGCGTTGTACGAAGGGGGGACTCCATTTGAGACGCTTCATACGATCCCATCAAAACATTCCTGAAATCTCACTTTCCTGTGTGACCAAAATGTAAAAAGCTCCATATCTCGAGAATGAAGCGAGATAGACGAAAAATAACGATTATTTGAGCGTTGTACGAAGGAGGGACTCCATTTGAGACGCTTCATACGATCCCATCAAAACATTCCTGAAATCTCACTTTCCTGGGTGACCAAAATTTAAAAAGCTCCATATCTCGAGAACGAAGCGAGATAGACGAAAAATAACGATTTATTGAGGATTGTACGAAGGGGGGACTCCATTTGAGACGCTTCATACGATCCCATCAAAACATTCCTAAAATCTCACTTTCCTGGGTGACCAAATTTTAAAAAGCTCCATATCGAGAACGAAGCGAGATAGACGAAAAATAACGATTTTTTGAGGGTTGTACGAAGGGGGGACTCCATTTGAGACGCTTCATACGATCCCATCAAAACATTCCTGAAATCTCACTTTCCTTGGTAACCAAAATGTAAAAAGCTCCATATCTCGAGAACGAAGCGAGATAGACGAAAAATAACGATTTTTTGGGATTTGAACGAAGGGGAGACTCCATTTGAGACGCTTCATACGATCCCATCAAAACATTCCTGAAATCTTACTTTCGTGGGTGACCAAAATGTAAAAAGTTCCATATCTCGAGAACGAAGCGAGATAGACGAAAAATAACGATTTTTTGAGGGTTGTACTAAGGGGGGACTCCATTTGAGACGCTTCATACGATCCCATCAAAACATTCCTGAAATCTCACTTTCCTGGGTGACCAAAATGTAAAAAGCTCCATATCTCGAGAATGAAGCGAATAGACGAAAAAAAACGATTTTTTGTGGGTTATACGAAGGGGGACTCCATTTGAGACGCTTCATACGATCCCATCAAAACATTCCTGAAATCTCACTTTCCTGGGTGACCAAAATGTAAAAACTCCATATCTCGAGAACGAAGCGAGATAGACGAAAAATAACGATTTTTTTTTGGTTTGTACGAAGGGGATACTTCATTTGAGACGCTTCATACGATCCCATCAAAACATTCCTGAAATCTCACTTTCCTGGGTGACCAAAATGTAAAAAGCTCCATATCTCGAGAACGAAGCGAGATAGACGAAAAATAACGATTTTTTTGGGGTTGTACGAAGGGGGGACTTCATTTGAGACGCTTCATACGATCCCATCAAAACATTCCTGAAATCTCACTTTCATGGGTGACCAAAATGTAAAAAACTCCATATCTCGAGAACGAAGCGAGATAGACGAAAAATAACGATTTTTTAGGGGTTGTACGGAGAGGGGACTATATTTGAGACGCTTCATACGATCCCATCAAAACATTCCTGAAATCTCACTTTCCTGGGTGACCAATATGTAAAAAGCTCCATATCTCGAGAACGAAGCGAGATAGACGAAAAATAACGATTTTTTTGGGGTTTTACAACGGGGGGACTCTATTTGGGACGCTTCATACGATCCCATCAAAACATTCCGGAAATCTCACTTATTCCTGGGTGACCAAAATGTAAAAAGCTCCATATCTCGAGAATGAAGCGAGATCGACGAAAAATAACGATTTTTTGAGGGTTATACGAAGGGGGGACTCCATTTGAGACGCTTCATACGATCCCATCAAAACATTCCTGAAATCTCACTTTCCTGGGTGACCAAAATGTAAAAACTCCATATCTCGAGATAGACGAAAAATAACGATTTTTTTGGGTTTGTACGGAGGGTTGACTCTGTTTGAGACGCTTCATACGATCCCATCAAAACATTCCTGAAATCTCACTTTCCTGGGTGACCAAAATGTAAAAACTCCATATCTCGAGAACGAAGCGAGATAGACGAAAAATAACGATTTTTTTGGGTTTGTACGGAGGGTTGACTCTGTTTGAGACGCTTCATACGATCCCATCAAAACATTCCTGAAATCTCACTTTCCTGGGTGACCAAAATGTAAAAAGCTCCATATCTCGAGAACGAAGCGAGATAGACGAAAAATAACGATTTTTTTGGAGTTGTACGGAGGGGTGACTCTATTTGAGACGCTTCATACGATCCCATCAAAACATTCCTGAAATCTCACTTTCCTGGGTGACCAAAATGTAAAAAGCTCCATATCTCGAGAATGAAGCGAATAGACGAAAAATAACGATTTTTTGGGGGTTATACGAAGGGGGACTCCATTTGAGACGCTTCATACGATCCCATCAAAACATTCCTGAAATCTCACTTTCCTGGGTGACCAAAATGTAAAAAGCTCCATATCTCGAGAACGAAGCGAGATAGACGAAAAATAACGACTTTTTTGGGGTTGTACGAAGGGGGGACTCCATTTGAGACGCTTCATACGATCCCATCAAAACATTCCTGAAATCTCACTTCATGGGTGACCAAAATGTAAAAAACTCCATATCTCGAGAACGAAGCGAGATAGACGAAAAATAACGATTTTTTTGGGGTTGTACGGAGAGGGGACTCCATTTGAGACGCTTCATACGATCCCATCAAAACATTCCTGAAATCTCACTTTCCTGGGTGACCAATATGTAAAAAGCTCCATATCTCGAGAACGAAGCGAGATAGACGAAAAATAACGATTTTTTGGGGTTTTACAACGGGGGGACTCTATTTGGGACGCTTCATACGATCCCATCAAAACATTCCTGAAATCTCACTTATTCCTGGGTGACCAAAATGTAAAAAGCTCCATATCTCGAGAATGAAGCGAGATCGACGAAAAATAACGATTTTTTGGGGGTTAAACGAAGGGGGGACTCCATTTGAGACGCTTCATACGATCCCATCAAAACATTCCTGAAATCTCACTTCATGGGTGACCAAAATGTAAAAAACTCCATATCTCGAGAACGAAGCGAGATAAACGAAAAATAACGATTTTTTTTTGGTTTGTACGAAGGGGAGACTTCATTTGAGACGCTTCATACGATCCCATCAAAACATTCCTGAAATCTCACTTTCCTGGGTGACCAAAATGTAAAAAGCTCCATATCTCGAGAACGAAGCGAGATAGACGAAAAATAACGACTTTTTTGGGGTTGTACGAAGGGGGGACTCCATTTGAGACGCTTCATACGATCCCATCAAAACATTCCTGAAATCTCACTTCATGGGTGACCAAAATGTAAAAAACTCCATATCTCGAGAACGAAGCGAGATAGACGAAAAATAACGATTTTTTTGGGGTTGTACGGAGAGGGGACTCCATTTGAGACGCTTCATACGATCCCATCAAAACATTCCTGAAATCTCACTTTCCTGGGTGACCAATATGTAAAAAGCTCCATATCTCGAGAACGAAGCGAGATAGACGAAAAATAACGATTTTTTGGGGTTTTACAACGGGGGGACTCTATTTGGGACGCTTCATACGATCCCATCAAAACATTCCTGAAATCTCATTTATTCCTGGGTGACCAAAATGTAAAAAGCTCCATATCTCGAGAATGAAGCGAGATCGACGAAAAATAACGATTTTTTGGGGGTTAAACGAAGGGGGGACTCCATTTGAGACGCTTCATACGATCCCATCAAAACATTCCTGAAATCTCACTTTCCTGGGTGACCAAAATGTAAAAACTCCATATCTCGAGAACGTAGCGAGATAGACGAAAAATAACGATTTTTTTTGGGTTTGTACGGAGGGTTGACTATGTTTGAGACGCTTCATACGATCCCATCAAAACATTCCTGAAATCTCACTTTCCTGGGTGACCAAAATGTAAAAAGCTCCATATCTCGAGAACGAAGCGAGATAGACGAAAAATAACGATTTTTTTGGAGTTGTACGGAGGGGTGACTCTATTTGAGACGCTTCATACGATCCCATCAAAACATTCCTGAAATCTCACTTTCCTGGGTGACCAATATGTAAAAAGCTCCATATCTCGAGAACGAAGCGAAATAGACGAAAAATAACGATTTTTTTTGGGTTTTACGAAGGGGTGACTCCATTTGAGACGCTTCATACGATTCCATCAAAACATTCCTGAAATCTCACTTTCTTGGGTGACCAAAATGTAAAAAGCTCCATATCTCGAGAACGAAGCGAGATAGACGAAAAATAACGATTTTTTTGGGGTTCTACGGAGGGAAACTCTATTTGAGACGCTTCATACGATCCCATCAAAACATTCCTGAAATCTCACTTTCCTGGGTGACCAAAATGTAAAAAGCTCCATATCTCGAGAATGAAGCGAATAGACGAAAAATAACGATTTTTTGGGGGTTATACGAAGGGGGACTCCATTTGAGACGCTTCATACGATCCCATCAAAACATTCCTGAAATCTCACTTTCCTGGGTGACCAAAATGTAAAAAGCTCCATATCTCGAGAACGAAGCGAGATAGACGAAAAATAACGACTTTTTTGGGGTTGTACGAAGGGGGGACTCCATTTGAGACGCTTCATACGATCCCATCAAAACATTCCTGAAATCTCACTTCATGGGTGACCAAAATGTAAAAAACTCCATATCTCGAGAACGAAGCGAGATAGACGAAAAATAACGATTTTTTTGGGGTTGTACGGAGAGGGGACTCCATTTGAGACGCTTCATACGATCCCATCAAAACATTCCTGAAATCTCACTTTCCTGGGTGACCAATATGTAAAAAGCTCCATATCTCGAGAACGAAGCGAGATAGACGAAAAATAACGATTTTTTGGGGTTTTACAACGGGGGGACTCTATTTGGGACGCTTCATACGATCCCATCAAAACATTCCTGAAATCTCACTTATTCCTGGGTGACCAAAATGTAAAAAGCTCCATATCTCGAGAATGAAGCGAGATCGACGAAAAATAACGATTTTTTGGGGGTTAAACGAAGGGGGGACTCCATTTGAGACGCTTCATACGATCCCATCAAAACATTCCTGAAATCTCACTTCATGGGTGACCAAAATGTAAAAAACTCCATATCTCGAGAACGAAGCGAGATAAACGAAAAATAACGATTTTTTTTTGGTTTGTACGAAGGGGAGACTTCATTTGAGACGCTTCATACGATCCCATCAAAACATTCCTGAAATCTCACTTTCCTGGGTGACCAAAATGTAAAAAGCTCCATATCTCGAGAACGAAGCGAGATAGACGAAAAATAACGACTTTTTTGGGGTTGTACGAAGGGGGGACTCCATTTGAGACGCTTCATACGATCCCATCAAAACATTCCTGAAATCTCACTTCATGGGTGACCAAAATGTAAAAAACTCCATATCTCGAGAACGAAGCGAGATAGACGAAAAATAACGATTTTTTTGGGGTTGTACGGAGAGGGGACTCCATTTGAGACGCTTCATACGATCCCATCAAAACATTCCTGAAATCTCACTTTCCTGGGTGACCAATATGTAAAAAGCTCCATATCTCGAGAACGAAGCGAGATAGACGAAAAATAACGATTTTTTGGGGTTTTACAACGGGGGGACTCTATTTGGGACGCTTCATACGATCCCATCAAAACATTCCTGAAATCTCATTTATTCCTGGGTGACCAAAATGTAAAAAGCTCCATATCTCGAGAATGAAGCGAGATCGACGAAAAATAACGATTTTTTGGGGGTTAAACGAAGGGGGGACTCCATTTGAGACGCTTCATACGATCCCATCAAAACATTCCTGAAATCTCACTTTCCTGGGTGACCAAAATGTAAAAACTCCATATCTCGAGAACGTAGCGAGATAGACGAAAAATAACGATTTTTTTTGGGTTTGTACGGAGGGTTGACTATGTTTGAGACGCTTCATACGATCCCATCAAAACATTCCTGAAATCTCACTTTCCTGGGTGACCAAAATGTAAAAAGCTCCATATCTCGAGAACGAAGCGAGATAGACGAAAAATAACGATTTTTTTGGAGTTGTACGGAGGGGTGACTCTATTTGAGACGCTTCATACGATCCCATCAAAACATTCCTGAAATCTCACTTTCCTGGGTGACCAATATGTAAAAAGCTCCATATCTCGAGAACGAAGCGAAATAGACGAAAAATAACGATTTTTTTTTGGGTTTTACGAAGGGGTGACTCCATTTGAGACGCTTCATACGATTCCATCAAAACATTCCTGAAATCTCACTTTCTTGGGTGACCAAAATGTAAAAAGCTCCATATCTCGAGAACGAAGCGAGATAGACGAAAAATAACGATTTTTTTTGGGGTTCTACGGAGGGAAACTCCATTTGAGACGCTTCATACGATCCCATCAAAACATTCCTGAAATCTCACTTTCCTTGGTGACCAAAATGAAAAAAGCTCCATATCTCGAGAACGAAGCGAGATAGACGAAAAATAACGATTTTTTGGGGGTTGTACAAGGGGGTACTCCATTTGAGACGCTTCATACGATCCCATCAAAACATTCCTGAAATCTCACTTTCCTGGGTGACCAATATGTAAAAAGCTCCATATCTCGAGAACGAAGCGAGATAGACGAAAAATAACGATTTGGGGTTGTACGAAGGGGGTACTCCATTTGAGACGCTTCATACGATCCCATCAAAACATTCCTGAAATCTCACTTTCCTGGGTGACCAATATGTAAAAAGCTCCTTATCTCGAGAACGAAGCGAGATAGACGAAAAATAACGATTTTTTGGGGTTGTACGAAGGGGAGACTCCATTTGAGACGCTTCATACGATCCCATCAAAACATTCCTGAAATCTCACTTTCCTGGGTGACCAAAATGTAAAAAGCTCCATATCTCGAGAACGAAGCGAGACAGACGAAAAATAACGATTTTTTTGAGGTTGTACGAAGGGGAACTCCATTTGAGACGCTTCATACGATCCCATCAAAACATTCCTGAAATCTCACTTTCCTGGGTGACCAAAACGTAAAAAGCTCCATATCTCGAAAACGAAATAGACGAAAAATAACGATTTTTTTGGGGTTGTACGAAGGTGGTACTCCATTTGAGACGCTTCATACGATCCCATCAAAACATTCCTGAAATCTCAGTTTCCTGGGTGACCAAAATGTAAAAAGCTCCATATCTCGAGAACGAAGCGAGATAGACGAAAAATAACGATTTTTTTGGGGCTGTACGAAGGGGGACTCCATTTGAGACGCTTCATACGATCACATCAAAACATTCCTGAAATCTCACTTTCCTGGGTGACCAAAATGTAAAAAGCTCCATATCTCGAGAACGAAGCGAGATAGACGAAAAATAACGATTTTTTTGGGGTTGTACGAAGGTGGTACTCCATTTGAGACGCTTCATACGATCCCATCAAAACATTCCTGAAATCTCACTTTCCTGGGTGACCAAAATGTAAAAAGCTCCATATCTCGAGAACGAAGCGAGATAGACGAAAAATATTGATTTTTTGGGGGTTGTACGAAGGGGGTACTCCATTTGAGACGCTTCATACGATCCCATCAAAACATTCCTGAAATCTCACTTTCCTGGGTGACCAAAATTTAAAAAGCTCCATATCTCGAGAACGAAGCGAGATAGACGAAAAATAACGATTTTTAGGGGTTGTACGAAGGGGAGACTCCATTTGAGACGCTTCATACGATTCCATCAAAACATTCCTGAAATCTCACTTTCCTGGGTGACCAAAATGAAAAAAGCTCCATATCTCGAGAACGAAGCGAGATAGACGAAAAATAACGATTTTTTTGGGGTTGTGCTAAGGCAGTACTCCATTTGAGACGCTTCATACGATCCCATCAAAACATTCCTGAAATCTCACTTTCCTGGGTGACCAAAATTTTAAAAGCTCCATATCTCGAGAACGAAGCGAGATAGACGAAAAATAACGATTTTTTTGGGGTTGTACGAAGGGGTGACTCCATTTGAGACGCTTCATACGATCCCATCAAAACATTCCTGAAATCTCACTTTCCTGGGTGACCAAAATGTAAAAAGCTCCATATCTCGAGAACGAAGCGAGATAGACGAAAAATATTGATTTTTTGGGGGTTGTACGAAGGGAGTACTGCATTTGAGACGCTTCATACGATCCCATCAAAACATTCCTGAAATCTCACTTTCCTGGGTGACCAAAATGTAAAAAGCTCCATATCTCGAGAACGAAGCGAGATAGACGAAAAATATTGATTTTTTGGGGGTTGTACGAAGGGGGTACTCCATTTGAGAAGCTTCATACGATCCCATCAAAACATTCGTGAAATCTCACTTTCCTGGGTGACGAAAATGTAAAAAGCTCCATATCTCGAGAACGAAGTGAGATAGACGAAAAATAACGTTTTTTTGGGGTTGTACGAAAGGGGACTCCATTTGAGACGCTTCATACGATCCCATCAAAACATTCCTGAAATCTCACTTTCCTGGGTGACCAAAATGTAAAAAGCTCCATATCTCGAGAACGAAGCGAGATAGACGAAAAATAATGATTTTTTTATGGTTGTACGAAGGGTGACTCCATTTGAGACGCTTCATACGATCCATCAAAACATTCCTGAAATCTCACTTTCCTGGGTGACCAAAATGTAAAAAGCTCCATTTCTCGAGAACGAAGCGAGATAGACGAAAAATAATGATTTTTTTGGGGTTGTACGAAGGGGGACTGCATTTGCGACGCTTCATACGATCCCATCAAAACATTCCTGAAATCTGACTTTCCTGGGTGACCAAAATGTAAAAAGCTCCATTTCTCCAGAACGAAGAGAGATAGACGAAAAATAACGATTTTTTTGGGGTTGTACGAAGGGGGGGACTCTATTTAAGACGTTTCATACGATCCCATCAAAACATTCCTGAAATCTCACTTTCCTGGGAGACCAAAGTGTAAAAAGCTCCATATCTCGAGAACGAAGCGAGATAGACGAAAAATAATGATTTTTTTGGGGTTGTACGAAGGGGGACTGCATTTGCGACGCTTCATACGATCCCATCAAAACATTCCTGAAATCTGACTTTCCTGGGTGACCAAAATGTAAAAAGCTCCATTTCTCCAGAACGAAGAGAGATAGACGAAAAATAACGATTTTTTTGGGGTTGTACGAAGGGGGGGACTCTATTTAAGACGTTTCATACGATCCCATCAAAACATTCCTGAAATCTCACTTTACTAGGTGACCAAAATGTAAAAAGCTCCATATCTAAAGAACGAAGCGAGATAGACGAAAAATAACGATTTTTTTGGGGTTGTACGAAGGGGGTACTGCATTTGAGACGCTTCATACGATCCCATCAAAACATTCCTGAAATCTCACTTTCCTGGGTGACCAAAATGTAAAAAGCTCCATATCTCGAGAACAAAGCGAGATAGACGAAAAATAACGATTTTTTTGGGATTGTACGAAGGGGGGACTACATTTGAGACGCATCATACGATCCCATCAAAACATTCCTGAAATCTCACTTTCCTGGGTGACCAAAATGTAAAAAGCTCCCTATCTCGAGAACGAAGCGAGATAGACGAAAAATAGCGATTTTTTTGGGGTTGTACGAAGGGGGAACTTCTGAAATCTCACTTTCCTGGGTGACCAAAATGTAAAAAGCTCCATATCTCGAGAACGAAGCGAGATAGACGAAAAATAACGATTTGGGGTTGTACGAAGGGGGTACTCCATTTGAGACGCATCATACGATCCCATCAAAACATTCCTGAAGTCTCACTTTCCTGGGTGACCAAAATGTAAAAAGCTCTATATCTCGAGAACGAAGCGAGATAGACGAAAAATAACTATTTTTTTGGGGTTGTACGAAGGGGGAACTTCTGAAATCTCACTTTCCTGGGTGACCAAAATGTAAAAAGCTCCATATCTCGAGAACGAAGCGAGATAGACGAAAATTAACGATTTGTTTGGGGTTGTACGAACGGGGTACTTTACTTGAGACGCTTCATACAATCCCATCAAAACATTCCTGAAATCTCACTTTCCTGGGTGACCAAAATGTAAAAAGCTCCATTTCTCGAGAACGAAACGAGATAGACGAAAAATAACGATTTTTTTGGGTTTGTACGGAGGGGGGAACTCCATTTGAGACGCTTCATACGATCCCATCAAAACATTCCTGAAATCTCACTTTCCTGGGTGACCAATATGTAAAAAGCTCTATATCTCGAGAACGAAGCGAGATAGACGAAAAATAACGATTTTTTGGGATTTGAACGAAGGGGAGACTCCATTTGAGACGCTTCATACGATCCCATCAAAACATTCCTGAAATCTCACTTTCCTGGGTGACCAATATGTAAAAAGCTCTATATCTCGAGAACGAAGCGAGATAGACGAAAAATAACGATTTTTTGGGGTTGTACGAAGGGGAGACTCCATTTGAGACGCTTCATACGATCCCATCAAAACATTCCTGAAATCTCACTTTCCTGGGTGACCAAAATGTAAAAAGCTCCATATCTCGAGAACGAAGCGAGATAGACGAAAAATAAAGATTTTTTTTGGGGTTGTACGAAGGGGGTACTCCATTTGAGACGCTTCATACGATCCCATCAAAACATTCCTGAAATCTCACTTTCCTGGGTGACCAATATGTAAAAAGCTCTATATCTCGAGAACGAAGCGAGATAGACGAAAAATAACGATTTTTTGGGGTTGTACGAAGGGGAGACTCCATTTGAGACGCTTCATACGATCCCATCAAAACATTCCTGAAATCTCACTTTCCTGGGTGACCAAAATGTAAAAAGCTCCATATCTCGAGAACGAAGCGAGATAGACGAAAAATAAAGATTTTTTTTGGGGTTGTACGAAGGGGGTACTCCATTTGAGACGCTTCATACGATCCCATCAAAACATTCCTGAAATCTCACTTTCCTGGGTGACCAATATGTAAAAAGCTCTATATCTCGAGAACGAAGCGAGATAGACGAAAAATAACGATTTTTTGGGGTTGTACGAAGGGGAGACTCCATTTGAGACGCTTCATACGATCCCATCAAAACATTCCTGAAATCTCACTTTCCTGGGTGACCAAAATGTAAAAAGCTCCATATCTCGAGAACGAAATAGACGAAAAATAACGATTTTTTTGGGGTTGTACGAAGGGGGAACTCCATTTGAGACGCTTCATACGATCCCATCAAAACATTCCTGAAATCTCACTTTCCTGGGTGACCAAAATGTAAAAAGCTCCATATT